>JAFIDM010009631.1:98303944-98336472 GCA_023159025.1 Thereuonema tuberculata | reverse complement strand
AAACGCAATTATGTTTTATATTTTATAGAAATACAAAACATAATTGCTGCACTGCAATTAACTAATATATATATATAGATAAAACTGAAAATAGCAATGTAGTAATTTATTCACTTTGAAAAATGCAATTTACCATTAAGCTGACAATAAACTAACTGACAGATCCCAGAAAAATGTCTGGAATTCATATCAAAAATACTGAAATTCTCAAAGAGATGAAAACACTTTCATATATCTGAGGATGGATTTCACAGAACAGCCCAAAATTAATAACATTACATAAAATTCAAAATATAATTCAAAACACCTTACATGAGAAGGTGTAAATTAATAAATTAAGGTTATTGCTGTGGTGATTAAAATTGAACTTAAAATAGGAGATACCTTAAATTGCAATTCATAGTTACGTATGAAAGTACAGTCTAAGTCAAAGTGCTTTGTTTGCTAGAAAGAAATGCTGATACTTACATCACCTGCTGTGAAGAAATGAAGATTTAAATTATCAGATCCATTCAATCGACCATTTAAAGTTTCTTCTGCTACAGGAAGCAAGCGATTATGAAATAATTCCATTTCACGAGGATCACCTTCTAAAAATAATTAAAAAAAATAATAAATTAATAATTTCTGCTATTTTTAATAAATGCACCACAAATTAAAAAGCAAACACAAGCAATAAGTATATAAATAAACACATTATGTATTATCTTCAAACATAAAACATGCTTGCTTGTTTTGTCTTACCTGTGAAAATTACAAGGCAAGGGTTTTCATGTAATTTATGCGCAAATTTTTCAGTTAACTCAGCAACAAGTTCTGGTTTCCATGGAAATTTCTTAAAAAAAAAAATAATAGTGATTAAATATTTTTTTTTTAAATAAGCAAGATTCTACTTAAAAGAAAGCATAATGTTAATATTAGAATGCGTAGGATCAACTATGAGTAATTATGAAAGGTACATGTTGAATGACTAATCGAAGTAAGTTACAATCTGCAGATGAAAACTGATAATAGTTATCGAAAATTCTCATTTCGTTTTTCCTTGAGTGAAATCACAAGAAATAATGAAAATGTATGTTCAAGTATGAACATTGTAATATTTTGTAGCTCTTCTTGTGAAAATACAATCATTAGCGAACAAAATATTAAGGCATCATATTACAGAGAATTAAGGCTCGGGCACACAGAACGCGGTCTGCCGCGGCGGGCAGCGATCCAGCGGTCATCTCGGCGGTCTGCGATATGGAGGTGACACATAGGACGCGATATCTTGTGTGAGCAGTCCAGTCTGAACAAATCGAAAGTCGCCCAATGCTGCAACTAAATTCGCGAACGTTTTACTGATTACTTTCACAGAATAAACAACGGAAAATAATACAACACATAAATGTAATGTTTATGTACAAAAACTTTTTTTATTTTATTTTATTTTATTTTAATAAGTTTACAATTTCAGTCCTACTAGATCCACTATTAAAGTGATCTGTCTGTAAAGTTATCGATATATAACTTAATATATCGATTTTAAGTTATTACAGATAATATACATGTTAAAATAATTTGTTATATTACCATACATACATTGTTATTTAATAAATATGATAATCTACTGTACAGTAGTATTAATATATATATACCAATAATAATGTAAATATTATAACAAATATTTTTATAAGATTAATTACAATTTTAACTGTTTTTTTTTTAATGTTATTACTTATACTATTCTAATTTTTTGAACATCTATATTTACAGTATTCAATATTAAATAATTAATTAAGAAATATCATTTTTGATTGTACTCAATAATATTTCTACATTTTTGCAATAACATTACAATTCAACTAAATAGAATTACTTCTTTTCTTTTTTCAAAAAGAAAAAAAAAAATTCTAAAATCAAAAAATATTAATTCTAGTTTTATTAAATAATAACATTTCTAAATTTCTTTAATGTTATATTAAAAACATACCATCCAGAAAACATAATTACCTCTTTTTTTTTAAAAAAAAAAAAAACTGTAATTTTAATTTCTTGTTTATAATTAAATTAATTACATAATTAATTGCTTTTCTCCTTTTTTACAACATTTTTATAATGTTCAAGTGAAGTATCAAATAAATATTTGTATTTACGCACATTTTCTATCAAAATTTCTGTTTGATCAGTCATTGTTGGAAGGCGGTCATGCTAAAATCTGTAATTCTGTACAACCAGATCGCCTGTCGTCGCGGTCAAGGTCAGCGGGCGGAGTTGGACCGCGTTCTGTGTGAAGGAGATAATGCAACACTGTGATTACAACACGATCGCCTGCCCGCCGCGGTCGGAGATCGCTGCCCTCCGCGGCAGACCGCGTTCTGTGTGCCCGAGCCTTTAAGGAGAGCAGTATGCTTAAATGTATTTCTTTTTTATTTGTACTAGTGATAATATACACACCCCGTCAACAATGACGGGATAACAATGTGATGCTTTTAGTTGAGATAGAGTATTTACGCTCATCATTTGTAATTTCTTCATTAATGTCAAAATATGTCTAACGACTTTTCAGGTGGTCGCTGGAAAAAAATGAACATTGAAATTTAAATTTTAATCTAGTAGGCTAAAATTAATGAATTATTTTCTTTTTCTTCTGACTCTTCTCTCATAGCACCACACACACACAAAAGGAATGATAAGACACAATAATTTGAATGTAGTCCCCTTGGCCTAATGGATAAGACGTTTGACTTCGGATCAAAAAGTTTCAGGTTCGATTCCCGTCGTGAATGTTTCATTGTAGTAATTTTTTCACAGGAAATTAACAATTGTGCCGGACAGACCAGACAGACAGAGAAATAAAAGATTTTAGTAATATAGATTGTTTACATAAAATATACATTAGTTGAAATTTAAGTACAAAATGTGTTCACTGAGAAACCTAATACAAAGCAATCTTTCCTTTCTTCATTGATAGGAGGAAAGTTAATAAAAGAGTTAAATGTGTCTCATTTGAGAAAGGTAACAAAATTAAGCTTTCGTTTTAAATGGCTTCAATTCCTTTATATTTGCAGTTAACAAATCAATTTTTAAGTTTAAGAATCTGAGGAAGAAAATCAATAAAATTAAAAGACTAGACTACACCAAAACTTCAGTAAAAGTGTGTCATATATTAACTATTACATGAAACAGTCAAAACTTAACCCAATAGATCTGATTAAAAACTTTCAGTTGGTTTAGTAAAGATAGCAAAAATTGTGATTTCAATAATTTGTTGAAGATAAAAATACATAAATTGATAAGAAAGACAAGCAATCATCATAAATCTAACTAATCACTGAAGATCACAGACATTTAAAATCAGTTAAACTAAGTATTAATACGTACTCTAAATGATAATGTAATATTGAAAGAATTTTAACTTAACCTAAATAATTATAAACAATTCATGCAGCCTATTTAGGAGGAAAGAAAATGTGGAAGGAAAAAACAAAACAAAATAAAAACAAAGGTTTAAATACCTCTCCTTTAGGATCTTCATTAATTTCAAATCTCCCATCTTTTGTAATAAGTAAATTATTTTTATCCACAAGTACTAAAGTTGGAATTCCTGAAATTTTAAAAGTAAAAAAATAAATGTCATATTGGCGAGTAATTTATAAATGATAACTTAATAAAAAAGGAAAAATTATGTATAAAATAAACTTACATAAGATTAACAAAGTACAGTAGAGCCCCCGTATCTGTGGGGGACAGATTCCAAGACCTATCACGTTTATATGAAACCGAACATAATATCAAATGCTACATAGAATGTGATATTCATGTAACACATAGGCCTACATAAATACGGTAAAATTTAATTGAAAAATTATACATATTGCGATATTACCAACATTAAAATAAAATTGTGTTTTTTTTTTTTTCTATTTCAATCATATTCAGAATTTTCACTTTCTCACTAATGGAAAGGACATCACGATTCTCTGAAGTAGGGTCAAATACAGCACTTCTGCCTTTCTCCATGTGAACATGGGAGACAACTTGACAGCAGCACCACATCGTGGCAAATCCTGGCAAAATCAAATTTCAATACATATGCATATTGCCAAATACCATATAGACAATAAGCGACACTAAGCGATTAACCATTGTTAACTTGAAAGACAATTTGGTAGCAGCGAACCTAGTGGCAAGTCCTGGCAACATCAAATTTCAATACATATGCATGCTGCTAAATAGTACAGAAAGAAGTTCATATTTATAAATATTGACCTAGACACAACAAGAGGAATAGGAATTTAGTAAATGAATAAAAATAAGAAATATAAATATAATATTTCGACGTATAATATAAATATTTTATAAAAATAAAAAAAAATTTTTTTCTACAATCTTGTGTAAGCCATCTCATTTAAAAGATAATTATATCCAAAATTACTTTTAAGATCGGTACACAATAAGGATAAGGCGGAAATACACATTTTTTTTTTTTAAATGTTAACCAGTCCTATTAGGTATAATTATACAATTACTCCTGTATTATAGATGCTGGAAATTTAATGCATCCATAAAGATTAATTTAATTAATTTAGATTAAGTTAGAAATTTCTTATAATGTTATTGTGTATAACATCAGAAATTAATTGCTCTTTTATTACTTTAATACTATTGCCATCATAGTTTTCCCAGTTCAACTGACGAAAAAGTTTTGATTAATTAGATTCATTTGTTCTTAAACCAAAATTATTTTTAATTTTTGAAAACAAATGCTTGTAACCAACCAATGCTTGTTAAACTATTGGAATTATAAAATAAAATTAAAGAAAATTATATTTATAATAATTGCTTAAAATAGTCTTATAGATAAACTTTTCTTCAATATTTAAAATTTTATATTTAATTCTATAGTTTGATGTTTATAATTAATATAAATATTATCAAAAATTTTGTAGATTAACTTACTTATATAATTGTTGTTTTGTTAAAAAACGCCAATCATTGTAATCTATAATTTAAAACAGAATCTACCAGAATTTACGTATAAAATAAAAAGTAAAGGTCCTAAATTTATGGTATTTGGTAGGGCACACACGATGAAGTAAAAAGCCTTGTTGTCCATCCAACATGTCACATGCGACCTTGTCTGACGGGTTTTCACCAGACCAAAGCTTGCCAAACACGTCTGTCGGTCAGTTGTATTTCGGCATTTTTGGCTTCTAAGCACTATATACCAGCCTCACTACTCTTACCCTTTGGGGCTGTTTTTTTGGTAAATAAGGGCTTTCTGAACACAAACACTGTGATAATGCCAACAGCAAGAACACTAGAAGCAGAATGGAGGCAAGTTCTGTGGGGAAATATGGGTATGGGGATAAAGGAAAATGAGTCAAGTACTGGGCACATTTGGGCTGCTGGATTTCACCAGGTTACGACCCACTCTCACTTGGTAAGCATTTTGAAACTTACCCAACCACTTATTTCTTTAATTTTCCTTTTTTTTTTTTTGTTCCGGGCCATGATAAACCTCAGATAACTGAAACCATGGATGCTGATCAGTGGATATGGGTGGTCAGTTAGATTTTAATATGTCCACAATCTTTGTTAATTCCATGTACGAGATACTGTCTTAGCTCAGTATCAGATACTTGCATTGGAAATACTGTCTGGACTGCATCAGGGCACGAATACTGCTTGCATTAGTAACAAAGGTGAAAGCAATGGTCAGCATAAAGATGATGTGTTCTTTATTTATATTCTTTTGAATGGTTGGGTGGAGTCATCACTAGATGGGAAAAAAAATGGAAAATTTCAGGAAATTTAAAAAAATATGCCGTGAAGCTGCCGTTTCTCAGATACCACCCCCTCTTTTTCAGTGTATGCTCTAAACAAAATGAAGGATTGGGTTTAACAAAATGCAGCTAATGAGCAGGAAAGCCAGTCCAACATTTGCCAGTCTTTCAGCATGGGAAAGTATCCCAGTTTCATGAATTCAATGCCCATCTGGAGATAAACAAGTCAGGAAAAACCAAACTACTGCAAGCATCAAATCAAGAACCAGTATCCCACGGACAAGTATATACTGCCCGGCCACTTTATTAGGTACACCCCTGTTGTGTGCACAAATGCTGTGTCTCACAACAACTCTTCAAGCCGGTAGGGGCAGTGTCATGGTGTAGGGGATGTTTTCCTGTCACACGTTGGGTCCATTGATATCTCTGAAGGCATGTCAGGATGCTAGAGCGAACCTAAACATCGTAGCTGACCAAGTGCAACCGTACATGTTAACATTTTATCCTCATTCAGATGGCTACTTCCAGCAGGATAATGCGCTGGTGCACAAAGCCCGCATAACTATGGGATGGTTTGAGGAACATGACTACGACTTTTCCTAGCTGCAGTGGCCAGCTCAGTCCATGGATCTCAGCCAGATTGAAAATTTGTGGGATGAGCTGGAACGGACTGTTCGCCCCAGGCCTACACCTCCATCAAATCTTCAGGAACTGCGTGATACACTCATGTCTGCATGGTACACAATACCTCAAAAACGTTTTCAGCATCTTGTGGAATCCATCCAAGAACATATTGAATAAATAGTTTCCATGTCAATCTAAGGATAAGACTAATACAAAAAGTGGTTTATAGCTTTTGAATACTGACAATAATATAACTAGACTTTCAGTTTTCGAATCAGTGATTCTTCTTAATTGCTCCAAATGGAGCAATGGTTCTTTACAGAAAACCAATGGGATGGCTTCACTAGTAAGAATTATTAGTCAATTGTGAAGCTTGAATATTTAATAGGTATCTAACAATTCAGTTGGATAGTAACTTTAACTTCATTACAGGTAAAGAAATATAAGATAAGTTTACTGAAAATGACTTCGTAGCTAAAGATGTTTGAAGATGTGATAAGTTCGTCTTTAGACTTTGAGTAATAACATAACAAAAAGCTGCTAGTACTGGCCATTCCATGATTGATAACAATTGAAAACTATATTTCTATTTTTTACAGAACAACATGTAATAAAGCTTACAGTTGGCAGTACAATCTGAAGAGACATTATGCAACACCATTAGACTTAGCCATGTGCACTGAAAAAAGTTAAACACATTCTTAAATTTACAGAAAGCAAATGAAAAGATCTTAAAACTTAAGAAATTGTAATAGCAATTCAATTTCAAATAGTTCCTTTGTATGGAAAAAAAAATCTTGCAATGATTCCAATGCTATTTAATACTGTTGTAAAAGTATCAAATTTCTGTTATTTTATAAGAATTTTTGATTCTTGGAATGCCTCTTTTTTTTTTTCCTTCATTCAACCTCCCTGTGGTGATTCGACACACACAACACAGGATTTGATCTCATACACTGTGTATAGGTAGTAAACAAACCAGTAGCAAACTGTTATACCAAATAGCTCAGTAAAGAATCAGGTTTTAGAAGGATACCATAATAATAAAAAACAAAACAAAACAAAAACTTGCAATATTAAAAAAAGAAAATATGATAATTTCAATACATACTAATGAAATATTTGTAATTAAATAAGATAAGATAAAATTAAATTTATGATTATGAAAAAAAAAAAGTAAAAAAAAAACATGAAATACCTTGGACTCCAAAAAGCGTTGCTAACTCCTTGCGTTGTTTTTCATTTTCAAAGGATATGGCAAGCCATGGCATCATCCGGAAATATTGTTCAAATGATTCTTTACTGCGATCAGAACTAACAAATATAACTTCAAACTTATGGCCATTAGAACGCAAATTTTCGTATACTTTGGCCAACTGAGGTGTAAAGGCTTTACATGGGGGGCACTGAATAAGAAAACAATATAAAAATGTAAATTTTATTAATGACTTTTTTTATCTAATAGGTGTATATATTTTTAGAAATTACGTATATTAATTGTTCCACATTTCAATAAAATTCAAAGTAACAACCAAGAAACTATTATACAGGGTTAAGGTAGTCAACAGCCTCGTAACACATGGTTCTTTCAATTCAGTGTTCGGTTTAGTATTATTTACAATTACCTGGAGAAAATGCAAAAATTGTATTAGGCCTACTTTTCTGTATAGCATGTTTTACAGCAATGAATTTGAGATAATAGTATTCTGCTTTGATTCACAAGAAATCTATGGGAATAAACAAATTTAACCTTATGAAACATTTTTAACCTGGAAAATGTTGTATTTCTACACTTAATAAAGAATGAAGATCTTATTTTAAAGTATTTTTTGTAATAAGTGCCAGTGTTTGCTGGTGATATTTTAATCCTTATTTTTCTAAATTTAACATTAATTCAGTGTTAAATTTCTCTCTGAATATAATAAATAATTACAGCACTACTTCGTCAAAACTCCAACAATTCAAACCAGGGATCAGCCAAGCTTTGAGATTTGATTCCATAAAATGCCAAAATCACCAACATGGATCTTAGTTTCCTGTACAATCAAGATGTCAGCACCTTGTTGCTCCATACACCAAGCATTATTATTATTATTATTTTTTGGCTGATGTGAACCACTCTGTTTTTTTTTTTTTATTTGATTAAAATATTCCTTTCAGTTCTGTGGAAACTTGGCGATTCAGAAGTACCAAGTCCAAATAATTTGTAAATGGGCCATAATCGATGATGTTATCTTTACTGCCTAGTGAGGAGCTATAAACTGAAATGTTGAAGTGGCTTCACAGTTTTTTTAAAAGTTTATTTAGGACAAGGCAACTGATTTAGGAAATATTTTAATGAAAATGATACTTAGCAAAACAAAAAGTATATAAGCCATCTGAATATATTAAAAATAAATAAATTATAAGTTAGCTTGATGACTTTGAAATACTTCAAGGAATCTGAACAGCAGTTTCCTTTTCTATTTTCTCTCTCTCATTTCAAGCTCCTTGCCCTTGTGGCTTTAGTCTGAATTAGAAGCCAACAATGAATATTCTAAACTTTTAATTTCATAGGGTAATTATTTTTTGACTTATCATGATAATTCCAGCATTAGCAGGCATAAATCCACTTTCTTTCTTTCTTTGTGAGTTTTTGTGCAAGCTGTGCTTCATTATTTAAATTGATTTAAATCTTTCCATCTATTAACTTATTGTTTGTCCATAACTGCAGATTTCCTGTTTATAGTATCAGTATTTAAAGATAAATTAGTCTAGTTATTCACGTATTATTTGGGCAATTCTCAAAAAACCTGACAAATTGAAAGTGAAAAAAAAGGTGAAAAATGTTTCCAAAACTTTGATAAATATTACATAATATTAATTATTATTACATAACCTTATATATTAAAAAAAATATATAAATTCCAACATACACTGAAGTTGCCAGACACTCCAATGGGCAGGATAAGTACTGCCATATTACATGTCTATAGAAAGTACAAATGTCCAGTTAAATGGCTGCGAGAAGGGAACTGATAGAATTTGAACAAGGTAATGTGATAGGAGGCCTTGTTGCAGACCTAACTGTACAGCAAAATGATGAGAAATTGCGCCAAGCAAGGTCAATACCATACTGAGGTGGAAGTGCATGGGGTTAACTACAAGTGTTCGCTGCATTGGACGATCCACCAAACTTGCCGAACGGGATCGTAGGATGCTATGAAGGGTTATATACCAAACCTACAGTTTATCAGCCAAACATGTTGAATGCGGGTCAGGTACAACTCGCCTTGGCCAATTCGCCATGAAATATTGTAATTTTACAAACTCGAGTTAGAATTTTATTTACCTTCATGGAGATAAATTCATTATTATGACAAATACAACTGATAAGTATAGTAGTACATTTTATTTGATTATTTAAACAAAAAAATAGATCAATTATTTTTCAAAAATAACAAAAACTATATGCCAAGATTTGGATTTATCATGAATATTTGCTATCAAGAAAATTACCTTACCCGGGTCTTAATAAAAATTAAGTGGTATCATGTTCTTAAATTTTATAACTATTTTTACGAATTTAAGGCAGGTAAAGAGGATTACTGTTAATTATCTAAGTCCTTATTAAACAATTATTTTATAACAGATGAGCCATCCTCATATTAACGAAATTAAACGACGAATGTAAAATTATATGCATGGTACCGCATCTTAAGTCTATCCTTTTATCCTTGTGTGGTACTGGTTACTATCAACTCTTTTTTTTTATTTCATTGTTCAAACTGCAAACCTTTGCGGCAGCTCGGCCACGGGAGTTGTCCCATTCCAGTTGAATGCAGAGGTCCATTTATCAACCAGAAAACAAATCTGCACAAAACATTCAGAACCAAGGCTCATAAGCTGGGTTTCCATGGTAGGACAGTGATATGTAAGCTTCGTATTATCCGATCCAACAAGCAGTATCATCTTTGGTGGTGCAAAAAGTGGGACATGGAGGCTTGGAAAGCTGTGATATGAGGAACAAATCATATTACACCCTTTTCTGATCGGATGGATGCCCACTGAGTCTCTTATCTCATTGTATAACCTCAACTGTGAAATTCTGTGGTGGTGCTGTGATGGCGTACTTTTCCTGGTTCATCCTCGGATCTCATAGTGTTCACACACACTGAACACTGAGAGGTATCTGAAAATTCTGAAATGCTTCCAACATTGTGGCATTTCTATGGAATGGGCCTTGTCTCCATCAACAAGTCAATGCACCCTGTCATAAGGCTGCCACTGAACTGGACAGTTTGCAAACATGAACATCACCACATTTGGCTTTCACAGAGCCCCGATCTGAACCCTATTGAACATTTGTGGGATGAACTGTGAGCATTGACTGAGGTCCAGGGACATCCACCCGACAATAGTCTGGGAGCTCATTACATGCCTCATGGAGGAATAGTCAAACATTTCAACTGACCGTTTCGCACATTTTTAGAAAAGTATGTCCTGTAGTCTTGCCAAGTTATCGTAGCTAAAGGAGGTCCTGCATCTTAATGAAATGACCTCCATGGCTGTTTGTTTCAAACACTTTTAAAATTCCTTTAAATTCTGTAAATTTAAAACGCTACGATAACAACTATTATTCTAAACAATATCTGAATACTTGATATTTTATATGTTCTGCTATTTATTATTAGAGAAAATTTTGGACATGTTTGGATGCTCAGTTATTACATGATTCTGGCACAAAAAATTATGAAATAATATCATAAAAAAAAAATAGCAATGCAAAATACAGTGATAACATGAAGCAATGACAACTGGCATAAACTTTGTATTATCTGGCTTTTAAAATGTCGTAAAATTTTAATTTGCATATCAACTGGTCCAACATATAGTGGGGTATAATTAACATAATAACTGAGTACACAATTAAGTAAACTCAATTAATCTTAAAACCATACAATTTTATATTAATAAAAATTGAGAATTTTTAGAAATAATTAAGCCACAAAAAGCAAACTGGAGAAAAAATGTTTCACTGCCAGACAAATTAAGTTACTTTTTATTTGATATCACAAAATAAACTAGACATCTGACTAAGCATGTATGCAAAATAACTCAATAATGTTACATTGGGGATATTTTTTGATGATACCTCCTAAAAGATTTGATCAATTTCTGATTTTATCTTAAAACAATCCTTTTACTGACATGGAATCTTTGTGCAAAAACAAAAAACATGTTAATTGGGCACATGGTCTAGGAGGTGCACTACATACATACTGCATAAATATCGGATATGTTAGGGATTTCCTAATGCTTTATTCCAATGACAGCTTTAAGTCTCCAGTGTCTAAATAATAAAACATTAATTTTTCTTTTTTCCCTGAATACAGGGTTCGTACAAATTTTAGAAGAAAAAATCCAAGGAGTCCAAGAAATTTCTAAGGAGTTCGGTCAAAATTGCTAGATATGCAATATCCAAAAAATGTAACATGTTTAATTCAATAGAGATCATCATTTGATGAATTTAAAGACAAAATGTAATAAAGAATAGTAATCTTTTAGTTGTTTTTTCTACAGATATATATAATATGCATTTGGATACTCGAAAGTAGGTCAAACGCTGTTGGTGGCGTGACTCATGACAGAAAGTTTCAAGCATGAAGAGTAGATACAAGACTAGCAATCTGTTTAGTCTGTTTTTATGCTCAAAGAATATAATATACATTCATGCGTTTTTTTTGTTTTTTTTTTTAAGGATGATTTAAGGAGTTTCTAAGGAGTACTTGGCTTTTCCAAGTAGTTTTAAGCACCTTGGAAAATGTTTTTCATTTTTAAGGAGTTTCTAAAGATTCTAAGGAGGCTTGCACACCCTGTGAATAACATCAATGTTAATTTCCTATTCTATAAATTGCTTTAAGTCATTCACCCTTGAACAGGTGTGATCTATCTAATGAAGATTCAGGAAAGATGTAAGCTTTTTAAGAATTTCTACGACAGCTGATATGGACAATATATTTGTAAATGAAAATCAGGTTGGAAAGAAGAAATGGCAATACTGACATAAATAATTTGGAAAAACCCTTTCCAAGACTTGCCATTTTCACTAAGTCAAAAAATTTGAATTGTCAAAAAATATGAAATTTCAAACAAATTGAAATACTGACAATTATTTCGGATGAATATTTTTATTTTACTCATTCTCACCTACATGAATAATGTGTAAAATATAAGGGAACTGATTTTGTTTTAACTGCTATTTTGCCAAAGACATTTTTAAATTAAGTGGTTTCCACTTAATTGCATTCATTACACAATTATTACACAATCATTCATTACACAATCTTCCTTTATAAGGTTTTTTCTTTTAAATACTAATTTAATGTAAAATTAAATATAATGCTTAGATATGAATTTACCCAGTGAGCTGAAAAATATAACCCTTTAATATTATCCTCAAAAGACGAAGGACTGGCAGGCTTTCCGTCATTTCTGATAATGGAGCACTCAGTAAAAATGTCTCTTAAGCTTCTTGGCCTCCAAGGAAAATTAATGCCTTCTGGATCATCAGCTATTAATTCTGTTCCACTGGCAGTGATGATGTGTCCATTTGAACCATCTATAAGCACCAATGTTGGAATTCCCTGAACATGAAGTTTTTTTGTAAGTAGTAACTAAAAAAAAAATAAAAAGTTATAATACATAAAATTACTGATGAATCTGCACAATTAAGACTAATTTCAAAATATTTATTTGATACTAAATAAAAAAAAAAATAAGTATTGGTTTTAAAAGTTCTCTTGCAACTTTCAGTGCCAGTTATCCATTGTGATGAGACTCAAGAATGGAGTCCTACAATACAGTAGCATCTTGCATTAACGGCCACTAGTTTAACAGAGATTTGTTATAATGGAGTCACTTCTAAATTATGTGTCCTCACTATTTTGGCAGTTTTTCAGAGGCTGAGAAGGACTCAAGAGTACTATTTCTTTTCGGAGTATCACTCTGTTTATCTGTTTACAGTGTTTTGTATATCTAGCAATTTTTCAAACTATATAAAGTTATATAATTTATTTTGCCTTCATATCACTGTATTTTAGGTCTAGCATTATTGCACACTTAATATATAATAGAAAACATGTTGCTTTGTCACTATATGCATTCACAAACGGAAAAAAGGTTGTTATTCACATAACAGTGATATTCGTTAATGGTGATGATAATGCAAGGTGCTACTGTATATTGTTTCCCACAGGATTCCAAAAGAATCAATTCCATCTTTTTTTTTGTTGTTAAATTTCTGAATTATAATTCAAATTGTTCAATGTATTGTAAAGCAATGTAATGAAGAGCTTGGTTTATAATAAGTAAAATAAATCCTAACTTTACTGAAAGTTAATTAGCCTAAAGGTAATCAATTGCAAATTTTATGACTAAGTACCTAAAATACATTGATAATTCAGTTCATAGAGCAGAAACACATACTTGTTTGTGATTTATAACAAAACTATGAAGATGTCAGTAAACCATAAATTAAAACATAACCATGAGCCAATTCAATTGTAAACAAAATTTTTATTTAATATATTTAAAAATTAGTACTGTATTTTAAGATGCACCTTAAGATATATATAATTAAATGAATTAAAAATAAAATAAAATAAAATAGAATAGAAGAATAGCATGAAATATGTGGTACTGACTCTTAAACAAAAAAAAGTTTATACTGAATTACAAATCTGAGCCTTAGCTACTACAAAAAAGGAATGCCTTCAAATTCTATAAAACTACTTTTACTGCTTAACCTTGTTATCTTCAGTCAGATAGATTCATATTTTGCTCCAATTCAGAAGTTTCAAGTTTGATTTTATGTAATAAATATTAGAATTTTGGAAAATTTTTAAAATGTTGATTTAATAAAGAAACCTGAGTATTTATAAAATATATTCATTTACTCACCAAGTATTTAAACATATATTTTATAGTTTGTTACACTACTTCAGATTCTCCTAAAGAATCAGCTAATAAAATTATTAAGCCTAAGATAACGAATGTCTATTTTGTGTAAAAGCAAAAGTTTAAGCTGTTATAATTAAGTATTCTTGGACCATGATGATGTATCACTAGAAAGCTGATTAAAAATACTTATTAATTTTGCTTAAGAATGTGTGTATCACAACACTGAAGTACGTTTTTCTCTTTCCGTTTTTCTCTTTCCGCTCCCCAAGTTTCAAATGACTCAATTACCTGAAAGATACTTTTTTTTCCCCTTACCTCATATTTAGTGATTTGTTTTGAAATTTCTTTTTCTTTAGATTTTAATTATGAGTTTTAGCTGTAGGAGTTAGTGGTTATTCCTATGATTCATTATGTTTAAAACAATTCTTTCATGATAAAGTAATCTTGACTCAAATATATTAATGAAGGTAGGTGAAAATAATGTTGGTGTTGATGGGTAGTATTTGGCATGGGTACTGAGACACTACAACAAAAAATTTTACAAAATTAAAATTTACCCTGCTTTATTAGTGATTCACTACAGAAAATTAAGTATTAATTAAATGGATAAAGACAATTAAAAAAAACCTCAATTTCCATATATAGTCATCCCTCTTTATCCACAGAATCACCATCTGCAGTTTCAAAAAAAGTTAAATAAAAAAAAAAAAAAAATTAGAAATTTGTAAATCTGAATTCATAAATTTCGCTTGCACCTGCCTGTATGAGAGGCATCATGAATCATTTCTCAGTCAGCCATTTCCTCGTCTGAGGCACTCAAGTCAGTCATATGGTTGCTGTCACAGTAAAAGCATTATTTGAAGCTCATGGTATCACTGCTGTGAATTATTAAATAAAAATTCTTTTTTTTGTGTGTGTTAATTAGTTTTGTTGATGTCTTAATGTGTATAATTTTTATATTAAATTGTGTCGTAGTTATGAATACATGTTAAAAACGTATATTATATAGGGTTCATTATTTTTCGCAGTTTCAAGGGGACCAAATGGCTGTGGATACAGGGGACTACTGTATATCAAAAGTTTACAAGTGAAAGGCACGAGATATTTTGATTTTATTAAACTGAATTGCTTTACAAAGAAACAATGTCGCTTTACTTATCATATTGAGATCTTTTCTCTGTTTTAGTGAGTTATTATTCAGTTGTAAAAATTAAACTTTTAATATTCAGTTTTTACATTTTTAAACTAAATGAAGGCAAATGAAGGCACTCATTGAGTTGTATTACATCACATTTTCAAGCTTATGCTTCCGAAATGTCAGGAAAAATAATGAAAGTACCGATAATTGCATTCTTAGCTTTATATAGATGTTTTCCTTTTGCTATGCTAGATGACATTCTTCCATTTGTGAGATAACTATATATCAGTCCTACGTATGACGCACAGTTTTGCTAACAGAAATTGTGAACATTGACGTCCTTTACAGATAATTGTGAAGAATGGCAGGAAAAATATTTTTTAAAAAATTGTGTGGATACATTCTACTTCACCAATTACTACAAACAACTGAAGCATGATTTTCACTTAAGAACTGCGAACACACTAAAAGCTCTGCTTGATGTGTACTATACTGCATTCTGAAGTTTAATGCTTGCAAAATTTTTATTGCAAGATTTCATGTGAAGATGTATGGTTGTATGGTTTTACTTGCATAGGCCACTAATTTGAAGATAATTTTCATTAAATAAACATATATTAAAATCTAAGAGAAAGGAAATAGCACAACTCAAAGCTACCGTAATGAAACCTTAGATCCACTAGAAAAAAAAAAATATAATTTTATTCTTTTTTACAATAAGAAAAACAGTACATTATGTAAATCTAAAGAAGAGCTGGTAAAAAAAAATATATAATAAGACGAGATAAAAAAAATCTTAAGATTTGCAGTTAGGTGACATATAATGGTGTGGATTAAAAACTCTACAGATAATGAACAGATAAAGCAATACTGAGTATGTCACATACAGGATACGAATATAAATAGTTGGTAACCATGTGGTACTTTGGCATTTAATATGAAGGAGGGTTAAGAACAATATGCTAATGAAGAGAAGAATGCATTCTCTATTCTTTGGGGACATTTTGAAAAGTTGCAGTTTATTTATGTTTTATTGTCCCACTCTTGCTGCCAAAAGGAATTGAGATTAAGTTATGATTGAATATCACATTATAAAGTAGAAATAATCAGCAGCAGATTTTGGACCGAGTCAACAACTGCATTATCAAAAATATTTATGAAACAAGGAATTCAGAAGTTGATTCTGTATTGTTTCAAGTTATCCAATAAATTAATCAAAAAGAAAAGATAAAAAAAATAAATAAATGGGTAAGCATTTTGAATGTGATTTCTTTAGACCTGTAGGAACACACACAATCCTGATAGATAAGATTTTGGAGAATTTCATCTAGACTGCATATTTAATGATATAAAATGGTGTAAATCTCAGTACAAAGTAAATTGGATGAAGATGAATGACACTACTAAAATTCTCAACATAGATTGCTGAATGTATCAAAAATTTTAAAACTATTGATATAGAAAATCTTAAAATGCTAAATGATATGAAATACGTTCTATACATTGAGTTTGATACATTTTTAGATAGGTTTGTTTTTTTTTCAATATCTTCTCTGGGAGAAACAATAGGCAAGTGTGCATATTATAAATGTGACAAATATGAAATATAGTAGGTCACACCATAAAATAATATTTATGCCTAAAAGGTAAGCTTTATATATCTAAGATTTCATCTAATGGCTGAAAGGTGATTCTTAAATTTAAAATTGAAGTTTTATTGAGAATGTTCCAGCATGTTCACATTAATGAATGTTCATGTTCAAAGCTGAAGTTATTAAACAAATCAATCCTGAATCCTGCATATGGCCTACAGTATACACTTGCTCAGGTTATTAAATAACCAGTTTTTTTTTGTTTTTTTTTTAATATTCTGTAATTTTTAATTCCTGATTTTACATTAATTTCAATGATCCCCAAGTTTAAAATTGAAGTTTCACTGTGAATGTTTCAAGCATGTTCAGAATAATATAGTTAGACAAAGTGCATTTCTTTGATCGAATTGAAGCTTACCTGGTCTTTCAGGAAATTTAATATTCAGCTTAATTGCAGAAACTGCACAGCAGATTGAATATCCTAAATTATTTAAAATTACTGAACTGAAGATTGTATTACTAATATAATAAGGATGCTTACAACATGTGAAATAACTTAAGTGCTTTGATCGTAGTTGAGGGAAATTATATTTAAATCTCCCAATTTGCATTCTTTTTCTAGTACAAAAGCAGATTGTACAGCCGAATTTGCTTGGTGCCTCGGAAATTTGGCGATTGCATTCAAGACTGCTTTTCACGAGCTTCAATTTCAGTTTTTAACTCTTAGAATTTTAAATAAATATGTGAGGATGGAAACTGAAGCTTTTGTGATTTTATTTGATATTGAGAAGATTATGATATTTAACTGACTGTGGAAATATTACTGCTAGTTTTGTTTTAATTTTATATGGTTAATTCCATGCAGTTGAAGAAAATTTAAATATTTACAATTCATTATGGGTTGTGAACAGGGCTGCCCCTTGAGGGTGTGAAGGTTGTGCCCTGCACAAAGGTGACCGATCAGGAGGAGGGCAATTTCAAAACGATAAATATAGTAAATTTTTATACAATGCCTTTTTTACAATTCATGAAGTAAAACTTTACTATATAGATTGCAGGAATTAAAATAAACAGCAAGCTCAACAACAAGCTTCATGAATGGTGCGTCAAAACAGGTTTGAACATTTTCAAACGCGTCGATAAGTGATCCACACACACTGCATTCCCAGAAACTTTAGACTATTTTCAGTAAGGCAAATAATGCCATATGCCACACCACCCCAATGTGTATAATGCCCAACTGATCAACTGCAGTCCCAAGAATGTCTTGCCGATTTATCAATAATGTCAATAGAAAATAATATTATGGATGCTTTAGATATAAAAGATCTAATTAGGAATTTTGTGGTGGCTAAAGCTGAGAGGATAATATGTAATGAACGGCATCAGTATATAAATGCAAAAGCCCTCATTGACTGACTCATCACACATTCTACTCTTTCCCAAATAACCAGAAACTGAAATTGGCAGAATTCTTCCTTAGGTTGTACTTGGAAAAAGTAAGATATCAAGATTTTGATTAATCACCTATAAGGGATATAAACGTGGGGGGGGGGGGGAATTTCTTGATGGGTATGCATACCTCTGAAACCACTTTAGTTGGAAACACAAAATTTCAAGAGTATTCTTTTTCAAAAGAAAAGATGCTATTTGATCAAATTTTCGATATTTGGGTCCTGAATGGTGTAAACGGTGGAGGCAACTTTCTTGAAGGATATGCATATCTCCGAAACTGCTTAAGGTGGTCAAACATGAAATTTGACATGAGTGTTCTTTGTCGAAATCAAAAATATGATATTTGATCGAATTTTCGATATCGAGCTCTAAAGGGGTGTAAACGGGGGTTGGAGGGTAGGGGGAGGTGTGAGGAGATGGGCAAACTTTGTTGAAGGATACTTCTATGGGGTTTTCAGGCTGCAAAATAACAATACCGTATTTACTCGCATAATTTCCCCTTTTTTTTTCATCAATATTTTGACAAAAAAGGGGGGGTGGGGAAATTAAGCGATGTTTTTCAATTTGAGGAAAAAAAATATGGAAAAAAAAATAATAGTGTAAGGAAAACCATGTTAAATATTGATTTTAAAGCAAGAAATGTAATTAACAACAATTTTATTAATATGCAACATTTAAAATATAAGAAATCACATCTCAACATTTGTTTTTTCTTCAAAGTACAGTTAAGCAATAGGCATGCACGGAAGTGTGTGCGCGACTGTGACGTAATTTCGTAACTCACGCAGCGCAGCTCGCCATCTTTATAGCTGAAATAGAGGTGGGGAAATTATGCAATAAAAATAAAAAATTGAATTTTGTAATCCACAAAAACTGGGGTGGGGAAAATACGCGATGGGGGAAATTATGCGATAAAAATAAAAAATTGAATTTTGTAATCCACAAAAACTGGGGTGGGGAAAATACGCGATGGGGGAAATTATGCGCGTAAATACGGTATAACATTAATTTGTAATGATCACGTGATTTTTTTTTTAACAACTGGGGAAGGTTTGAAGTGATGGGGTGTGGAGAAGGGCAGAAAGGGGTGGGAAGTCATATATTCTCCAATTTTTATATTAATTTCATATCTAGGAATCTCGAGTTACAAAATATGAATATAACATTAATTTGTAACTATCATGTGATTTTTTTTTTACCAACTGGGAAAGTTTCGAAGTGATCTCACAATTTCAATTTCTTTCTCATCTATATCAGGACATTGTTTTTTTTTTTTTTGTAACACCGCAAAGAATGGGTATTTCTGCCATTATTGTGATGTGATTTTTTTTGTGATAATTGAATGTATATATATATATATATATATATATATATATATATATATATATTGAGATGTTCTATTTTTATGTACACACAATTTATTATCTTGTACTTATATATTAAATAAATAAAAACTTCTTGAAATTAATTTCAATTTAATTTGCACGCGCAGAAATATAACTTTGAACAAAGGCACCTCTTACCCAAGGGAAGGCACTGGTTGTGAATATTGTGCTGATATCAATTTGCAGCTTAGCAGTACTGAAACTACTTCTAGTAGATTTAAGAACTTCTAGTTTTTGTACTTTTTATATCCAAAGTCACCTTAAGGGATCTAGATAACATAGCAAGGAGATTTAATACTTTCTCAATTGAATCTTCAAATTAGCATAAAGCTTAAAAAGTCATTCAAATGATAATCAAATGATTAACAATATAGCTTTCACTTTCTTGAACATAAATTCCAATCCTGTCAATGATTTATCATTTGAGAGAAATACAAAATCATAATGGCAGATTTTAGAAGATTTATAATGATTATTATTAATAATTATTGAATTTTGGTCTAATTGCCAGCTCTTGATATATCTGAGTATTGTTTTGACATATGAGTGAAATGAGGTTAAGATAATTCATCTAAAACAGTAACTATAAAGTTTATTAAAATCTTAAATGGAAATTTTTAAAATGCTCCAAAGCCACTTCCCTATTGTCAATTGAGGATATGAAGAATTTCAAAATATACAATGCTACTCTTTTAATATTAGCATACACTGCTATTTCCATTGAGTGATATTACTTCATGTATCAATGCTTGCAATTACTGAATAATGATTCATACTTTACATTAAATATTGATGTCATTTTTTGAAATTATAAATCCTAATTTCAATTTTAAGTTTTCTTAATTTTAGACTGATTAAAATATAGTTGACATATCAATTTCAAATACCTGCATAGTCAGATCTAAAGACAGTGATAGAAAATTTTAAGTCCTTCATGTAATTATATTTATTTATTATGATAATTGGATAATTGTGCTTTTTGAAAACTTTTTTTGTTGACCCTGTGGGTTCAATTTCTATGATAATCAACAGAGATCACATTTGATATCTATCATTACAATTTCAAGTTTACGACAAATAAAGAGTGTAATAATCATAACACAAAATTAACAACGTAATTTTGGCACTTTTACTCCCACTCTTCACTATTGTTCAGATACATACCAAAAGAAAATTGGATCTTTCTTGTAACTACCTACACCTTCCTCTAAAATTTAAGTTTCGTAGTGTGTATATTTTGTGAGTTGTTGTGATCCCAAATGGATGGACAAGAGTACTTTGAATTAAAATTAAATTTTAATTTTTGTTTTATATTTAAGTAAACCTTTCTTTTTTTTTTTTTTCCTCTCTCTCTCTGATGCATATTATGGGGCCAAAATGCTAGCAAAATCTATAATACTCTGTGTGTACACACATATTATATATATATATATACACATATATATACAGTCGAACCTACATATATCGAACTTCCATATATCGAACTTCCATATATCGAAATTTTCTATATATCGAACTCTTAGCAAATCTCCATGTTCATTACATACAAAACTGTTTCTATATATCGAAAAAATTTTTCAAGACTTATTGGGATGAAAGTGTGGATAAAGTTGAATTGCTGAAGAATGTAGATAGCAGAATGCGCAAAAAAGACATTTCAGCTAAATTCGGTATTCCCGCATGCACAGTGTTGACTAATTATAAAAATCGGAATGCCGTTGCTGATTATCCTACAGACGAAGACATACTGAGCTCGTTTCATGAAATTGAAAAAGAAATCGAAGGACCAGAAGAAGTAAATAAATCTGAAAACATTTCCAAGCCATCGAAAAAAGAAATGCGAGAAGCGTATGAAACAATACGTCGTGGACTTCAATTCGCGTTAATGTTCCTGATGAAGTTCTTAGTGGACTGAATAAATGCGAACATTTCTTTGATGACCTTTCCGCAAAACTAGCTGTTCAGAAAGATATTCGAAGTTTTTTTTAAAAAAAAATGTAACTGGGATCATTGTAAACGCTGTCTGGATTATTGTTTTTTTTAAAAGGTATGTAGTACTCAATAAATCTTTCATATTAATTATTTTTTAATTGCCTGTATTAACTTTCATTTAATGTGATTCGCATATAAATTAGAAATTGAGTTTTGTATACGAAAATTAGCTTTAATTTCAATGTTTTAAGAGTAATTATGATAAAATTATATATATCGAAATTTCTATATATCAAACTTTTTTCCAGCAATTTGCTACTTCGATATAAGGAGGTTCGACTGTATCTACATACATATACATACACACACACACACACACATAAGCCGTGCCGGCTTGGCCGTGCGGTCTAGACGGCAGTCCGCCTTATGTGGCCAATGTGCCGGCACCTGGGTTCGAATCCCGTTTGTGGCATGGCTGTTTCTTTCTTCTTCTGTATTTCGTCCGTTTCCCCCGGGACTTACTGTCTCAGGTGTATCCTCGACGGGAAGTGAATTCTTGTCTCTGATTTCCTAGCCTTGTCCTGACATTGTCAGGTGTGCTAGTGTGTGGTCCATTGGGGACCATTCGTAAGTAGTAGTAGTATAGTCTATATATAAAAAACACAAATACACACGGATATCAGAAATTGAGTACCTGTTCATTATATCTTTTAACTGACCTAGGTCCTAGACTCAGAGAAGCTCCAAATTTAATTATTTGCTTCACTGATTTTAATTCATATAGTTTTATGGCTTTTGTAGTTGGAAGAGGTCCAACATTTACAATTGACTTGGACCCCATCCCACTTCTCCGAAGCCACACATCATAATATAAAATACAATTCATTATTTAACAACAAAATTTTAATAAATAAAGTCAATCCATCCAAATTAAAGATCATGAACCGAATCTCATCATAAGCATTTTGACTTCATAATAAAATTAAGCCAACAGATTCTTCCTGTTGCAAATATTTTTATATCAATTAAACTTTATTTTTCTCTTCTATTTCTCAATAAGTAAATAAATGCATCAAAAGAAATAAAAGTTAATAATATTAAGAAAATAATTGGGTTATTTACCTTCAGGGCATTTCAACATTAGAAATCAAAACTATTAATAAATTATTGATAACCAGACTATATTGACCAATGATACTTTAAAGTTATTCTTAATGAAAAGAACCTCTACATCTTTGTAGCTTTTTGGAACCCTACAAATTTTAGTTACGGATATCTACAATATTAATACTTATACAACTATGTTAAACCTTTAAAGTGCTTTAGAATGAAGTTTTCTAGGAATTGGAGTATGTAATATATACATTTACAATATCTAACATGTAAATAGTTAAAAAAAAAACAAATGTACCCATTTCTGATGCAATTTTTATTGATAGGCTTTTTTTTTGTTTTTTTTTTAATAATTACAAAGTTAAAGCATTCTCTTTAACAATGAGATAGTACTACATATATGTTTTAATACATAAAATTATTTTGGTTGTAGTTTTTGTAATAAATAAAAGCATTTATAACTGATACAGATACATTTGAATCATGTGAACTTGTCAAATGCTAAATAGACAAACTCCAAACTTCAACAAAATTTTAATCAACTTCAGAATGTTTACAACCTTTCGTTTATATTGCTAAGACTATATCCAAAGAAATCTAGCAGGTAATTCATATTTAGATTATATTACCTTTTAAACTTCTTAAGAAATCATTAATTTCTTCAACCTTTATTTTAAGGAATTAAAATGTTTAGCCTGTGACAGTTCACATTTACAAGATTTCAAATATCTCTGGACTGGTCTTAGCTATCTAACAATACATTATGCACAAGCATTCTTCCTATTGCAACACTGTAATAAGCGTTATATATTTTTTTCATTATTTGGGCATTAAAAGAAAAGCCAAACCTACAATTATCAAGCTATTAACAATATTCCAGATATATCTGAAATTGCTATTATAGTAAGAAGTGTTACTGAAACCTATTGTTTTCTGGTGTGTGTGTGTGGTTTTTTTTTTTTCCCATTTGTAAAATGGATCAACTAAATATTCTTAAATATTCTCACTACTGATACCAAAGGACGTTTATACAAATTACTTGAAGCTTTCTCTTCCTATAAAGGATTTATATTTTAACATCTAAGATACAAGGACATATTTTATGGATTCATTATAGAAACGAAAATGTTTTTTGATCCAATACTACTATTATGTAAACAACCAACTTCAACTGGAGACTTCAGGAGTTTTTCTTTATTTATTTGCTTTTTAATTTTTTAAAATTTAACCTTATTTTTATTATAGAACAAAAACAGAAAAAACATGAATTCTGATGATAAATTTATTCTTTAATGTACATATATACATAAGTTAAAACACATACATAAGTAAATATATAAGATTTTGAATAAAACTACAAAACTAAGAATCAACATTAATTTTGTGCTTAAAGGTATGTCTGTTATTAAAGTTTTAATAATATAAGATGAATTTCTTTGCTTCTGTTGTAAATAAATTTTATGAAAATTTAAATAACTATACACCTGTATATTTTGTATTAAATCACATTCTGCTATTACATTAATAGAAAATAAGTTACATAATATTGAAAAAAAAAAATTAGATAATTTTATATTTTAAGATCTTGCAGAATCACTTTTCCCTCACTCTCCATTAAAAAAAATGTTAGGACTTCTCTTTCAAAATAATAATTATTGTTGAATCTATTTATTTATTTGTACTATCCTGAATTCCTGTTCTTATATTTTCCTACCTTTATTTTTAAAACTTTATTTAATCTAAAATAAAATAAAATTTCCTTTTTATTTCATTTAACTCATCTTTTAAATACTGTTAATAGGAATTAAAAAACTAAAACGAAAATAAATTTTAAATGAATATTTGTGTGTAAAAAATAATAATTCGGATACAATTATATTTTAACAGTGCAAAACGAAGTGGCCTCTACTCTATGTGAAATCAGCAAAGCATTTCGTTATCTATCTAGATAGCAAAAGAGTGGCTAAGCTTCCGATATGGTACCCAAAGATGGCTGCTAATCATAGTATGGGCCTTGTCCAATCAACCAAGTCGTGAATTATTACACTCTTGATCAAGTTAGATTTAGGCCAAGATTGGTGTGACTAGAATATATTTAAAATCATTTTTTCTCCTGCTATTGTCTGTCTCTTCGACTGAGAATATATTTAATATCTTTCTCCCACATGCTTTCTCCGAAATGCCGCCTCTTCACTTTACGGCCCATTTCGGAAAATTTACACAGTAAAGTAAACGGACCTTCGCCAGCATATTGTGAGAGGTTATTAATCATGACCATTAAAATGTAAAACGTAATAATGTAAAACAATTCAATTAATATTTAAATAACAGCCCTATACGTATTTCCCCAGAAGAAATTATAGAGATAAAAAAATATAAATGACCCAAAATTTAAATAAAATTAATAAATTAATTGACACGATTGTCATTCAAAAGATATTGATTGCAGATCTTCCTATTTCCTTAACCGGAAAACCCATTTAACTAACTTAGCTATCAGTGAATTACTCGATCGTTGCATCAATATCTATATATTTACAAATATTTCTTGAAGCATTGAATGCTTCAAAACTTAGGAAATTAGAAAAAGAATTTTGAACTTTAAATTAACAACTTTTATTCGGTGTTTTGCTTATTGTCATCTTAACAATAAGAACACGAAAGTTTACATAATTATTTGGGTAAAAAAAAATACTTATAGGTTAATAAAAATATACGGTAATAAAATTATTAAATAAATATAACCACAAATCCTGATAAGAAAAAATAAGTTTATTTTTAGCATCAATAGAAACAGTGCTCCAATAACAAAGTTAATCGGCATGAATGCTGCAGATGAGAGCATTCAAATTATGTATCATCATAATTTCTGCTTAAATTTACATCATCTTAATTAAATAATACTCTATAGTTTCTTAGGTCGCCATTATTTAGTACGGAATTGTTTAATGATTGGAATAAAAATAAAGGAGTTCAATAGCACATTGAGGTCGAGAAACTGTGTTAATTGGACCAGTGTCGAAATCGCTGAATTTAAGTTAAGAAACTCGATAACAAATAAGATATTGTGAAAATTCTTTAATTACTTTCAAGCCAAATTTTCAAAAACATGTGAAATAAAAATCTATTTGAAACGATACAAAAAAGAGCAGATAATGAAGTTTCTAAACATTGAAAAATATTCAAATCCAAGAGATTCAAGAACTTTTAAGCAATGAAAAATAGAATTTCTCACCTTTCGTTCTCTCTCTTCATATGGCAGTGACAACCAGGGCATGGTATCAAAAAAATTCCGATATTCCACTTCATCATTATCAGAACTCACAAAAATAACTTCAAAATCGGACTTAGTCGCCCTCCTCTCATAAAATTTGACAAGTTCTGCTGCAAAGGATCTACAAGGTGGACACCACTGGGCCGAGAAAAACAACCCAAATATTTTGCCATCGCAAAATACGGAATCCACTGTAAGGGATTCACCATTTCGATTAATTAATTTTTCGCCAAGTAGCTTCTTGATTATAAAATTCGGCATTTTTGAAGGGTCGATTGCTCAGCAGTGCCAAAAGGCAGCCATTGTACTTTGAAAGAGAGGCTGAAATGATTGAGCAACAAACTCTACAACCCGAAAAGACTTCGTTATGAAACGGAAATCGACCTCAATAACGTGTAATTATTGCCCAAAGGGTGGAGAATTTTAATATGTAAGTCTCCGAAGAATAAATGAGAGTTAATTTTGGTTTGAAAACTGCTTCTACTGTAGTCAATAACACTGCCTATCTCATTTTTTTAAAATTCTATTTCATTATTTTTTGTTGAGACTGAACAACAGATTTATGAGGGGGGATAATAGCTAACAAAGGTAAATCTTATTTTTGGCTGAAGATTTATCCAAGAATATTATTAAATTCATCTTTTTCCCAGTGATCTATTCTAAAAATTCAACTGTGGATTCATGTATTTTACAAATGAAACCCCCACGGATTATACCGCAATGCTAATATTGTGAGGATTTGCTGTAATGGGGATTTTATCATTCGATTATACAATAATGATATTGCAACCTTTTGCATTATAATTACTATTTTATTTTATTTATTTATTTATTTATTATTTTTTTTTTTTGGTAGGATGGTTGAGATTTAATCATTAGAGTTAGACGTATTCTCTGCAGTAACGTAATATTGTTAGCATTTCACAGCAGGGCAGCTTACTCTCTTGGGGAATGATTCATTAGTAAATAATTACAAAATCTATATTTTGAATTTATAATCTTCCAAAATATACAGGATAGATTTATATAGAATATTAACAATCATAGCGTTTTCACTTTCAATCAAAATTTTATAATCAATTAGTGGGTTTGGAAAATATATATTTTGATTAGGGATGTTCTCTAATATTTTTCAAATTATTATTTGAAATAATAGTCATTTTGGTGTGTTTTGTATATATTTGATGATTATTGATCTTATTGCATTATGTTATCTTTTATTATTTTTTTTTAAATAAAAATTTCCAGATGGAAACCTAAATTTTTTGATATATATATTTCCTCTCTTCTACCCTCACTCCTCTTCAGTCATTAAATGTATGCATAATATCCCTAGGTGATGACAGCGATATGGAATAATCTCACAAAGGGAAGAAAGATGGGGGAAAAAAAAAAAAATCCAAATTTTAACTTAATTTTCCCAAAATTTATGATAATCTTTGTTGTAATAATTCAGAATATGTTCCCAGAAAATAAGTGTTCGAAATTTAGTTTTTATTGGTGCTAAACATTGTTATTTAATATTTCAAAACCCTTTAATTATAAAATAAAATATCCCCAAAGAAAAATGTTGCCTAAATGATAATAACTTCAATTGTTATCGTGTTGCTTACAACATTTTAGTATTTGGCATATAAATAAATCAACTTGTTCTAAAAGACGCGTAAGATCTGCTTCAAATTCTTTAGTATTGCACCTTTCCTATTCTCACGATGGTTTCATTGATCCCAATGCAAATCAATATCCTGAGCAGGAATCTTTGGAAGGTAGTTGTAACACATCGAACGCAAATGATAAACAGCATATTTGATGAAACGAATTCCCACGATAACTAACATTTTCGAGAATAGTATGGCAGATTTCTATTTTTTTTTTTTTTTTTTTTGTATTTCAGGAATTATTTCACAAGCTTTACTTTTATATCAGTTAATAAATCGACGACAACTGAATGATTAACATTTGTACATTGATTTTGGGTGTCATAAAATATGTAACTATTAAATTTATCTGGAAGTGCTTAATATTCTCTTCTCACGTTTTATTTAACTCAAGGTAAGGACAAAAAAAAATAAAATCCTTAAATGTTTGGTTTGTTTCTATGTTTTTAATTATAATATTTCGATTTTGGTCTTATACTATTAAATGGGCTGTATAAATGCTTGAAAAATTGAAAAGTTTTATTGCCTATGTGAAATTGTTAGTAGGCTACCTGATGGTAGATAGATATGAATTCTGAGTCTCATTTCTACTAATTTTTTTATTTTACTAACTACTAATTTTTTCAGTAATAAAAGCATAATTGTAATGGAAATTTTTTAACGAAAGTTAATTTAGATGGATCGTAAATTCCACGTACAAAATCATAATCTTAGTTGGTAGTAATTAGTAAGAAGATATAAATAAGGGGTGATTTTATTTTATTTTTTGTTGAAAACGTTTTGAAATAGTTTTGAATGTCCCCATTCATCAACGTAGGAACTTTTCAATTTGGAAGAGTTTTTAGGTATTTCAGATTTATCCCCCAAACTGATTTAGTTAAAATGCAATCATTGGCATAGCTCCGCCCCCCCCCCCCCCTTTTTTTTTTTTTTTAGAAAAGTTAGCCTCATAAAATCAGTTAATGTTTATGCGTGTCTGTCTAATAACTTATGAACCAGTGAATGGATTTTGAAACTTAGCATGTAGGTCTTACAGTTACGGATAACAGACTTTTGTATTTAAAAAATTTTCCCCTGTGAATACCTGTGGAGATAATTGAAGGTGAGAAAAATCTCGTAGAATAAGCATTAGCAGCGAAACAGTTAATTTCTATTGATATCCAATAATGTTGTATTCCGTATGATAGGTTGTTTATATTCGTGTTATGATATTTGACAAATACGGAGATGTTCTCATATTATTTTTATTACTTAACAATAATTATTTAATTAATAAAAAGAAAAGAAAGAAAATTATTTTAAGAAAATAATTTGCAAATTAAAAACAAACTTTTAGAAATGTGAGCTACAAGTTCTTTCAGGAAACTCTTCTTTCTTTTTCAATTAAATATAAATACGCGTTTCAGCTGCTATACTGAGCAAGAAACCTTACGTTCCTAATATGTGTCCGTCTGACACTACATTCAACTGGGGAGTGGCGTGAAATTCGGTGGATAGATATACCTCGCCAGAGAATCTAAAGCCGTTGAGATCATGTTTCTAGATGCCAGATGGCCCTAAAATAGAGGAGGTGTCCTATCTAAAAAAAAAAAAAAAAAGAATCTACTGTAAATAATTTATATCTTTTTAGTTTTTCCACTAATTGTTGTCTCAGAGTTGGTAAATACCATTTCCGGTTATAAGGAATAATAAATTAAATAAATAAATAAATAAAAAAGTAGGAAGCATTGGAGTGCCGGATTTTTCGCAAACACGCAGCTTTGATTTATTCCAGCATTTCAGAAACTGGAACATGTTTGGGCGACTTGTTTCTTTTCAGTTTTCAAAGCAAATATCCCAGGCAACTCGTCAAACCTAAAATTATAATAAAATATCATCGGGCGATTTTTTTTTTTTTTTGTACTTATACATGAAAGTAAAAAAAAAATAGCCAACTTAAAAACGTAAAAAATATAGTTAACTATATCACTTTCTCAAAATAAATAAATTGAAAAGGGCAATTTAAATGTTCAATTTATATTCAATATATTATCCTATAGGATAAAGAGGCAAAACTCCGAACGGCGGTCCCAAATTATATAAACCTTTTTAATGACAGATAACAGTATGACTGTGAAGGATAACACATAGCCAGAGTTATTACACATCAAATCATTTAGTTTTCGCTCAACATATTTACAAAAAAAATATGTATTGTCCGAATATGTGCGACTTATGACTAAAGCGTTATTACTCTTGGTGCTTGCGGTCTACCAGCCATGGCACGTTTAAAGTGATTTTTAAGCAACAATACACAATGTTTCATTAATCACAACAATAACGATGTCATTACATTGACACAATGTTTCATTAATAACAAGACAAATGTTTCATTAATAACAACGTTGGGACCGCCATCATAATTGGGACCGCCGTTCGGAGTTTTGCCGGATAAGATATCACTTATAATTTGCCTTCTAATAATTACCTTCAGAATCGGCTTTCCAAAACTTTTTAAAAAAAAAAAGAAAACAATAACAAACAAAACATTCATTTTCGTCCATTTCCATGACTGAGTTTTATTTGAGAGGGCGACAACTGTTTCGAAACATAGTTTTATGACCATTCAAATTGATGTATAGGCCTATATCTGAATAATCAGACCCCCGCCTAAATATTAAGTTGAAAAATCAAGTTTGATTTAAATTGCAGGTGCCTTGGAAAGAAAAATTCTCTGTTCCCAAAGAGTGTTTTAACTCTCCATTTATGACGAATCAGTGAGAACAATCACATAGTCTAACATAATTTATGAAACTCGGTTGTTTAAGAGATTCAAGACAGGTGTGCGTTTTTTCATTGTAAACATATTAGGCATGTCGCGTTTTTATTCACTGTCCCTATGTTTTTAGTCCCTATTAATCGTAGAATGATGACACCTATACTAAAAATCTTCACTTATAAAATTCTAAATTAAATTAAAAGTCAGTACAGTAGGTTTGGAGAAATGTTATCATAAATGTTCGTTCCAAGCTGGATTCAAGTTCCCGGTTCTCCGGGAATCCACAGTTGATCACGGAATCGCTCAATTCTTTGGAAGGCTGAATGGCGTTGCTTGTAAATGGCAGATTGTGCTTGTTGTTCTGGCAAGTATAATTCTCGTTCTAGGCTACTCTCTCGAACACGCCTAGAGAATGTAGCCGAAATGAATTAGAACAAGCGATCTTGACGCTCCTCTTCTGTCTCATTGAGCCTTGCCGCATAGTTTCTTCTAGCCTGAGACGCCTTATTTGAAAACTCACAAGTATATACAGAAAAGAAACTGTTTATATCTCCACGGGAACCGCCCTCGCCCGACGACAAGTCATTTAATTTAAAACGCAGTTTATCTTCATTCTATCAATGATATCTCTGTATCTATCGCTCATAGTTAGATATTGTAAATGACATTTTTGTTCCTTATAAAATATACTTTCCGTCTGTTTATTTTCTTTTGTATATCTTTAAAATTCTGGTTAATATTTGTTACAAAAGTGGATGCTACTATTGATTAGCGAACAAAACTCATTTATACAATCCGTTGTTATTCAAGGGTCGAGTGCAACTTCAAGCGATGTCCGCATTCAGTTCATTTACTATGTCTAGACCCTATTTTGCAATTTTCTGGCGACTCTGAGAAAGCGGCCAGAGGCAACCTTGAACCGAAAACCGAGCATATCATATTGTTTTATTCTTGACATAGTTGATTCAGTATAGATGTGTCTTATTCAATTTTGTCCAATTACCACTATTTACCTGACCCAGTCAATGGCCACCTAAAACCGGAAGTGGTTTTGACTTGAAATCTGATTTCTCCCAAACCTCCAGACCATGGAGAGTCCAATAAGGCAAAATTCATGGGGCTCGACTTCCGTTTTGGGCTGTGGAGAGTGTTACACACACAGCCACGAGAATCCTAATAGCTCCTCTCTACGGGATAGCTAAAAACGATAACGACTGAGACGTTAATCAAATCTTTCTAAAAAACAAAAACAAAATTTTTTCGAAGCATAAAGCGGGAAACGCTGATCAGTTCTTTCCTATAAGCCCTTCAAAGCATTCATAGACAATGGTCTATTAATAATTAAATTCTAAAGAGTACAGAATGCTTTCACAGAAAGAGCGTGTGCTCTTTCATTATAGTGCGCTGACGATTTTCCAGGTGAGGATGATCCGTCAGGATTTTTTTTTTCTTTAAGTTGCCGGATATTTCATTCATACAATTGGGCACATAAATATATGCATATTCATAAAAGGCGTGAACAAGTATTATCTCACGACGCTGGGAGTGGCGATTGTAGGCTATTGTGGGCGGATAATTCTCATTCTAGATATAGTAGCGAACGGTAAGTATGTTCTTTTCTTATATAATGGTTGAGAAGGTGAGACGAAACTAAATTGTGCTTATTAAAAAAAAATAGAAGAAGAAGAAAAAAAGGATGTTAATTGAAAAATTCCAACAGCAAGAACCAGCAAACAAATTTGCACGAGCTTATTGCATCCAAATCAGGTAAGATGTTGGACCCGTATTAAGAATTCTCAGAAATAAACCCAAACATTTTATAAGTAAATAATATGCGCGAACTATAACAAAAATAATTGGAGGTTAGTGTAATTTGGAATATTTTTGAAA
>JAFIDM010009631.1:98293091-98303934 GCA_023159025.1 Thereuonema tuberculata | reverse complement strand
ATAACAAAAATAATTGGAGGTTAGTGTAATTTGGAATATTTTTGAAAGGATATTGTAAAACAATATTCTACAGAATTTTTAATACAATAAAACCTCGATTTAACGATTTTCCCACTCAAAGACAAATGAATAAAATCACAAAAAGACTTGTTCCTAAATTATAAGGAAAAAAATATTCATCTTTTATAAATAGCAAATACAATAGATCAAAAAGTTGTTAGACTTTTTTTTTTAATCTTTATACATGGAACTGTAAACTTTGTCAGAGAGACTGGAATTAACAAAACATATAATAATTAAAACGAATAATAATAAAATAAAAAGAAATAACCGTAAATGTTGTCCTTTGTTATTTTATTATTACAAAGCTTTTTATATTATTATACAATATTTTTACAGATTTCTTAAGTGATTGTGGTTTAAATAATTGGATTTTTAAAGAAATAGAAATCAATTATCAGAAATAAAAATTTCCTGACAAATATGCTTAATATAGTTTCGATTACTAAGTATCGAAGAAGACAAAATTGTAATTAAAAAAAAAGAATATGTTTCTTTATCACAAACATATCCTTTTTTTTTATCATCGAATATCACATTTATAATCGAATTATTATTATTTATTTTTTTTCCAATAACATCTAAGTACGAATACAGTTAAATACAATAATATTAATCAGTTAAAAAAAAAAAAAATCATTGCCATTTTTCTCCAAAAATAAATACCGCCAAAGAAATTTAAGTAAAACAGTAATATTTCTCAATTAACTACATTAAAATTAAAAAATAAATAAAAACTATTTGCTGCAGCTTTTTATGAACTTGTATAAATTTTTAAAAAGTGTTAAATTTAATTACAAAGTATATTTTCAATAGGAAATAAAAAGGTCATATTGTTGAAAAATTAAGAGAAATTTGATATTTGATTCCTATAATGGATATGATTCGATTATTATTTTATACAATATAATTATTGGAGGTTATTTTTATTAATCTGTTTTTGTTGTAACATGTTCATGTTTCCCTTTGAAGTGAGCAATTTTGCAAGGAAGAAAATATCCCGCGGCAGAGGACGGCAGCGATTGAATGGAATCCTATCTGCTGCCAGCCAACCCCCCTCCCCTTCCCTCCACAGGTTGCACTCATCTGCTGCGCAGCAAGTCCAGGGAACTGTACCTTACAGGTTATTCCTGGGACTACACAGATTGCTATATCCTTCCAGCATAACTGATCCCTTCTCCATTACATCCGACTTGTGATGCAATATCTCAATGGCACTTTTCCTAATTGGTGGCAATACCATTAATTGGTCACCAAGATCGCAAGACCTAACCCAATTATATTTTTTGCTTATGAGATTAGATGAAGAGTAAAGTGTGCATAAGAAGAGTGGGTACACAAGACTAACTGTTCCATCGTCTAATGGATATTAGCAAATACCATATAGACAATACGCGACACTGAGGGATTAACAGCAAGACAAAAACCTACAGCGCTCCTAGCGGCGCGGCCTTCATGAACGAAATCTCGTATCTGCTTCTCTCAGTATGCCTGGAAAAGTGTGTGCTGTTTTTGGCTGCAATAATGACGAGAAAATGTGTGTGACTTAAAAAATACACATATTCTACTTAAGCAATATGACAATGCAAAACTGTTATTTCCGAATACATTAGCAAATATATTGTACAGTGGTGCCTCACACAACGAACTTAATTCGTTCCAGGAGCAAGTTCGTTATGCGAAAAGTTCGTTATGTGAAACGCGTTTTCCCATAACAATACATGTTAAAAAAAATAATTCGTTCTGTAGCATAAAATATGGTAAGATGACATAAAAAAAAGATAAATTTTTTGTTATTATTTTTATTTAGATACATCTAAAGATGTATCTAAGAAGATCTATGTTTTTCATTAAATAGTTTTGATACTCCTTTGGCTACTTTGGCTGATTTTATTGCATCCTTGTTTGTCAAAATGGTGAAAATGGTGGTCTTGTTGAGGCCAAACTCTTTGACGAGGTCACACTGTTTTACCCCACATTCACTCCTTCTAATTATTTCCTGTTTCATTTCAAGAGAAATCACCTTCCTGCTTTTTTTAGAACCCATCATATAAAATAAATGTTGAGTTTATCTTAAAAGGACGACTGCCGTGATACGTGTGCGATTTAATTCGTAATGAAGAACGATTGCTGCGACACGTGCGTAAGTTAAGCGTACTACGCAGTGACTAACGAGTCTAACGACTGCCTGCGCGGGAGGATGCAATTAATCGGCAGTGATCGTAGAAGATGGGGCGACTTCGTTGTAATGATGAACGATTGCTGCGACACGTGCGTAAGTTAAGCGTACTGCTCAGTGACTAACGACTGCCTGCGCGGAAGGATGCAATAAATCGGCAGTGATCGTGTGAAGTGGGCGACTTCGTTGTGTGAAGCATTGTTCGTTGTGTGAAGCGAAGTTCGTTGTATGAATCGTGAAATGAACGAAAAGGAAGTTCGTTGTGTGCAGCGTTCGCTGTGCGAGGCGTTCGTTATGCGAGGCACCACTGTACAAGGAAATAGCTCGTGTATTCAATGACAAATTTTTGTACTTTCTTAGAGAAAGTAGACTTCAGGTTAAAACTAAATTAAAGCAAAATATAAATATGGATTCAATTTCCCTCATGTGTAAAGACTTTAACAGTGTTTTTGTTGAAAAATGTATTAATGTATTAATAGAATGTTTTCTGCGTGAAGAAAATGAAAAGAAGAAAAAGAGATGTGTGAGCAAGAATGCCCAAGCAAAAAAAATATGCATTTGTAAGGTTTAATCTTATGTCATTAAACAGACAATTTCTTGTTTAAATTATGTCTTATTTTTAAATTTTGTCTTATTTTTATTCATTTGTGCTATATTGTGATTGTACATCCATTGACTTTGTAAATAAATATAAATATCTAGGTATGTAATATTTTTGAAAATTTATGATAAACTGTAACAAATTTGTCAACAAACAATAAATATTAGAAACGTAATATTTCTAATTGATATCATATTGTATCTTTCTAATCAACAATTATGCAATTCTACATTCAGATATCTCTAACTTTAAAAGGATTAGGAATAGAACACACTTTCATAGAACTTTTTTTTAATTAGAATGACCGATACTTTGACCTCCCAGAATATTGATCCTTCCTCCTGAGACACCCTGTATACACATATATATTTAATAGAATTGAAATTTATTTACATTCTACAACAACAATATTCAATAATATAATACAGTCAGAATTAATCATAAATGCCTACACTAAAAACTCGTTTATCCGATAATCTGGTTTATCCGAAACGATTTTGAGTATATTTTAAAAAAACATTTTTCCGTCGTTATAATCAATATTTAATAGCGTATACAAGCGATTACATAACTGTAACATGCAATTAATGTTATTAATGTAGTTAATAATATGTACAGTACATGTTTAATATAGTATATTCCGGATTATCAGAAATTTCGTTTATCCGAAACGGGCTCAGTCCCATCAAATGCGGATAAACAATTTTTTAGTGTACATCTTATTTGAACGTGAAGCTTCTTAAAAAACACACGAAGTTAGCAAAGTACAAATTTAAAAAACGAACAAGTTTCGAGCTCTTTACAGAACTCTGTGAACGTTCTGAACGAATTACAATCGATGTGGTCAAGTCAATGTATGTGCAAGGGATAAGGAAAAAAAAAAAAAAAATAACATGCAAAATAGTGAAGGACCAATGAATATTGGTCCATCAATTACTAAAAACAGGTAAGAGAGTGATCAAATAGACCCAATAGAAAGGGAGAGAAAAAACAAAACAAAAACAAACATGATATGAACATCAATTTAAAATTCTTAATCCATAATATCCAGCCGAATCAACAGAGAGTTTATCATTGTAAGAGTTTTGTTCAAGATAAATAAAGATTCTTTTCTATGCGACTGTTGATCTTTGAGAGAAAGAATGAGAAAGAGTAGTGCAGGGGAAACTCCGAGAAAACCTGGTAGCAGGGATCATCTATTACCACGAAACCCACATAAGAACCGAGGTGAGAGGGCAATGTACCTACATCTTCAGTATTATTTAGTTATCATTAGAAAATATTTCATTTATTTTTTAAAATTCCATTTCCATTGTATGATAAGATTCTAATTTAAAATGACGGCTACCTTAATAATGAGTGTCATTAGCCTTCAAAAATATTAATAAGTAAACAATGTAGACAGTTATCTATTTTTTCCTCCTGTTGAACTGAAAATATGGTGAAACCGGAGATGAGGGTACAAGCCTTCAAGGATTTTTTTTTTTTTTTTTTATATATATATAATGACCGCTTTTGGAACTATTTTCCGAATCGGAAAAAAATTAGAAAGGGCCAAAATTTTTTCGAAATTTACCAAAAGATACATCCTGCAGCTGAGCAGACCTAACTTAACGGAACCTACAGCTAATCTGAATCAACGATTCGGTCCTTCGGACCTCATTAGCATGTAAGTTGTTTCTTAGGCTAATTAATGGCAATAACGGTTCGGATCGCTCCGCGACGACGACCGAGCTACGTATCCTTCCGAACACTGCGATTGGCTTGTACCTCTTCTCCGTTTTAGCCGAAAATGTCATAGTCGCAGGACAGTAGCGAGGCAAAATGGCGCCCCTGGCAACAAACAATTTCTGCGCCCTAGCATTTACTTATTATTTTCAAAATACCTTTATAATTATTACTAGTTTCAGTAAACATGCTATTAATGCAATTTTCATCAAAAAATGTGAAAATAATCGATAAGTTTTGAGAGAAAAAGATAGGTATAATTTTCATCTTTATGGATGGAATTCTGGGATTGATTTTCTTCTTATTAATATCTCCAGCCGTTTTTGCGCCCCTGGCGGTCGCTCAGTTCGCCAGCACATAGCTATAGCTCTGTATAGTCGTTTACTGATGCTGGGATCTTGGCTATTGTGTTATTCTTTTAATAACAATCGACAATTATTACAGCGACTCGCAAGGAGAGATAGTATAGACCTACACTAAATACAGAAACTAGTTAAACCACAGAAGAAACAGTAATCCTTACCCTTGGATCGAACCCAGATCCGGGCGTCTGTTAACCGATTTGCAACAATTTTTAGGTTGCTGCCAGCTTTTTATGACAACGTAAAAATTGTATGATTAATAACAGTGATATATCTGGTACATGGCACTTTACCTGATACGAGAATATTATTGTATTTTCAGTATTCAGAAATTACCTAGACCTGATACTTACAGCGATACTGAAAAAGCAAGAAAGATATTTAAAATAAATTAAACGTAATAAGCTTTTGCCGTGCTGGCGTGGCCGTGCGGTCTCGGCGGCGGTCAGCCATGGTGGCCAGTGCGCCAGTACCTGGGTTCGAATCCCGGCAGTGGTATGGTTGTTTCAATTTCCTTTCCTGTGTTGTCCAGCCTCTTCTTCACTTTCTCTTCGGTCTGACGTCATTCCTTAATGGCGTCCTGGGGAAGGCCACGGGAAACCACCCCAGTATCTTTCCCTTGAAATTCTAGGGAGTCTGCTAGGGGTTCGCCATCATGGGAACACTAGCGCTCCCTGGAACACGGATGCTTCGGATACGAAGCGCGCACTTCGGTGCGTACCGGCCATACATAATAAGCTTTTAAATGCATTTTACTCCAACATAATTCAACCAAGAATAAAACATTGTTTTCTTTTACCGGATGAGGGTGGAAGGTTACAAAAAACCGGTTTTCCAACAAAAGATTTTTTTTGTTTGTTTTTGTTCAAAAACCAAGTCCAAAATGCTATGTTGCTTCCATTTTTAACCCCAAAGTTGTATACCTTTAGCATAAGCACAGGAATTGTCGCTGTTTTCAAATTCAATCTTACCGGCTTGTTTGGTTTCTGAGTAAGTTTATTAATAGTTTTAGTGTCTGGTACATCACTAATTGATACTACAATTCAATATGAAATACATTATTGTATTAGTTTACTTAAGATTGAAGAATGGTTTACTTAAGATTTGGGAAAGGATGAATGCCATTAGTCCCGACAGATCGCAATTAAAGGAAATTCAAAGACTCCTTCAAAGAAATGTGAATCTCTTCTCAGTTTCTAAAATTGAATATGAAACATAGTGAAAATACACAGCGGATCCCATGAACAACATCATCACATCAAGATCAAGAAAGATTCTATTAAAAATAGTGTTTGTTGACAACTGTTTTTAGTCATATAGGATAAACCTACTCAACGTTGTAATGTAACTTAGTTTTATTCTGTGACTCACAATTATTATCACTGTAAAATATGTAGTGAAACTGTAAAATAAAAAGACTGAATTATGCAAAGTATGAAAAAAATAACAAGGAATTCCTAAAAGAACTTTCCTTGCAAGGTCACAAATAGATTCTGAACTCTTACACTGAAATCTATCAGCTGTTCTCTTAATAAATCAATTGTATCGTTTTATTACTGATGAATCATACTTCTATTAGCAAGCAGTAATCTTAAGCTTTCATCTTCTGTCAGTGATACTATCAACCTGCCTACTTCAACTCGCTGATATTAATTTTTTCGAAAAATGAAATAGTCTTCTGATCATCCATGCAAGATAAGTTTCAAGGAGTTCCGGTAAATAGTTCAAAAGGTATTAGGGGAGGGAGAAAGACGTATAGACATCATAATGTTTTAAACCTTGCTTTCCTTCGTAAAGAAAATATCAAATTAATATAACGAGTTTTTTTCGATCAAAAATTGTGACGCTGTCTTCCAAAATTTTATATTGCTTTCAATTAAGTTTATTACTGAAAAATAATAAACATTTTTAACTTTTATTTGTCATTAAAGAGGAAAATTTTTAGTAATGCATTAAACGTTATTTACCTCTTTATAGTTCCATATTATTTCTTTCAAAAACTCAAAGAGTGACCTTAAAACTCTTTGGCGAACTCAAAAAAGAGTTACAGCTCCTACTTTCATTTCCTTTTATATTTTTAACCTAATTACTTCTTAGATCCGAAGGAAACTTGGTTGTCAATTAGCATAAATGATTTAAACAAAAAATGCTGATGAGATTTATTGAAGAACCACATTCCAAAAACACCTTAATAATTCATGAGCCAAGGACGTATCGTGCAAATTGAGCGTTCTCAATTGACAAACAGCCAGCCCATCTTAACAAATCTGACAATAGTAAATCTGCGTGCAGGCTGACTTCAATAGCAACGGTATTTGCTTGTTTCCCATTGTCTTTCGGAGAAAAGTTAAAGAAATTTCTTCTCTCACTTCTGGGAATTTCTTAACCAGATATTATGATGAACTACTTTTTAATGTAAGTTATATAAAAAAAGCGCAATAAAATTTAATATTAACTCATTAAAAAATATTAACGAAATATCATATAAATACAATTTACCAAAAAAAAAAATAGCATATATATTTATAAATTAAATAAGTTTCTAGTCAAGTTAAATGCTTAGGATTGACTTCCGATCAAAGAAGTATAACCAAGGAGTGATAGTTTTATTTTCCATTGCCTACCTAATGGTGTCTGATGAGTTTGCTGATAGTAGGAAACCATCTTCTATGCTTCCCATCTTCTTTCAAGGATATCGCGTGATGCTTCATCTTAAATTTAGTATCTTTCAGTTTCATCTTTACGGAGACTACAGCTTTTGAATTAACTTATTTTTTAGAGGCAGTAGTTCATATTTTATCTTAATGTACAAAAGAGACTGGGTTATTGTCTGGAATGTCTGACATTTTTTTTTATTTCTCATTACAACTTCTAGACTAGGCAGTACTTTATCCCGCAGTTGCAGTTGTGTAATTGTAAATGAATATGAATTTCAATAACTCCGCCTTCTGAAATACGACAGTTCTAGAATCAACGAATTTAAACGATGTTATTTTTACAATTAAAAAAATAATTTGCATAAATCAGAGGCTGTCAAAAAAAAAAAAAAAATCAGTGAAAACTTCCGAAAGAAGAACTTTGTTACGTGATGCGAAATCCTGAGATAAATAAAGATGACTTAGGTTGTCCATATGACCCCTACTGAGTCATCTTTATTTTATTTTTTTTGATACTCAGTTATTTACCAACAGTGGAAGAAATATTTAATCCGCTTTGTAAGTAATGATATTGTTTTATTTTGTTTTGTTTGGATGCTAAGAGCTGTATTAAGACCGCGCGCCCCCTGGAGTCAAAAGAATCTAACCTGCCATTGACAGAGAGGTAAGTGCCAGAGGGACTTCTGGTGATTGACAGCACATATACAGTATATTTCAATGTATATTTCAGTAGGTTCCATTTACCACAATATCGAACGAATATTTATTAGTTAAATGATTATTGTAGGTATAATCTAAATAACATAACACTATACTACAACTGAATTATAACCATATAAGCTAAAATTTGTAAAAATATATAGAAAATAAACATAAATGAATGAAAGAAAAATAAATAACGACTGACCTGTAGCTCCACATTATCTTTTGATCAGACAGCTTTGTATGCAAATCACACGCGAAAGCATTTGTTGTAATTGTCATAACTCATCGTCAAAGCCATTCATTGCAATCTCTTAATTGGCAAAGAGGAGAAACTTTTGAATGGATTTTATAGATGGAACCCTACGACGTATCTATGTCTTTAGGTTCTCGCTTATGTTTGTGTCATATTCTCTTCGCTTAATGTTATTATTATATACTCTCCAGTTCCTCTCTGATTGGAGGTCGCATTACGGTCGTGCATAATGTTATTTGCATAATGTTGGCTCGCAGCTCTTATAAAAGGAAAGAAAGCTCTTCAAAAGCATTAGATGCTTACCTGCACTTCACGAGCAATGCCAACGCTGCAGGAAAAAGCGCTTTTGGTGAAGTTGTTCCATCAGAACAATAACAATGAAGCTGCGGCTTTGAGAGAATTCCGGCGTCAGAAGCATGTAAGGCGTGGACCAATGTCTGTTCGCGCTGTCCATAAAATGGTTGGAAAATGTGAAGCAACCAGACAACTTGTTGTTCAACCAGATAGAGGTCGAAAACGAGTGGACTCTTCTCGCGTTGAAGATGTGGCTACGGCTGTCGTGGATTTGTCACATCAATCTCCATGTGGTAGTGTAAGTGTACACCCGTGTAGTGGACATGCCGTATGCCACTGTAAGGCTAGTGATGCGTCAGATATTGCAGTATTATCCGTACAAGATAAGGAGTCTACAGCAGCTACAGCAAGGTGACGTAGAAATTCATGTAACATTTGCGCTTCAGTTCCTGGCGCGAATGACAGTTGATATCACTTGGCCATGGAACATTCTTTGGAGTGACGAAGCCCACTTCTGCTTAAATAGGCAAGTGAATACCCACAACCCGCATATGGGCAACAGAAAATCCTCGTATTATCCAAGAGGTCCTGTTGCATTCTCCGAAAGTGGACTGTGTCGTGTGAATTTACGGCTAATTTCATCATTGGGTCACATTTTGTTTGAAGAGGTGACTCCAAGTGGACCCCGACCTGTTCCATAACCGAACAGCGTTATTAAGACATGTTGGCGAATTTCGTGATACCAGAACTTCAACAACGCGAGTGCCTCAGGAAACCATATTCATGCAAGACAGTGCACCATCCCACATCATCGGTTGTAAGGCAGTACTTTACAAATCACCCGTTATTTCTAGACAACTTGGTCTCCCCGATTACCCGACCTCACCCCATGTGACTTCTGGTTATGGATTTTTTTGAAGAACCAGGCGTATCATGAAAGATGTCAAATTTTGTGAGATCTGAAGGACAGCATTAGACGTCGTGTTCTAGTAATTCAGCCGACGTATTGCGTTCTGCCGTAGAAAATGCCGTTCTGCTAATGGAAAACAATGGTGAACAAATTGGACTTTTGTAACGCTTTTCTTATGATTTGTATTGCTAAAGCGCCATCTATTGGTAATTTTTTTATATTATTATTTTATTTTACTTTTCAATAACCGGTGAGCGCATTGTTTCAAGTACCTGTTGTCCAAATTTCTTTCCATTTGGAGCCTTAGAACGCGCTCCAAAGACCTCTATGTAGATATGTTTGGTTCTTCTTTAATATTTAAATCTAAATTGTTATATATCTGAAAGATATTTTCCCTCTTATCTTTTAAAAACCATAATTTTTTCTCCACTTCAGCTATCACATTATTGGTGTTAAATTTTCCTTTTACATTAAAATCTAAACCTTTGTTTAAAGCGATAATTTCTTTTCTATTAAGAACCTTATCACTAATATTGATTATGTAATTAGAGTTTTTACAAAATTTGTTATATTTGACATTATCTTCTCCTATAATCCTGTTGTTGAATTTTTTCTTCTTTTGAACATACATCAACTTTTTCTTTTCTTTATAGTATAACCAATCTTCCTTCATAGTGTCTTCATATAATTTTCTATCCATCATAGATTTCAAGTTCTTATTATGTAGTAATTCCTCTTTTTGTAGAGAGTCAATTCTTTTCTTTACCACTTTTATTTGGTTATTCAAAATGTTCCATTTAAAATTTGAAATCATACGTTTAGTGCTTACATCCTCAATTAGAACTGGTATCTTGAGATTCTTAATGGGATTTGGATATAACATCGTATTTTTACTTACGATCAAAAAGTCGTAATGTGCTTCCCATATCGCCAATTTCTTGATACATTGTTTTCAGTTTATTTACTATTCATTTGTTGTCAATTGTTATTTTGTTTTTAGAATATAATGATTATTGGATGTTAGATGTTATATGTTATGATTATTGTAATTTTTCTTTGTAACTTTTCGATTATGATTTGAAGAGAAAGAGAAG
>JAFIDM010009631.1:98231843-98283091 GCA_023159025.1 Thereuonema tuberculata | reverse complement strand
AAGAATGCCTCTTATACGCCCCTGATGTCTATCAGTTTCTTATCCACAGCTTAAGATCTCAGTATCGCCCAAGTCATCTTTTGATCAATGCTGTTGAAACCTCCTGGAAATCAGTGAAATACTCGTAAGTATAGATATTCTTGTTCTTTCGTCAAAACTTTCTCCGCGATTAGATGTAGAGATGATGTTTCTGTCCTTTCTAAATCCTACTTGTTCATGTGAGAGGCATTCTTCTGTCTGAGATCTTATTCTTTTGTCATTATTATTTTCAAGATCTTGCTCAGATGACTTGTTAGGGCTGTAGTCCTAAAATTTTTACATTCCATAGTGTTTCCTTTCTTGTGTATCGTTACAATACATATCTTTACCTTTCTTTAGGAAATTTGACTTCTCTTCACATATTATTATATAGCCTATGTAGCTCCTGGATCAAGTCGTCACCACCAAGTTTAATCACTTCTCTTGTAATCGTATCATTTCTAGGTCTCTTGTTATTTTTAAAGAGCTTTACTGTTCATTTAACTTCTCTGAGAATATCAGTTTTGTACTCGAGGCTTGGTGGTGAAATCTCTTTCGGTTCCTCAAAAACATTCTCTGTTACAGTTGGATCCAAATGCGAAACCAGTTGAAATCAGTGAAATTTAAAAACATAGAAGAATAGTTGGAACAAAAGTAAAACCTGATCAGCATGACGGTCAGCTTTACTAATACAAATAAAACTTAGTGAAACCTTTTTGGAATATTTTCATGAAATGCTAATAAATAGATATTTCAAATAGGCCTAAATGTAATTGCTTTCTAATGGAAATATTGAAACAAAACAATCTTATATTTTACTACTTTATTTTGGCTTATTGCTAATTTGTAACGGGTATTTTTTTTTTGAGAATATCATTTAAAAGACTATTAAGCTGTTATGTCAAATTGTAACTATGTCTATTTCAACTGTAAAGTACTATTAAATTCAGATTCTCATAAAACCGATACCATAATTTCATTTCTTTTGTTATAAATATTATAATCAAAACATTTTCTGAATGAATCTGAAAGTAGCCTATCGATTCTCATTAAAAGGGGGAAAAAAAAAGTAGATGGATACAAAATGGTGTCAATTCCGAATGAGTCACGAACTTCTGACGTCTACTACCTCAGTGAAAAAATATAAACTACGTGAACTGTTGCTCTGGAGAATCAATGCTTAATGCTAACGCAAAGGACAACAAACAAGATTTCTCGTTGATTCGACATCCACTAAGGTAAGTAACTAATTATTGCAGTAAATTAACATCCAATTCACATGCATTAGTGAATTCAAAGTATTCAATGTTTTGTATGAGAACTAATCAAATAATTCATGACTATATTTTTTTATCTTTTTCTTTGTTAATTTCTTAGGAATAAGACTTCATTAAGTTCTCGCTGTGATTTCAGAATTAAATCTGTTACTATTAACCGAATTTTTAATTTATAATATTATTCAATATATTGTTAAAATATCCAATACAAATGATTGAAGGAAATACCTCTTCTTTTTCATTATTTAATTTTCCATTAAAAAAATAATGTAAATTAATTACGTTGTTTGTAGTTAATAATAATAATAATAATAAATTTTCTGTTTTCTTTGAAGTCAAAAAACAAAAACAAAATAAATCCTTATTTTGAATAAAAATCTCAAAGTTGTAATGATATCTGTGCTAATAACGAAATCAATCTGACAAAATGCTAAATCAAGAAGACGATTGTAGTCATTTAGGAAATAACAATGTGCTTCAGTTCAGTTTTAAAAATCCTTAATAAAGAAAAGGCTCTTTTCAAATAGATCTTTACAACTGTTAGAAAATTACAATTTTTCCATTAAATATGCCATCATCTAACGAAAAAAAAACAGAAGTAATTGAATTCATGAGAAAATTTTGAGTTACAAGAATATGTTCCAACGTTCTGATAAGTGAATCGAAAGAAAATCAAAGCTATGAAGGTGAGATTTATTTTAAAAATTATCAATGAACTTTTTATTGAAAAAACACATACTGATGTACTTTTACGTCTATTTTATTGTAATCTGTTGATAAAATATTACATGTTTAATTACATTTAATTAGTTTACTTATTTATTTATTTATTTTTATTTTTATTAAAAAACTGAGAAACATTTATTAAAGTTAAGAATTAATGCAAAGCTTGTTTAGATGCCATTCTTGAATGAACTTATTAATAGCAGCAAATATACTATAGTAATGGTTCTTAAACTGCGTTGGAGCAAAATGCCTGAACACTTCTCTGATTGATCTAACCAGACATTGAAAGCCAGATTTTTATTTGAGGATTAATTGAATATTTAATTTTGGAAGCATATAAGAAATGAGTTATGAATAGAAAAGTAACTCAGTAAAAAGCGATTCCATTTTGATTAAAATTTAAACATTTAAACAGCCTCAGTAACGTTTACTAATTTGAGTTTCTACGAAAAAGTTAATCTTATTATTGATCGCAAGCGAATATAGAATTACGAAAATATGCGATTTGTCATGTGTTCATTTCAATGTCTAAGTGAACAATAACATTATTTATAAGTATTTGAAAAAGACCTAGTAAATAGCCGTAATCGATCCATTGAATTAAATACCAATCCGATTATAATAAGATCACAGGCCTTTTGCAAAGACTTGCCTTTTGTCCGGCTTTTGTCCTACAGCCGTAAAAGAAGTCTTGAGTAAAGAAATATTATAATTCAAGAGATAGAAAAGGAAAGACAGCTGCATATGAAAACGTTAATCTTCTTATTGATCGCATCATTTATCAAGGTTTTGTAATAAATTGAATATATTTTTTTTTTCCGTTATAGTAATTGCTTTGAAAGTTGTAGAATGAATTGTAATACAAAGGACATGAAATCTTTCTATCTGATAAAAAAAAAAAAAGAAAAAAAAATACTTGTCTTCATCTCTAAAATACTTTTAAAACGGGTTTTTAATATACCGTATATGCTCCAATAAACACCGAGTCTCTTATTGTCGCCGGTCTCTAATAAGCGCCGGGCTGCAGAGGGGCACGGTCAAACAGTAGCTGGGTCTTTGATATTTGCCTACCGGTACTAGTGTAAGCATCCGTATCTTTATAGTCTTGCGTAATACCTTACGGTACATTGCCTTACAAAATTCCGCCGAAACAGTCATTTGACATTGCCTTTAAGATTCGCGCGGTGGAATACGCGAAAGAAACTTCCGGTGAGGCGGCCGCCCGTCATTGCGGATTCGGACGACGAATAGCAGCGAAAGGTACAGAAAGACATTGCCATTTATCTTTAACAGTCTTATGTAGCTTGTGAAATTCAAATAAAAGTAGCTGTTTGTAATATTAGTCGGTATTTAGTTGTAAAAATATTGCGTTCTGAAGGTTTTTGTTAATAATGGCCGGCCTCTAATAGCAGCCGGTCTCTATTAAGCGCCGGGAGCCGAGGCTAGTTTTGCAAATAAACGCCGGGGGCCTCTATTGGAGCATATACGGTACATCTTTGTTCGATGCAAATTTTAAGGTAAGGCTGTTGGGGTTTCTATAGTGGCGTAGCGTTGGTTTCAGCCGCCAGGGGCGTAGGCCAAATTCGTCGCCTGTGGCAGCTATGAAAACCCTTATTTTAGTCGAACTCGTTCGAGCTTGAAGTCCTGTTCGTCAATTTCGGTTAGACGGTGTTGCCAGTCGCTAAAGCGAGCGAGATGACTACATTCACTTATATAAAGGGGATTCCTCGGTTCCGTCACAGATTAAATAATAAAAAGTTCCGTGATCATTTATTAATCGGTCCGAATTGTAGGTGCGACAAAAATATGAAAACAAATGGTTCAAATTTTTTGTTCAGATTACAAGATATTATTATTATTATTTATTGGGAAATTTTGCCGCCCCAAAAAAGTGCCGCCCGGGGCGGGTCGCCCCCAACGCCCCGCCACGTTACGCTACTGGATCCTAATGTGAAGTATTCGCTTCGTAGACGGCGCTTCAAACATTCCGCTATGTAATCTTAATATTATCACTTTTTCCCCTGTAAAATATAAGAGGTAAAGTGCAAGGAATATAAATACACTCTACTTCAACTGTAATCTCTTTGGAACAACCCTTACGTAATCTTACTTGAACTAAGCTCGATTAATTGACTAAAACCACCTCTGTCTATAGTATTGGATGAGTTCATTGACATTAATTTCAATTATTATTTTGACATTAATTTAATTATTTAGAGAATATTTCAATGTTAGTTTCCTCTACTTTCAGTACCACATGTACAGTCAGAAGCCATTGAACTCAATTACATCATTGGGATTTCCTATTATACGTCTGTTGTAAACGCTTGGCAACATTGATTGAACCTCTCGAGCTCGAAAAAGAAAATATTCGTAGGTAATCACTCAAAATTAATTTAAGAATTAGTTTATTATTTTTTTTAACATGTAATGTCTGTAGTTTCTGTTAAAAAAAAAGTAATTAGAAAATAATTAGGTTTAGCGTTACCTTCATTACCATTGTTGCTACTTTAGTCCTATTTGTCAATTTACAGTCTTTAAAAATGAACTCGACATGATTTTATTAACAAAATGAAATGTCTGTTCTATTCTCCCTCAAGCTTTTATTTCTGTTTCTTGTTTAATCTTCAATGAACGAATTTCCAAGATAATATAATCTTATTACAAATGTCTACTGTCAGGATTACTGTTTCATTACCTTGGATAATAATTTTTTGATTTTCAGTTTTTATAGGGACTCTTATCGCTATCTCATCTAAATCATGAATTTCTGTTTAAATAGGATTAGAAATCTACTGCACTAATTTCTAATTCTTTTAATCAACAATCTAGAGAAGCAACTCTAAAATACTTTCTAGTTCAATCTTCAGCCTCTTCAATATTCTTATTCTGAGCAGTTATTATTAACTTCTTACAGAATTTATTAGAATTATTATTGAAGACTTAAACTCTTTAATTATTTCTGTTATTTAAGCGTTAAAACTAGGAGCTGCTCCTTTTCATTTCTGATTTCCCGCAGAAGGGCTTTCACTGTATTATCCTCTTAATCTAACAAAAAATCTCACTTTAAATTATCTTATAAATTGTAACCAAACAACAATTCTCAATAATGCTCAATTTTTTTCATTTTTTTTTCTTTTTCGGATAGTGGAACCAATGTTCATAAATTTGGCAACTGTGTGAAAATATTGAATTTTAAAGCGAATTTTAAGTACTGATGTAGTTCAGTATTACTCATTTTCTCAGTATCTTAATATTGATTTATGTCTCATGAATAAAATCAAAGTAACTGTCCACACCATTCGATCAAATAGTGTCTCGTGCTGTTGCGAGTTATCTCGAAGGGTGCAAAACTCAATCCTTCGGTCAGGATCATCCTCATGTTTGAACTCTGTGGAGGATAATGGCTTTAAGTTCAGGAAGTTTTAAGTTCAGGGAGTGAATAAGATGTTGCAGTGATATATGTGCAATGCCTGTATCACCAAACAACTTGCGTATCGACTGTTTCGGACTTTTCACCAGCTTTTCGGCGATGATGTGTTGGTTCTGCGGTGTGTGACTCTTTCGCAGCATGTTTTGTTGCACAGAACCAGTGTCTTTAAATTTATTCTTGATTGCAGTCATTGTTTCATGTTTCGGAGAAAAACCATATTCCTCATCAAATAAACGTCTTGCCCTTCGACTCATAAATAAACTTATAGAGAACATGTTGATTTAATGTCAACCGGAACACACCACTTGCCCTGCCTGCCATTGTAAATTATCGCACGATGCGTATTCAGTGTCACGAGGTGCTCATACAGATGTCACGTGCATGCCCACTGTTGTACATAGGTGCATTCCGGTGCCCGCCTTGTGTTAGGATACTTGTGAAAACGTATGTACTGCTCTCGAAAATGGCTCCCAGCAAGAAGTTACTAAGTTAACCAACTGATACACTGTAGATCTTGATAGTTAAATTTCAGAATTCTCACATCAATGTTTCGTAATCGTTATTTATTTTTTTTTTTTGCTGTTGAGATATGTTTAACCTTTAATTTTGAATGAATAACGATTTAATATCTTAATCCCTACTTAAATCAATTTTCATTGTCGTTTATAAGAAAAATACATTTATTGTAACAGGGCCAACGCTCCTAAGGATAGCGAATCTAATTGGGGGGAGAGCACGGCGATGTGGGATCAGGTGAAAAAAATGATATCCAATACTTATTTCCTTGAAATTGGATAATATGATCCTTTTAAATTTTGATTGGGAGATAAGGCTCAGTTTTTTTTGGGGGGGTCGGGTTTTGGGCAGCACTTTGTTTACTCGTCCTAGACGCCAAAAAAACCTACCTACGCCTAAGGAACGAACCTCTAATTAATTAATATTATTGTTTCGCCAAAATAATCTTTCTTTTCTTTAACGGATTTTTGAAAAAACATTCTACAAAGTTATTCAAGTTTATTTAATCTTAAAACTTAAGCTAAGAAAGTACATAAATCTATTTTTCTTTCGTTTCCAAATTTAGCTCGAAGCAATGGTGGAACTGGGAATAATAATTGGCTCCAGTTTGATGGCTGTTGGTGGAGTGATGAGCATCTGTGGTGTTCTTGCTTGTTTTTTGTCGAGGGGTCGTTACATGAGTGCCTTGGATACAGAACACTTCATCGAGCAAAATATCCTGCAACACAAAATGGCACAGAGACGCAAGATGATGGCCAAGGACATGTTTGTTCCTGGAGACAGAACGAAAAAATTGGCAGCTCAGTAAAAACAACATTTTTATTTTCTATTTTATCTAAGTACAGTTTTTATCACAGACTGAAATTCATTTTTGTGCTATTAAGTTTGCTGTGACTTGTCTGAACTTCTTACTTTCTGTAGTTAAAACTGGATTTTGTTAAGTGAAAATGGCACAATTTTACTTTATTCTAGTTTTTTTTTGCATCTAATATTTCAGAGTTTGATTAAATATTTCAAATGTATGTAAAATGCTAGTATTTAAAACATGGTTAATCTCTATTTTATTATTTTCCTTATTCCTATTCAGTCCCAAAATAACGGTCGAATTTTGAATAATAAAAAAGTTGGTAATGACATAAGAATTAAAACGTAACTAACTGATTAACATTAAGCAAGCTGTAAAATGTACTAACATTTTTAAAAATGTAAAAGTTCAGGAAAAGGTTTCAATTATTTTTTTTTCCTTTACTTAATTTATTTTATTTCACTTTATTCCATTTCTTTGTATTTTGTCAATTGGTTGAAGTTGATTTTCAATAAATATTTTTGTAATGTTTAAATACTTAACAATGATACATTTAATAACAACTAATTTTTGAAAAGTAATAAAATTGATTTCTATGTACAACTTGACAATCCGTTTCTTAATTTTGTGTCTAGAAATTTTATCTTTGTGATTTTTTTTCAACTTATTTATTGTTTTCATCACAATTCAGAAGTTTAATGTTAGGGATTCTTTTGTTTAACAAACTGAATTCTAATCAACTCATCCTTTCCACCATTTTTTCTTTACATTTTTCAATATAGTGGTGTTTATATGAATTACGAAAAGAATCTACACTAAATTCCTACTTAAAGTTGAATTCTTAAATACAGAGGCCCTTAAAGGCAAAGGTCATTTAGGGGTTTTGCCGAGAGCCTTCTGCAAAGATACTAGTGTTTATTTTTTGGTTGGATGATGTGAAAACGAGGTTGAATTAGCTTTTTAATAGGAATTAGCGCTTTTTTATCAACTTATTGATAGGGAGCCTCGCAAATCCATGCTTCTCTCTTTAACACTTTAACACTATGGTCTATCTTTAACATTCTATCTCAAAGATTTTTAAAATAAAATAAATTACCAAATGAAAGAATTCATTTAAATATCAATTACAGGAATTGAGACTTTTAAAACAGTTTTATCCGATTAATTTATCCAGATTTTACAACTAAACCGTTAAAACTTGCTAGAAAAGAAGCATATCTTGAGGGGACCTATTTTTTTAATTTGTCACTCCTCTGTCAAACCTAGAACGTTTGTTTGAAAATTACATTAAGATATTTTGATTAATTAATATTATGTATCAGCAGTTTTATAAGATAACATGATAAATATATCAAATACAAATAATCATAAAAATACATTACTGTATTTTGTTATTTCGTTATTGCATACGAAACAAGAGAAGTATAAGACATTGTTTTTCTCACAATCTGTTGAGTTTACTTATGAACTTACTTTCGTGTGAATTTTGAACTTATTTACGGTTACATTTTGAAAACAAATGACGGAGCAGGAGAAAAAAAATAATTAATTAAAAATTAAAAAAATCAATACAAATTAAAAGCAATTGCTTATACAGTTATTTCTAAGAATCGAAATTATGTTAAAATTATTTTAAGGGATGTCAATTTCTCTGTTCTCTGGCTGCGGGCTGTAAATGTCTGAATGTTATTTTGTTCTGTCCATCAAACATTTTGTAATTCAAACATGTTTTGCTGACTGTCTTTTGTTCTAATGCAAAAATTCATAGAAAATGCTGTGAATTTTAATCGGAAATATATATAAAATCATAAGAGGGAAATATATATATTTAAATATACAAAGCTGATTATTATTTAAAGAAAAGATAGAAAGACTAACATTTATTCTTAGTTTTCTGAATTGTTGTTACTTACAAATATACTTATTGATGTATTTTAATTTAAAACAATTCGGGTAATTTATTTTAATACAAAATATTTTTGACTCTGTCAAATGTTTTTATATTAGTGTATAGCTTCTGATGTCGACCGCTAGATGCCAGACCTTGTTGTCATCGCAGAAGATACAATAAGTAATAAAAATAAAAGAGAATTTTAACTTCTATAAATAATTATTTCGACTCTCATAAAATAAATGCCATAATATGCAAAAAAATAAAAAAATAAAAAGAAAAATAGGAAAAAACGATGGCGATCATCATTCTCGGAACATCAAAGAAATGAATAAATATAAATGAATGCCGTAGTAATTTAAGCGTCACATGCGTATTCGCGAGGCTAACGAGAAATATTTATTTCTAACGAGAATATTTATTTCTCGTTAGCCTCGCGTATTCGGCATAACGGTCGATCTTAAGTTTTAAGAAGACATCTAGCTTAATCAAATTTTACGCCTGTGTCTAAATTATTTGTAAATTTTTTTTTTTATTAAAGTGTGTATAAGGAATTGTTTTTTTTTTAATAAGAAAAGTGTAAATGCCTAAAGAATTAAATGTGGGCCCGTAGCCGAGTGGGTTAGGGCACTTGGCTTCGGGTTGGAGGTGGCGGATTCGGTTCCCGGCCTCGGCGGAGCGCGGGAATTTTTCCATGCTCCTTTCGCCTCCAAACGGGTCCTAGGGTCTACCCAGCCCTCTCTAGAATGGGTACCGGGTTTCTTTCCCGGGAGTTAAAGGCGGGCGGGCGTCGGGCTGACCCCTCGACCTCAACTTCGTTCCGTTAAGTCGTGAATGCTGGAGCCTACCCTCCAGCCACCCCATAGGCCTTTGTAGGCCTATAAGTGGGATACTTTAACTTTTTTAAAGAATTAAATATAGCAATAACTTTTTTAAAATGCAAGTGCAATTATTAAAATACAACTACGGTAATTATAAAAATAAAAATATTTGATAAACAACTCTAAAATAATAATAGAATAACTTAAATACTTTCTAAAGGATAGTATTATTTGTTATAATGCTGTAAGAAAATTACTAAAATTTTCTCTAGAAATAGTTTAATTCTTTGATCACATCTGTTACAAAGAGACAAACAATTTTACAACAATTTTACCTTTTTCTTTAATCTTTAAGTTATATTTACTTTATTTTGTCTTAGAATCTTATTTAATACTGTAAAAACTACTATAGGCATAGACTTACGTAACCTCGACTTATGTTCGCTGGTACTTACGTACACTTTGCCTTGAAACCAAACCCCCGAATGTTTGCTTCCAAGTTACAATTTGCGTCCCGCTGTTTATGCTGCCGCCCTCGCAGTCCATTACTAGCCTACTACTGTTTCATCAGATTACTTTCAAAGACAGTTCCTTTACCTCTTTGTGTTTGGCTGTTTCTCTTTGTGATTACATTGATATTAATGTATTTATGATTTTGATATAAGGGATTTCTTGTGATTAACTTAGAAACTAAGTTAATAATGTAGCTCATAGAATTTAAGGCAAAAGTTGTAAGGCTGTTAGGTACGTTGGCGTCTTATATTATTCTCGTTGTACGCCTACGACGATTGCAGTGAATTGCGTACATTGATAGCTAAGCAAAAAATATTGCTTCGACTTACGGTCCAACCTAACGCTCCGAAACCTAACTTGTCGTAAGTCCGGCTTTTGACTGTATTAAAAGTTTCTAATAAAATTATTGACTGATGTTTAATATTCAGTAAGATAGTAATAATGTTTCTCCTTTACTTTTCTTATTCCAATTACATCTTGTAAATAAGAGTCTGAAAGTTTTTTTTTTCTTTTCTTTTTTAAATTTTGTTTAAGTAATATGGGTTAAATTTGCACAGATTTATAATCATAGTGAATATTAGACGTAAAAGATTAAAAATTGATTTTTATCGGTAAAGTTTGAAGATTTAACATGCAGTATTTCATAACAATTTAGGAAGTTCTATGTCCCCAAGATCCCAAATGATCTTATAGTTTCATGCGTTGATGTTTTGAAATGTACACCATGGTATTCGTTAATTAGGCTTTTTTTTTTATTTTCCAATAACCGAAGACCACATCATATTAAAACAAAACTTATCCTTACTGTAATAAGCTCATAAAAATTCATTGGAGCAACATTGGAGCCATATAGAACAAAATTAAAAATAAAAAGGAGTCAGCTGAAGACTATTCATGATAAATTACATTGAAACTTCTTTTGTTTTTTGTTGCATTATTTATTGAATATACATTTTAAATGAGTTGTTTACCGTCAAAATCTCCTAATCTACACATTCGAATTACTTTAAAATAATGAAAAAATTTTGTTTTAAAGCACAAAAATAACATAAATTTAACCAATCAATGATCTGTATCTGTTGTATCAATTATGATTCAAAAATATTTCATTTGACTTCATATTTTATCTCGAAATGAAAACGATATTGCTTAGGTCAATCAATATTATTGAAAATGGTTGTCAGCTGTGAATTTACAAGCAAACAAAACAAAATATGTATAAAAATCACAACACTTGCTTTCTATGTGGTTTTAGTATAAGCATCCAAATTCCTTAGCTTTGCTCATTAATCAAAAGAGACTATTGATACATTTTGAGTTAAGTTCGTTATCCCTTCAAATTTTTACTAAAAATCAGTTTTCTTCATAGTTTAAGTGTAAGCATTCTAATTCCAGCAAGCTACTTACAGGTCTTTAACAATAATATTGAGGTTAAGTTAAAGTATCCCATTAATTTGAAGGGTTGTTCTCCAAAAGACATCCCTTCTTTGTAGTACTGATCCCATGGACACGAGCATAGCTCTTGGCAGAGGCGTGTCGAGAAATTTGGAATGGCTGAAGTGGTTATCACGATCAACCAAAAAAAAAAACAGTTGCGTCCTTTTTCCTGATAATGGAAGAGGTTTAGAAATAAAACGATACCTCTCCAACCAAATAAAATTAGGTAAAAATGTTGATTCTATTTCCCTTTTTTGGATGTAATTTGGAGGGGAAAATCACAACATATACTTATCTCCATCAACCTCATCTCCCCCTTGGTTCGCTAAAGGGATCCTGACTTTGGGGATCATAAAACGACTGCTTTACGTGGTTCAAAAATATTGATTGATTGGATCCTGTCTTTAAGCATGTTGTTCAATTCATACTTTCAGAATAGGTACAGAAAACCAAACAGAGAGGAATTGTGTTGTTGTAATTAATTTATTATTTTTTTCAAAATAGAATTTGGTAAATTATTGAATGTCTATTCCCAACAGTTTAGAAGTGCAACAAAATAAGAATGATATTCAAAATGAAAGACTGAGAATGATATTTAAAATAACTACTACCTTTTATAGTTATTTACTACCTTTTATAAAGAACTGAGGTTTTTTTGTTTGTTTTAAATTGTTCTCAATTTCTCAGATTAAACATGAATAGAACTTTGAACTAGAACTAAATAATAGGACATATTAAACAGAAAATAATTTAATAAAGTAAATATATTAATTAGACATTTTTTTTTGTAAATTTATTACGAAGTATAAAGAGTACCAGAATAAAGTCGTTCCACTGGAAAAAAGATCGAGAACACTGTTCATTGCATGAGTATTTATGAAAACATCATTTCACAGTACTGCAATTGTGGTAAATGGTGCGAGATGCAGGCTACCTGAATATTTACTGTGTTTAGTCATGCTGATCACCAGTTTTCTAGAATTGCTCTATTTTTGAACTTTTCTTTAAATTAAGTTTACTCTGAACCTATAAATACCTATACAAGATAATACAGATATTTTTCAGCTGCAACGCCATTCTACAACCTTGATTGGTTTTACATTAACTTCACACAAAAGTGATTGTGTCTTTTACTCCACATTGGTTTTGTATTAATTCAAAGAAAAAAATCATGGTAGAGCGTGAAGTCTAGGGCAGCCCTGGTTTCAAGAAACTTTACCTTAGTGTAATCCAATCTCTGCTCTCTTTACTCTTCTAGTTTATGGCAGAATGATGTCATCCCAGAGCCGTTTATCCTCAAAAAGTTACCTAAAATAAATGAAGGAAAGAAATCGTAAAGAAGTTTACGTTTTTACCTAAATTTCCGATTTCACTAGAAAAGACTTAAAACGATTAACTTGTGTTGTAGTTCTGAGGTCAGTTACGAGCAGAGGCAGTTTTAGGTTTTGCGAGACTTAAAATCAGTGAACAGAAAACGCGAATACCTAATTCAGTCACAACCTCCAACCAAAAAAAGATCATTTTCGACCCTGAGACTCAATTCAAAAACCCAGGTTGCCTTTGCCTAAAACCCATCATAAGGTTATAGAATGGCCATCCAGTTGAAAAATATCCGCATTATCTTGAATACGTAGGCTTATACATAGGTTCAGAGTAGGCCTAATGAAATTATATTATTTTTTATGTAATTGTTTATTTATTTACTTTTTGCCTGCTTATTGAACAAAGTCCACATTTCACTCTTATTTGTAATTTAATTTCTGATCTATGATACAGTATCAGCATCTCTATAATTTTCCCTGTTAACTACGAATGTAATAAATTATTAATTAACAAGAACACAAGTAATTTAATTTTAAATAAAAACTGCTTTTTTTGAGTTAATATAAATTTACAGGATACGGGATAATTTCTTAAAGAAATCTTTTAAAGTAATTTCTGAAGTACTTCCTACTTCTGATTTTAAAATAAAACTTTGCTGATGCTAATATTTCGATCAGATTATTTTCTATTAAACAACTCTTCAGTTATTTTAAAAATAAATCAACATTTTCATTTATTTCATTTAAATATCATTGGAATTCACTCACGTAATTAATGTAAAAAGGAGTAACAGTTATTTTCTCTTTCTTACTGAGATAATGTGGAAGAAAAGCAATTTCTCTTCTCCTGAACGCTTTCTATTATTCCATTGTTGGATGAGGGAAGGGGCTTATTTCAAATCCTAAGCATTATACACAGTGATTTTCGATAAATGGTGTTGGTTAAGATAAAAATAGTTAATTAATGAATGAACAAGCAAACAAATATAAAAAACAAAACAAAACTTTATTTCCAGAAATATCTATACACAGAACAATAGGAGCGTAATATTTCCCCGAAGAATTTGGAAAAATTTTGTTGCCAAGAAGATGATTTTTACAGCGAAATAGATACAATATTAAATAAAACAAAAATAAACGAATAATTTTAGCAATGCAGTATATTATAAAATGAATCATTTGTAATGGTCATACTTATTTGCAATCACTCTCTCAAATGAACCCTGCAGTAATGATTAAATCTTAAAATTTTTCAGTTTTCTTAACATTAATGTAACCTTAACGTTAAAAAAACTGAAAAATTGAAAAAAAAAATATAGACTGAAAAAATCAACTTTATAAGATGACAACAATAAAGTTGATTTGTGTGTCAAAATCGTGATCAAAGAGGACTAGATTGTTTAAAACTACTGAAGTGCTTTGAAAATAAAAGAAATATTAAATTAAATTGAAGATATTCCACAGTTAGAATATTTTTTATTCATTATTAAAACATTTCAGTAATGTCATTATCTGCCAACTTTTAAAATGTTTCAAATTTTTTTAAGCTTATGTTTTAAGAAATGGGAAAAAAGTACTTTCAATGAAAAATCTTTAAAAAAAAAAAAAAAATTAAATTCTGATTTTGTTGTATGTGTTTAATTTATAAAGAAACTTTTCCTTCTACAAATTATTGTAATTCTTGCTAGTGAGAATCGTAAGGAATTCTTTTTAATCTTTTAACAGAAAATTAAAAGAAAATAGTTTTTCTGAATTTTTTTTTTTTTTGACTGATTATTTTTTTATGTAACTACAATCTAAACTATTTTTCAATTAGCATAATTATTTTTGGGAAAAAAAGCAGCTTTATATATATTTAGTTTACTTAAGAAAATTAGTAATATTTGAATTTTAAATTTACTTTTCAGTTTTCAAACTTTACAATTTTATAAGAAATAGAAGTTTATAACGTGAGTTTGATAATCTTCAAATCAAAATCTGAAATATTAATAGTTACTCCATGGAAATGAGATACCTGGAATTTAATTGATTATTAATCATAAAACGAAGGTTAAAAGGAAAATCACGATTGTACGATTGCCAGTTTTAGAAGTGCTATTATTAAGTTACAAAAAGAAATGTTTCACAGAAATAAGTTAATACGTAAACTTAGCAGAGGATATCTAAGATCTTAATGTTTTCAGAATAAAAGATCTTAAAATTCTTAAATAATAAAATATAACAACAATAATTATCATTCATGTAGTACTTAAGCACACATTTCCACAGCATTTTGAGTTAAATGACATTTAAATAGACATTTTTCTAGATGATTAATTTTTAAAACTCTTTTATTTTATGTATATTTTTTGGTCTTGAATTCAGAATGCCATTGGAATTTCTCTTTATTAACAATTTCTCTGATTAGATCCCAAAGCTAGTTGTGGCCTGGTAGGTCAGTATGATTCATTCCATGAAAGATTTATTGTGTAAATGGAATACTGCATATACACTGGGATTTTTTCCCCAGTAATCCTTGGCGAATAAATGACGAGCACAGAACGCTTTCACGATAACATAACCATGAGAAAGCCGTTCTAAAGCAATCCACGTATGTTGATTGACTACTGCTGACCATAGAGAAAGGACATTTCAGGGAAAAATACAGAAATACACCAAGACCACTTAAGATTTAATTAAAGCACTAGTGTATCTAATCTTTGAAATCTGATATAAAACTGTGATTCTTAAATATCCTTGTGGATAGAAAAAAATCTGAATACTTAAATTGAATCAAAAAAATCTTAATACATTGTATTAAGCTAAAACCTGCTACAATTAAATACTCTTTTTGTCAATATAATTACAAAATAAATATTAACAAATAATGTACATTGACATTTTTACTTTTTTGAGATTTCAAAAAAAAGTAAGAAAAAAAATATAACTTATATTGATACTGAAATGTACTTAATTAATATAACTCCTATAAGAATTATTACACTTGAATTTATTCTCATTCTTTTCTTAAATAAGATCAATCTAACTAGGCAGGGTTCATTTTGACATGTTTATATTTTTTATAAATATGAATAATATTTCAAAATAATATATAAATCATCTTGAAATTTCAAGAAAAATAACAAGAGGAATTTTCCATTATAAATATATTTTTACTATTCTTTCTGAACAACTTAGTGGAGAAGTAAAAAGAAGGCACGAGCAACTAATAACTTGAGTATCTCCTTCCTGGCAACACAGTAAAGCTAATACAATAATTCGGGATTTTTTTCTTAAAAGTCTTTACAATTAGTTTTCAAACTCAATTACAATACATACAAAATTAAATATAGATACATTTTTGTCTCAACAAAAACAGTCCTTCTGTTTTAAACAGATCTTTGTTTTTTCATTCCGTAATCAATTTAAGTTAATTATTTCAATTAAATTTTTATTTTGAACATTATTAATATTCGATCCAATTATTGCATTATAACTTCTAAAAATAACTTGAAGATAAGTCTCCCTGAAATCTTGCAAGTGAAAATGAAGGGAGCGGAGTGGAGTCTATTTCTTTTTTATTCGCTAAGTATTTCTTTTTTTTAATTCGAAATTTATTATTCACTAGAAATTGTGATAGCAATTACATTTTTGAAAAGATTTTTCTTTTTATAAATAATTTTTAAGAAAATCTGAAATAATTATAAATAATGATTATGCTTCATTTGGTTAACAGTTTTTATATGTCTTAAATTTTCATTTTAAAAGGAATAAATAATAATAATAATAACAGTGCCTATCAGCAAGAACATGCAGAAAACTCACGCAGACAAGATCAGTAAATACATTGATCTAGCACACGAGCTCCAGAAGCAGTGGAGGCAGGATCGAGTACGTGTTGTACCCATCGTTTTGTCTGCCACTGGTCTGGTGCTTCACACATTGCACCACAGTCTCAGCACACTAGGTCTTCACAAAAACACTTATGCACAACTGCAGAAGGCTGTGGTACTCAACACTACACGCATAGTTAGGAAATTTATGGACACAACCACACATCCCTAATCATTCTCGCACACGTCTTTACACTTGGCAGTATGTGCTTTGGTCCTTGACCCGCCATATTGTTTTTGCTGGGGAAACCCAAGATTTGAAACATGCAAACATAATAATAATAATAATGATGATGAAAAATGACTGGTCTTCAGCTTTTCAGGGAGATCTACTTCAATTTCCATAAAAAAATCAATGTCTTAACATAGGCTACATTGAGGAAGTTAAACTTCCTTTGCCAAACGATTATGAAACTACGAAATATTAGTTGTCTAAAATATCATCCTTCAGAAAATGAGAAATGCAGCGGAAGTGTGGAGGCAAAAAGATATAAGTAACCTAAAACTTCAGTAGAATACTAACTTGATTTCTTACTCCTTCAGATTAGATAATTTAATTTAAAATAGGTAAGATTTGTCTTTAATAGATTGATGCATCTTTGTAATTATTACAGAAAAGTTTTGTAATTGCTATTGGTAACTTTAGATTTTTTTTAAAAATAAATTTAATAGGCATTGAATGTCTAGCTTCCAATTTATCCATAAGAAGTATTAACATATAGCTCTGTTTTTTTTTTCTTATTGATTTTGATATCTCAATTAATTCTGAAACAGCAAATTCTATTGGGTTCCCGAAATATATTGAGTTCCCGAAAAAGAGAATTCGATTCTCATTTTATTATCAAAGTTCGATATTAATAATGACCAGTTCACAGGCTTTTGTCAGGGAACTTTAAAGATCAAGAAAGGCGACACTGTCAAAAATTATGGAACCAATGTATTGGAAAACAATATTTGTTTTGTAACAAAACGATTGGAAAAAAATAAACAAGACAATCTTTTTAATGAAATACCGTAATTGAAAAATTCAGTTAAAGATTAAAACAAGAGATCTGTTAAATACATATTTAAAGAACTTTAAATGCCTGTAAGTATGGGAATGGAAAAGAATTAAGAATTCTACAAAACATCAGCATATGTAAGATAGCCTATAATCAATATGGGGGAGGGGAAAATAAAAGAACATTTTATGTTTGTATTTTTCACTAGTAATAAGCATTAAAACTTGAGAAAAATATTGAGTAACTTAAGATTTTCATTTTTTTTTTTTTAATTTTATTTTGAAACAATTAATTACACTGAATTGGAAGGATGGAATTGACTCCAAACCCTTACTCTGTATACACAGATGGAAATACGATTTTAGAAAACAAAGACTCTTACATTTGAACATTTCGGGAATGCAATTAAGTAGAAATAAGGCGAATGATAATAATAAAAATTAAAATCACTTAAAGCAAAAATAAAACAATACCAAAATAAATAAACGATAAAACAATAGGACTAGCTTTCTTAGTTCAAAAAAATAACTAAAACAGTAATTTAAAATGAATTTATAAAATAAAATAGGAACATTAAAATAGTTAAGACGTAGCTTTAGTTAATATCCAAAATTTAAGTAAAAGATTCGACAAATAAATAAACTAACTATTCAATTGATTAAAAACCAAACAAACAACAATTAGGCCTATAGTTACACAATTATTATAGAATACAATAAACTAAAGTCCATGGTGAATAACAATGAAGTGCAATCACTTATTATTACATTTATAAGAAAATAGACGTAGTGCAAATTCACTAAAACCTGGAAAGATCATCAAATAATATAAAATCGTTAAACTTTTTTTTTTCCTTTCTTTTTTTTTAATATAAACTTAGTTAACTGTTTTATCTTTCAATATTGGAATTATTAAGAAGCAGCTTTCCTGTAATATTGTATAACATTGCCGTGGAGTTTGATCCGCGTTATCCCAAATAGTGAACCCAGTGCAAAGAACGTATAAACCACGAAGGACTTGGACCAGAAAGGACAATTTGTTTTACTGATCTTTTTGACAAAAGCATTAAGATTTTACACGAAATTAAACTAATTATTTACTAAATTATTAAAATTGATACAAATGAAATTAAATATGCCTTCAAATTATTCTATTTCCTTATTCCACTGCACTTTATAATCGGAAGAATATTATTAAAAACTTGTTCTTTTGTTCAATTCCAAGAGATATCTGGTTATCTTCCGTAAATTTTGAAGATATAAAAATGAAATTTCATTTGATCTTGTTCATTTGAATACATTCCTTTTCATATAAATCAAATATAACTTTTTAAAATTATTTAGCTTACAAAAGTAACTCTGGTTAAACTTATGAAATTTTCTAATATTTACATTCTATTTTACGTGTAAATTATTTCAATTCTACAAAAGTTATAAAATTCTAACAATTAATTACAAAAGTTAAAATATTAATAGCATACAGTACAATGATACAAATAATTTAATAACATTACAAATTTTTCAATAACAAACCCGCTAAGAACATTTTTACATGATAGTTTACATGCAAGAGAGCGATATAGTTAAACCTTCATAAAATAAATAATTTCAACGTGAGGATAAAAGGCAAAGGCTTGTTCATGCTAATTCAAATCATGTACAATGTTATGTTTCGCTTTCATACTCTTCTATTTACTCACATATTGAAAACAGTCTATTATCTCATTTAAACTCTCGAAGAGAAATGAATAATTTTCTTTACTATAAGAGTGAAGAAATGTTTTAAAACTTCTTTTCCTTCCAAACTCAGTTTCAAATAGTTTAATTATATTATTCTGAAATTAGTGATAGGAATTAATCCGACTTTTATGTTAGTGGAAGGAGTTTTGTTGATTTCCTTCCAATGCAAAGTTTTAATTGCTTCATTAGAGTTAACAGTCACATAATATCATAAAGAATACGGAGTTTCTATATTGCCTTTCTTTTTAACATGTCTAAAATTAACAGCTATTATTACTATTGTTAGTACAAAAACTAAAACACAACAGTGATTTATGAGCTTGAATATTTTAAAAATTCTACCTCATTAAAATCTTATTTGTCAAATCAAATTTAAATAGTATCATTCCAAAACTTGGAGAACCCAAATGACGAATATTAAATTCCTGGAAATACTAACAAGTAACACCTATACAATTGTAAGAATTGTTGATAAATAGCGTATGAAATGGCCATTGGTCCCATTTTTTGCTATTACGTTGTGATGACGACAAAAACAACTTTTTTTCTATCAAATTTCGAAATAGCACAATGTCAACATTATAACTATAAAATATCGCAAACTGCGCTTGTAACTAAATAGGGCTAGAATATGATTAATGTAATATCTGTAGCAGTAACAAGTGGGTCTATACTAATTCACATTCGATAATATTTATTAACTTTTATATAACTATAGATTCTGAATCTTTCTAACCAAGAAAACTATAATGCTAGTAAACATAAGACATTCGAAAGCCGATATAATAATGTTGTACTGTTAGAAGATTCATCATCAGAGAATTAAAGTCATTTCACTTAGTTTTCTTTTCTTTCTTTCTTTCTTTTTTTTTTTTTTTTTTATTAAGTCAATCTTTCATTTTTTTTAGGGTCTAAGAGATTTTAATTTTTCCTAATTTGAACAATATTATAGTTGACTGGGAAACTTAAAATTAGTTATCAAGATTAGAAAGATTCAAACACTATTTAATAAATTATATAAAAATGAAATTTCCATCATATTAACGTTGATTTTTAATTATGATACATTGTAATTAATTACTGAAGCAAATGTATACAGGAATGGGGCAAGAGTTTTCAAGAATGAAATACAAAGATTAAAAATTCAGCAGTTTTTAATGAAATAATGAACATTACAATCCATCAATTTCACTTATTAACTTTGAACAAGAAGTGATTTTTGGTCCCATATGAAACTACATCTAAATACAACAAGGATAACAACTGATCTACAGCAACAAAACCAACATTGAGTTAACAAAGATATTTGGTCCCTTTTATCTGAACAGATTTTTCTACTGGATCTGTTCTAACACTGAGGTATCATTTGAATATAAAACAAACTTAACAAAGATGATTCAACGCAAAACAAAAATGAAATGTATTATTTACAAAACATAAGATCAAAAATAATAAAAAAGAAAATAGTAATAAAGGAAAACGGTATGCAGAACGGAAATCTATAATGTTTTAAAGAGAACAGAATCTATCAAATCCACTTTACTAAACTAATACTAGTAAATCATTGCACTAAAACAAAGACAATTAGTTTTTATTTTTAGTTAACAATGAACAAAGATTGGTTAGTAATTAAATACTGAAATAATTCTTACAATATATCAAAGATTCAAAGAAGAGGACGAAATTTAATAATCTAATAACAACTTAAAAAATTATATTTGTGTGAACCAATCTGCTTGATATAAGATTGGTAAGAATAAAAGAAATAGCTTTTCAATACAGAGTAAATTATATAAAATTTAGTGTAACAGAAATCTTTGACGTTTATTATGTCTCAGAAAATCTATGAGGAGTTAATATTGGTATATTCCTCCAAAACTGATATATTTAAGAAGTGTAATTATCTATCTTTGCATATATAATCGTTTTTTTCATTAGGAAATGTAGTCACGTTCATAATACAAGAACATACCTAGAAATTAACTAAAAATGATTTCAGTAATCCACCAGGAATGAGTTAATTAATGTAAGTAAACCAAGTTTACTAATTCCTCAATTGCTTTCGTTCAGTGATTTTTTTTGAGATAAATTTCAATGTCTTTTAAGATAAATTATCAAGCAATGTCGTTAATTTCGCAAGTTCGGAGATTTCCAGACTATATGTAGTTCAAAGACTTCTTAGACAAATATCTTAAAATTATCCAACATTTTGGTCCTATAAAAATAAAAATAATAAATTCCATTAATGAAATAGAAGTTGATTTTTTTTTCTTCATTGAAAGAACTGCTATATTATAAATATAAACATACTAAAAAAATCATAAAAAATTTCAATGATTAATTTAATTAAAGAAATTTATCTGACCAACTTTACATTGCATCTTCATTGCAAATATAGTTAAGATTATTCTTATAATTTCCATTTTCTTCTGGGAATCCAAATCACTGGCGTAATCTATCTCCGTGGGCAGCTTCTATTTTGTGAACATCACACAGAATCTCCTGCCTGTTCAGGAGATAAACGTACTTCATTGTTGTCATTCGTCACATTGCTGCAGACTTGCTTATCTCTCCATGGAGTTGTTAGGAATTTTATTCTCTAAAATGAAACAAAAAAAAAAGAAAAAAATAACTTCGTCCAAATTTTTATTACAAATAAATATGCATGTTTAAGTAAGTAGATTTTAAAGTTGACAAGTTTGTTAAATACTTATTTATAAACGATTTAATCTACTATCTTCAAAACTTTAAATGCCATACTTATAACTAATTCATAATATATAATATTGATGCCGTTGATGTCTGTGGTAGTTTATATATTATGAATTAGTTATAAGATTTAATCTACTGTTATATGGAGAAGATACAAATTAAAATAAAAAAATAGCATTTCACTAATTTCAGCATTCAGATTTTTTTTTTATGAGTATAAAGACAGCTGTTTCTAGGTAATTAACTATCATCTGTTCGGTTATGGACATTGTTTGTATGTATAGCGACAAGTTATAAGCATGAAGCATTTTCTTCGGTTTCTAATACTACATCTTCTCCTATTCCTATGGTTTTTATTTTATTTTCTCAGGCAATTGAAAAAAAAAATGGAAAGAATACAAAAGGGGAGGGAAATATAAAAATGTACATCTTGGTTTTAAAATTTATCAAGAAATTTTACACTAGACAGAAACAACAGGATTGAAAATTAGACATTTTCTCAAAAAAAAACAAAATATTAAAGAAAATTGAATGTTTTGAGATCGGATAAGAGAAAGAACTCTTTGTTGTTGTTGTTTTATTTTTTTTGCCTGAAATAAAACCTAGAAGATCATAATAATTTACCATCGGATCTTTTCTTTCTCAACTTTAATCCTATTAGATTGTTTTCTAAGAACGACAGAAATTCGTTCAATGAGACATAACCTACCAATGCTTAGTTTCTTAACTACGATGTAAATGATTTTGCTCTGATAATAATAACAATTACTCTTACTTGTTTACATGTTCCGGGAGTGAAGAGCAATTTGTAGATGGCCACCGATGGTATACACAGCACTGAGGAAGCAGCAATGCACCATCCAAGTGTATTAGCCCAGTCTGGATATTGGTAATCTTCATACGTTAAGGGTTCGTGTGTTAACAGACCATAAATAATGATGAACTAATAAATATAAAAACAATTTTTACAGACTAGGTTAAAGATACATGATACAATGAAAACTACAAAACAACATTCATGAATAATCTTCTACATTATCCATTGTTGAACAAAACTCACAATAGCAACTGAATCACTTGAAGTTAAACAAGTTCCGTCGAATGGATGCAGCTTAAGGCTTGTATAAGGTGCGAATGAAAGTAAAACTAATTCCAAAGCTTTCACCATTTGTAGAAAACTTGACTTTAATTACTGCTAGTATAAATTTTTAATTACAATTCTTTAGATAATCTCACACACTAGTGCTCTTTTGGTTGTATCTTGAGGAGTGTTCCAAAGCACAGACAGTCCAATGTTACAACAATTAAATTCTTAGTCCATTATATTTTTCGGTGTTTGAATATAGAGTAGTTTAGTTATTAAATCAATACAATTTATGTAGGTAAACTTTTTATCGATACATCTTCAGAAATTTAAACAGTAAAGACAAGCCTGAAATTACTTTAACAGACTCTCAATTAATAACACCGTCATTTTAGTTCCGGAAGTGCAACAGAGTCTCGAATATTTAGAAGCACAACGTTTAATTTCTAAATCAATATCCTTTAGATACACACTTTCCTAATCACGACTTCTCTATAAAAGATTAAAAATTTCCTAGGTGGAACAATCAATTTTAGAGATGCTTAATTTCTCTATTTTATTACAAAATTCTTTCACCACCATCTTTGTAGAAGTTCATTTTCATTTTGATTATATGTGGATCACTCCAAATCAAATCATTTAACCGTGGAAGATTAAACATTTTCACAAATTCTGAATTATTTGTCTGAATATTTTCTAATATTTTGGAAAATGAAATAGAGATTACTTTATTTTCATTTTATTTCTTGCTTTAGCCTAGGCTAGGCGAACACACGGCGATATTTTGGGACAATCAGGTCCAATTTGATCGCTGGCAACCGTTTGCCCCAATTTGATCGCCCCAACTTGAACAACATTGGCCCAACTTTATTGTCGCTACGAAAGGAACAATATTGGCCCAAGATTAGTTGGCTCAAAATATTGGTTGTACGACAGCGAATCAAATGAACGGATGAAATCATGTGACAATACTGACGTCAGAGGAAGGCGGGGCTTGGGAAATCGGAAAATCAATCGCTCCCGCCGACATGTTTTGTGAGAGAGAAGGCTTAAAATCTGCAACATGGGCGGCCCAAAAAAGATAATTCAAACAATAATATTTTGTCAATTGATAATGAAAGAATCGTAATGGATTTCTACCGCGGTAAGGCGTTTAATACTCGATCGATTCCGTCCGTTCGTTACACTTTAGGCTTAACCGCAGGTACGCTTGCACTGGATAGCTCCAGATAATACAAAGGATTTACAGAACCTACTAAATACGGCAGGAAGCTTCGCAAAAGATTTTCAAATGGAATTCAATTGCAACAAAAGCGAAGTAATAAATTGTAATGTAGTTGAGAAACACTACTGGCAAATTAATAATCGGGAAATTAAAGAAACCAATGAATATCAATACCTCGGAATATTAATAACAAATGAGGGACAAATCTTTAAAAACACATACAAACAACACAATAGCTAAAGCAAATAAACTAAGTGGATGGATAAGGGGCATATGTAATAAAAGCTACAATAAAGTAGAACTAGGTAGAATATTAAGGAAATCATTGGCTGTGCCTGTTCTAACATATGGTAATGAAACTATACAGAAACCGAACTTCAAAAATTGACAAATATCCAAAACACGTTTGGAAGAAAACTAATAGGAGGGAACAATTTGACACCTAATACGGCAGTTCAAAGTGAAATGGGGTGGTCATCGTTATTTAGCAGAGAAGCTTCAAGCAAATTAAAATATCTGGGGAGGTTGACTTTCATGAATAAAAATAGATGGTCTAGAAAGGTGTTTGAAAATACAACAGAAAAAAGCAAATGGGTAGATAAATTAGAATATTTAGCAGAATATTACGAAACAGAAGAAATTGGAATAAACATTTCATCCTAAGATATCCATGCTTCGGAAAAGAGAGAACCGAACTCTTAAAAACTATTAACATAAACCCAAATAACTGGGAAGAGGATGAATTACTGGATCACATATTAGGATTCAAGGGAAAATTAGATCTGAATAAAATTAAAAACTTCTTAAAACTTGCTTGGATTAAGAGAGAAACTCTAATAAATCCTTAGGGTATCCTGTCTGAACAGGAAGTGCGTTTGAAACCATATCTCTATAAACATACATACAGACATACATACAGCTCCCATTTTATTCGCAAATAAATTGTATAAATAAAACCGATGTCGTACAATTGCTGGGAATATTGTTCCCAGTGCATTTATGCTCGTGTGGTGTGTTTATAAGGCGTTCGCACTTAGTGTGTAATTACTAGGGCTCCCTAGTGACACACGAAGCGCCGTAACCACCGATATTCAAACCAATATTGGTTCAGGAGAAACTACGTGTTCGCGGTTGATGAAGTTGGCCGCAATCAAATTGGGCCAACGTGTCCCAATCATATTGCCATAATATCGCCGTGTGTTCGCCTAGCTTTAGCCTTTTTTTTTTTAAATGCAGTGCTGAATTATTGGAATCTAACTTAGATTAATAGAAACCAAACTATCTCTGTTAATTCTTGTTATCAGTTTGTAAATTTAGGCTACATCATTTCTAAAGAAATTATGATGATATTTAATTAGTTTTATGTTTTTTCTTTTATTTCTAATTGCCTGAAATTGCAGTCTGAGGAAAGGCGTCAATTTTGTAAATAAAAAAAGATGGTATTTTAACTGAATAAAGATGGTATTTTTTACTTAGGAAAAGAAATGGATTCAAATTAGTTTTGTTTCCCCTCTACAGACACCTTTTCTCAAAATTTTATATACTCATAAAAGCTTCAGATTTGAGAAAAATAAGTTAGCAATAATACATTTACATAAAAAAATGGAGTAAAATATTTGTTCGTATAAGTGACATTTGTTTTACCCATTGTGTAAATACTAAATAATTAATGCAAGTATAAAAATAAATCACTGACCAGAATAAAAGCTGGGGCAATGAATTTCCAACAAACACGCCAATATATTCCTGGATAAAATGACATCATTTCTTGGATATCATTACAAAAACGGTCAATTCCTAGAAGAAAATTAATGTTTTCACAACAATAACTAGTAAATTAAAAGCAACAAACAAATACTTTCTTTCTATTTACAGGATTCGCACTTTTTTTTTTTACTGGTCTCATATTCTGAGAGTATGGGAATTGGTTCGTAAATAAAGGATGTGGCTGTCTGTTCTAGATTATTCCAAATCTCAGAAAACTACACATCAGTTGTAGGAGTGATTAATGTTTATAATGTTATATCTATTTCCAAGTGAGGAAGTCCTTATTTTATTAATTACGGAGAACGATTTGCTTCAAAATAAATTTATAGTCTATTTATTTACAAATTAAGGTAAAAAGCGTTATTTTAATTTCCCAAATAATAACTGACTTGTGGACCCGCTAGTCAAGTGGTAAAATGCTTGACTGTGGTCTGGAGAACCGGGTTCAATAGCTGGGTCTAAAGGTTGATACTTTAACTGAAATATAATTTGTAAATCTTATAAGGAAATAAAAATGAAACGAATACGTCCCTAAAAATATAGTATTTTAAAAATTGACATTCATACTTAATTATAAGTAAATATTCACATGTGAATCAAATCTACGCTTTTTGACATTGAATTTCTGTGTTTATAATGCGTATCGTTCGTGATTTATGTTTTAAAGCGAAATAAATAAATAAATAAAAAATTCCTATACAAATGTAACTGATGCTGACCTAATTATATTACATGTTCTTTTTATTATACCAAACATATAAGGTATATAGCCCAAATATCGCCCATCTAAGAAAACCTGCCCATATTCTTGTCATTTATCGTCTCAGTTGCTTGCAAACAATTACAATATATCATATGAACCTTCACTTACATGTTCCTGAACCAATGTAGATTTAACTATTATTTTGTATTTTTCCTCAATTTTTGTTCAGGCAAACCTCATATTTTGAATTTTGTGAAAGTGTTCCAAATATCGCCCACACCATTAAATACTTTGTTTTTTTTTAAACTTCTTTGCATTTTTTTGTTTTTTTCTTAATCTTTTCGCAATTCTTTATGGGTGTTGCGAGCTTCTTTTGCTTTGGATCGTCTAAGTTCAGCCCCTTAGGACTTAGTTTCCTTTTGCTGAGAGAATTCATTAGAGCAATTGTGAATGGTGACCCACTCACAAGACTGGGACATTAAATGTTTTGGAAGCTTTCAGAAGGCCCATTTTTTTATTGTTTACAGCTGTGACAACTTCTCTGCCCATGTCTTACGTTGAGACATCTGTAATAAACCAAAATAAACTATCGCACAGTGGGCGATATATGGAACAACGAGGTGGGCGATATTGGGCATTCTCTAGCTTGTCAATTTGGGGGACGCTACAGACAAACCGGCTACCTCTAACAAGTGACAGACATTATCAACAAATAGGTTATTTCTTTCACTATTTCACGATATTAGATGGTTGCGATGGCATGAATAATTCATAAGCTGCAGCACTAAAAGAAACAGTAGGTTCATAACTTACCAGAACGAAAAACCTTCAAGAATTCATAAAAAATAAACGGGTTGAACTAACACCACCAAACGAACACAGCGTGCTAATGGAAGGAATGGCAAATTGTTTCCATCGGTTCCCGTGTGATAGCATCACTATCCCGTCCTAAATCGCCCTGGGCGGTATTAGGAATCTGGGCGATATTTGGGCCATATACCTTATAGCAGCGGGGTAAAAATACTGAACTGCTGCGATCTTTATCAACGGCGCAACTTTGATTTCAATCAAAGAAAAGGTTAAAATACTTTTTTTTTAATTTTATTTACCGATTGATCCTAATTAAACTACCCCAATTCAGCGATATGTAACAGTCCAAATGCAACGAAATTTGAAGGTGATATTTCACGACAGGCGGCCGACATTTCAGAAAAAAAAAAATGAATAGCAAAAGCCACCACTACGCTACTTATGGCACTGCAAGCAATATGCATTTTATTCGTAAAAGACACTCATATTATACAGAGACACTGCCCTTAACAAAATGCTCAATGTGGTCCCTATCTGATGGCGTAAAACAGTGAAGGCGATAAACACTGTGTCCAACTGCTGAACGTAACTGATCCACTGTGATACTTCTCACATGCAGAGTGATACTGTCTTTCAAGGTGCCAAAGTTGCAACATGTCCTCGATATACCAAACTTTTCAGATATCTCCATAACCAGACATCACAAGGATTAAGATCCGGAGATTGAAGTGGCCAGGTGGTTGGAAAAGCACGACTAATCACTCTGTTCTCGGTGAAATATTTTCGAAGAAACTTCTGAACATAGCATCTAATATGTGGAGGCGCTTCATCTTGCCTGAAAGTTATTGACTCCACGTATTATTACTGATACAGCTGGGGTAAGACAAAGTGCTGAACATCTCTCGATATCTCTGGGCCATCACAGAGCATGTCACAGAGCCATTGCTAGTAGCTTCTTTGAAGAAGAATGTTCCAAGGATAAATGTGACTGAATCCATACCAGACTAACTTTAGGCGAGTTCAGTGGAATCTGCTGGAAAACATGACGGTTATCCATGTCCCAAATGCAACAGTTTCCGGTTTTCACTGCTTCACTGAGGTGGGCTTCGTCGCTTCACAAATCTGCCATGGCCACGACTCATCCACTTCCATTCTGGCAAGCATCAGTTGGCGACAAGCAACTGCTGGTTGTGGCCGATCTTATACGGATAGCAATGCACCACCTCTCTCTGTATCTTCCATATTGTGCCATAGGATACATCCAACTGCCGTTATACTACACATGCACTTCTGGAGCTTGCAACATTATTTATTAACTGTTCAGCAATAGCTGTAGTAACATATTCAACGACTTGTGAAGTGATAGGTTTCAACTCCTAATGTCGTTCTCGGATTGAGTGATCATTCTACTGAGAGGTTGTGGAGTCAATGGTAATTGCTTATGATAGCGGAATTCCCGAAGGGAAGGCGCGGCATTGCCATTGTTTTCCTAAAACAACTTCACAAGCAATGCCCATTTCGGCAAGATGATAGACATCGTTGCTAATACGAATGACATCCAGCACTTTTATCAACAAGCAAACTTGTCTGCAATACGGGTGCTTATGTAAATGAAACTGCGTTTCTATTGTTTGCAGCGCCACAAATGGCATAGTGGTGACTTTTGACTATTTTTTTTTTTCGGAAATATCGACCACATATCCTGAAATGTTATCTATCAAATTTCGTTACATTTAGACTGCTGCCTCTAGATATTCTTGAATAGGAATACTTTAATTACGATCATCCGGTATATTTCTGCAAGCGCGCGACTGAAGTGATTTAAGTTTATGCAGTAATAATAATAATAATAATAATAATAATAATAATAATGGCTGATTGGCCGTTCCGGCGGTCTAGACGGCGGTCTGCCGTGTAGCCGTTGTGTCGGAACCTGGGTTCGAATCCCGATGTTGGCATGGCTGTTTCTTTCTTCTTCTGTGTTTCTTCCGTTTCTCCCTGAGACTTACTATTTCAGAGTTATTCTGGACGGGATGTGAATCTCGTCCCCCGTTCTTGACTTTCACTAGTTTCGTCCTGACGTTGTCAGGTTGAGCTAGTTCCGTGGTAGCTAGTTGGCCAAATTCGATAAAGGAAGGAATGACTGATTGTAGCAGTAAAAAAAATTAATAAGAAAACTGTATGGATTTGGGAGGCTCAAGCACCTTACGTCACTGATTTCATCCCAGTATCTTAAAGAATAGCAGACGGCTTTACCCCTCCAATTGAACGCTTCGTTTTTATCTGAAGCGATGGAGAGGCATTCAGTAGAAAGTGTCTATTATTTTGTCTTCGTTTTGAAATTGATCTTTATATATTCATAAATAAGAGGAACCAATTGAGAGGGTAATACTGTATATTCCAAATATTATCTTACATACAAAAATATTAGATTTCCATTATTAGCATTTTTTCTTCTCGAAAGGAGAATGGGCAGATCTGCTGCACCACTGTATAGCGATAAGATATATACGTAAGGAAAGATCTCCTTAAATAGAACATTTTTTATTATTATGACTTGTCTCAATTATTAGTCCGTTCGGAGTTATATAATCTCTAGATATGACTTATCTAGTTGAAATCTTACTTCCCGGATGTATTAATTAATTATTATTTAATAATTATTTTCAGTAAATATTATTTTCATTTATTACATGTAAATAATTATTATTTATTTGAAATAAATGATATTAATTATTAATTACGTATAATAATTATTAAAACTTTGATTGATTGATTGAGTGTGGTGAATGTGGGTAGCAGGGAAGCCAAGCATCCCCCACCTGCAGGTGCTTGTTAATAATAATAATACAATATGTTCTATGTAAGGAGATCTTTCTATAGGTATATATCTTATTACTATAAAAGGTGGGGCAACTTCCCATATATTTTTGCCCATTGTCCTTTCCATGAATCCTTATCTAAAGCCAGGCAAAACTTGCTAAAATGACTATTTTTTTTTTAAATATAATAATCGTCACAATATGATTTTCTATGGCTTTAAATACAATTTGTAGAAATACTTAGAATATTTAGAACTAATAAGGGGCTGTTCAAGTATTACGTAAGCATTCAAGGGGGGGGGGGGTTCAAGCTTTGCTTATTTTTGCTGACAAGGGGGAGGGTGGCAATGCTTACGTAAGACATACAAACATTTTTTCCTCTGTATTTCATTTGTATTTCAGTGGTATTAACTGTTAATAATTTGTCAAATCTTATTCGTAAGCACAAGGGCATTTGTTAATTTTTGCTTAAAAGGGGGGGGTGTCTAAAATGACTAAAAATGTATTTACGTAATACTGGAACGGCCCGTAAGTTTCAAAAAAGAATAACACCTATTTCATAGGCCTACTCTCATACATTTTAGAGTAAAACAATATTTTATCTATTATTATTATCATAATAATAAAAATAACAATATAAATAACTTAAATCCTATCATACATACATATATATATAATTTCCAATAACTCATCACTACAGTTATCATTCGGTTTGCGCTTGTGCGGAATATAATAATTCTCAAACATACACTTCTTTAATTAATTATTGTTATATTAATAATAACTTTATTTCGTGAGTTTATATAAATTTATATAACACTTAAATTTACATACACAAAAATATTAGCTAAAATAATGTATTATATTCGAATTAATATCAAATAAATGTAAAAAAAAAAATTAAAGGCGCTTTACTTCTTGAAAAATCGTTATGTAATATTAAATCAAATAAAAGACATTATAAATATTGTTTGTATCTAGTTCAAAATATTTTTTATTAATATGTAAAAATTTATCTGAAATAAATGTTAATTTAAAAATTTATCATTTGATATCGTAATACGTCATCGTAAGATTGTCAAAGCTATAATGTAAACTAATATGAACTACGTAATATATTATATGTTTAAAATGACATATTCGAATGGAATAAAAATGTGAAAGACAATACATCGATAGTTAAACTATTTTTAGGTCAATAGTTTCTGAATTTTTAACAGCCATTAACTTAAGCATCCTCACTTTTGGAAAACTTACCATAAATCCAAGAAACTGCGATAGCTTCAAAGAAAACAGCGAATAGAATAGAATATCCTGCAGCATAACGATCAAGTAGTTGCACCACGTAAGCTCCACCCTGTAAAGGATTTTTAAAAATCATAAAAATCAGTATTCTTATCTATAAAAATTGTTGGGGCTAAATCAACTTCTGTACTTTTTTGAGTAGACGACAGGAAGGAATTCTTCTTTGTTTTAAAATCATGAAATAATACAGACAACAAGATTCCATTTATTTATTATTACCTTTTTAATTATAATAACTGGTTTACAAACAGTTGACATTTTCAATTTCCTGAAAGAAAACAAACTCAAGCTGTTCGTAAGAATCGAAAGCCTACTTTCCTTCAAAAGATTTTTTTTTTTTTTTTGATTTCTTATATGTGTAAATAAATATTAATTATTAATGATTAATTAATAATATTATTAATGTATAATTTTATAAATGACAAAAACAAAAGCTGCATTTATATTCAAATCATATTTTCTGCTGAAAACTAATTTTCCATTTTCTCAAAAGATTAAATTAAATTTGCAATTTATTTACTTTAATTAATTGTCTAAATCGGATTAATTTTAATGGATCAAACAATGGATTAACTAAAAGGGCTAATATTCTTCCTTTAATATAAAGAAGTGTTAATAGTAATAGGATAGAAATCCATTGTTTAGATTCCAATGCTTCTCTATGGGAATTTTATCGCCTTCTCGAACTCAGTTCCCAGGAAGGACACTTTTGGAAAAGATTTCAAATACAAACGTTCCTAATCCTCAAAAATGCACATCAAGTTTCAAGAAGATCCATCCAACGGCTCAAAAATTAGGGTGGGGTCGTAATCTATCCACAGACTAACTAATTGGATGAGTCTCACTTTCCTATCGGCAAATAGGCTTATTAATTAAATCCACACGATTTACTTAAATTATTAAATCCGTTTAATCTCAATTATATTCTAGTATGATGATTAAAAAATGGATTAATATCGAATGTTTTAAAAAAGTTCCCATGATTTTCTATGGAAATTAAATAAACAAGGACTCCGATAGGAAAACTTCAAATGTAAAAATTAAGTTGCTTCTTCAAGAACGGTTCAAAAGTTATTAAGAACACGCCCATTCACAGACTGATTGATTGATAGGCCTCACTTCCCTAGGAAACTAGGCTAAGCATTGTATCATCCATAGCCAGATACAATGCTGTCTAATATTATTTGTTTCCTTTTTATTTTTTATTTTCTAAAAAAAAAGAAAAGTATTTGTTATTCCATTCATTGCTGATTTGTCTGAAATAACTTCATTCATAATTTAACAATATACTTATTTTAAAACTTTCTTTCGTCAAGTTTATTCAATATCTCGCTTGAAGGTAATTTCTAAAAAGCTCATATCTGAAAATAAATCATTGATTTTTCGTTTGCCGAGTTTCTTTGATCCATTAAGGAATATAAAATTTTCATTTTGTTTTACGTTAATCAATTCAGTAAATATTATTCATTTATTTTTAAAGATATTTTCCTTATTAGCAAAATAAAACAAATGATAATTTTAATTAGGAAAATTAATTTTCTTCATTTAGTGCCATTAAATGATAAAAATTAAACCTTTCCAATCAATGCCTATTGGAGAAGGGGTTACAAAAAAATACGATAATATATCTTTAAAAAATTATAGAACTTATCAAACAATTTGAAAACATTGAATGAATCTTAAGTAACTGAAATTTATTTCAAAGATAAAAAGAAATCTAGTCTGTGAATTCAATTGATTCACGATTTTTCTTAAAACATTTTGATTTTTAGAATGTCTGAAAAAAGAATGGCCCACCGCGAACACCCTTTTTACAACAATGTAATAAGTAAAAGCTTTCAAATCCTTAGTCGATTGAAGAAAGTAAAAGAAAAAGCGCAGCACAACGACAATGGGACTGAATAGGCCAAAAGAAATGGATCGAAAAGGGAAAAAAAGATCTTTCTTCGAAATATAAAAGACGATTTCAATTGGGCTGAAATCATCTCTTTGGAGTTCAATTTCTTTTAAGCAAACAGAAATAACGATGAACTGACTCACTTTATATAATTCAAATATTATTTTTTTGTAATTTTATCTTAATAATTAAGATTCTTAAGTCAGTTTTGAAAACTAGATTTTGAATTAAGACTTTTCATGTATTTTATTCATTTGTCAGTAACAGAAGCAGTATTCCTGAAACAAGCTGATTATTAAAATGTTCTTCCTATTCTTATATTACTCATTGGACTTTTAATGGTAAAATACAGTCATTTGATTGTTATTATATAGTCTTCCCAAGCACATATCCGAGGAATCAAAGAAAATTTACTGAACAATTGAATTAAACCATAGTTATTTGTTTGCACCTATGCGGCTCTTTGACATATAAAGTGCGGAAATGTGTTGACTGAACTAATATAACATATAAATAATAATAAAAAAAAATTCAAAGCTTTATACTTATTTACCAAATATTAATTGAGTCCACTGGATTAAACGTAAGCTTAAATCTAACATTAAAATTAAGATTTAAATTCTTAAAATAAAAAATATATTTGAGCCAGGGATTAAAGAAATTTCGTGTTAGCAATTTTTCTTAGATGTATCACTATGTCCTCAAAATGAAAGATGACCGGTGGAAGTTTGAATTGCGCAGCCTTTCCGGTAGCTGATCAATTATGTTTTCCTGTCACAATGGACGACGTAGTCTGTTTTCACTGAGAAAGACATGTTGATAACGCCAAATTAAAACTTCTCTCGACTATTTAGCGTTATTTCAATACCAGTTGCTAACAATAAGTATTTATATAAATAAATAAATATATATTATTTATAAATACAATGCTCTTTTGCAAAGTAACAAGCGATTACCGTAATGGCGGCGTCCTGTCATAAAATCAGACGGAAGTGCCTGACCAGACTAATCGATCATACATGCGCAGATCTCACAAAAACAGGGCGGCCATCTCTCATTTGGAGGACAGTAGTTCATTATTGTTTGAACTACATTGGGCTTATGTAATACAAAATATTGTATTTAAGATTAATGTATTAATGTCAATAATTACAAAGTAGACAGTTAAAAACTTCATATATTAATAATAATATTTATATAAATTTTTTGTTTGTAATAACAAGAAATACATGTAACAAAATATGCAAATAACCTATAAAAACGGTGGATTATATTTGTCTTACGGCTCTCAAACATCTGAAATGTTAAGTTAGATATGTTTGACCACCCCTGATATATGCCATAAAAATAATACAGTGTAATCCAATAGTCTTATTAAAGAATCTACAGAAATTACCATAAACCCAATTATTCAACTCAAATTTAACAAAAGATGAAGTATCAAAAATTCTGTTACAGTTCTAAAATAGGGAGCTAACTTTAACAAACTAAATGATTTATATTAATAACAACAATAATTATCAATTTATTAGAAAAATTGTTATTTGTACGATCTTTTTCAAAAATAATAACTTCATCACAAATACTTCATTTCTCCTGACATTGTTTTCTATTTCTGATCAAATTAAATGGCAGTTTCTGAGATGAAACAGGAAACAGTAATTCATCAGAACTCCTATGGTGGATGGTAGCACGACAAAATACGCGAACCCCTGAGATTTCAGTTCTTTTTTTTTTTTTCTTTTCTTTTTAATAGCTTATAATAATTTAGATATCTTATTTATCTGAAGTCTAAAAAAAAAAAAAAACTAAGTTATTAACCCAATCAACCAATCGTCAATCAATTCAATAAACTGTATTTGTTATAATCGGACTGATAGGGGCAACGAAAGCTACTCAAATTGCAATTGTTTGGATACTCTAATTGCGATGCACTCAGTACATCATTAACTGATTCTAGTTTACATAGGGTAATGAATGGATAATGTTACAAACTGAAACACTTAATTTTATCTGGTTGTTATTTCTTACCTGAGCACAACTTGCTAAGCCAACGAGATAATAAATAGAAAACAGAATAGCTACGAAGATTTCTCTGTGGTTTCCTATTATAGGGTATTCATCACTCAGAGCTGTGATTACAGCCTCAGATCCACCGAACTAGAATTCAATAATGAATATAAAAAAATAATGAGAAACGGTATTCTCTAAAACAATATAAAAAATAAGAAATAACAATAAAAGTAAACAAAAAGAGAGGTTAGTGAAAAAACAAAATGCGCTTATTTAGTTCGATTGACGTAAAGCTGTATATAAATTATTATGTGTCAAAATTTTTAGTGAATTTGTTTTTGCTTTTTTTTGTTTTACAGTTCTTAGAGATTCCATTTTATTTCCTGTGAATCTAGAATCTTATCTTTTTCTTCTTCTTTTTAATACACATTCAGATTGTTTATTCGCGAAAACGAAAGTATTACATTATCTACACAGAATGTCCGAAGTTGTTCTTGAAGTCCATCGACCGATTTAATCCAAAATACGTACATATAGAAAAGTCAATAGGTTAGGCAGGGCTAATTAATCATGAAGCAAAATAAAAACGTGCTTAGGGCATAAAGGGAAGGGAGGCACCACAGACATTTCCATTGCCGGATTTACCATGGACCATATGGCACAAAACTACAAATGATGTAGCTGAACCAGAGTCCACATAAACGGGGCCTCACAATAAATGTGAAAATTACATACATATACATTCAACAACAACAACAACAACAATAATAATAATAATAATAATAATAATAATAATAATAATAATAAACTGGACCATAGGTTGGCCATCCAATCCATGGAAGAGGGAGAGATCTACATGTACCTGGGTTTCCAGCAAACGCGCATCATTGACAACGCAAATATCAGAAACGAACTCAAGAACTCATACCGTACTCGCGTTCACAACATCCTCAAAACACAACTCAACGCCAGAAATAAAATTAAAGCCATCAACACTTTTGCCGTTCCCACACTAACATATTCGTTCGGCATAATTCCATGGACAAACACCGAACTCGAAGCACTACAACGCACAACACGCGCTACATTCACGAAACCCAACATGCACCATCCCAAGTCCGCTATGGAAAGGATGACTCTTCCCCGTAAGGAGGGAGGCGAGGACTCATCAACCTCATCACCCTACACGAAAAACAAGTACACACACTTAGGGAACACTTCCACCAAAGAGCACAACACTCCTCACTCCACTCAGCCATTGTCAAGGCTGATACACACTTCACACCCCTGGACCTCACAAACCCTTCTCTAACATTCACCACCCCCGACACCCACACACAGCAGCTGCGTGAATTATGGGCTCGTAAAGAACTCCATGGCAGACATCGCCACGAACTCAGTCAGCCTCATGTCGACATGGAAGCGTCGAACAGATGGCTGACGAGTGGTGAGCTGTTTGGGGAGACTGAAGGGTTCATGATCGCGATACAGGACCAAGTCATCCCCACACTCAACTACAAGAAACACATTCTACACGACCCAAACACACACAACGACACATGCAGGAAATGCCACACTACGCAAGAGACGATCGACCCCATAATATCAGGCTGTCCCCTTCTCTCCCAAACAGACTACCTCCACCGACACAATCAGGTAGCGTCGATCGTTCATCAACAGCTAGCACACAAACACTCACTTATTAAGACAAATACTACAAGTACACATCACAAAGCGTATTAGAGTCACCCTCACATAAGCTGTACTGGGACCGCCCCATTCACACAGACAAAACCATACATCGTAACAGACCTGACATCACACTTGCTGATAAGGTCAACCAGACCTATCTAATTGATATTGCAGTGCCTGTCAGCAAGAACATGCAGAAAACTCACGTTGACAAGATCAGTAAATACACCGACCTAGCACACGAGCTCCAGAAGCAGTGGAGGCAGGACCGAGTACGTGTTGTACCCATCCTCCTGTCCGCCATTGGTCTGGTGCCTCCCACATTGCACCACAGCCTCAGCACACTAGGACTTCACAAAAACACTTATGCATAACTCCAGAAGGCTGTGGTTCTCAACACAATACGCATAGTTAGGAAATTTATGGACACAACCACACATACTAAACCCTCCTTGCACACATTTTTAACTGAAACTTGTGCTTTGGTCCTTGACCCGTCCTGTTTGCTGGGGGAACTCAAGAATAGAAACATTTACATAATATTAAAATACTAAAAATAGAAGTTAATGATATACCTTGGGAATACAACAAAATTAGAATCGTTCTTGTCTTGGTCACTGACAATAAATAATGTAATTCACGTTTCATAATTTTGTGGACTGGTAGTGCTTATGAAATGCATGTATTTTATGCTTTTGACCATGCATGTATTTTATGATTTTTATTTATCACATGGTGATAATTGAGTTTGTATTTCACTACGTCAATTTATAAATTTACAAAGTGATGGTGATGTCTCCATGTGCATTTTTTTTCCTCCATGTACATAAATATTGTTTATATTTTGAATTACATATATATGGGGCACCATAATCTTTTAAGTATTTAGGGTCTCTAAAGATCTTAATCCGGCCCTGTGATTAAGACATATGCAAGGAAGATGTAGGAAGGAAGAAAATACATATTTCGCTCAGTTATTGTCTTGTTTATTGTTAGACAAAAAGTTATGGTTCGGTACCATGCACTCCAGTATCACAGTCATTATATTATTGTAAGTGGAGGCCATTTCGAGTAATTGTGATACAACATCCGCAGGATATTCTAATTGCTATATGTTCAACTATCTTAATCAGCTTCATCATCACTGTTGATAAACTTCAGCAGACCCCTTGTTAAAGTTTTGATAATTACTGCCTTCTCCAAATTGTAATAAGAATAATAGTTTTTATGTTGGTTTTTTTTTTTGTCAAACAATAAATAAGACAATAACTGGAAGAAAAATGCCTTTCCTGTCTTCTTTTTTCTCCATTTATTATTTCCTAAACTTTTGGGTTTTGTAAATAGTATTTTACGTTAAATGGGTCTGCTGGAACATCTTTCTGAAAGATCGGACTTTTCACATAAAACACCCTGTATTTTCTAAATCATTCAATTTGTTCTGAGATAGGTGTGGATTCATTTCCTCCGAATAATGGAGATGCCTATGAAAGCTCTTTCCGCAAGTTTAACAACAACAACAAAAAATGTATTCAGCAAGATGCACAACTACAGCTGTTCATTTTCAGTTAAGATGAAATGAATCTTACCTGTCTTGATTATCTGAAAAACATCCTGAATCTCTACAGTTTTTGTCGGAGAGTATTTTGGCTGTCATTTTTAATAAAAGTAATAAGATGGAAAGAATCCTATGAAAATTCTTATTTTTTTGTCTTTTTTTTATTGTGATACTGTAAATTCTCAAAAATTGTATATATTGCGATTCTATTGCATTCTTATGATGTTGTAATCATTTACATTATAAATAGGCTACTATCTCTTATTCTTCTCATTTATAGGATTACATATCATTGCAACTAAATGACTAATATTTCTTTTTTCTTTAGTATTTAGATTTTACATGTAAATATTTGCATTTGGTAGATGCATTAATACACAGTTGAATAATAGAGAGCTTTATTGTCTTTTACATACAACTTCGAGAATTATATAAGTTTCGATGGAATTCGTCGATTTTTTTTTTTTTTATGTAAATCTGACATAGGTGTAACAATTACTACAGGTTACGTAAATTGTTTATACTAGCTTTACAATTCTTTGGAAGCTTCTTTGATAAACTTGGTTACATTTGATTACACTGCCATCGCCATCTTTAGTTTTTTATCCTTTCAATATATTTCTGCATTTTTCAATTGAATTGATATGTTTTCTCAATTTACGTATAAGAATTTTTATGAAATTTCATTGCCTTGTTTTTGAGATAGTACAATGCACTTTATTGAATTACTTAAATAAAAATCATCAGCAAAAGATGATCTTAGCAATTATACACTGTCCGGTCACTTTATTGTATACACCTATCTAGTAGCGTGTTAGGCCTCCTTTAGCCCTCAAAACAGCCTGAATTCGTCGAGGCATGGATTCCACAAGATGCTGAAAACATTGTTGAGGTATTGTGTACCATGAAGACATCAGTGTGTCACGCAGTTTCTGAAGATTTGATGGAGGTGTAGTCCTGGATGAGTTTGTTCCAGCTCATCCCACAAATTTTCAATCGGGCTGCGATCCGGGGACTGAGCGGGCCACTGCAGCAAGGAAAAGTCATCGTCATATTCCTCAAACCATCCCATAGTGATGCGGGCTTTGTGCACCGGCGCATTATCCTACTGGAAGTAGCCATCTGCATGAGGATAAACTGTTAACAAGTACGGTTGCACTTGGTCAGCTACGATGTTTAGGTACGCTCTAGCATCCTGACGTGCCTCCAGAGGTATCAATGGACCCAACGTGTGACAGGAAAACATCCCCTACACCATGACACTGCCTCAACGGCTTGAAGAGTAGTTGTGAGCCACAGCATTTATGCGCACAGCAGGGGTATACCTAAAAAAGTGGCCGGACAGTGTATATATATATAATCTATATATGTATTCATCGTGGATGAAGAGCGATAATAGATGAGAAGCAATTGATTCGGATTCCTGGATGAGCTTATAGCTGGCAAGCGATTTGCAACCATCAGCAATGTACCGCACGTTGTAGTTTTCTGGCTAATAGTTCTTGACACCGAGTCCTTCAACAAATCGGTAACATTATTAATAAGGTAACAAGCACAAACTCCGATCTTTTCCATTTTCATCATTGCATTTAATTCAACAAAAACTTCAGCTTTCTCCATGAATTATTTTTAATTTTAATTTTAGTGACTTTCCTTATTCGAATTATTTTTCTTTTCTCAATCTAAAGTCATCTGTGAATGTGTACAAGGTGTAAAATGAAATTTCTTAAGAGAATTAAGAATTAAAGGTTTCGAAAGTCAGTATAGTTTTTGTTCTCTTTGCTTTCTTAACATATACAGTACTTACAGAAGTTTGACACAACTTTTTAAGGAGTTTTGATTTGCTTTTATTTGGCTTTTATAAAATAGTATTTGAACTACAGAACATAACAGTGTCCGGAAACAAATTTTCAATAATTTTATGCTCTTTTACTTTGAGTACAAGGAATTAATAGCTGTTCTATTACATAGATCTACATATTCTTCAAATTATAGACCGCGCTTTATATTTACTCGTTTCATTATATATACAGCATAATGAATATAATAGCAATGCTAGTGAAAATAAATAAATAAATAAATGAATAAATAAATAAATGAATAAATAAATAAATAAATAAATAAATAAATAAATAAATAAATAAATAAACGAACCGAGCTGTCAAGTCCTAGAGTGAGAAGCATCATAAAAAACATCAACGCCCAGAAAGTTGACCCAGGCATCGTCGCAATCGCCTCGGGATACACAACAAATACCAAACCAGGACCTACAATAATCGAATAATAATAATAATAAATGTAATAAAAAAACATTTGAAGTAATGAAATTTTAGAAGTAGTTGTAAATATTAATTTAGACCAGTGTGTGTGTGTGCTATTTGGAATGTATTTGGAAAAATCGTAGTTCTAAACGATGTTCCTAATAATTGTCTCACGACACTCCAAACTTTTTCGTTGCTTCACTACGAATATTATTATTATTCTAGGATAAACACTAGCAAAATTTGCACATGAACAACAGCCCACATTTATCAATGAATTACAAAAATGATGTAATTATTGATTCATTAGTTTTAACCATTCCAGTTTATATTACTTAGAATTTACTTCTTCCTCTTATGTTAATAAATAACATTGTAGAAAATATTTAATACCTATTTTATATTTCCTCTTATTCTCCCGTTTTAATAAAAATACTGTTTGTCGTTTTTTTCTCGCGTCACATCCTTTGAGAATCGCTGATTTAAATTGTCTAAAAAATAAAAATAGTCCATGAGGTGGCTAAGGGGGTAAAAGCCCCCCCCCCTCCCCCCCGAACCCAAAAATAAATAAAGAAAAAGACAAGAAAAAAGGAAAGAAAAGAAAGAACGAGAAGAAAACCTTTATTAAAGCACTGACGTATCTAAATCTTATTATTTTGGATAGTGATCATTGAAACAATTTATTTTTTAATAGACTTACATCTTAATGGACTTACAACATCCTTAGCCCCCAATCTTAATTCTGGGTGCGCCATTGTAACCTATATAACGTCATGAAAACCTGTGACGTCATGAAGACAGTATCTTGTTGCAGAGATGGTCTACGTATAATAGTATGAAGCCCTAGTCAAGAGTAGATTTGCGAGGCCCAATAACTTTAATAAAATTATATAAAAAGCGTAAGGCCCTATTCAACTAATTCGATTTTAATCTTTCATCATTCAACCAAATAAAAAAAAATCTTCGAGATCGAAGTTTAGGCTTAGATTACCTATGCTTAAAATCCTTTCGATTTTAGTGATGTATTTTAATTGACTTTGTCTATTGCTCCTAACACATTAACAATCTCGTAAATTGTTTTGAGATTGTGAAGAAGGACGAAATATATGATACAGTCAGCAATTTACAATTATCTCTTACACGATGAGTTAGATGTCAATATATATTAGGTGAAAGAGTTAGGTCCCCACAGGGACCCACAACCCTACGGGGCACTGGAGGTAAGGCTCCAAAGTTCAGGGATCCGGCACTCAACCCAACGCTCGCCCGTATCTATTCTACAGAAGGCTAGATAGACCCTAGGACCCGTTTGGAGGAGAAGGAGCATGGGAAAATCTCCGCTCTCCGCTGAGGCCGGGGATTGAACCTGCCTCCTTCAACCCGCAGCCAAGCGCTCTTACCACTCGGCTACCGGGATCTTAGATGATTAGAAAGAGAAAAAATAGTTTAAAAGTTTCGATTATAAAAGGAAAAAAAAAATGTTATTATAGTGACAGATGGTTTAAAATTATTTACAGCACCAACATATTTTCCAAACCTGAATTTTTATTATCTGATTTAAATGGGCATTTAATCAAAAATGAAATCGGAAACGACAACATTTTGCATTAATTTTAACTCGATTATTGTTTCTTAAAGACCCATGTTAACTAATAAGAATTACTGAAACAGAATACAATCTTACTGTGTTTAATCTCTCTTTCTACGCAAACATTTTGTTCCATAGCGTACGTAACCTGTATGAAAAGCCTACATAACTGTTCTGGTATGATCCTAGTAATCTTCAAACTTTTTTATACTCATATGGAGAACAGTAGAAGCAAAAACATCTCAAGGATTTTATAGAGGAAGCTCAACGTTTAGGCGACTTACATTTTCCTTTAATCATAAGTTGCCTAAATTTTTACTTTCTCAATATATGAGAAAGTATAGCAACCGTATAGATAATATGGACAAAATATTTCTTAATTCAATAAGAAGAAATAGAATACCTCTACAAATCTAAACTAAAAACGTGAAATACACATTAAAAATAAAATAAATACCTTTAATGTATTTTTTTATTTATTTATTTTCCTTTTTCCATATTACTGCATAGGAAAGATCAAATCAAATCAATCAAATCCTATAAATAGCGCAATTCTTATAAATTTTATCTTGAAAACTGGCCTAAGGATATTTTGATGAAATGGGGTGCGAGAATGCGATTTAGCTAGGTCTCGACTTCGGGAAAACTCATTTAGGGGGTAAATGATTGAACTGAGTACCAGGTTATTGTCTACAGTGTTCTTACTTTATTTTCGTTTTATTAAAGGTAAATATTCTTAATACACAGACGTGTATTCTTAATACACGTCTGTGCGTTTTTACGTGTAATAGAATAATAATTTTTATTTTTATCTTTAATAAAATAATAATTTTACTTAATAATAATTCTTAAAACTTTTAAAACTTTTTCCTTTCAACGTTGCGTGTATTCACTGCAGAGTTGTCCATTTTCCCCGAAAGGGGGTTAAAACACCATGCGATTGTCTACAGTGTTCTTACTTTATTTTCGTTTTATTTTACCGAACAAAGCTCTGTCTTCCAGGTAGTAACAATTATGCAAAACAACGTGGTTCAAAGGAATTCACATATTCTATAGCATTTGAGAACATTATTCGACAATTTTTCTACACAATGTTAAAAGCTAGAAAACAAACAATAACGCACAAAAAAAATTAAATTTATTTTTAATCTAATATATTTAGAACTGGCTAGATGTGTGACATTAAAGCTTCAAGTCTGAAGCTATATTCAAACAATGAGCAACTAGATTACGTCAAATGAAGTCAAATTGTACTGCGTACAACTAGACTAAATTTCAAGATCCATTAAGGCTTAAAGCCTAGTACACACTGCTAGACATGTTGCGCGATTTTGGTCTAGAGACGTGTCTCAGGTTGTCTCAGGTTAGACAAATCCCCGTCTACGGGCCTGTTGCGAGACCAAAAATCGCATGTCTAAAGTCTCCCGACCGAAATGGGAGACAGCATGCAACGTGAGACATGTTGCGCAACATTTTGACAGTGTGGACGTCACTTGGCGTCTAGAGGCGAGACACGTCCCAGTCTGTTTTAAAAGAATTTTTAAAATATTTACGTGAAATTCAATTTTTTAAAATTAGAACTTGTTATTTCATTACTACTTGTTTTCTTTTTTAAAAATACATTTTTAAACTCTTTGAAGATGATATTTACATCATAAATTTTTAGTAATTTTTCTATTTCAGTATTTTTCAAATTTTTTTGTTTATGATTTATTTGTTTATTTAGAAAGTTCCATATATTAGTATTTATTTTTGGGTCATTTTCTATCAAGTTTTTGAAGTATTTATTTTTCTTTTTATTAATAAGGTTTTTAAGCCAATTCCTTTTTTTTTATAAATATTTTGTAACTTTATATTTTTTTTCACTTTTTTCACGCGTTCTTTCACTTGTAATTAGCACTAAGTAGGAGCTCATTCCACACAAAACAACGTCCTCCATGGTGGACTGCGAAGATGAGACTGAGAAATTCACATTGTAGTGTGGACGCTAGACGAGACAAAGAACGGTGTCTCTAGACGGCCTATAGACCGTTTCTCGAGATCCGTCTCAGACGGTCTATAGACAAATCGCGCAACATGTCTAGCAGTGTATACTTAGCTTAAGAGATTCTAAATAAATGCATAAACAATATGTCATTGTTCAGGGTGTCGCAGGAGGAAAGGTCAATATTCCGGTAGGTCCTACTATCGGTAAATCTAAAAAAAAAAAAAGTTTATATGAACTTGTTTTTATATTCCAAACGGTTTCCGAGATAGAGCTATCGGAAGTGTACAGCAAAAATAATGAGAAGAAAGGTATTGTGCACTGTTTCCAATATTTATTGTTCAAGTGGCAAATTTACAGTATAATAATAAATTTCCCAAAATCCTACATTACAAAGTTTATAAATAAATTTCCAAAAATTCCCAAGTACTTTGCAACTCGTGTGAGAACAAGTCGTATTGGTCGTTAAATCTGTATATTCGACATTTGTGAAGACGTGTATCTTTAACAACACTTGTACATTGTCACTATCAACATCCTTTAGCTGTTCAGGTAAATTCAAAATACTGTACATGCAACTAGAACTATCTTGAAAACCGTTCGGAATAGGACACATATTCATTTCATCTTCTTTTTATTAGAATGACCAATACTAGGACCTACTCTATTGATCTTTCCTTCTGGGGCACCCTGTATAAAATGAAAAATTAATAATTATAGTCACTGATAAGCAACAAATTTCATATTTAAAAGTTAATAATGTTGCTTATATCTTTTACTGGTTTAACTTCATAATAAGATTAATGGCCCAAACTTTCTGGGCAAAATCACTTTAACGTATTCCGAAATACCACTACTGTATATGTTTACAAAATTTGAGTGTTTTTTGACTTACATACATTTCTTATCAAATTTATAAGCTTAATATAAATTATCCAGAATAAAACATTTTCATTTTGACAGAGACCACTATATATATATATATATATATATATATATAAATAGAGACAGAATGTAAATTAAAAATAGAGTAAGAAATTAATATATCAATCTTCTAAATTTGATGAGAGTCTATTTCTGAAACATTCAAAAATTCATGAGATTAAATATTTATTGATTTTATTTTCCTATATTTTCTTGGTGTGAGACGCAAGATAAGCTTTTTAATTTCTAACCTATTTCGCTGCAACAGGTGCAGAGTAAACACAATGAATTTTCCTCAGGGTAAAATTTGATGCATCGTTGGACAACAGGATTAATCGATCCTCTGACGAGAACTGCTTTATTCAGCGATACCCAACTAGAGTAAACAGGATCTGACAATAGCATTTGTATCTCCATGCCATTTTCGAATAAAAATGTGGAATTACTAAATTAAGAAATGCTAAATTAATATCTTTAAAGTAGTATCAATTGCTTATTCTTTATTTTTTTTTATACCATTTCACGTCGTTGTTGTTTTGTTGTTGTATTTTATAACCGATTCAAAGCATTTACAGTTTGATATACGAATCCTGCCTGTGAAACCCGAACGGCGAGAATTTGACTGAGAGCCAAACTGCACCGTTACTAAACAAGCTATGGTATTTGGGCTAAAATTCTTATGTTTTCATAGTGTCAATAGATCACTGTGCATCTAGTACTTACTATTAAAAAATAGCATGATTTAGTCAAGATGTTTAGATGAAAGAATTACAAAAGTTAGCAGTTATTTTTAACAGATAAATTAATATTCTGAATAAACACAATAGAATTTTTTTATTCTCAAACGCAGTGAAGTTAGTTTCAATTAAATTAATAAATATATAAAACAATCTTTACAGAAGAAAAATGAAATATTTCAGATCTACCACATCACTTAAAAACGAAAATTTGAAGCAACAAACTGAAATAGGTTAAAATAGGTTAACTTCATTTATAAATTAAAATCGATGGGCTAAAAAGGTATTTCAAAATTTAACTGAAAATAGCAAATGGCTAAATTAGAAAACAAGTGCAAATGGCTATTTCATGATGTAGAAAATATTAAGGTAATAATCAAGAAACTAATTGGGATAAGTTAATTTATATAGCTATAAAAAGACAGACATAGAAAGTATTGAAATTTTTTTTTCAGTAACAATTGCAATTCCAGTAAATAAACAACTGAATTATATTTCAGCGTTTGTCAGCTGAAAGGACGCGTAAGAAAATTTCTAATTTATTTCTTAAAGGCAGAACTGAATAAAGGATTATACGACCTTAAAAAGCAAAGTGTGTTTAAATTATAATAGTTATGAGAGTGAAGTATCAATACATTTCAGTTTAGAATTCCTCTATTTCGAGGGGAATAAAACCAAGGAAAAACATACTTTCACATTCAAATTTAGATTCGAATTGACTGAAACCATAATTGTTCTGAATCATTTGCTAGCCTAATTGAAGAGGAATTGTTTTACATAAAACCAAAAATGTCCTTATTTATGTGTACACATACATACAAAACAAATACAAAAATACATAACAAATACATATCTAAAACAAATATAAAAAAATCAAGCAGAATGATTTTTTTGAATATGTAATCCTGTTATAAAGAAATATTAAAGTAAATGGCTTTCTTATTTTTCTCTTCAAAACAAAATAGATTGAAACAAAATATAAAATAAAGGGGAAAAAAACTTACCTTCAGTTGCTACATCTCTGATATCTTTTTGTGATTTATGAGCCATATAACCAAGCACAGAAAATATCACAAAGCCGGAGAGAAAACTGGTTGCAGAATTGATTAGACTAGTCAAAATGGCATCTCTAGTAAAGAGAATAGTTATTTATATATTTATTTGTTAGTTAATTTTTCTGTTTATGTTCATCGTTTGATTGAGGAATAAAAGTAAATGAAGTAAAAGAATACAAAGTATGAAATTCCATCATTTAAAAAGGAATTTGGAACGTTAGTCATTAGGATTTGTTTCCGGTTGCCTTTAAAAATTTGCAATTCCAAATTAAAGAAAGTTGTTAACTTAATTCTTGTCTTAGAAACTACTTTTAAATTGACCCAACTCCATCCTGATGGTTGCGGAACTGTTGGGGCCTATTTCCAACGCTCCCGAAGAGGCCAACATGACTTGAACCATGGGCTCTTTTAACTTTTACTTTTATGAATTCGAATGCTCAATACTTCCCAGTACATTGTTTTCTATCAACTTATGCTTCTAACTAGCACTGTTACTCCAGTCTGAGATTACATATTTTTGAAAGATGTTACAGGTGTAGAATCGGAAAGGACATAATAAAATGATTTTCTATGTGATGTTTCAAACACAAATAAAACTTATTTATTTCTGAAATTCTTCAATAACTTATTACATTTACATTGTTATCCCAGTTCAGAAAAATAGCATATTTAATAACATAACATAAAGTATGAGATTTTAAAGAAAAAAATTAATTATTATTTCAGAATTCATTAACAAACAACTTAAAAAAAAAAAGGAAGTTTCATGCATATGAGTTTCTATTCAACATACATGCAAATGCGGACAAGATTACCAATAAAATTCCAATTCATCATTACACATACTTTTATAGTGGACATAGAAATTATTTCGCAGAAACGTCATTTTTTTTTAAATCATGGCATCAAAAATTAGGTTTACTTAAAAAAACAAGTTGCAAATTCATATATAAATAAAAAAAATTTCAAATACTTTAGTGAATCGATAGTTTCATCCAAATTAAGACATTGTCTCACTTTCTGAATAGTAAATGGATTTATAGTAAAGGCACTACTTGTAGTTACAAAGCAGATTACCAAAAATTCAGAAGTACTGCAGCAAACATTACACTCTACACTACTGTACTGAATCCCGAGAGAAACCATTACATTGAATTAGAAATATGAATTGTCTAATACTAATATTTAAAGTTTTATTTATATTTTAATTTTATATTTAATAACATCTTTCAAAAACAAGTAGATTTGACTCAGCAGCCTTCAGAAAAAGTAATACATATGTAACAAATAGAAGATGGCTAAAAAATTAAATAACCTTTGGAGATCTTTAGACTAAACGAAACCAGCAAACAGATCTTCCAATACCTATTTTGACTAAATTACTGGAGAAAAATGGTTTCCATTGCCAATATACACAAGAGACTTTAGGTTGGCATTTCCGATAACATTGATATTTAAAACCTCAGTTCTTCATAATAGAGAGTAGCACTTTTTTTCCTCTTTTAATTTTCGTTTTCTCCATTTAAATTTCTATTAATTATCAAACGTTCTAAATGCGAAACTTGTTTGATACTGCAGAATGTTTATTGTATGTACAATATTATGTTATTCTAAACCTATCAAAAGCAAATAGTCTTTACAACACTTACAAATGATATAAATTTATATAAAATAGTTTCTTACTTGTAGACATTATTGTGAAACTTATTGTAACTCGCAAATGCTAAAAGAACGCCAAATCCAGGTCCTAAAGAGAAAAAAACCTGAGTTGCCGCATCAACCCAAACCTAGTAAATGAAAAGGAAAACAAAGTTAAATTGTTTTAATAATGAAGCAATAAGAAGAATTTGAAGACTTTTCTCTAAAACATCTGCTAAGTTTCTGAATTTCTTTTAAAAATATACTTTAGAGATTTACAATCAATATATAATAGATTTTAAAATCTGTTATTACTGGACATTATCTACCACTACTACGGATTCGACTTTCTGTTGTAAGTTAAAGATTGGAATGAAATTTTTTAGTTAAATGTCAGTTTAAAAATATTTTCGGCTTGAAATTTTAATATAAAAAAGGCAACAATAATGTATTTAACAAAAAAAAAAAATGGGGTACAGTAAGTATATTTTTTGGGTTATAGTTGTTATCATGTTAATTATTATTTTCGATGGACGTTTCATCAAGTTGCAACAAATTGTAGTAATTCCTTTACAAATATACAACTACAAATTATATCGCTAGTGGCAAAATTTAAATAAATTTGATGTTCTATATTTAAACATTCATTAATTGAATCATTCACATAATTGATTTAATATTTTGCAACTTTAAGGATGTGATGCGAGTTGAAAAAAGTTGAGAAGTGATAATTAAACGGATGAAAAAAAAAAAAAAAAAAAACCGAATTTGCAATAGATTCTGTAAAAACAGCAAGTACTATGTTTCATTTTACCAATTTGCACTGGAACGAATCATTTTCTACAAAACTAGAGCCTATGGAACAGAAATCCGATGTGTTCTTATCTTGTTTGTAGATTTACCAAAAAAAAAAAAATCCCAATTAATTCGACGCAATCTGGCCACTTTTTGTCAGTGGAAAGAGACAGAAAAAAAAGAGACGAAAAGACTATTTTCACTGAAATTTCTGAATGAGTCGTACTAAACAAATTAATTTTTTCGATAATTATAATTATTAATGAATTATTTTAATTAATAATTAATAAATTATTCATTTACTGAACTATTAACTAATTAATAACTTAATAAAACAACTAATATTTTTTTCGTAATATGATTCATTTATTATTATTATTTACTAATTAGTGCAATAATTGTTCGTCTCCCCTACTCACCTACTGATGAGAATGTCACTAGATTTATTCAAAACAATGTACTTTCCGTTATATCTTAAAATAATCGAGTGAAAATTAAGTGAACATTCATCACAAACTTATAAGAAAAATATAAAAAATCTCAAAGCTGATCCTTTGAGTTTCGCGAAACAAAGATTTCAATCAATCATTTGCAATTTAAAATTGTATAAAATATAAGAATAAAATTAACTTACGTTACTAAACTATATAAAGCCGGACAGTGATGTGGAATTTAAAACAAGGTAGGGATAGCGATTAGTAAATCAATCATAAAGCTTCGCAACGTCTTCTGATACATCTATGGAAATATAATTGATATTGCCTTAATTTCCTTATTATTATAAAAATTGATTGTTGCTAAAGACGCAATTGTTGTTGCGATTGTTGTCATTGTTGCTAATGAGATTTTAATGATACTTGTCCCCAGACAAAACGGGAATATAAGTCTTGTGATTCTTATCAGAAGACTAAAACCAATATAAAAACTGTTTCTGGATACGGCCTGGACAAATTTATAGCCATAGTTAAATTGTTTTGTTTGTTTGGTTTTTTTTTTTTCAAAATTCCACATCACTGTCCGACCTTATATGTACTGCAAACTATATTACAGTATACATAGGGTTAATTATTTAATAAAATAATTATTGTCATTTTTTTTTCTTTTATATTTCATTACCACTCACATTAGCGTCCAGAAGTGACTGAAAATTTGGTGTTAAGTAATACTTAATTCCATTGACAGCTCCAGGAAGTGTAATACCACGGAAAAGAAGAATGATGAGAACAACATAAGGAAACAAAGCTGTGAACGAAACCAAGTATTAATTAACACCAAATTTTCAGTCACTTCTGGACGCTAATGTGAGTGGT
>JAFIDM010009631.1:98212571-98231743 GCA_023159025.1 Thereuonema tuberculata | reverse complement strand
GAAAACAGTAAAAAAGTCAACTTAATATTATAGTAAATGTAATTTGTTTTTTTAGAAATAACTTTTTAATCCTATAAAAACTGTATCGCAACACAAATAGGCAAAAACTGTGCCATCAATATTAAAAGCAAATATCCTAGAAAGGAAAAAAAAATTCAAAAATTCAAAAAGTTGTTTTTTTTATTTTTCATACTTACGGACGTTAATCCGTTTAATGGATTTTCAAGGACTTTTCCACTTCTTATTCTTATTTATCAAGAATAAATTCAAATTCAAATTTTTGATAGATAACTAGATTTGATTAACATTAACTGTTTTAACAAAAACAATAAATGCTATAAAAACGTTAATTTCTGTTGGTAGCTTATTTGCCTGTTCCGTCCGATTGCATAAAAACAAAAAACAAACACCACTCCCATTCAGCGGATATTAGAAAACTTAATATAACAATGAAAAGTAACAAAATGTTTACATTATCTGCATTTTTTTTGTTAGAGAAATATCTTACGTAAATCACAGTGATTTTTTTTTTGACAGATTTAATTGGGAGTAATTTTAATTTAATTTTTAGCTTTTCCCTGAAAGGAACAAATTTTGATTAATATTTATGCAAACAATTACATTTCTTTTGCATAATGATTCTATATTTATTTTAATTTTAATTTTTTGTCCTTATATACTCTTTATTTACATAACTATTTTCTATGAACTCCTTGGTAGAGTTTGTAATATTAAGCATTTTATTTCATAGAACATTTAATAATTTCTTACTTTCATTATTGTACCCTATAATTGAACTTAATTTATTTAACTTTCTACTTTTACGTGTAAACCTAATATCTTTATAATTATACCTATATTTGTTATATCTTTAAGATTATATCTGTATTATATATTTATTTATCCTTATTATATTATTACATTACAGATACTGTAGTTTAAATTTTTAATGTTATATTGAAATTCTTACCTTTCCTGAGGTCGAGATTCCTTTCCAAAGACTGAAATAGCAAATGAGATAAACAGCCAAAAGACAAAGCGCTAAATCCCATTTCACTTGGCCTAGGTCTTCAATTCCTTTGCTCTTGTTCAATTCCAACATAGCTCGACTAAACAATATACGAAACACATCTGAAAACCGCAATTCATTAAAATCGGTTCTTAAGATTTTTTTAATAAACAATGAACTCCCCAAAAACTTATTTGAAAAAAATAAATAAGTATATAAACTTCATTGATGGCAATATTGAGTTTTTTTTTTAAGAATTTGATAAAGATTGTAAACTGAACAGATTTAAAGTTTTCTGTATTCGGAATTGACAGTAGTTATGATCTGAAAGTTTTGTCTGTACATTTATGATTATGACCACTCAAAAGTTATTTGTTCTCATGGTAGGCAACCCAATGCGAGCTTCTATATTGAATTGATGCGCTCAATTTCATGCAATTATCTTTGGGTGATTCGATGGTTGAACTCACATTGCCTTTCGATTATATTCTTTAGTTAGACAATAACCATTTGAATTGTGGCGCATCAATAACTGTAATTATTGATTTGTAACCTTCATAAACGTAGTCAGAATAAATACTCGTGATTAAACTATTGCAACAATTTCATATTTCAGTCAACAAACAATCACTTTGCATTCTAAGTAGTCCATTCTTTGTAGGTGGACTTAATCTATGCTTATTTTCAGTATTCTCATTGAAAAATATTAAGTTTTAGAGAAAAACAAAACAAAACAAAACATAAACATGCTTTCAATTTATATACATTCCTTCTAAACATGAAAAGACATGTCTCTCTATTTTAGATTTACAAAAGGGAAAGAGTTTTGTCTCATTCTTATTGATAATACCTTTTCGTTAAATTTAAAATTCTGATCTGATTCATGGTTGTATATTTCTTGTACGCAGATAATAATCATATGTTTTCGTAAAGTCAAAAATATGAGATGAAGCAAAACTTCGATTGTGAATAATTCGCAATTTATCAATTTTTAGTACTTAAAGCTGAATCTTATATTGCTATTGGCTGTTGTGACTTATCCCCAGATCCATTTTTTGGTTCATTAGTCATTGAGTTACTGATCTATGATGGGGTAATTCATGCTGCTATCATTTGGATAACTTATCCTAGATAAGTTAACAGCCAGACTTTGCCTCCTATAAAGAGAAACAAACACTGAAGAAGAACGAAACATTCAAGCCCCACATCGGGATTCGAACCCAGTATAAGACCTATAAGTCTCTTGGCAGGCCACAAGACTGTGCCTGAACGGCGCATCTTACACTAAATGTTTTACTGAAACTGCAGCTGAAAAATATAAAAGAAATAATCCTATTTTATTGTCGTTCTAGTGGCATTTTTTAAAAAAAAGTCGACATGATTTCTACTGCTACCTTAATTTAGTTAAAATTCTTAAAAAAAAAAAAAAAAAAAAAAATCGAATTCAAAATGACAATTTTGCAAATTTGAAGTTAAAAATAGGTTCTTAAGATATGTTTATTTTGATAAAAAAATCTCTTGATATGGTAAATTCCAATCAAATATAGAAAGACGAAATATCCAATTTCTTGAAGAAAGGGAAGATTCTATGTAAAGAAATTATCTATAAATCTGCAATACGAAATGGGAAAACAATTTTTCTTTCAAAATATAGGCATCAACCACGTGAACAGTCCTCCCTTGGATCTTCCGGTTTTTGTTGTGAATCTTCGGTGTAAAGAGATATCGATGCACTAAATGGAAACAAAAAAAATTGAATAAGATTCCCCGTGAGGTTCAATTTCAGGCCGGAAGTCAATTTTCACCAATCTCAACCTAAAGGAAATGGAGGTCGCCTTTCTAGAAACTTCAGTGGATCAACAACACACAATTTTTTTCTCTCTTTTAATCCTTTTTATTTTTATATTACTGTTTTTGCCTCTTTTCTTATATTTTTTTAATATCTCTTTCTTTTCTAATATATAAATCATACAATTAAAAAATAAATCTTTTCCAAAATCTTGTTGCAATGATAAATTAAAGTTAATTTTAAAACGCAGATGTGTTAGAATAAACAACGAATTCCAAGATGGTGGTCATTTATTCAAAATAATAATGCGTAATAAGATTGATTAATTGTAGAATTACAAGAGGAACCACACAAACAATTGCAATAATAATAATAATTGCACTAACATTATATCAGATTTAACTGTGAATATTTCTTATAAACCAAAAGTTATTTCTTTGATAATGAATAAGCTCTACAAATATTGCAGTCTTATTATATAATGTTAAAATATAAAAAGATTATTTCCAGTGTTCCGAACTTATTAAGTTACATGACATTCCACAAGAAAACGATACTGGGGCTATGCAAAGAAAATTCTTTTTGACATTTGTACAGATATTCTAAGTTGTAGTGAAGAAATACCAGCTTTCTTCGCATCCCTATTTTGTCGTACCTATTTTGTCTGTAAACAGTGTTCCAAAGGATGCAATAGGCCTTTTGGATATGTACATCCAACTACGATCGTAGATCATTATTGTTGAAATGTTATCAAGTATCTTACTTTTCACTTAAAAACCACTGTGAAAATCTGATTTACATGTTTCTGGTTTGTTGACATAATTTTGCAACAATATTCCACTATCCTCTGCATCAAAAAATCTCTGATTTGATACTCGAAGAATGTTGGAATACACAATTGACTTATCCCATGCATTGTTACCACCACGCAACTGTCCACATCCGTCCACCTGACGAAGTTCAATGAGTCAATATTAGATTGAAGTCTATCTGCAGCCGATGGACTCTTTACTGACAGAACCCGGTAGAAAAAAATATTCCCCTTGCAATTACCATTATCTCTGAATTTCTTCGTATAGCTATTAAATACCCTATCCAATTACTGGGAAACAGAGATCATCTGAATTGCTCGAATAACGCTCAAATAAAAAGAAAATTGACTGCATAATCGATTAAGGGAAGGAAACATTAGAGGGAGAAAATATAAATATCAATCTAAATTTTGAAAATGAACACTATTTAAAGTTATTAATAATACAAACATCAAATGGCAGATGAAGAGAGTCTCTTCAATATTTATTTCATTATCCTCACTTATTTGCAAATAAGGAATTATAAGATCATAACAATTTAAGTGAACATTAGGTCTGAATATTAAAAACAATGACCAACTATTTCAATTGTATTAATAAGTTTACCACAGTTTATTAGTTAAACATCTGCCATTTACTCAGTGGGTCCAGTGATGATGGAGTTTCGAAAATATTTTGATTCTACAATACATTTTTCTATTAGTTTAAATTCAAGTATAGGTCCTATGTTCTCCAAAAGCAATTTTCTACACAAGACCAAAAACCTATATTATATGAAAATCACGAAATACAGTAAAATCCGGTTAACCGAACTCGGGTCAACCGAAACCCGGGTTATCCGAAACCCCTCCTAAAATCGAAAATCCAAACAATAATACTGTACTGCACGAAAATAACTCGATTAATGATATTAATATTAATAATAATAATACGTCGCTGCTCGAAAACGTTGAGAGGGACGCAAGAAACAAACAAAAATTACTGAGTTTTTTTAAATGAGCATTTCATATGCTACAAACTATTAAGTACAGAATACTGTATTTTGATGTAGCCTACTGTAATCCTAAAAATATAATTTTAACTTTCATAAAGAACATAAGTGTAGCATACAAAGAGATTTTTGAATTCGTTTGACCTTCAAAACCTTTCAAAAATACGAACTGAAATCTATATTACTAAAATCTTTTATTTCTCTGTCTGTCTGTCCGGCGCAATTTTCTGTGAGACTGAAATAATAGAAATAATTTTTACAATGAAACGTTCGCGACAGGAATAGAACCTGCAACCTTCTGATCCGAAGTCAAACGTCTTATCCATGAGGCCATTGGGACTACAACTCTCCTTCTACTGTTTTTTGACAAATGTGTCCTTCCCATCAATCCCCCCCCCCCCCCTACAATAAGGAATGTATTCAACCTTTTTTTTGAATCTCAAGATTGCTTATTTATTTCCTATCCGCTTTTTTATTTGTAATTCGAACATTGTCAATTAGAAGTATAATGGCCGAAACGTTGCAATATTTTAAATATTCTTACTTAACCAAATTCCGATCAGACCTTGTTATGCGATGTTTATCAATAAAGCTGAAGACAGACACTAAATAAAGTTGCCATCAATTTGGAGAACTTTGTCTTCACTCAGGCACAATTGCATGTCTAGAGTCAGAAGTCATCCAGAATTTGGTTATCTTCACTCGAAAGAATAGTCACAATCAATTCGTCGCCAAGAATATTGAACACAAGCTACGATCTTCATTTATCATTTACATCAACAAACATCCATCCCAACATATCTCTTCTTCAAATATCTATATCAATCAATCAATCTGTACACGGTAATGACCTAGTTACAATACAAAATACTGTAGCTTTATTAGATGTTCATGGCTTAACCGAAAAAATTGTTATCCGAAACGGCTCCCCCCCCCTTTAGTTCGGTTAACCGGGATTTTACTGTATTACAATTAAAAAAAAAAAAAAAGAAAAGAGCAGAAAATAAGAGACATATATAAAAGGGAAAGATTGTAAAAAAAAAAAAAATTCTATAGTCTCCACTGAAAAATTGGTTTTTAAATGAAGCTAACTTCAACCTTTTTTTCTTTTTTTTTTTGACAGTATCTGTAATATTTCAGAATTATTTTAATAAAACATAGTTTTAAAATATTCAGAATGAAGTTAAATTTAACAGGCTAATCTAAACCTTTTCGTTCACAAAACCGTTTTCTTAAAAAAAAGAGAAGGATATTACTAGTATTAAAAGAGGAAGTGTGATAGTAAAGGTGATCAATCATTTACGACACCCACGAATGAGCAAACACAACCATGGGTGTGATACAAAATGTTTCTTTTTTTTTCTTTATATCATCATTCACTGTGTACAAACCATTAAGTCTTTTGCTATTTAGGAACTGTAATCTTCTTTAATCCTTACGTGTAATTAGTTATAGTAGATGTAGTATAATCCCTAAATACAGCGAATAGGAATATAGCGAATAGGAATTCATTTTATGCAATACTTACAAAAAGCAAATAAATAAATAAATAACAATGTTAGAACAACAGTTTAACTTTCTTTTTGGTTCACTACTGAATCAAATTTCAAGCTCTCTCTTTCCCAGTAATTGGATAGGGTATTTAATAGTTATACGAAGGAGTTCAGAGATAATGGTAATTGCAAGGGGAAATTAAATTTTAAAATAAAATTTTATACTACTTGCTTATTTCTTTATATATATATATATATATTCGTAATAAAAATAACAAATCACATGAAATGGAAAAGAAATACTGCATTAATAACAAATAGAGTTAGAATACAGGAAACAAATTCCTAGGAATATAATCCTAGACTTTGCCGTCTGAGTCTAAAGACAGATAAATCCTCTTCAGTTTATTCTAACAAATTAAAAAGTTGAACAGCATTAATAAAACCAGATGAGTTGAACATTATTCTGTCTTTAACCAATTTTAAATAACTACTGAACCATTCGTTAAACTATTTTTTATTTTTATTTTTATTTGTAGAGCTTGTAGATTGTTAACCCAGTATTTACTTCCCCCAGATAACATAGAAGACACCCAAAGTAAGAGATAAGGTAACCTACTAACATTTACTAAATATCTGAAATAAAAAACTGTACATTCATTCCAGTAACTATCCGCCTTTTATATAAATTAGATGAGCGGGTAAGAGGCAAGAGAGGTAATAGCTTTAGATATTGTTATTATATATAATTAAATATTATTATTTAATCACATCAATGCCAATGTTCCATGATGGGCGGCGTTTTTCTGTTTTTTAACTGGATGTAATTAGGTTAATGTTTAAATTCTGAGAGATTTTATGTTATTACTTCACTCGAAAATGACAGACGGATAGCTGTCGAAATTTCTATTAAATATTTTTAATATCTTTTAGGAAGGTGGTGATTAATCTTTATTTATCTATTTGTTTTGCTTTCTTCTTTTTTCAAATTGAAAATATTTCGAAAAAAACGTAGCCAAACAATTTTTGCTATCCTAGGGGCTCCTTACATTTGATAGCTAGATTTCGTCTAATGCCTGTAAAGCTCTTTAATATGCATATGCGTTAAAAAAGGGTTTTTAAAACAAAAAAGTTTAAAAATTTAAAAAAGTAATTTTAAATCGAATTACGCAAGTCTGCCGCTGTAATCGAGATAACTCACAAACTGTACATTCTAGCAAGGTGATATTGTAGTTGTAGGTTGTTACAGGGAAAATCTCTGTTGATTTTGGCGTAGACCCGACTAAAGGTGTAAGGAGTTAGAGACACTAAAGGCCCTGTCGTTAAAACATAAATAACTCAATTGCGATAACACAATTTTTTTCCCTTAAAAATCAGAACTTGTATTGATAGATAAATATCATTGATGTGATCTCCCTGTTGATTTTGATAGAAATTGGACCGAAAGCTGTTATACACGAGTCTCCCAAAAGCTCTATTCTCGTAATAAATAAGCATAAATTATAGAACTGCTTAAAATTTACTATTTTTTTTTTGGTGTGATTGTTTGGATCTAACTATGGTGGTATTCAAAAGTTGGCACACTAAGTCTACCTTTACAAATTTTACAGTTAAGGCAGTTAAGTTTAAAAAGCATTTAATTAAATAAATAAAAAATATTAAATGTTTTTTAATCTTCAGTAGTTTTAATTGTAAATATCCTATCCATCAGCGATAAATATTTTAAACTTAAATTCTAAGCGACAAAACACTTGTGTAGAAAATGCAGAAAAACTATGAACAGAATGAGAAATTCAACTCTTATTACCATCGGAGCCGTGCCGGCGTAGCCGAGCGGTCTTGGCGGCGGTCTGCCGTGCAGGCATTGGGTCGGCACCCGGGTTCGATTCCCGGCCGTGGCTTGGCTGTTTCAGTTTCCTTTCCTGTGTTTGTCAGCCTCTTCTTCACTTTCTCTTCGGTCTGACGTCATTCCTTAATTGCGTCCTGAGGAAGGCAACGGGAAACCACCTCAGTATCTTTCCCAAGAAATTCTCGGGAGTCTTCTAGTGGTTCGCCATCTTGGGAGCACTAGAGCTCCCTGGAACCGGATGATTCGATTACGAAGCTCGCACTTCGGCGCGTTCCATACATACCACCATTACCATCGGTCCAGTGCATTTGTTTTTCTAGGAATAATTACTACGTTGTATGATTACCGGTGTTTATTATTACTATCTGCCATCTTAACTACTTGCTCATCAGTTTATCTTATGCCCTTGAAGTCAGCTGCTCGGACCAGTGCAATTAATTTCGGACAAGTTCTTAGATTAATTTTGATTAATTTTTATGACCGGATTTCCTACCGGAAGCCAACTATACATTCATGGGTGTGGACCATCCTAAATATTATACCATAGACGGCGACAGGAGAGAAGAGAAGGAACAACCAACATAGAAAAATAAAGAGGAAATGTCCGTGCAGGCGCAGGGATTCGAATTCCGATTCAGTCGTAAGAGCCTCATGGCAGGCATTCGACTTGACCACAATTTACCATCTGACATCATGCACTTAAATGCTGAAACTGAAAAGAAACGTATTTGAACTTACTTGAAATATTCCGTTGCAGGAGATGTTTCCTGACTATGGGATTCAAGCATAGTGATGTTATTGAAATCTTCTGTAATATTATCATTAAAAGCACCAACTTCGACACAATTTGGAGTATTCCAAGAGTTATTGCAATGAGTCCATGGCAGATCCAGTGTGAAAGATGAGAAAAAATAATGCAGTGCCCACGCAATAATGACATTGTAGTAAAAATCTACGTAAAAGGCAATCAAAGCTACAGCATAGCCAATTCCTATAAAAAAAAAATAAACATTTTTATTCATTTTCTTACATAATAACTAAATTGATTCAAATTCTATTTCCACACTCTTCCATTAGTATTTTAAAATATTTATTTAAAATACAGGCAGCAAATTTTCGCTTTCCCTTTCTCAAGCCATGAATAATGGGAATAGATTAATTTACAAACAATCAACTAATAGTTTAGCCATCAACAAAATATAAAGACATGTACTTAAACAAACTTATTGTTTTTACTAAATATCTTAAAATACTAATGGAAGAGTGTGGAAATGGTTTTTATATCTATATCTAATTATATTAAAAGATGAAACGAAGAAGGATTGTTGAAGAATTTGGTGATTCAAATTCTCTTTCAAATGTTGTAATGTAATGTAAATTGTTATTTTTTATTCAAGGATATGTTATAAATTCTGATATTCTTATGCTTAGCTGAATTTTAAGTTTTATTTGTTGGGTTGCTTTTTTTTTGTCTTAAATTTTATGATTAGTTTTGGAACCATTACATATGTATTAGATTTTGGAACTACTCGGATGGTTGATTGTGCCTTGATTTGTTTAGATCGCTCTCATTTCCAAGAAATTAGGCTACAGTATTCAGTTTCAGGAAAAGTCGTGGCCATTTTAACCCGCTCTCAAAAGGAGAGTATAATCATAAAAAGTACATGTATCTACGGATTTATCTAATAACAGTTTGTACCAGAAGTCAACTGAACTTCTTGCAACTTCACATGTAAACAATAGAAACTCTATCTTGTTTATTTCAAAACTTTTTTATTCTGAATCCTTACGAAGAAATCAGAGTAATATCATAAAATTTCTCATTTCGATGTTTTAAAAGCATCAGAAAACGAAACATTAACTCTCAATGATGGGGAGAGATATTTTCTAACGACGTTTAATCATTTATCTTTTACCTGTTTTTCTTGAGCGTCTTTGATTTGATTAATTGAATTTAGACGATTTAAATTTGCGACTTAATCAGTCTTCATTAAAAGGAAAGTTGAAGACATATTGTTTGTTTGTAGTCTACATTTCTATATCCTTATTGTATTATAATTTGAAATATAATGAAGACACCTTTTCATTGGAATTGTTTCACGACTTTCAAAGAAAACAAAATGGAACATTTTAAGGAAATTAGGCTTTCAATGGACCACTTGAGGATAGACGGGGCTTCGTAGTTACAAAATATCCCACCAGGCTACGGCTTCGCATGTGGGATAAACAAAGCCATGTGCTTTGTTTTAACCCGTGTAGATATAGAGGAAATATTATATTAAAGAAGGATATTCCAAGCGTTTTTACAAAATTATTACAATTAGAATCTGCACAGTACTGAACCATCCGTCTTGAAATATCAAAAATAGACGATTTTTTAAGTAATTCACACAAAGTTATATGTTTGTTTATCCCACAAGCTCTCGCCGCATGTGCTTACACGTCATATGTGATGTCGATAGGGGCGTAAACCTCAAGTGGTCCATTCTTTTCGGAACTTTTTACTTATTTCTCAATGGGAAATCTTTTTTTTCGTTCTCTTAAAGTTCCTCCTTCTTTGGTTATAAAGCTTATTATATTTTATGAAATCGCTTTCTCTCAAGTACTTCGCATTTAAAGAAAATTCAGATCATATTAATGAAGTTAGATGGTTGGAGATAAAAATCGCAAGACTCCGCCTTCTTTGCGGATGTCCGCCACTAGACACGCCCATATCCTCAAGCGACGATAGGAGCAGAGGAAGCAAAGGCTATACTGATCTTCAGCCTAACAAAATAGAGGTCATTCTTTTCTTGTTTACTTTATTCAAAATAGAGGTCATAGTTTTGCTCCGATCCTTACGTGATTTATAATGTGCATTCCGCCATTTGGTGAACCATTTTCAATTTTTGTTTTTTTAGTTTTCTATCATTTTCTTTTATATTTGATAAAGTAATTGCCACTTTGTAATAATTTAGTTGTTTTGAATAGCTTCTCTTTAACTTTACAGTTTATTTAGAATTATTAAGCATCATTATAACAACTGTAAGATGATCTATTTAATTGGTGTGAAAGTTGTTGTTTTGATAAGAAATTTTAAAAATAAGTCATTTATTTAATTATTGCTCAATTTTAACTGATGAATAGATAGTGTCCCTTGTCTTGTAAGCTTTTAAACAACTCGCTTTAAAAATATTTTAGTTTACGAATTCATCAATGGACATTTTGATATCTGCTGAAGAAGTAAATTTTTTACGATTATAGTTGTGTTAAAGCAGTCGTAAAAAATAATAATTTCAGATTGAATAAGAAGGATTCCTCAATTGACTTTTTACTTTTTTTTTCTGTACTCCTCCAGACGGATTCTAGGATTCACTCAGCCCTCTATAAAATGCTACGGGGTTTCTTTCTACTAAATAAAGGGCAGTTACTTTTACTACAGTATAAAAAGAAAGCTTAATTTGAAGGAAATGGTAATATACAGTAGAATTAACAGGTTTAGTTATATTACGGTTCTTAGGAAAATGATACAATAATACAAATTCTTCACTCTTGGAAAATAGACTTATGTCTATTAAAACTACAAACACTACTTACGTAAACTTAATATAAACTACCTTTGAAAAGAGGCACAAGGCGTCCCCAGCAAGTAATGGCTCCTTTTCTGTTATACTGCCCAAGGGCCAACTCCATATAAAACAAAGGGATTCCACCAATGCACAGCATGATCACGTAAGGAATAAGAAATGCACCTGAAAAGAATAAGTTAGAAAATATAATTAGCAAAAGTAACAATAGAAAGTCCAAGCTATGACAGACATTAAGTTCATATCTTTAAGGCCGTTTTACATTTACTATTTCACTCGCCATAACCTCGACATTTCACTCGCCATCACCTAGACATCAGACATGTCCCGGAGATGTCCAGCAATAGCCCATGCTCTATTTTCGAAGAAATGTCTGGACATCAGATGGCTGGACATCGCCACTAGCGCTCCTGGTGACGAATTGTAGAACTTGGAAGTCCAATCGATTTGTATCTATTTATTCGAAATTACCGATTACAAAAATGATTTTCACGATCGGAGGGCATCTTTTCCTTATGTTTTCGTGGATGCTTTCATAAAATGTTACATTATTAATCAATCATTTCAGAATTTCGGCTTGAAAATTCGAATCGACAGCGACCGACATCTCGAAAAGATATCGCCATTGATCGAGATTTAACGAGACTGAACTATTTATCGAAACTGATTTATCGAAACTGAAAACAAAGAAACACAAAACGATGAAAAAAAACATGAATATTTCCTATTTTAATTAATTAAAGACATTCTTTCACCTATCCGATGCATTGACTAAATGGTTTTTATATAAATCACTGCTATTTTTTTCGTAAATAAAACGTAGGCATGATGACAATTGAGAAGTGTAAATGTTCCGTGTGATGGAAGGCGTTATGATAAGTGTAAAACGATACACAAATCACTCGCAATCTACCCTGACCTTGCCTGCGTTATGGCTTGCATTTATGGCGAGTGAAATAGTAAATGTAAAACGGCCTTTATAGATGTCAATAAGATTAGTGCTTTTACATTTTGTCATCCTTGTAAGTATATGTTCTCAGAGGCTAAGCTAGGATTGTTGCAGTTTAAGGCGAACGATTGCCAATGACGCCTCAAGAGCTGGCCTTAGCAAATGCAGTATCAGATTTGCAGCTCAAACCATACAACCACATGGCCAAGTCACCCTATTTTTTGAAGAGAATCTAACATTATTTAAGCTACATTTCATTTACCTCTCATTGAGTAGTGCCACCAAGGGCGGTTGCCCTATTCACTCCAAAATTATGGTACTGTAAGTTACAAATTCAATTAAAATGATTTTTTTTGTTAGTAACTGAATGATTACGAATTAAATTTGAAATAAAAGCTAAAACAGACAAGTCATTAAAACCATCATTACCCAGTAATGATAGTTTTAATGATTTATTATTACAAGCTGAAATAAAGCTTAAAAATCTAACCCAGTATTTCTCCAGGAAAGGAGGAGCGGTGTAGTGATAGGCTCTGATATATACATTACGAAAGTTACTTAAAAACTGAGAAGATGTCAAAGTGGAGAATCTTTGTGCCAAAAGAATTGTCAAGTTTGAGAAGCACTGATTTAAATTGACTTTTCTTCTGCAAATATAAATAAGTTCCATTCCAATGAAAATCATTTTTCCAAGAATTCTAGATTCTGTTTGCAGTTTTTCTTCGAATATTATGTGTATACATAATGATTATGTTTTTACTTAATTATAGAAAAAGGACTTACAAATAAGTTAAGAAACCCTGACTGATCAAAACAAAAAAGCATTTCTGAATGATTAGAGTAGAAAAACAATTCACTAAATCTTGTCCAAGTGTTTGTAAATATTCAGAAATGATAACAGTTTAATATATTAAGTGTATTCATAATATATAAAATACAATTCAAAAATCAAAATATTTGCCGTAGCTTGTATGACCTTCTGGCATCTCCTGGGATAGTTTCGGATTCCTTCGCGAAAAAAAAATAAAAAATCGGCTGTATGGCAATGAAATCGTCGATCTATTTTCATAGTTCAGCCGTATCTCGAAAGCGCTCTCCGGTTACAGAGTTCTGCATCGACTGAAATCACTGATAATTTGAAGGTGCTAAGACTGGTGAATACGCCGCGCGCTGGAGAACTTTCAAGCCCAAGTTAAAGTGTGTTTAACTTCGAGTCTTAAGAGCAATATGTGGCCTAGCGTTGTTGAGCAGCAAAATGACCCTCCAGTTTCCCTGACCAGTAACTGGCCTTTTCTGTTCGATTTCGTCGGCGAAATGAATCATTAGCACTCGCCACTGACCGTTTCACCCGCTTGTAGGAGCTCGTAAAACAGCATATCCTTCGTGACCCACCAGATGCACTGAAGGACCTTTTTTTTTTTGGCATGGATATTTAATCTCTGACATAAAAATTACTGGGTTTAAAACGTCGAAACCAATATTTACAAATATTTTGAGGCAAAATCATCATCAAGAACAAAGAAAATTGATTCGCATGCTTTAGAGAGTTTTTTTCCACATGTTAGAACCATGCCGTATCGAATATACAGCTTTTGTAGCTCATCGTGGTTCATCGTGGTTTTGTGAGATTATGTTTATCATTAAATCATATCGTATGACATTGCAAAGACTTCGATGCCAACTCTTCAAAAACGCAAAAGAGAGGGAATTAATTTGAATTTAAATGATTAGATCAGAGAGCTGAGAAAAAAAAGACTAAAACTTTTGCTTACTCCTAATAAATTCATCTCAACAATTTTTTCTTATACATAAAAAATGAGAAAACCTGCCAAACCGACTGTTTCTTCGTAGTTTGTTGTTACAATTTCTGCAGAGAGAATAAAATTAAAATAGATACAGTAGCTAATAAAATCACAAGATATTTTTTCTTTTTTTCCTTTTTTTTAAAAAATTTGCGCAGTTTAATAAAAAGTTCTGCTATTGTAAAACATTGAATAATAATAATAATAATAATAATAATAATAAAAAATAATGCATCATTGATAAACGTGACGAAGTAGGTTTTCTATATCACAATAAAAACAGCTTTGAATAAAACAGCTCTGAAGTTATAAATCGAGGTATCTGGTGAGCATCGATCGTCTTTCTCCCATTATTCCCCTTTGCTGTGGAACAATGTTCACACCAAAATAATTATAGATCGAGGTAAGGTCGCGATGACATATATATATATATATGTTCGAAAACATTATCCGCTTTGACTTGGAAATGAAGTTTAGATGCATCTAAAATTTGAAGTTAATATGACTACATTGAAATTCATACGAAAACAACATCGAAGACGACTTCAGTATAATAGCAAAACAAAGTGAAGTAAGTTAATATAATCTAATAGCTTAAAACTAAACAGATGCATTTAATACACAATGTAGATCATATAAAATAAATAAAAAAAATAAGAATTTAAATTTCCTTTACAGGAAATAACATAAAAATATATATTGATAGAATTTGGACCAGTTCTGAGAGGTATCCATTCTACAAATACTGTACTGCCTTTGAATTATGTTTCAAGTGCTTTGAGCTTGGCTTATCATAGAGTAGAAGCATTATGGAAATGTGATTACTTTGTTGAACTCGAACCCACGGAAGGCCATCGAATTGAATCCTTAATGGACGATAGGTGGAGTCCTCAGAACCTCTGCTTATTCCCCTAAAGCTGTCGAATGTAAAACCCATCCCAAATTCATCTTTTCCATCAAACCAAGTGACTTACCATAGAATATACTTCAACGGAAGATTAAAGAAAGAAAGAAAGAAAGAAAGAAAGAACTTATAAAAAAACTGTGTTATTTAGTTTTTGATTTCATATTAAAAAAAAAAAAACTAATTGAACAATATACGAAACAAATGAAATATAACATTATTTAATAGATTTTTTCTTAACTTATCCTCTCTTTCGCTTTCCTAGGAAAGTGAGGCTTATCAAATCCCTCAGTCTGTATGTGTGTTCCCTCAATTAACTTCTGAACCACTGGAAGAACTCTTTGAAACTTGGCATTCTACTAAGAATGATCTAACTTTTATGTTAGACTTTTTTTGTCAAAAAAATTAGCGCTTAAAATTCTTTAAATTACCCTAAGAAAGAATTAAAACTAAAATAATTATAAAACTAATAATAATAATTATTATTATTATAATAAATAATAATTAATAAATTAATTATTAACTATTAACCAATTCAATAATTAGTTTATAACTAATATAATATAAAACATTAATACAATTAAAATTAATCTAATGAATAAATTTCATGTCATTCGCGAACAAAAATCACCTCTAGGACACAAAACCTATTATTTGCCATCTCTTTGACTCTTAGTCATGACCTTGAAGTGCTTCCACAGTTAACAGTAGGGAATTAACACCTATAATAGCTTCATTAACTAAGGCTTCGTAATTGGCCATTGTTTGAAACGCCAACTTTCATGCTAAAAGGACAAAGTTTTCAAAATGCATTTATTCTTTTTCTCAAAAGATGCATGGAATTTCACTTTTAGTCATTAGATTGTTCCTCAGTAAAGAAATTATTGGAATCTTTCAAATTAACGTAAAATTCAATTCTTCAATTTTGAGATGACATTTCATTTCAATTCTTCTCCCTCTAATAAGTTGAAAAACTATAAATGATTGTTTTATTTAAAAAAAACAAACAAACGATAAAAGTCGTTAGTAAAACAAAAAACTAAACAAAAGCAGCACCAAGAATAAAGGAAATTTGACATTCTGGGTTAATTATGGGAGGGAATTGGGGACGGCCGTTTCCTCCTGCAAAATTGGGCCGACGAGTCCCTAGCAGGATTGGACCGACGAGTCCCTTGCAGGACGAAACGGCCGTCCCCAATTCCCTCCCATAATTAACCCAGAATTGCAAATTTCCTTTATTCTTGGTGCTGCTTTTGTTTACTTTCTTGTTTTTCTAATGAAATTCCAGTACGTTAAATTTACGTTTTTTGGTTAAATAATCATTTTGGAAATTTATTTTCCTTGTTTTAAAAAGCCTTTAAGCCCATGAGTTATGGGATAAGGTTTTTCGTTGTTGTTTAGCGGCACAACATTTATTATTGTTGTTTCTTTAATTTCGGGGGTCACTGCCAGGTGTTACAGTGACTTCCACTTAAGTTTTTGCCTTTCTGGGTTTTTTATCGCGGAGGGCGGATTGGGCCGACAAGTCCCTTGCAGGACGAAACGGCCATCCCCAATTCCCTCCCATAATAATTAACCCAGAATGGCAAATTTCCTTTATTCTTGGTGCTGCTTTTGTTTACTTTCTTGTTTTTCTGATAAAAGTCAGTTGTTTTTAATAATTGTTGCAGGCTTTTTAAAATTGAAGAAGTAATTTGATAAGAATTATCTTTTTCTTTAGAAATTCATCTTCAACTAAACACTTGTCTCTAAACTTTTGTAAGCACTTTTGATTAAAAAAAAAGGAAAAATGGAAGGACCAATTTAGTAAATAATGAATTATTGATTACTTATTAATAAACACAAATGCCAGTGAAGAACTTCTCTGCACAGCTTTACTATTCTGCTTAACAACATCAAGCGAAAGTGAAATTTTATATATGAATAACATCAAGTCGTAATTTTCAATTTAGGACCATAAAATAATTAATATATGAAATGGAAAAGAATAAGCTGAGTCATTTTGTTTTGTTTTTTTTATTTTTTAAAAAACATAAATTTCATATATCAAGTAAGCAGATGGACCCGTTCTTTGCTCGTGTTACAAAAAAGAGTTGTTGTGATGTGGATGACGAAGAAATTGTGAGATCACGTAGAAACTTTTCCAGCGTTAAAAAAAGTCCCATTGGTAGTTACAATTAATGTTTTATTCCTATTTTGTAACTCGATAAGCCCTAGATATGAAATTAATATGGAGATCGGAAAATATAAGACTCCCACCCCTTTCTGCCATTCTCCACACCCCCTATCACTTGAAACCTTCTCCAATTGGTATAAAAGCACGTGATGATTACAAAGTAATGTTACATTGAGATTTTGCAACCTGAAAACCCCGTAAAGTACCCTACAGTAAAGTTTGTGTACCCCCCCCCCGTTTACCCCTTAGGATGCGAAAATCGAAAATTCGTCAATGCGTATCTTTTAAATTTTGACAAAGAAAAGAAAATTCATTATCTCTATATATAAAAATGAATGTATCTTTCTTTCTTTCTTTGTCTGTCCTTTATACACTCCTAGGCCCTTTGACCTATCTGGACCAAACTTTGCAGAATTACTCTTTAGGACCCTGCGGAAAAGATAGGCTACCTTAGAACCTGGAAACACCACCCCCAGGGGTTGAAAATGAGTGAATTCCACACAAATATTGTTATGCAACAATTGGAGCTCGGCGACAATGACAACTATACCCATAGTGTTGTGCAACAATTGGCACGAAACTATTGTTGTGCAACAATTGGACCTAAACTATGGTTGTGCATAATAGCGACATAATGAATAATAGTGCATAATGATCAGATGAATTTTTACGAACTAGAAAAGGTCTGACGTGATAGGATTATGATGTTACAAAATTCGAATCTCGAACTAGGGGTATAAACGGGACAGAGAAAGGGGTGGAAAATCTTATATTTTCCGATCTCTATATTATTTTCATATCTATGAATGTCGAGTTACAAAATGTAAATAACATGGAACTAGGAGTGTACACTGGGAGGACGGTTAGTGGATGAGCAAACATGGTTCAAAGATACTTCTACGTGGGATTCGGGATAGCTATAGATTTGTAATGAGATCAGACCTTTTGAGTTGTTGTTGTTTTTTGTTTTGTTTTTGTACCAACCGGGAAAGTTTCGAAATGATCTCGCAATTGCAATTTCTTTATCATACACATTTGGACATTTGTTTTTTGTGACCCGAGCGAAGAACGGGTCTTTCCGCTAGTCATAAATAAAGGAAAGTAAAAAACAGCAATAAAGAAAAGTAAAAACAGCAAAAAGAAAAAAAAGGGGGGAAAAAAAGGGAAATAAAATGAAAAAAAAACTAAAAAAGGAAAAAAAAGAAATAAAAAAACAAAAACAATTACCACCATGCGGATTTGAACCCGGTAACCATACCTCTACTTGAAAATTATACAGAAGTGTGAAGGGATTAAATTAGGGGGAGGGGGAGATGTGTCCAGGTTTCAATTGTAGCCTGTTATTTAATTCTGCAAAGTTTGAACCAGATAGATCGAAGGGCCTAGGAGTGTATAGCGAACAAACAAACACACAAACTCACAAACGTCCTCCTTTAAATATATATACAGGATGTTGCAAAATTCGTGAGTAATATATAAACCACTTGTAGGGGCATGGCTAAGGATCTATATATTCCTAATGAACCCATGTCCGGAAACGCCCCATTAAGGCCCTAGATGGTCCTAAAGTGAGCCTTTCCGATAGACATATCCTTTGCTACACCGTGAGAAATGTTTTGCAGGCGAACCCACACATTGATCTGGAGGTGCTATTTTTGTTTTGAAACAAACAAAAATAGCACCCCCAGATCAATGGGTGGGCTCGCCTGCAAAACATTTGTATTGAAACAAACAAAAATAGCATCCGCAGATCAATGCGTGGGCTCGCCTGCAAAACATTTGTATTGAAACAAACAAAAATAGCATCCGCAGATCAATGCGTGGGCTCGCCT
>JAFIDM010009631.1:98168539-98203850 GCA_023159025.1 Thereuonema tuberculata | reverse complement strand
TTAATTTCTGTAAGTAATAGAGACCTGATGCACTCTTTATTACTTCACTCTGTAATTTAAATATTTTAGATGTTAATTCATTCTGTTATTCAAATTTTAGATAATTTCAATTGAATATTTTAGCTGTTAATTATTCTTAATTTTAATATTTAGGTAAATTTTAAATTTTAGATAATTAAAAAATCTAAATTAAGGAGAGCAAGGTCTTAATTGTTGCGTTTTTGCTAATTATTTCTAAATTTTGCCGCTGATGACGTGGTGATCAAATAATCTGTTTTATCACCACAGAAACGGTGAACTGAAATTTGAATTGGCGGTTTCAGACAGTGATTTGTTCTTTACATTGGTTTCAAATTTCATATCACTGTCCGGCTATAATAGTTTAGTAATATAAGTTAATTTTTATTCTTATATTCTATACGTTCTAAATTTAAATTGCAAATGATTGATTGATATCTTTGCTTTTCTAAACTCGAAGGATGAGCTTCCAGTTTGGACATTAGATATATATTTAGTATGCATGGTACATTGCACTGCGTAGCACCATAATTTTTTAATAAACTCAATCGTCGGGTTTTAAGCAATCGGTATATCTTTTCTATTCAACCCTTTTGAAAGTGGGTCTATCTGTACTTGGACATTTGGAGAAATGTCGAATGACATTTCTGGCTTGTTGCAAATCATGTATTGTTTATTTTATGTTAATTTCGTTTGTATTTATGAGATTTCTGTATATGGATATAATCAAACTTTGTCTAAATAGTAGACATTTTGATAGTGATTTGAATATGTTTAAAATCTGACGTTTCAAGATGGCGCGTTGAAGTCAGGAAAGGATATTCTGTATCGTCTCAGGTAGTTTCTGTTACAAATTCCAGTCTTTTTTTTCCACTACAGCTTTCGAAATCTTGAATCAAGTATTTCATTGAATTCATACTTATAGAATAACATGTGATTTTTTTTTGCTTTCACATTCTACTGTCCCTGTTTTAAATAAACAAATAATTTAGATTTTTTTTTCTCTCAGAACCACACTGAGATTTCAGTTTGTGTGCAACAATCACATCTTCCGCTTACTAGTCTGAAGATAAAGGAAATTCTCGACCTTGATTTAAATCTTTCGATTGGATCCGATCTTAGACTTCCTCAATCGCTTCACAATTTTACAGAGAAAATGTAAACAAGATTTTAGATTGAAAATTAAAAACTGTGAAAAGTAAATTTTACTTATTTACAAATTTCGAATTAAATTAAGTAACTTATTCTGTGCACGACTTTCTACTCTATGTAAACCATTTGTATTTTAAAGTTGTAATTTAAGATAAAAGATGGCCCATCTTTTTTCTTAAATTGCAACTGTAAAATACAAATGGTTTACATATACTGTAGTAGAAAGTCGTACATAGAATAAGTTTCATTGTGAATTCTAAACTGAGTTTCTGTTCATGACGAGTTTAATTCTCAATGTGTAAATTATGTTTTATTATTTAGTTCATCACACCAATAAAATTAATAGAAATCTAGACTGAATTTTGTTTAATAGGGTTTAAAAGAATAGGATTTGAAACGCTGTCAAGTCTCGCTTCACTTTAAAATGAAAATGATTATCTCTGTTTGTTTACTGTGTGTAATTTATTATTTTCTTTCTTATAATAGAACTATTTGAAAGACTGAATAGAAGTATATAAAATAATGAGTCAGAACTATACAAGTTAAAATCGTCTTTAGTTGAACATTTGCATCTTTTTTAAAATACATATGGTAAGAATTCCGGATCGCCAAATATTTAATATCATATTAATTATACATAACGTTTAGTGTTGTATTTAACTGCTGGGGCTGTAATGAAACCAAAATAGTTAAAAAAACAAACAAAAAACAAACAGTTAAAGAATTCATCTAATCGCTGTTTATTGGTTTTGAAAGACAGCAAATTCCTACTCTGAGTAAAATTATTACAAATATCCAACGACGTAAACGCAACTTTGCATCAGCATTGTCGACGCCAAAAAAGAAAAAAAAAAAAAAAAAGGCTCAAAAGCTTATCATTCTGTTGAAGTAAATCCTTCTGGTTCTGACAGAAAATCAGTAATGGCTTCAGTACAGTGTATAGACGGTGTGTTCAAATGATGTGATTCCAAAGTTAGTCGAAAACAAAACAGTGCTGTTTTCAAACTAAACAAGGAATACTCACATGTCATAAAATCAACAGTTAGAAAAGTTTCTAGCAAAAAAAATACCTTGAAAACAAATTTTCAGGGATTCATTAGAGAATCCATCCCTTTCCCAAGCAAACACAATATTTCACAGTTTCACTCCTTTAGTGAATTATGATGACACAGACGACATAGAATAAATTTAACAATTAATATATATAGTGTGAATAAAATTAAAAATAAAAGTTCAAATTTTATTGCATCTCATTTTATTTTTAAGTGTAAAGTGCTAAGTTTTTCTAACAATTTAAGGCTTTACCATTTCAAATGGTACAGAAGTGTTTTAACAATAGAGGTTTGATATCCCGCTGCGTAAATTGACTATAAAGAAACTGAGAACCTTCTCGAGGCTCATCAACCATCGATTTTTCAAGCCCTCTACTTTTCGGAAGCTACAAGTGCGTTAGCACACACAATACACTGTTATCATTACTTACATGTATAAAGTGAAATAAAATAAAAATAGGTATTTTTATTAAACTTATTTTTTTAAAATTTGGAATCAAACAAATGAATTAATTCAACATTAAAATATTAAATTAAAAATATCAAAACTTTTTTTTAAATATATCAGGAATAGTACTTATGTACTACTAAGAAATGGTAATAAAGCAATGAAAGTTGAGAAATTATTATTAAAATAAATAATTTAGTTCTTAAGGAAGGGATTTATATATATATATTTCTCAAATACAGTTTCATTTATAAAATATTAATAAATGTATGATACAATAAATATTTGACTCATTAATTAATACAGCAACTAACAAAACAGTAAAGTATCTTCTTCGTACCTATAGTATTTGTTATAAAGTTAGAGGATTAAACATAATTGCAATTATTTCATAATTTCATTGCACTAAGAGTATTTGTTTAATATATATATTCTCATTTTAATGTAGCTTCTTCCTACTGTTGCTTTCCAAACCAGGAGCTCTTTAACCGCAAGATTTTTATTCTCAATTGAAATGGAGTAGAAAATATTTTACATTAGAACAGTAGTAGTGAAAATCAGAATCAAAATCAATACCTTTTGATTAAGGAACATTACGTTTCAGGCATAGTAATCTAAAATATCATCTACTGAAGCAGAACAGAATTATCTAAGTTTTTATTAAATTCCAATAGATGTCTTAACCTAATTAATGATATCTTTACCTAATTAATCATTAAATAGTCTTATTTACTCATAAGCACATACATTTTACAAACCTGTGACGAGATTTTTTTCAGATTTCCAAGATTAGTCGTTGAATTGCAAAGAATTCAGAACTCTGGAAACACAAAGAACGTTAGCAAATGATAAAGAAGCATTACTTTTAGGGTTGAAGGTACTAAAGTGCGAATGACAGAGGCTGACAGTTTTTTTATTTATTTACGTCCTTTTATTTGATGATTGATATTCACCATCTCTCTTCAAAATTTTTGGGAATGCTAATGGTTGAAAGGTAAATATTCTTGCAGTACAATAGCTTAACTACAAATTGATTTTTTTTAAGTCCTGTTACGGATTAGCATTTGTTTAATGAAATCAAACACCAAATAAATAAGATATAGTTAGCATGCCAATTTTTGAATACCCGCATGGTAAAAGGGCTTAAAGCTTTGTTAAAAAAAAAATTGTAGTTCATTGAGTTATGTTAACGATTTTTGGCACAAAGCTACTTACTTACTGGTCCGATTTTCATCAAAATCAATAGGGATCTTTGTTGTAAAATCATACACCTTCCTCTGAAGTTTCAGCTTCGTTGGATATATATATAGATTTTGAGCTACAGTTATTATTTTGTTCGAAGGAAAATGCATTTTGATAATATTTTTCTGTTTACCTTCTGGTTAAAAAAGTATCTAGTGAAGTCTTTGTGGTCCTTGGGGTCTACCAACGAGACTAAATTATATCAGGCGCTCAAGTCCTTTAACTCCCGGGAAGGAAACTAGGTCTACATTTTACAGAGGGCTGAATGAACCCTAGAACATGTCTGAAGGAGAAAAAAAATCCCCAATCTCTGCGGGCAATTGAACCCAGTTCCTCCAACTTGCAGTCCAGTGCCTCGCCACTGAATCACTTACTTTTGAATCCGAAACCAGTATTAATACGGATCTTTCTTGGAGCAACCTAAATCTACCTCTAAATTTTTAGCATTCTAAGATATCAGATTTTGAGTTAACGCGATCATAGAAGGACGGACATTTATATTTCGGCTTGAAGCTGGATTGTAAAACTTTTTCTCTCACCATGTTTTTCTCTCTCGCATATTAAGATTTTTTTTTTTTTTTTTTTTAATTTTCCTATCTCAATTGATGAAATGACAATTGTCATTTCTGTTGGCCTAAAGATAAATGCTGAATTGTCTTCTTCTTCTTCTATAAAGGAGGAAGTTTGTTTGTTTGTTCGCTATACACTCCTAGGCCTTTTGACCGATCTCGACCAAACTTTGCAGAATTACTCTTTAGGATCCTGAAGAAAACAATTGAAACCTGGACACATCTTCCCCTCCCACTAATTTAATCCCCTCACACGTTTGTATAATTTTCAAGTATTGACTTGTAAACTCACTTCTATCTCCACAGTGGAACTGTTGGTTTGGTGCAGCGGTTAAACGCTGGCCTTTGGAGGTATGGTTACCGGATTCAAATCTGCTTGGAGGCAATAAGGTTTCTTTTTGTGTGTGTGTGTGTTTTTTAATTTATTTATTTATTTATTTATTTATTTATTTATTTGTTTCATTTCTTTTTTCCCTTTTTTTACTTTCCTTCTTTATTTATGATAATAAATTTTCTTTTCTTTTTTTTTTTTCTTTTTTAGAAATAAATAATTTTCTTTTTTATTTTTTTTATTATTATTATTATTATTATTTATTTTAGGTAAATACTCTTGCAGGGTATTTTTTTTTTTTAATTCAATGTTCTTAATTTAAGAACAACGAAAAACCCGGATCCGGACTAAGGTTTTTTAAACGGTGGGGCAAACTTTCTTGAAGGGTACACTTCTCTGAATCCACTAGTTGGAAACACGAAATTTCACAAGAGTGTTCTTTATCAAAATCTAAAAATACGTATTGAAATTCGCATCCTAAGGGATGTAAACCGGGGGGGGGGGGAAAAGGGGAGGCAAACATTACTATAGGATACTTTACGGGGTTTTCAGGTTAAAAATATGAATTTAACATTACTTTGTAATCATCACGTCATTTTGTACCGGGCTGGGGAAAGATTGAAGTGATAGGGGTGTGGAGAAGGGCAGAAAGGGGTGGGAATTCTCTGATCTCGATATTAATTTCATATCTTATCAAATCTTATCGAGTTACAAAATAGGAATGTAACATTAATTTTAAATACAATGAGTATTTTTGTACCAACTGGAAAAGTTTCATCTCACAATTACAATTTCTTCGTCATCCATATCAGGACAACTCTTTTTTGTAACCAGAGGGAACGACGGATATCTTTTTTTTGCTAATTGCTGTACAATTTTCGACAGAAGACGAAGCAAGAACAACAGATATTTGTAGTAACAATCTTGAGGTGCTATCCATAACTGAATGATGTAAGAGTTAGATAATATCGGCATCTTTAAGAGATAATGGTATAATCTTTTTTTTTTTTAATTTCATCTCATTATTTTGTGTATGAATTTTACATCAACTTTATCTGAAATCTTCTTGAAAACATGAATTCTTGGATCATTGACTCGAAACTCTTTTATTTTTAGATGATTAAATAATTTGTATTCAAACCAAGTTGACAGTTTAATGAGAGACATTACAAAAAAATATTACACTGCAAATGCAGTTATATTTTATTGTAAAAAGAATCAATAAATAGATATTTGCTATTTTAAAAATAAAACAATAAGGCAGCAAGGCACAAAAGAAACAAAAGATTTTGCCCCTGTGCTATGATTGGTGGGATGAATATGATTAACGTGCAAGTGATAAAAGGAATATAAAAACTGCACTTCAATCAATAAAGAGAAAGAAAAAAAAAAAAAAAAAACCCAACGTTTCAGAATCACATAGTTATCATTCTCGAGAGATTATTAACATTTAAAACGACAACGAAATAAAAATAAAACGCTAAAAGGGAGGAGAGAAGAAGTCTGCCAATTGCATATAAGCCATATATGTTGGTTAGGAAGACACCTCCTCTACTGTAATAGTCAGCATGACCTCCGTATCGAACTCATTAATATCAGATCCATCCTAAACCCCCATGATTATCCCCACATTCACTAACAGAAGAATCCATGTTTTAAAAAGATATTATTTATAAACAATTCAACTGCACAAATAACGCATCCTATACTAATCCATAAAATAACACTTCTAAGAATATTTTTTCCCTTTATTTACCAACACATACGCATCACCTAAATAACATTTTTCAAAAATTGCAGCATTAAATTAGCTGATGATGATGTAGCATTCAGCACATCGAAACTATTAGATTTTTTTAAATAAGTATTAAATTAGCATACTCTGTCTCTTAAACTTGACAGTACCTGAAAGACCGAGCTTTGATCGGTGAAATAAAACGAAGATTTTGACCTCCCCCTATCGTCGGTGGGAGTCTGAGACGGCCATATCCGTCCTCTTTATGGTCTCATCAGCCAGACAAACCCCTCAATGAAAAGCTTAGATAGCGAAACCAGGTTAGGGATTCCAGTAATGCCCCCAAAAATGGGACCCCACAAAATAAAGCCACAATCAAAAAAGAAAAAGCTTCAATTCCTGGCCTGCGAATCCGTCAGGCACCGAGGAAATTGAAGAAAGCACCCGAAATAATCATAAGACAATATGATTATTTGTTATTTTAATATACTGAAACACGCTGAACTGAAGCTGATATAAAAACATAAACATTTGAATAAATGAAGAAAAAGCAGTGTTTTTGCAATTTTCTTGCAGACTGACGGTTTTATCTTAAGCTGATATTCTATAAACTCTCTAAGCATTCTTAATTATTGTTTACTGTTTCAAGCTTTCCAGGATACTTCCTCGAATATTGACGGTTGTATGCTCGTTTTTTTCTCATCGTATAGTAGCGTAAAGCTGCAGTGCTATGAAACTGTTACAAAGCTTCGAATCTTAACTTCATGGTGACCAGCTTTTTAATGTTTTAAACATTGATGAAAAAAGATCCATATATGTACAGTAACTTCGGATAGTAGGGTATGATCTGGTGAAAGGGAAGGGGGCAAAAAAAAAAATTAACCAAACAAAACAAACATTAAATCCAATACGTTGCAGAATGTACACTGTCCGGTCACTTTATTAGGCACACCCCTGCTGTGCGCACAAATGCTGTCTCACAACAACTCTTCAAGCCGGTAGGGGCAGTGTCATGGTGTGGTGGATGTGTTCCTATCACACGTTGGTTCCATTGATACCTCTGGAGGCACGTCAGGATGCTAGAGCGAACCTAAACATCATAGCTGACCAAGTGCAACCGTACATGTTAACAGTTTATCCTCTTGCAGATGGCTACTTCTAGCACGATAATGCGCCAGGGCACAAAGCCCGCATCACTATGGGATGGTTTGAGGAACATGAACTTTTCCTTGCTGTCGTGGCCCGCTCAGTCCCCGGATCTCAGCCCGATTGAAAATTTGTGGGATGAGCTGGAACGGGCTGTTCGCTCCAGGCCTATACCTCCATCAAATCTTCAGGATGTGTGTGTCACACTCATGTCTGCATGTTTCGTATCGCACGATTTCATATTAGTCTTCATGCAATATTTTTTTAAGTAAACAATTATACTGAAGAGGACGCCTCCCCTACCCTTTAATGAAGTAATTTTAAGCCATGAGCTAGCAGCAAATTAATCTAAGAATAATAACCAAAAAGATAATCATTAAATTACATTCTGAATTGATGAAACCTAAAATATAACAAGTAAACTAAATCCTTATATAAATTACATTATGTAAAAGTAATCGAAGAATGACTTCGCTCTCCAATTCCAACACAGTTGAAATCTTTCTCTTTTGTCTTTTATGTAGTTCACATAATATATAGTTATTTCAAATATTGACAAATTCCAAAATTTGTTAAAAATAAAGGCGCCTTTCGATAATTTTTACTTTGTTAAAATTATATGCATTTTTAGAAAATTTTAGTGAAAGTACTCTTAAAATATTATTTTGAAATTTACTAAAAACGTAAACGGATTATTTTTATATGGTTGTTTGAATATTTATTTTATTTTTATTTTTTTTTTAATATAGAAAGATTCAGAAAGGGATGTTATTGCGAAAAGAATTATTATCAAATGAGATGCCTTAAAAAAAATGCAGAGAAATAAATTTTAAAAAATTAGAATATACGTAAATCAAAAATATTCATTCGTTTTTCTAAATACTGCTATGAAAGCATTCTTTAAGTCGCAATCGAAATTGTACAAGATTTACAAATAGCACCATGTTCGAGCTGCAATATTGCTTTACTAGAGATATGAAAAATTGTTAGGAACTTTTGTTCAGAAAGTAATTGAAAATGACAAAACTAAAAATCTGTCGGATTTCAAAATGCAAAAGGGTGAATCTTTGGGACATAACATGCGACTGTTATATAACAAAAGTAAATTTACTTCATTGACGTTGCGATACAAGAATGAAAAAAGAGCAAGAAAAACGCACAAAATACCGGGACTGGAATCGAATGCTTATGAAATAAGAAAAGTGCAACTCGTAGAACAAAAATATTTCTCTCTAATATCAAAACTCCCATTTCATTTACAAAAGTTAACTTATATATTAATTCTACAACAGTTATATTTTGAAGTACTATTTGATTTGTAGAGCTCTGTACGGTGCAGGAATTGATCAAACATTTAGACAATCAGTGACTATGCACTAGGAACCTTTTCATAATAATATTAATAAGAACAGCAATAACAATTTCACTACCCAAATGATTATAAAAATTCAAAATGCTGTTGTCACCCAAAAATACTAGTTTTTTTTTTTTTTTTTTTTTTCTATTTCAAAATTATTAGTCTTTAATATAAAAGTAAAACCCCGTTATTACGCTCGTCAAGGGATCTTGACCTACAAGCGTAATAAGCGGGATAGAGCTACAGACGGGAAATGATTTATAAGATGGGGAAAGATTTATACACCATTTTACAGGAAACATACTTGATTCTGCAATAGATATTGTGCAAATATGAGCTTATTTCCTATTGAAAAAAATCTTTGATTGTGGTTTGCCGTGTGTATGTGCTACTGTTATGGACATTGGACATTTTCAATGGTTTCAAGTAACTATTAACATCAATTGATACACCACTAGGAGCAACACTAATAAATTTTCGGAGCTGACTTAGCGCACTTTTTCACTACACTTCTAAAACATTACAAATTTCACAATTTATATGAAATTTTTACTAATTTCCGATACAAAAAAAGCGCTTCAAGCGGGATTTGAAAGCGCTATATGAGGGTCAAAGTATACAGAGTTATATAGATAACTATATATAGTTATATAGTATATAGAAAACATAATATGACCGTATAAAAGGAGCGTAAAGAACGGGATAGTGCTATAAGCGGGAGCGCTATATCGAGGTTTTACTAAATCTTGATTTTAACTGCGCTAGTATGTTAAAAAACTAACCCAAAAAAATGTTGCGATATTAAATATTTAGTTCTTTGCAGTATAAATTGTTAGTAATCAAAAGTTAGCATAATTTTATGTTTTAAAACGTACTGAATGTAACCTTTTTTTTTTAGTATCAGATATCAGAAAAAAAAAATCGACCAACATATTCTATAAAATTGTCTAATGAAAACTTTGATTACAGAATATTCCAAGTAACATTAAACTATTTACTATTAAGCAAAACAATAATAAACTAACTTGATTTTTCTTTCCAAAGGAACAGAGTAATTTCTTCTTCTCATTATTTATTAGTATTAGTTTTATTGTATTTCTGAAATAATTGGTTGCCTGACGAGTAGCTAATTTGATCAATCTTTTCTTGATTAAGTTTAGTAAGCCCAACGTTTTTTCTATCTTTTAAAACGCTCTCTCTCTCTCTCTCATCTTTAAAAATCATTTTACAAAATAAACCTTAAAACAAAAAACTTTTCGTTAATTTAAAAAAATTAAATTAAGTGTGGTTTCCTAAGTAATAAATATAAATGGAATAAGCTTTCAATAGCTCATATCCAAAAAAATCTAATAACAAATATAATTGGATTTTTTTTTTTGCGTTGAAAATTGAGTGCTTCTGTAATTCTCTTTCCTTAGTGCTGCAGGGGAAGAAGTGGCATCATTTCAACATTAGTTTTTAAATTTGTCAACGAAACGTAATTCTTAAGTAACACCATTTACAAATCCAGATATGATTTTAAAATTATGAAACTACTTTACATTTGTTCATGTTAGGATATTACAATGCTTCAACGAATAAATACTAAAAATTAAATAGTTTGAGTGGAGAAGCCTCAACTCCTCAAACTTATAAAATAGTTTTACTAAGTTAATTTCAGGTAAGAAAAAAAAACAAAAAAGTTATTTGGGTGAAACCAAAAAAACAGGTGCATTTCATGTCCACAAATTTAAAATGTTTTTCTAGCCCATATAGGGAAAAAAAACAATGATATTTATGTTATCTGTTAGACAAAACAATAATAAGTTAGATTTTAGAAGTTTTCATTCAAAATTTATTTATTTTACCTGTTTTGTTTGTTTGATATCTTTTATATTCTGGCAGAACAAGCTGTCCTAATGAGCATGAGCACAACTTTGAACCATAATTCCTTTAATATTTCATTACTTTCTAGGTTTTTAGCTGTTTTGATATGATTAATAACTTTAGTAATTTTACAAATTTTCCCTGATTCATTGAAATATTTATTTCTTAAAGTAATTTGTAAATTTTTATTTTTGTCCCATGGTTACTGTAACCTTTGTTACTAATTCTTATTCCATGAAATTAAACAACTTAAAAATCCACCACCAAAGGTCACTATCCGCTTATATTGCAGGCAAAGGTAATTACAAGAGAAGTTAGGTAGCATTTTGAATTTGTTCTTCACATGTACTGGTTCAAAGGCAAAAGATTTTGATTTTTAGGCGAATGTGTTTTCTCTGTGTAACCTTTGTTACTATAGTTTTATAATTAATTATTGCCTTAAAAGGTAAGATATCTTATTTTATGTATTAAATAAGATAAAATCTATACAAAAAAAAAACAGTTTTTGTTTGTTTTTGTGGAATAATTGAAAGTAATGATTTTGTTTCATTTTTAATGTAACCTCTGTTACGCTTAGTTTGTAAGAGGTTACACACAAGTAACAGAAGTTACACTTTTCAGTAGTAATTGGTTTATGTTATTCTGAAATGCTTCATAAGTTGAATTTTAGGTATGTACATGTTGACTGTATTACTAAGATGTGTGAAAAATTTTATTTTTCTTCTACAATTATAAAACTTCATTCTATCATGGCATAGAAAGTTAATTTGCCCATACTTGTTTGCAAACAATCAGGCTCTTGTTGTTTTACAAGAATATCATAAAATTGATCATCATCTAAAGGTATTATAAGGAGAGATTGACATACGGATTTTTGTTATAAGTTACAGAAATTACAAATTATCTTAATAATTATTTACAATTACACCTTACTTTCTGCTATCGCGCCCAATTGATGCCGCGCTACAGCAGAAAACGCGATAGCCGAACTGAAGAACTTACGGTAATAATATTCTTATTGGTGCCTCTACCTCAAATTTTACTCCTAATTTACCCTATTTTCACCTCTTTTTAATGGCGGAGCCCGCAATATTTGAATTTCTCGACCAACCAGGACGCGATAAAGGTATTTGGGCAGCTTTTTATATGCGCGATAGTAATAAAACGCTATAGCAGAATGCGCTATAGCAGAGGGTTGGGTGTAATATTTTTTTTTTTAGAAAAAAAAATAATTTTGGACAAAGGACCTTAAAGATAAGTTAATGTAGCTATGTAGGCTTATAAATAATTATATATTGATTGAAACATAATTACACTAAATTCAGTACATTTTGTCCCGTAACAGAGGTTACAATTTTTAGATCAAAGTCAATTTTGAAAGCCCTTATTTTTATAGTTATTTTTTTCTATGCAGGACATGATTTTATATATATTCCACACATATGAAGATAATACTTTCAGAAACTGGTGAAAACTGCATCATAAAATTTTACATTATTTTTTTTTTGTTTTTTGAAAAGCACCTGTTTTTTCTGTTTCACCCATTTACTTATTCTTCTGACTAAAGGTTAGACTGCTGGTATCACTCCATGATCATTAATAGTTTTACTATGAACAACTATTGTTTGTAATGAAAATTAATTTGATCAATTAAGCCAAGCATTAGTACGATTGGATATTAATGAAATTTGGACAACATAGTAAAGGCGTTTAATCACAGAAGATGAGGAAGAGTTAAAGTGTAGTCTATGTATAGAATGGAAAAATGAAACTGACGTAAAACAAAACAAAATTTCATGGAAATTCTGTGGAATTTTTCTCCCCCTTTTTTTTTTTTAATTAAGAATTCCTTTTCTTAAAATTTTCATACTTTAAATATGAAATTTATTTCAATAAAAAAAAAAAACTTTCTCCAGAGTTTGAATTTTAAAAATAAATTACTTTTGAAATGTAATTTATCACTTAAACACTTAATAAGTAAGGATAAAAAAAAAAAGAGTAATTTATGAAAAGTAAAGAAAGATACAAGAAAATAAATAAAGAGACTATTGCGAAGACAAGGAGAAGTTCGCTTCAAAGTATCAATACACCAGAGTATTTTAAAAAAGCTATTGAATTTTTTGAAAATTTAAAAATAATCCTTATTAATTTATCTCAATAACATTAAATAGAATGATAAATAAATAAATAAATAAACCCTCTCTAAATCTTATTCATTTTGATTGTACTGAAATATATCGAGATAAAATAAGCATACTCAGTATATTCCAATTACTGTAATGCAAGCAGTGCTGCTTTCTAAAGTTGTTTTAATAAATTTGTTCCTTTATTTGAACTTTAATTAAATATAGAAATCGTAAAAATCTTAAATGAATGCTAACCCTTATTTAATCTATTTAAGAAAATGTTTACAAAAACCGACAAACAAAATTTGCAAAGTCAAGTTTAATCTTTTTGCAAGTAGTAATTTTTTTACAATAATTAGTGAGAAGTTTTATTGTTTACATCACATCGAAATACACAAAATGGAAAAAAAAAATCGAACAACAGTAAAAAACTAAAATAAATAAATGCAATAATAAAAATCAGATTATATGTGAAAAATATGATACGTATAATCCTCAGAAAAAAAAGTTTCGAAGAAAGGAAAACGGAAACAATGCATTTAAAAAGAAAGTTTAAAATTGAAGTGATGAAATTCTTTAATTTTATTCCACCTGTAAGAGATAGGATGTCTTCAGGTAATCTACACTTGATATCATCCCGAAGAACTTGCTATGTTTCAACTTGTATAGGCACACATTTTTTTGTCAACCAATGCTTTTCTTCAATTTTTTAATTTCAGAAGCTTTCAAGCTTATTTATTTATTTTTAGTTTTTATGCTCCATTCAGTTTATGGCAATAGAGTAAATTACACTGTATTGTCATTTTTGGATAATGTTTTCAATGCATGTTCTTTCTGTTCTGGCCTTCTAATGATATAAAACAAACCTTCTAGACATAAATTAAAAATACAAGTTGTTTTTTTTTTTTCCTGAAATGAATGACGTCAATTCTGAATACCTGCTCCTTTCGTTACATGGCGTGTTTTAAATCCAAAATTTTAAATAAACTATAATAAAATATTTTATTCAATGTAATATTACATTAAATCATATATAATGCACGTCATACGTATATCAGAGATTTTAAAAAGACTTAAATTGTTTTTATTTTTATTTGAAAGAGTATCAGGGTGAATATTTTTTTTTACAAATGCGTACAAAAAAATTTTAAAACATGAAATTTTGTTTTTCATAAATTTAATATGTGATAACATTTACGATATTAAATCCAATCACATTTTAACATTAATAGAATTGATAAAATTAAATTTAATATTCGAATTAAAAGAAATTCACTCAATGTATACATAGGCTAATTAAGTGAAATACATTTCAAAATATATTCGACTTATTTATAAAATGCAATCACGAATTGCAATAAAACTCTGAGACTAAATGAGAAAAGAGACAAAATGAATGTATTGAAAATAAAACAATAACTTCATGTAAACTTCTTAGTCAGTTTTATTTTAATGTTAGAAATTTAAAAATGAGCTTTCATTTATCCATCATTTCACTTAATATAAATCTACAATAAACTTTGATAACTGCATTCAGATAATTAATACCTAACTGCATTCATGACAACCAACAACTCTTTTCAATGTTTTCCACTAGGTTGTTAAAAAAAAAAAATATTCATCTAAAGACTGCTAACCAAATACAGAAGATGATTCCAAATTAAGAAACATTTTTTGTGCACTTTTCCAATGGTATAAAATATTTAATATATATATAAAACATATAAAAATGTTTCGCTTCTCTATAAACATTGTAAAGAAACTCATCCTTATTAAATAGGAAATGTTTTGGAAACATTTATCATCATGAATATTTATTTATTTAGAAAGTAAGAAAAGTTAATCTTGAAAATCAGCAGTTGCACAAGATCTTTCTACAATTAAGTTTTATTTATTTATTTTTTTTATTTTCATTTGACATTCTAAAAAAAATCTTACTTGAACGAAATTGATTGACAAAACACATGGAGATTCTCGTCGATAAAGAAGGACGCTGTGGTTTCATATCTCAAAAGAAAAAAAATCTATTTACATAAACGCCTTTCCAAAGGGTTTGTAAATATGGTTAACAAACATCACTTGTTTATCGGAGAGTATTTCGATTCCAATTATCGGAGAAGATAATTCTAGATACTGCTACTTGTTTTTAATTGGGTTCAGAAACTGCTAAGGATTTCGTTTCCAATTCAATACTGTTTGTAATTAATAAATTCAATAGTTTTAATTAATCTTACTTCTTTCATTTAAATTCTATTTGTTTTTATCGTCAGCTTTTATTTAGAAATTGTAAACTATATCTGTTTCTCCAATCTCAATATTTTTCATTGCAAGAAGTACTTTCAGCTGAATGCAAAAAATCTAGTTAAAAACTGTGACGGGTTTCAAAAGATATTAATAACGAGAAGAACAACTTTCGTTTGAATGAAATCATTTCAATTTAATAACACTTTCAGTTGTACGCGCTAGAAGAGTAAAGAGACGCGTTAACAAATATATTGAGAAACATAGTTTACAAACAGAAGTGCGCTTAAGATAAGCAGATTAACTAGTCAGCCGGAATAATTCTAATAGAAAAAGAAGAAAAAAAAATGAGAATAATAAAGGCAGGAGAAAATTTATCATTAATTAAACGTGAAAGTTAGTTAATGCTTCGGCTGTTTGCGACTACTAACTCTTCTAAATTATTAAACTAAAAATTAACTTTTTAAAATAGACCTTAAAGCGGAAAAAAAAAAATAGTAAAAGAGTTTCATGGACTAGAAATAACAACATAATTTAAACTCACCTCCTCCGTTCTTGTAACATAAATAAGGGAATCGCCACACATTGGCCAAGTCCACGGCAAATCCAATCACGGACAGAAGAAAATCGACTTTCTTGCCCCATGTTTCGCGCTGGTCCTCAGACCCTGGCCCCGATTTCTCTGCTACCATGGCAACGTGTGTGGGTGCCAGGTTCAAGTCCCGAGGCGGAAGGCTCCTGCTCTTCTTCGACGCCAACCGCCTTAGCTCCCTGGTCACGTGTGCAGAACACTGAGCATGAGCGGATCGTCACGTGATTGGAGGGAGGACCCTTGCAACTTCGAACCATAATTATGATTACTTCGGATAATGCCCAGACTTCAATTCTCTACTTAATGTTCATATTCTTAGAAGAGCTTTATTTGGCAAAAGCCAATGACACAGTAATTCCTAGTAATGTGGAGCATATTTTTAATTTTTTTTTTTCATAATTTTTAAACTATCGTGACAAGAAAAAGTCTATTTTAAAATCTCTATCATCAAATAAACATCAGCAAATGAAGTTAGAAGATCATCTCAAAAATCAATAAATAAGATTCTCTAAACTCTACGCAAGTTGCGCGCATTCACGCAACAAATGCTTGCTGTTAAATAAAGTCACAGAATAACACGAGGTTGACATTTCTGTTAGTCCTACACTTACCGCAATTCCAATTATTTCCTAATTCTTTAAAAAAAAAGTAAGAAAAGACTTCTCCAAAATAAAAGAAAAACACAGTGAATTGGGTAAATTGGTGATTCGTTTTTTGTTGGTTAAAACGAATTTATTAACCCATTAAATAATCAAAACGTAAACTTGTATAAAACATAGGAAAAATAACAGTTAAACATTTACGACAAAATTTTGAAGTTTTTAATTAGAGAAACGTAAGATGAAAATTTATAAATGATTTTAAAAGTAATAATTTCTCAAAATTGTCAAAAAGAAAATTATTTAATGCTTTAAATTTCCGCGTCGTTTCCAGAAATCGATTAAATACCATAAAATAAAAAAAGAAGAAAGAAAGACAGAAACTAAGAATGAAGCTTAATCTGGAGAATGGAAAACATCAGAAAATTTAAAAGTTGAAAATATAAAAAAAAAAAAATAGATATGAAACAATAACTTAATGACTAGGTAACTTATAAATATCAATAAACTAAAAAGGATTTGTTCAAAAATTCATTAAGTAGTTTATCAAGGATGAGATAGAAATGTCATTTTGCTTGATGTTTATTTATATTAAAACTATTCTTTCAGAAGTAATGACTACCAACATAAAAAATGATTTCAATTCCTTTTGAATTTAAATGTTTTTGAAGTCAATTAAAATCTAATGCATCAGCATCTTATTGAACAACCTTTTAAGAGACATTAAGTAAAGAAAAAGTTCAACTAATTCAAAATTTTCTAGAACCTTTTTGTATTCAATGAAATTAAAGGCAACGTTTAATATTACTTATTAGTTTATTTTTGCTAGTACTAAATTTAGTGGACATGAACACAATGAAATTTAGTTCTGTGCGTTTCTATTAATAGTTATTATCGTTGCAAAACCGATAATAAATGTTCAAAAATATACTTTTATAAAATTTCCAACAATGGAAGGGTTATTCTAGATTTCTCTTTTCTAAATTTGTGAAATTATTTTAGAAAAAACAAACAAACCAAGCAGAGGAACATTATTCACCATTAACCCTAAAGAATCTTCTCATGGAAAGCTTACGTGATAGCAATTCCATTCTTCCTCAGTCACTCTTGCTCTAATGCTTCTTCGACAATCATTATCAATCAGGAGAAAATTTTGGAATAGAACCAATAGTCTCGCTCTGTTAATCCTGTCGATCTGGCCGATCTTGGAACGCTTAAGCTGCCGATCACTCTTAGCAACTTGCGGTTTTTTTTTTTTTTGGTTGGAGAACTATCATTTTGTTTCATTGTCTTTTTGATTGAATGGCGAATATTGAATGTTTACCTCCTTAAGTTTACCTCCTTAAAGGTGGTGAAGTTTTTTGAAAGTTATGCATATTTCACATGAATTTCCTTGATTACAAAATTGAAATATAACATTACTTTGTACCTAACACGTAATTTTTGTACCAATTGGGAAAGTTTCGAAGTGATCTCACAATTTCGATTCTTTCTCATATAGGCCTACTAGTGGAAAATGAAAAATGAACACTCTGAAGCCATGGTCCCAGAAGAATAAAATTTTATTAACACATTCTTTAGGTCGTACACTGTACATGATCATGCGCACGGGATAATACGCCTATGTGCAGAGGCTACAGTGTGTATCAAAAGGCCATGTCATGGAGACAATCGTAGAGGTGCCGAATGTAATCTTGGAATGCCACACATTCCACCTGGTGACGCAGTTGGTTAAGGTAAGTCGCCGGTGTTGCAGATGCCGAGTCCCACACATGCTCAATGGGGGACAGGTCTGGTGATCGTGCTGGCCAGGGGAGTTGACGAACGCCATGGAGAACTCGTTGAGTTGCACGAGCAGTGTGTGAGCGGGCATTGTGCTGTTGAAAGAGTACATCTACTGATGTTGCAAGAATGCTAACAGAACGGGTTGGATGTACGCTGCCCTGCTTAATGGTCTTGTAGGAGAACCAGAGTCAAACGGTCATTGTAGGCTATGGCTCCACACACCATGATGCCAGGCGTTCGTCCTGTGTGTCGCTACCTTATAATTTGTAGCCGGTACCGCTCGCCTGGTCGACGCCGCACGCGCAAACGGCCATCACTAGCGCCGAGACAGAACCTGTTCTCATCACTAAGCACAACACTGCGCCATACATTCCTCGAGGTGCTTCTTTCACGACCACTGGAGGCGGCCTGCACGGTGGAGAGGCATGAGGGGAAGTCTGGCGAGCGGCACCCGTGATCGTAGCTCAGCTTCCAGCCAAAGGTTGCAGATGGTCCTAGCTGACACCCCGGGTGAGACACTGCTCCTAATCTGTGCTGCGGTCGCCGTGCAATGCGTGCACTCGTTCTGGAGTGCATCCGTGCGCCGCTGCCGTCCGAAACGATCATCTACATCTTCCTGCGCCACCGGCATCAACACTTCACGTCCAACGTGTTGAGCGATTCTCCGTTACCCGGCCTCCCGAGACCCACAGTGCGACCTCGCTGAAACTCCCTTAACTGCACAAACTGTGCTCGCCTACGCCATCCTGGCAGGTCTACAACATTCACCACCACTTTGGCGCCCAATACGGTGAAGGAAACAGCCGACCACTCTTGCGGCAGATTAGCAACTGCTGATGGGGCTTGGATTGTCCACTGCCAGTACTCGCTTCCTATTCTTCCACAGTGCTGCGCTTTTGATCATCGCATTTACTGTCCTCTAGCTGTACTACACGCGAATGGGTGCTTCCCATTCATTTACTTAGGAGTGAATTTTTCATTTTTTTTTTTTTCATATTTCATTTTCCACCAAAGTGTGTATATATACATATATCATTGTTAATTATCGCGATTCTGTGATATTCCAGAGCTACTTGGCTTTGAAGACCCTCAGCGGATAGATTCAAGAAACATATTCTATCAGCATCTAGCAACAAGAGTTTATTGATTATTATCTATAGTCTTCCATCCACTCATTTCACATCTTTCCGTATAATAATGAAATGATGTTCTGCTGTACAACTCTGCCGTTTTACATTGTTGTCATTTGATCTCTAAAACTCATCATTCAATCTTTATTGGGTATTTTCGGAGTTTTCTTAAATCCTACCTATAAAAACAGTTCAATTTACCGACTTTCTTAAAATTCTAGTCCAGTATTGTTTTCTGCCAGAAACTAAAATTTTTAAATTCTTAAAATTAAAATTGCAAGGATCCGACCTCATCTAGTCCCATTGTTCGAGAATCGCTGGGAGCCTAAACCTCCCCAGCACCAGAGGAACTGCTACGGTACAGATTTAACCTTTTTATTTATTTATTTATTTATTTATTTATTTGTTTGTTTGTTTGCTTTTTTTTAATTCATGGTTTTAACATTTGTAAGAATCAATCAAACTTACATTACAAACCTCTGTTTCTTACTATCTGAATAATGATAATTTCTTAAGAACTTCTTTATTCTAGGCAATATTTCGATCGGTTCCAATTTTCCGATCTTCTTCAGGCGGAACAAATTTAGTATATCTTCTAAACCTATTCTTACATTTTCGCAAAAATGTAATAAAGAAGTTGCAAATCAAATATGTAACATATAAACTTATACATGTCATAGTAATATTTAACAATCTACAGCAATAGATTGTTAATGTAAATTTTCTTATGCTTTTTTTGACACTTTCTTTAAATTATTTTACTGAATAATCATTAACACTTTTTCCCTTGTCCTTGTTAATATAATCGAAACTTCGGATAATCATACCTTCAATTCTAAATCTCTCATCGTATCTTCTTTAATTCTCTACATTGTATCTGTTATCAGATCAGTTTATGTTTTTCATGTAAACAATGATCCGCCCAATCTGAAATATTCTTCTTGTTCCTCCTGTAATATTTGATTTGCAACTTGTTGTTTGTTTTAATTTTACGAAAATATAGGAATAGATTTACAGAATGTTCCGCCTGAAGATCGGATAATTGGAATCGATCGAAATATTGCATAGAATAAAGAAGAAGTTCGTAAGAAGATGTATATATTATCATTAGTCAATCAAATTGTTACATTGTGGCCGATAGTACTGACTGGAGTTATATTCAAAGCCTTTTGTATGTGATACGGAATGTCTTCAAAAAAAAGAAAGAAAGGTAGAGTTATCTACTATTGGTAGATCATCAATAAGAAATTTTTAGGTTTGGAATTTAGGATATCCAAAAGGACAACATTGGCCAGAACCTTGATACAGAGGAAAATACATTTCGAACTTTCGAATGAAGATTGTGAACAAATTAAGAATTTTTTTTTTATTTTCTTTTTAAATCTTTTGAAATCTCCCGTTTCATTTTTTGATGAAAAATATTGACTCAACTCAATTATTTTAAGAGAAATTTTAATAGATCTTTTCAATAAAATGTTTCGTTTAGCCCATCTTAAAAATTATGTTTATAACATCAGTATTGTACTCCTGTCAATCCCTACAAATAACTTTTGATCTCCTTGAAACTAAGCATGCTCATTTATAGCATATGTGTACCTAGAATTTTGGAATGAGAGGGGTTGGGATTCAACCGAGAAAAAAAAAAAAGTCGAATAAGGAGGGAGAGTTTACGAACAAAGCGATGATCTCTAACCAAAAAAGAAAGGTCCAAAATCATAGATTTTTTTTCCGTATTGGGATGCTATGGACTGGGTGGAGGGGTTACAACTCCTATCAAATGCCCCCCTCCCCAATCCGCTAATGGCCAATGGTTTACAGAACTAACTGTAAATGGTAAGTTATTTGAAAATTTCTCCGTGCACATCCTGTGAAGGTAAAAGAAATTTCTAAAGAAACGCATTGGAAGCAAAACATTAACTTTGACTGACTGCAAACAATGTTTTAATTGACATCCAACAATGCTTCGTAGCAGAGCAAATGCTAATCCACCTTTATGCGTGTTTTGATTTTATTAAAATTAATTGGAATTTAGGTGAATTAAATTAAGAATCTGCGGATTTAATCAATTTTCAGCAAATAAAAAAATTTAGAGTAAGAGTGTTTTTATCTGACCGACATGTTTTGTAAGTATGGAAAAGTCATTTTTATCAGTATTGTTTTCACAACATTAGGAAAGAAAAAAAGAAGGAAAGACAGAAAGAAAAGAAACAGAAAAAGATTTTTATAAGAAAATAGTGTTCAAGTTCTTTCAAGAATTTCTTGTTATTTCAGTACTAAAAGCTTTAGAACCTAAACTGCAAACCTTTCAACTAATCATGTGAACAGCATTTAAAACATATTTTCGGTTTTGAAAGCATTTATTATGTTTTTAAAAGTCTTTAGCAAATACAGATAGTTAAATAAATAGCAGGGTCAGGTAATTTAGAAATTTCAATCTAGGCCTACTTGTAATAATCTTTTCTTGCTTTAAAGTCCATTTTAATTTTGTCAATAAATAAATAAATGGAAAGTCGACATACAATTGATCAAGAATGTCTTTTTGAAGTTTAAATATATTATATTTTTTATTGCTGTTAATATAGGGTAAGGTAGGGTAAGATGACGAACTTAAGCTTCAGAGATTGTCCCTCGGCTTAGTAAGTGGTTTAAAAACCTGAAATTTGTAAGGACACTTCTTGTAACCTTTATGTTCAATAACAAAATATGAAACGCTGTTTTGCCCCAAAAAAATTATTTCACCCAAAAAAAAAAAAAAAAAAAAAAAAAAGTAATTTTCGTCATCTTACCCCACCTAAGGGGTAAGATAACGAAGGGGGTGGGTAAGATGACGAACAGATAAAAGTAATTCATTAAGATAGAAACATATTATTTTAAAATTGCAGAGAAACAATTTCACTTACTAACGTGTGGCATGAATTAGAAAAGTCAAAGATGAAACAGTTAAATTACAATAACAGATTGCTCGTAATGAAACTTTGAGCAATTAGGTACAATAAAATTTAGAAGAACATTAGTGTTGGCTCTGGCACGTTATGTTTCTTTGCTGCAGCATTTACACTTGAGGTTTTATCTTTTATTTCAGCAATAGCTGCATTCATTGTCTCCTTATCCAACTTTCCCCTGTCACTTTTCCTTGTATAATTTCGTGGCATGCTGTTTATAATACCTAAAACATTCATAGATAAACAGTCATACATGTGCATTTAAAATAAAAGAAAAAAATAACTGCAACTAAAATTCAGTTTCAAAACCAATTTTTAAAAAAGGACAAAAGCTATTCATAAAAAGGTACTCAAAAACATGTTGGGTAAGATGACAAACTAAGCAAACTTCTCGTCATCTTACCCGCCCTGTCATTCGTCATCTTACCCCATGCCGCCAATTTGATTTAGAACTTATTTATCATTACCGTGCCTTATCGTAAACAACCTACACTACACATAGTTCTTTACATTATGAGTTGTATTTTGAAAATATTTTATGAAAGAGCAAAAACAACTTAACGTACTCGAGTAATTCCTTACGCTGTGAAATCGAAAAATTACAAACGCACGGGAAACAAACACATCTTAGTCGCTACTGCTCGAAAAACAATCTGGCCCGACATCCCTTGCAGTGAACTTCGTTACTAATCACCTGAGTCTCAGAAAGTGCTTGGACAGGTGCTCCTATCCATGAATGCCTCGGAGAAATACCGAGTTCGTCATCTTACACGCTTCGTCATGTTACCCGACTTTCCCCTATTTGATTCATTCTTCTTTTTGTTGAACCATTGCTCATGGCAGTGGATTGATTAGAAAAGAAGTGACTGCACTAAATGTCCTTTGCTACATTAAAGATTGGTCAGTAAGAAGATAGGGTAGAAGCATGATAATCATTTCTACTCCGTTACAATTATTAAGAAATCGGTCTTATCCGTGCTTTACTGATTGAAAAATTTCTAAGAGAACTGGGAGCGCCACTACATCAACTCCAGTCAATTGCAGCGAAAGAACCTTTCTGTGACAAAAAAATCGAATCAACATAAAGGAAGCGTCCATTATGAATGAAACTCCGTGATTACTTTCACTTTAGATACGCAAATGATTAAAGTTAAGTTGTCAAGAAACGTCACCAAATATCTCCTGACTCAATGGAAGTGCTTACCATATGGTCCATATTAGTGCCGTACTTAGATCTATCAACCCAGGCAGCTACCTAGGACGGCACTGTCATAGGCGGCGGCGGTGGTCATTGCGCCTTTTGAATTTTTGACACAACTACATAAAACAGACCCAAAAATGATTAATCAATGTGCTAAAAATCTTGAAAAAAGTATCCACAGGACATTGAAGATTCTTTAATCTTCAATGTCCTGTCTTCATCATCAGGATGCTGATGATGAATCTCTGGTAGATTTGAAAGCCTTCATTTGCTTTTGATTTTGATTTTTGATTTACATGTGTGTTTTGTATTTCATTTATAACTATGCTATTAAACGCACATAAAATAATTCTTTTAATTTTTGAAGATTCTTTAATAAACGAATGCCTTCATCTAAGATCGATATTAATGTCTTTCGAAAGTGAAGTGGATGAAAAACTGTCCATATTGCACTGTAGTAGTTATACAGTTTGCTTCGAAAAAAAGCTATGTTAGATATTTATACAAACATTGAAGTGGAGTTATGTATTTTTCCTATATATCAATAAATACGGCAGGCATAAATTTCTATGTTTACCGGGACGAAGCCAGGTACGACTGCTAGTTATATATACCTATATGGTACCATATACCTATATGGGTGTGTGTTTTCACAGTTTAAATGGGAGAATTTTATGCAGGGGTCGCAAAAATAGCGCTATCGAGGGCTGCCAAACTTCTAAATCCGGCCCTAGTCCAAATAAAGGCCCTCAGAATCTTAATAGACACATTCTGCTTCGTGTAACTGTTGCAGTCAAAGTAGCTCACCATCAGCATCAGTAAAGCCTTGACGAAGCGCTCGAGGATCCCAACGAGCAATTGTAGGAGAAAGGCCGCAACGTGGGACTCCGAGAAGTCTTTTGGTCATGCAAACGAATCGCTCGCTTCTTAGCAAACCTGTCTTCATCACATATTACATGAAATTACTTCTCTTCCCTGTTTGGATCTGCGGCAGAAGTAGACGTCCCTGAATCCCACCTCTCCAATATACACATTCACACATATATATATATATAAAAAAAAAAAATCATTATTTCTATTAAGCAACATAAATAATAATAAATTCTCTATTGAATTAGAAACCTTTAAAATTTCATATTTACAATTTTCAAAATTTCAAATGTAATTTTTTAGTCAACTCCACTGAATTTTCTATATTTATTAGTATATGTTATATTCCTTTGTATAATCTATTTATCAATTGATCTTCAATTAGTTGCATTATTTCTGACAAAAATGATTTTTGAATGAAACTTTAAGAGATTTTAAAACTAATCAAGAACTGCATTAAGTTCAGGGTTAATTGGCTTTATGAACTCTTGGTTTGAGCAAATTTTATCTTTCCCGTATTTCCTATGTTATATTTTCTTACATTTGTATGTCTTCAACTTACAATTTCTTGACTATTATTAGTCAATAATTGCAAATCTGAAATTCTAATTATCTGAGTTTATAGCATTACAAATTTAATTCTGTAAATCAGTGACGGGGCGTATCTCAATAAAATTTGTAAGCGGTCGCCCACTACGACCACAGCGAAAAAAAAAAAAAAAGAAGAAAGAAAAGAAAACGTTCCTAAAGAGATTTTTCAAGCTTTCATCATAAGTGGATGAATCTTTTTTCTTTTTTTTTTTGGTAGAGTTCTGAATAGTGAATAAGACTGTAGAAAAATTGAAAAAAAAAATAAATAAATGAAATAAAAAGATAAAATCAAAGTTTTGAGATTTTGTACAAATTTTCACTTTTTATTTTACGTGATATTTTCTCCTATTTCACTTTTCCCAATATTATCAGATACTAGGATGAAACAGTTTTTCCGTTAAGGTACTGTATCTCAGACCGATGGACAGACGAATGCCTTAAAATTAAATTTTTTTTTTTTTGGTTCTTAAAACTTTTATAGATGGTTTAGGTCTTTTAAAAAAAGATTATATTTATTTTATTGAAACCAGACGATAAGGAGGGTCAGAAAAATTGTCAATATGATTTTTTTTTTTAAAAATAACTATTTCTGGGCTATTGCGATTCAATATACGCTGTTTTTTATAATGGAGTCTAACAGATGTAGGATTTATTCCTTACATTCAAATCCAGTCTCTATTAATCTACTATTGTAACTCCTTTTTCCAATAGATGGAAATCTTTCTTTAATTTGTTCGACTACTTTGAGAAAAAATAATGCAATCAAAAATCCTGAAAAACATTTTTCATTGTTACAATATGTTCTATTGATTATGTGAAAACTAAATTTTAAAATATATTTAAATAGATCTTCCAAATACTTTAGCATTCTGGTATCGATGTGACTGTCACAATTCTTCAAATCCAGTCAAGGTTTGTGCAAGGTTTTCGCGACATAGCTCAGAAAACGCTTACAAGACCCTTAACACTGAAGGTGCTGAGTCTGTGAGTAGAAGTAGGGAATCAGTGACCTCACTCGGCACAACGTAAGCAACTGGACGAATTGCTAGGCTAGATATATTTTGCTTTTACCTAAGTTATTAAATAAATAAGATAAAACTAAAAAAAATATCTCAAGTTGAACCATAAATAAATCATTTCAAATTTAAAATGCAAAAGTAAGCCGTCTAGCCATTGAAATGAGGGATGGGAACCAAAATAAATGAGCCTATGTTTTAAGTTGGACCATACAGACAATTATACCAGCAGATAAAAAGACAATAGACAGACAAAGGAGACAAATATTCAAGTGACATAGTAAGACTTAGCATATTCAGTCAAAAACAAACCAAAACAAAGTTGTTGCACCAGCCCTCTCTCCGCAGTTGTATATAAAAGCAAATTTATAGGTTGTGTCAAAGAAAAATTTTAATGACTTCTAATGACACAAATGACTCATCATATCTAACAATTTTGTACTTGTTTGGAGTAAGCAAGTGTCCTTCAATTTTATCATAACAGTGATAGTTTACAAATCACATTCAAGTAATACATTTGTAGTTAGTTAAATGGAAGGATTTTGGTCATTTAATATTGTGGGAGTTCAAACAGGAAAAATGCTGTAGAAACTGCTGATAAAATGTGCAGTGTGCTTAACCGACATGATCAAATTGACCGACAGTGCAATATTGGTTTGTGAAGAAATGTTCTGAAGATACGTTATTGAAGGAGGATCATCTAACTTTGATGATGATGCTGTAAGAGTATTGCAGGAATTTAAATACATTCTAAAGGTAATCGGGAATCCGTTTTCGTTTGTGAATTTTATTTTTCAACAAAAAATTGCAATGATTCTTAATCAATTTAAAAATTTTTAATGACTCGACCTAATTTATTGTGCCATATAATATAATCGACATATAATTATAAATAGCCACATTGATGAAAGCAGTTAACAGATTTGTTTTTATACATCAAGTCTCTCCTATCCTTCGAATGCTTTTCTGCTTTACTAAAAAAATAAAAATTCATTTGTCTACATTTTTACTCTTTCCGACTTACACAATTAAAGAAAAATTTAAAAAAATATATAATTTTTGATTCTAATAATAAGTGCTTTATTCAATACTACAGTATTTCGTCGCTCAGTTTTATTCTTCCTGAATTATTGCTGCAAAGCAGTCACACTTAACAACAATCCTTCTTCTATGACATATGAGATGACGACGCATTTCTCAGGTAGCACCTCGCCCCATTTGGATCTAACTCACTTAGTCCTAATAACTGATAACCTCAAAAGCCCTAAACATGCCCTACTGTGTCAATAATTTAGTAATAAATATGTGTCATTCGTAAGGAAATATTGTTTCAATAAAGTTGTCCCAAAATAATTATCTTATTTATTTTTCATTACGGTTTCTCTTAAAATTTAACTGATAATTAAATAGCAATAAAAATTAATTATTGACTGAGCAAGTGAAGTATGTGAAAACTTATTACTCGACTTGAACCTGTTTGTCCTTTGTTTGTCTATTTGCACGTACACACTAAAACGACTGCACGGATTCCCTTACATTTGGTATATTGCTTATTGAGGATCCAATTTAAACATAGACGAATTTTATTTTCATTTGCACCCATCCCAGCCTTCAAAACTGAGGCTCAAAATTCCTCGATAAAAGACTGAACTCATTTCCTTAAAATTTGATACAGTTGTTGTTTATGGTCCAACTTAAAGTATGAGGACAAATTATTTTGTTCCTGAGCCGTCTTACCTTCCCCAATCCTCAAAATTAAAAGTTGACATCACTGCAATGTTCAATTCCCGTGACTAGATGGCTAGTTGAGCGTATATCAGCTATATTATAAACAGATGTCAATCGATCAAAGCAAAGTTCTAAGGGACCCTTACGTTACCCGACCCCAAAGTCGGAAACCTTCGTTTTTCCAAAAGTTCGTACATAGGATAATCATGTACTGCAGTTTACGTGATACCTTGAATATGTGATACCTTTCTAATAACCAAACGCTCGATTCTTTCTTTCTTTTTCTTTTTTTTTTTAATGAGAGTCATGAATACACCTCTGTAATAACTTTTGTTTGTCCCTCTTTGGCTTTTTTTCTTTCTGTATCTCTGAGACAACGCGATTTAGCCACAGAGCTCGAACAGGTACTTCAAGGATGCATGCTCCTCTCGATCACCTCCAAACAAACAAAATAAATAAGTTGGACTTTACCAACTTAAAATACGGTGAGTAATAAGCTGTGACTGAATTTTAAGCAGATCAATTGAGCCATTTTAGCGAGGGATTTCGAGATCCATTTTTTTTGGGGGGGAGGGGGGAGTTTCGCCTCATTTTTGAAAAAAGGACCACCATGGTTTTATTGCATTATACGAAAGCTTTATCTATGAATTTCGTTTTGAGTACAATTTTTTTTAGTTTGCCAGTTGTTCTTCCAACAATGATTTTATTTTTTTTCTGAAGACGATTTTTAAGATTGAAATTATATAACTAACTCCATGGCTCTACAGCCCATGTAGGGCCTTGGCCTCCTTAACAATATGAGCCCACTCTTTTCTATCTTGCGCCTTTCTCCTCCATCCTCGTACCTGGAGCTTTTTCAAATCGCGTTCCACATCATCAAGCCATCTAAGTCGTGGTCTTCCTTTTAATCTTCTACTATACAAAGTAAATATAGATTAGGTATTACCTTAGCTTTCCATTGCGCACTGGGGGGACTAAGCGCCGCATTAAGGAGGGGTGTTGCCATTTCGAAGACTGAGTGGAAGTCCAAAGTAATCTGACTCTTATTGTAAATTGGACTTATTTTAAGTAAGGTACATGCCAAATTTGATAGGAATCCGTCCAACCAACTTAATGTGATGCGCATACAAACAGACAAATGAATAAACCAAGTAATAGATAATAAATAGTCTGTAATTCTAGGTTTATACTTTACAGCCTTTTGAGCTTTTGAATACTATGAAGCTCCCTTCTCTATTGCTGATGCCGCCTATGAATATACATTCTTCATAGTAACAGGTTTCCATGGTTTACACTTTATTATTGGTACCCCCTTTCTTATTATAATATCTTCCTATTTTTAGTAAAATCCCTGCTAAAACCATGGCTTGAGATGAGGAACCTTAGCGAGTAACAAAGGGCTTAGCGAGTTAACTGCAACTCTTATTTTTAAGATATACTCACCGGATTTTGGCAGGTACTTGCCAATTGTTTTCGTACATCGAAATAAGCCTCCTCCAACCCAGCCCTCCAAGCCCTGCTCGATGGAAAGCTAAGCTTATACGTAAAGACTGGAGAGGGAGACGGTATTTTAATTTGGCTCAAAAATATACATCATATCAAATTTTAAAGAAAGCAGTCTAAAAGTTTAAGTGAGGAATTACAATAGAAATGAACAATATATTATAAAGTGGACCACAAATAAGCTACGTACTAAATTGGATGGAAATCCGTCCAACAGTTTTAACGTGATACAAACAAACAGATGGACGAAGAACAAAATGTTCAAATGGGATAGTGAACCTTCGCATTCTCAGTAACAATTAAAATAGTATTATTCCGACTGTTTGATATGAAATCAATATAAACATATGTACATTACTATCTATTGTGGTGTGTTTATTGTTCAATAATTAACATAATGCCAAAAATACAATTCAGCATTTTCTTTTTTTAAATAATTTCATTATAACTTTAAAATCCGATAACTGAAGCTATTTGCGCAGTAATATTTTAAAATGAAATATTGTTAAAAAAAAAACAAAAACAACAACAGCAAATAAGTCCATAGATTTATACAAGTTTTTTTTTTTTTTTTTTTTTTTTTTTTCCCTCCCACGATAGGTACGCAAGGGACAATTTTTTGAGTACTATTTTGCCGAAGAATCGTTCTTCAGAATATATCGTCAGAGGAACAAGACAGAAGAAGAAAATGATGCAAACTAGCTTCGGGATTCGCATCTATTACATTTCTTTGGTACAGATAAATTCAGACAAAGCTATCTCCTTGACAATAACGATATACTTAAACGATTTTCCCGAAAAGGAAATTCTAATTGTAAGTATTTTACATTCTTAAGCGTAGAAGTGGACCTCGTAGCCAAGTGATAAAGAACTTGATTGAGGCCTATAGGAGCCGGGTTTAACCCCAGGTGGACGTCGCCGGAAATCGGGTAAATCATCTGACTAAACGTAGTGTCGTTGGTCAGGAAGCCTTACCTCCCGCGATCCCAAGGGCCACACAGCCCTATAGTGGGACACTTTAACTTCTAACTAAGCATATAATATACTAATGAATATAATAAAATGAGTGTTTTAATTATTATTTAGAAATTGAGAATGCTTGTCCACATTTTACACTTATCTATTTCAAGTCGGATGTACACAATTCCGATTTTCTATTAGGCCTACGTTCCATTAAAAAGTTATTACATCAAAAAGTTTTTAAAATACAGTTTTAAAATTAAGATGATATTTAAAATGTTCATTCATTTTTGTCACAAAAATGAATTCATTTGTAAAGAGAAAACTACTTCCTCGATTCCTAAAATGTTCATTTTCTAGGAACTTTATATGCATTTGCATTATAATCTCTTCAACAGCAGAATATTCCTATTATAGCTTCAAATGGTATATAGTACAGTCGGACCTCTATTTAACGAACCTCTATTTTGCGAATTTCTCTACTGTGCGAACTTTTCTTTGGAACCAAGAACATTTTGCTAATTTCTTCGTAAAATAACCTCCAAATAGCGAAATGCATTTTCTATTTAACAAACTTTTTCATGGTATCTATTTTTTTTTCCTCCTTGAAATGTTTTTATTATCAATATTCCCTTTGAGGAAATGAAAGAAATGTGGATACAGCTGAGGGAAAAAGAAGAAATTAACGATGATGTGCTGATTGATGATTATCTTTCACTTGATTTTGAAGTTGAGACCTCGGAAACACTAACTGAATCGGATATTTTGGACAGTGTGAAAAATAAAAACAATACAGAAATGAATTGCGATGAAGATGAAGATGATGAAAATGGAAATGATCATGATGCAGAAATAAAAAAAAACCTTCGTTTGATGAAATGCTAAAATCATTTGAAACAATCCGACGCGGATTACAATTTGAAGAAGATAGCCTGAAGGGGTTTTTGGTGCATTGCAAAGATGTGAGACATACTATGAGCGAAAACACTTTTTCAAAAAAAAAAAAAAAAAAAAAAAAAAAAAAACTCATGTTAGTAAAGTTAGTTAAACAGATGCATGAGCTTTGTTTTAATTCAACGCAAAATAGACTTTATTAGTAAAACTTAAGTATGTAATGTATGTATGCATGTGGTAATGTATGCTTTATGTCATTAAAATTATTTACTTTTTTTTAATACTATTTATTGTTTATGTATTTTAAATCTGTTTCACGTAGTTTAAAGTAATTTTAAAAGGTGAATCTCTATTTAACGAATTTTCCAGATAACGAACTTTTTTTCGGGATTTAGCGACTTCGTTAAACAGAGGTCCGACTGTATTTCCTTCCTCCTCAACCTTTTTATATTTTCGTCTGTGCTTATGTCTATGTGCAAATAACTTCTGAATTTTAGTGAATAGATTTTCTTGAAAACTGGCATGCCTATTCACAGATGCAAATTAACTTTTACCTTCAAAATTTCTCAATGAGGAACCCTATGTAAAACTTTGCTTGGGTAGGTGATAAAAATTCTCATAAAAAAATAAATAAATAAATAAATAAAATTAAAAGCGAAACAATTGACTAACACCCAATCCTTTTGTTTGCATGTGCTTTGATTTTCATTAAAATTAATGGGACCAAAATTTGTTACAATTTCAAGAAAACAGATCTTCGACAAAATATCTAATGGTAATTGAAATAGATCCTATTAAATTAAACAAATCAATGAAGCTGTTGAAACATTCTATGCTGTCAGGATTATAGGTTTACATTTCTCAGACATACAGTAAAACAAACAAAAAATTTTGGGGGAAAAATAAACAACAACAAAAAACTCTTCATCGAAAAAAAAAAAAAAAATCGAACTTCTGAACTATTTATTTCATTGTTAAATCCCAATCTTTGTCAAATTTGAAGTGTGTATGAATACGCTTTAGAACGTATTTCTGTAAACATGTTTCTACTGCAAATAAGTTTAAGAAAGCTTTTAATTTTATTCACATCTGTTTCTTCTTTAAATCTTAATATGTGACTTGAAAATTATTCCTCATTTAAAATTTATAATTAAAATTTTGAAGAGTTTTGATTTTTTTTTCAAAGCCTGCACATTTAAGAATGAAGGGAGATAGCAATTCTTCATTTTCATTTAATTCCAAGTATTTTACTGCCTTTGGAGGTCCTTTTACTGTTCTTAATATTAAGAGCAAAGATCTCACATCAACGTGGAAAAGAAAAGATTTGATAATTGTCATATTTCTTCTAATACTTCGCTTCGCTCCGGAAGCCTTGCATATGTAACGTAAAAAAAAAAATCTGACAGTATATGACTTTGTGGCCTTCTCCACACCTCTATCACTTCAAACCTTCTCCAGTTGGTAACGAATCACTTAATCATTCTTGATCACAACTTATTAATTAACCGTATCTTATATTTATCACCTTATACATCTCCTAATACAATCAGGTAACTCCTGAGTTAATCGTGGTTCGCGTCTGCAAAGAATCTTCTTAAACGCACTCAATGTCAACCAAATCATAGCGCGATTTAAAACTGCGCTAGCGCCATCCATCGATTGTTTTGGGAAGTTTTTCATTGCGATCTGTGATGCCATACAGACATATCCTACGGGAACTGCTTGATCAACGGGGATGAAATGCAGCGTATATCCTACTCAGTCTCTTAGACTATCTGCAGGCAAAATTTCATTCCGATTCGTTACGCGTTGAATTACAAACAATTTACAGATTTTCGCTTTTATATTTACATTGAATCACTTTAAATCCCCCTTAAAATCCTAAATAGAAAAGTTTTGCTCTTATTTCTCAAAATTTCTTTGGCTAGATATGCAAGTGATTAAAATTTTATCGCCAATGAACTCACTGGACATTTCCAGACCACATGAGAAGGGAGAAATCTGGGCCAATATAAGAATCTGCGTTGTATGAAAGGAAAAATCTGACTGGGTTTGCTGTTTCGTTACGATTAATAGTCTGTGAAGATGCCTCTACGACGCAACCGTCAGCAGTATCAGCAGTGGGTCCAGGAGAGCACACATAACGGCCACAAGAACCAGGACGAACCAGGAAAACATATGCTTGAGGGAATCGTGTCCTCCATCCAACGACTGAAAACTTCTTCTAAGCATCATGTAGTATCGATGGACACCATTCGTCGATGACTGACAGAGAGGCGAGACTTCATTCTCGGCGAATCTTAAGACATCTACCACCAACCACCCACTAGAATAGGTAGCACCCACTAGAATGATTATAGCCCTAGAATCCTAGACGGTGTCTAATTGAAGTCGTATTATGTTCAGCAACGAATCCCACTTCTTTCTTGCTCTCTTGGCTCAGATGATCACATTATCCATGTATGGAGGAGGAGTGCTCAAAGTTCCAATGTGAATGCAGTGGTCGAGCCGCATACACCATCACACCTGACAGTCTGGGGAGCCATCTACTATAAGAGCCGCTCTACTGTAGTTCTGCTACAGATATTTTGGCAGCAGTCCTGTACGTTGACAACATTCTCAGTCTATTGTATTGCCTATGCTGTTACGCCTTCCAGAAATTAGGCTGTTTATCAGCATGATAATGCAAGACCCCACACGGCGAAAATCTCTCCACAATACCTCCGTGGGGTTCATATCTTCCCTTGACCAATCAGATCCCCAGACTTCTCGCCAATCGAGAATGTCTAGGTTAAGCCTGGACGGCAATTGCAGCCATTACGGAATGTGATTGAACTAACCCAACAATTGCAGAACATCTGTCAGAATCTGCCACAGGACAACATTAGGCTATTATTTGATTCCATGCTGCACCATATAACGACTTGTATCGCCGCTAGAGGAAAATTTACTAAGTACTAACATGTAACCGTTGCATTGCTATTAAACTTCAATAAAATATCCTTTGGTACGAATATGATCATTGCTTTATCTTTACATACTCATTGCGTGTGCGAGGTTTCATAGCGATGAACACTTTCTTCGGGGGTGCATCATTTTTTTTTTTTTGCAACAGAATATATTCAAAAAATTTGAACTCAAAAAATTTAAAGGGGTCTTAAAATAATAGTCTCTGTGCTTCTCAAGTTTTTAAAACGATCTCCCGGTCAAAATCTAATTGAAGTACTATAGTAGTCTTGGTTACTTATCATCTTACATAAAAAGACAGTTTATGAAGATAGCATTGGAAAGTTCAACTCTTAAAATAGGTTGAAACTGTAGGTGGCAGTGGGAAAAAAATGAATATAATTTCAACTTTTTTGAACTTTTCTTGTGTCAAAGCTATAACTTTAGATTCAAAATATTAATAAACTGGAAAATGTAATTTATTCACAAAAACTATGAAAATGATATTTCGAAATGTTACGTAAATATTTTTAAAGGGGTCTTAAAATAATAGTCTCTGTGCTTCTCAAGTTTTTAAAACGATCTCCCGGTCAAAATCTAATTGAAGTACTGTAGTAGTCTTGGTTACTTATCATCTTACATAAAATGACAATTTATGAAGATAGCATTGGAATTGTTGAATAATGCTATAATGTTGAATATGAATATTCTATACTCTAGTCGAACAATGCGAATATCCTTATTCCAACAACTAATTCTTTACCAACATTAGGAGAAGTCAGCGGATGGAAGCACTGGCATCAGAGTTAAATCAGCAAGGCATTAAATATTTAAGTTTGTTTTGTTTTGTTTTTTGCAGCTTTATTATGGTCATTTTTTTTACTAATTGACAATTAAATAAATACATTTATTACCATAATTAAGATCTGAAGACTAAGATTTTAAATACCAAGTTTTATTAGTATGTAAGAGTGGATATTTTAATTAATTTAAACTAACAAACCTGTGATCACCTGATCTTGGATTCTGAGATAATTTTCTCACCACCCGTGACCACGACCGCTTTCTTACAACCCCCGAGCGTACCTCGGAAACCTCATGTTTGATCGTAAGTCAACTTCCGGTTGATTCACATAGACAAAAATGAAAATCTGAGCATCTGGGAGACTTTATCGGAGACCCGGGATGTTTCGGGACGTCCCGGGACTTCCGGTTGACCCAAGTAGATAAAAATGAAATGTGAGTATTCTCAATATTTTACCTGACATTTG
>JAFIDM010009631.1:98138152-98167140 GCA_023159025.1 Thereuonema tuberculata | reverse complement strand
CCTAGGACCCGTTTGGAGGAGAATGGAGCGTGGAAAAATCCCCGCCTCCGCCGAGGCCGGGAATCGAACCCGCGACCTCCAACCCGCAGCCAAGCGCGCTGACCACTCGGCTACCGGGCCCATCTTGAAGAGATTATATAAGTAAAAATCAAAACAATATTTTGCCCGGGGCCCTGGTAATTAAATTTGTACAATAAATACATTTTTTTTACATTTTTCCTCTTGTTGAGAGAAGCGCAACTTAATAGCGTCTACGGTACCGGGAAGGATAAGTACTTATCAAATATATGATGCTGCTATAAAATATCTAATTCATAATTAAGTCATAACAAATGTGGCTTTATTAATATAAGTGTTGAGTTAAGAATCACTTAATAAGCTCCTTAACTTAATACTTCTTTCCTAACTTATAAAGTCTTCAAAAACTAACTTATTTTGAGATTTTATTATTAAAACAATGAAAAGACATTCAATAAGAAATAACTATCTGTCGAATTAATTTTGTCTGTTAACTTTAGAAGTCTAAGGGATAAAAGATTTTATTAGTATTTGTAATAATTGCCTAAATAAATAAAATTGTTTTTATTTATTTTTTATTTAACAATGATGACCCTGGGATTAAGTTTTGAATTAAAATAATTGACCTAGTATTAAATGTATCATCGTTTTCGAAATTATTCTGCAGTGACCATTTCTTTCCATTCCTTTCGAAACGACAACTGTGAGTGATATAAATGGATTTTATTAATGCGGAAAAATAAAGAAACTCAAACTTGTACAACAAGTGGTGTCGAAGATTTCCACTGGGACTCATCATTTGCTAAAGGGGTGGGAGGGTTAACGGCCGGTTCTACTACTAGACGAAGAGGAGGGGGAGGGAACTGAATGGGCGCAATGCCGATGGAAAAGCTGTGTTCGATGATCCATCAGCGTCACTGATCCTTTCAGCTGGAACCGAACCAGCGACACGTGACTAATTATTAATAAGACCAAAGAAATACGAATCTCTTCTAACCTTTCCTCGTCTCTCCCTTTACAAGGTCTTCGCGATCATCGAAGATTTAAAAGAAAAAAATATCTTGATAAAAAATAAATGTTATTTCAGTGGTAAACAAAAATGAAACCTGTAAAGTGTGAAATAGAAGCCAATGTCAAATGAAATATTTATTGAAAGCAATCTCTTTTAAACTTAAAGGAAAACGTATTTAAAGAAGACATTTTCCAGGTAAAAGGCTATTGATTTGTATTTCTTATATCTCTTTCTAGTTGCTTCGCAACATTAATCGAAACAAACTTAGTTCAACTCAATACAAAGAGATAAAAGAAATAAAAGGGGAAATTTGGAATGGGATGAAAATCAAGTGTTGTAAAATATGCTTTCATCAAAGTATCGTTACTTTTGTAACGATGTCTTTATTCTTCTGTTGTAGAAATCACAGTGATCTGTGATGAGAATTCCTACAGCCAGGGCCGCGCCAAGAGAGGGGTGCACGGCACCCGGGCGACACGTCTTGGGAGGCGACGGGCGGCAAATAATCTAGAGTAGAAATACTAATGGGAAGGAAATATATGCAAAATATGTAATTATATACATATATTTGTTTTATTACGAAAAATATTAAATTTAGGCTACAATAAATTTAGCTTATGAGGGGCGGCAACTTTTGCCTGGCACCCCGGCGCCAACAAAACTTGGCGCGGCCCTGCCTACAGCTGCCTGGTTTGAAAGCATTTATTGCTCCAAAACTTGATGAAGTGCTGAAGTAACTGAAAATCTATAGGGGAAGTTCTAGAGAATTCGATAGAACATTGATTCCTACTAAGTTCAATTTTTGGAGCGTTATTCTTGAGACGTGGGGTTATCATAACGAAGAACTTGTGTCAAAGAGTTTCCAGTGTAACTTTCTTTGCATTTCATCCACTTGTTACTAATTTTTCGTTCGCAATGATTCTTGCCATTGGATTTGAAAAACTGTAGTGAATGATGATGGGCGCAGTCTATTAGACAGTCCCCTTGACCTTTATCTTATGAAACTTGGGCTTTGAAAAATGCTTTGGAGCTGTTTCGATTTCTAGCAATTGTGCAATGCACTTTTCATCGCACGTCACTATCTGGTGGAGCAATGAATTATTTCTGCAGAAGCAGAGTAGAGTAAATCTCATAACGTTGAATTTGTTGATCTTCATTCAGTTATTTTAGAACCCACTTATCCAACTGTTTCTTCTTTCCAATCGCAGTCAGGTAAATGACAATGCTTGTGCCTTGCTTTCTGCAAACTGACATATTGTCATGTAAACAGTTATGTTGTTAGTATATCACTAGGTAAAAACTTATTAATGAATTATCAGAATTAGCATAATTATGCAGGGAAATGCATGTAATAAGAGAAAATCTTTTGGATTTCGGGTTTCAAGAAATTTCATCTTCAATTACATTTGTCAGTAATATTAAAGATTGCAGGGATGATGTATTTAAAACATCAGATAATTTATCTAATGTATGTAAAGTACACTGCTTCATTAATGCTTTTTTTTTCTTTTCACTATTGTAATCTCACTATCTCTTAATGTACAATTAAGGACAAAGGGATTATCAGTGTAGAGCAGAGTAAGCAAACTAAATAAAATATGATTTTGGGTAAGTTTTTTGTTTCGCTAAAATCTAAATTTCGTTTTCCATTATATCTAAGTTATAACGAAATAATTAGACATGAAATAAGACATATTTATTATATGTACATAAATATTTATTTATTTATTTATTATATTACATATATATTGTAATTTTATTATATTTATTATAAATAATTTATTATTATAAATTATTTATAATAAATATAACATATTTATTATAAATAATTTACTTAATATAGAACTTTGTTTTAGATATATTTATGTTACAATATTTATTTACATTATAATTGTATTTACGATTATTATTAATAATAATAAGTAAATAAATTTCCTAATTCATGGTTAGAAATTACATATCTACTTTAAATACGCTTATTTATAAATAGGTCGGATCTGTCGTAAATGGGAGGGGGGAGCAAATAAAAACTTTACATAAATAATTAAATTAATTTAATTATTAACAAAAGTGTGATCACGTGATCTTGGATTCTGAGATAAATTTCTTAGTATCTGTGACCGTGACCGCTTTCTCATAATCCCCGATCGCGTCTCGGAGACCTTATGTTTGATTGTAAGTCACGTGACTTCCGGTTGATCCACATAGATAAAAATGAAAATGTGAGCATCCTCATTACTATATCTAACATTTGACATCTTATTTGTATTTCTTTGTCTTATGGTTTCGGAGGAGATAAGGACACTTTTCTTTTATATAAATATTTTATATTTATATTATTCATGCAATTATTATAATATTACTTTAAATTCGTTAATATAGTCGATTGTTTAGTAATTTATTGAAATTATCATTTTTATCTTTTCCCATCGAGTCGCTCCCCCCCCCCCCCAATTTTCAAAAATGGGAGAAAAATAAAAAAATAAGTTTCTTGAAAGTGATAAAACGCACAGGAAATGAAGGGATTAAACTACTTTTCTTATTTATTATAAATAATGTACCTAATACACAACTGTACATAGGATATATTTATTCTCTCTTTCAACAGAGAAATACCTCCATACACGGCGATAACTGATATTTACGTTCGCCTGAAAATAATGACGTCAAGGATGGTGTCTTTGCTACAGCAAGTTCTGTCAGTACACTAGGGAAGAAATTACACAGCCAAGAGAAGTTATTAAAAAAATTAAAAATTTAAATAATAACAATAATATAGAAATATATTATTGTAACTTATTCGTAACTTAAACAAGAAATTTAACGTGCGTTAGAAACATTTGACAGTAAAATAAAACAAAGAACGCACATAACTAAACAAAACGCAAATACTAATCTTGTTACAATTTAATCCCTTGATGCTAAGCTAAACGCTAGCGGGGATTAATTATTCACCCCTTTTTATTCTTGATTTTTGTTTTGATGTTTTTGTAATTCAGGGGTCATTGATTTGTATGTTTGTCCGTTTTGTATATTGTCCCATTTCTCTGAGCTAGGTATGCTGGACGGGTCGGGCTGATGAGAGGCCAATAAGCCTTGAAACAGTACTGTCTCCGATTCCCAGCACAATAACAAAAAATAGCTCAGTGAATTTGTGTTTTGTTTAGTTATGTGCGTTCTTTATTCGTAACTTATTCGTAAATTTTAAAACAAGAATGTTTTCGTTATGTTTACAAGATTTAGTTAAATAGATGTCGCTGTTACATACTGGAAACATCAATCCATGAGCAGATTACGTCAGCAAACGTCTCTTACTGATGAAACGAACGATATGTTACAATATAGGAAACGCTAAAAAAGAAACGATGTATCATCTTTTTAACGAAAAAACGAAAGTTATTTTTATTTTATTTTTTTTGTTACGTTATTTTACTTGATTACTACTATTGAAAAATTCTGTTAATGTTTTTCGTTATGTTAATCAAAAATCATTCCGTTATTACCTTATTCCTCAAAATAAAACAAACTCTAGCTACGCCACTGGATAGATTGTTGAAATTTGATACAATTTCTGCTTTTATCATTTGGGAAATTTTCCTTATGCAGCTCTACTTCAGCTTTACTGTACACATAAATCATGTTAGCAAATTCCACAACTGTGTATAGATCCATGCTGACAACTGTAATTGGTTACCTCATAACAAATATCCTCGATTACCAAATTCTTTGTCAAAAAATGATTATTTATGCCTTGTATATAAATCAATAAAACATTTCAATATTATTTTGAACCACACTAATATCAATATCAACAATTTTGTAGTTTTAAGTTAATTTGATTTCCAAACAATTTAGTATCTTAAGTCATGATTAATTTTTGAATAAATTGAGTTAAAAAAAATCAATATTGTTTTATGTTTCTGACAATACATTTCGACAAATTAGATCAAAGAAATAGACATAGCAATCATCTTCCTGTTCTGTAGATGCTCCTAAATTTTTTTTATTAACCTTTCGATGTGGATTTTTTTTTCCAATTACCAAATGACGATAAGAAAAGTCAAGCCTTTAATTATGAGGAGCAAGCAATGAGTGAAGAAATAACGAGATTGAAATTGAGAATCGCATGCACTTCACATCAAAGAGATCGTTAATGTTATTCTCTTCTTGAATGATAAAAATCAAAAGGGTTACTTGATAAGGAAATTTCCAGTGTAATGCTGTAGAGACTCACGTAGATTTGGGAGCAAATCAGATTATTCAACCAAAGTACTAATGATTTTTTTTTTTCAACAAGTCGTGAACAAGGTAAAGTAAAACTTTAACGATAAATGGATTCTTTCTTTAGATCAATTACAGCTGCTGCAGATCGATATCGGTTCGCTAATATTTGGATAGGTCGTGTTTAAGCTGAGATAGAAAATTTCTTTCTTTTTTTCCAAAATTTACTTCTAAAGTTTGATTCCGATTTTTTTTTTTTAATTACGAAATACAATGAAAGATCAAACTGAATGACATTAGGAAATTAGGAGTAAATAAGAAATGCAAAGTAGCCTTAGTTACTAGAAACTGAAAACTAAACAATTTCTTTACATTTATTAATTTAATGCAATACTTCGACTTCCCTTATTTCAATTATTATTCAAATATTTAAGTGGTTATCACATAACCACTTAATAATTTATCTCCTTTATATCAGATGGTGGCCATACTTAAAGATCCCTACAGAGCTCTCTGTAGCTCCAACTAATGAGCGGAATGCAATCAGAGTTAGGAAATAGTCCATTCCAGACATGGGAAGAAGGATTCCGTGGAAAAAAAAAATTAATTCCAAAATCTGCCAGTAGGTTTAAACATAGCTATGTACAAGAGGAATTACATGGCAATTATCCATAAATAAATAACTAAGAAAAGCTAAGATGAAATTTCAAATTCTTATGTTTGAAATCAAAAGTAAGCTTGTGGTTTACAACTAGCATTTCTAAATGCAATCCCTCCCCCTCTTAAGTCCACTTAAGGCGATCTTCGAATGCTAATCAATTAACACTGATTGAATGGTCTCGATTCTTAGCGGCAGGCAAAGACGTAATTACGGCTGTATTATTTTAATAAGTGTATCAGGCTTCAATAAATTGCCTACGTATCATCATTTACATTGATATGACTTTAGTTTAAATAATTTAGGCATACCTTTCAGGTACAGCCTTACGGTCAAAGCTGAGGCCTGCCTCGAGGCTAATGTGTCTGAACCTGGCTAACGTATTCGAATCCCAAAGCGGCATGGATGTTTCCATTTTTATTCCTTTGCTTTTTTTTCTGTTTCTCTCCTTCGGCTTTAGATTTGATTTCTAGGGTTTTTACAATAGACAGCGTTATAGAGGGACATACCCACAGCACGATGTAGAATAATAATAATAATAATAATAATAATAATAATAATAATAATAATAACAACACGCATAGTTAGGAAATTTACGGACACAACCACACATCCCTAACTATTCTTCCAATTTTTTTTTTCTTTTTTTTTTTTTTTTAATACACTTGGCAATATGTGCTTTGGTCCTTGACCCGCCATATTGTCTTAGCTGGGGAATCCCATGGTTTGAAACTTTTTCGATATAATAATAATAATAATAATAATAATAATAATAATAATAATAATGTGTTATTATTATTATTATCGTGTTTGTATGTTTCAAACCTTGGATTTCCCCAGCAAAAACAATATGGCGGGTCAATGACCAAAGCACATACTGCCAAGTGTAAAGATGTGTGCAAGAATGATTAGGGATGTGTGCTTGTGTCCAAAAATTTCCTAACTATGCGTGTAGTATTGAGTACCACAGCCTTCTGCAGTTGTGCATAAGTGATTTTGTGAAGTCCTAGTGTGCTGAGACTGTGGTGCAATGTGTGAGGCACCAGACCAGTGGCAGACAGAACGATGGGTATAACACGTACTCGATCCTGCTTCCACTGCTTTTGGAGCTCGTATGCTAGATCAGTGTATTTACTGATCTTGTCTGCGTGAGTTTTCTGCATGTTCTTGCTGATAGGCACTGCAATATCAATTAGATAGGTCTGTTTGTTGACCTTATCAACAAGTGTGATGTCTGGTCTGTTGTGATGTATGGTTTTGTCTGTGTGAATGGGGCGGTCCCAGTATAGTTTATATGAGGGTGACTCTAATACGCTTTGTGGTATGTACTTGTAGTACGGGACCGTGCTCTTAATAAGTGAATGTTTGTGTGCTAGTTGTTGATGAACGATCGACGCTACCTGATTGTGTCGATGGAGGTAGTCTGTTTGAGAGAGAAGGGGACAGCCTGATATTACGTGGTCGATCGTCTCATGCGTAGTGTGGCATTTCCTGCATTTGTCGTCATGTGTGTTTGCATCGTGTAGAATGTGTTTCTTGTAGTTGCGTGTGGAGATGACTTGGTCCTGTATTGCGATCATGAACCCTTCGGTCTCCCCAAACAGCTCACCACTCGTCAGCCATCTGTTCGACGCTTCCATGTCATAATAAGCCCCCATGGACCCTACCTCCTCGCGGTGGGGGCGGGAACTACACTAGCTTTAGGGTAGGCTAAAGGGTCCAACCATTTATGATGAGAACACGTTCTAATATAGATCATGCTGCATCGGGTGTGGCTCAAGGTAAAAAAGGATAAAGTCACCCGCGTTCGGGGGTTAGGCAGAGGCCTCCGTTCGAAAAATATACTACAGTCTCCCGCAGGTGGTGGTGGAGAAAGTGGCACCCCATCCTGTAGTATGGCTACCACAATGCCCGGGCAACACCATCCAGCCCGAACAGTCGGAAGTGTTTCGTCTGTATTATTATTATTATTATTATTATATAGAAAAAGCCTCAAACCATGGGTTTCCCCAGCCAAGACAATATGGCGGGTCAAGGACCAAAGCACATATTGCCAAGTGTAAAAAAAATGGTTTGGAAGAATAGTTAGGGATGTGTGGTTGTGTCCATAAATTTCCTAACTATGCTTGTTGTGTTGAGTACCACAGCCTTTTGGAGTTGTGCATAAGTGTTTTTATGAAGTCCTAGTGTGCTGAGGCTGTGGTGCAATGTGTGAGGCACCAGACCAGTGGCGGACAGGACGATGGGTACAACACTTACTCCGTCCTGCCGCCACTGCTTCTGGAGCTCGTGTGCTAGATTATTATTATTATTATTATTATTATATATATACACAACACTACTGCGCCGTACAGAGAACCATTCGGGCACTTGTAATTAAACAACATCACAAATCTCTCACTGCACGGTCACAAGAATACATCCCCCCTTGGAGACGTCGCGTCGCCTACAGGGCCGCATCAGCGACCTTAGAGGAGACATATCCAGGCTCACACAATACTATGCAGGAAACAAAACGAAACTTATGTCCCAGGTTAGGAAGATATTCAAGCACATACACACTCGCTCTTCAGACTCAAACCATCATACCCAGATTCAGGAACATCTCGACACACAAAATTAAAAACTGAATGCACTTGCAAAAAGATAGAAAGATACAAACAGTGCACTCTGCGCAAACAACAGAACAACACTTTCCAATACAATGAGAAAAAAAAATCTAGAGATCCTTTACATCTCCCTCTACTACACCCAACACAAACACTCCCCACAGCGTTGCATTACATGAATACTGGTCGTCTCTGTGGTCAAGCCCCATGAGTCCTCTTTGATTCTGCCTCGCCTTGAATCCATTGAGCCACATGCTAGAAAACACAAACCACGGTTATAGGATTACCTCAGGCACCATATAAAATCATACACTTACTCTACATGGATGATATTAAACTCTACGCTACAAACAGCGCACAATTTACTAATGCACTACAAGTCACCACATAACTCACCAAAGACATTGGGGTGGAATTTGGAATCGACAAATGCCGCAAGCTACATATAACATGCGGGAAGACTTCGAATTTGGAGGGTTTTGAACTGGACCATGGGTTGGCCATCCAATCCATGGAAGAGGGAGAGACCTACAAGTACCTTGGCTTCCAGCAAGCGCGAGTCATTGACAACGAAAACATTAAAAACACACTCAAGAACTCATCCCGTGCTCGCGTTCACAACATCCTCAAAACACAACTCAACGCCAGAAATAAAATTAAAGCCATCAACACTTTTGCCGTCCCCACACTAGCATATTCGTTATGCCGTTCGGCATAATTCCATGGAGAAACACTGAACTCGAAGCACTACAACGCACAAAATGCAGTACATTCGCGAAACACAACATGCACCACCCCAAGTCTGCTACGGAAAGGATGACTCTTCCCCACAAGGAGCAAGGTCGAGGACTCATCAACCTAAAGATAAACAAGTACACACACTTGGGGAACACTTCCACCAAAGAGGACAATACTCCTCATTCCATTTAGCCATTGTCAAGGCTGACACACCTCACGCCCCTGTACCTCGAAAACCCTTCTCCAACACTCACCACCCCCGATACCCACACTCAACCGCTGCGTGAATCATGGGCTCGTAAGGAACTCCATGGCAGATATCGCCACGAACTCAGCCAGTCTTATGTCGACAAGGAAGCTTCGAACAGATGGCTTACGAATGGTGAACTGCTTGGGGAGACCGAAGATTGAAGCTAAGTACGGCTTTTGTTCTTTTCATTACTAGATAATATTCGAATATACATTGGTTAATTTTTTAAGTATTAACAAATAAAACTTTTTATTTGTTTATTGCAATTATATAAGCTTCCTTTGTAATTTCGTCCTGTCTTTGATAAAATTACTTTGTAATTAGAAATTAAAATTATCTAGCTTAATGCGACCAAACGGTTAGAGATATTAGAATGAAACCTTCACTATTGTGTTCAGCATCAAAAAGTAGGTGACCACGTACAAAAAATCATACCTGTAGGACCACTCCCTGACCCCTCCCCCCAAGGCGTTTTCTGTCTTTTAAAGGCGTTTTTAAAAGAAAGAAAACGCCTTGGCGGGGGGGGGGGGGGTCAGGGAGTGATCATAGACGTCTGATTTTTTACACGTGGTCACCTACTTTTTGATGCTGAACACAATGGTGATGGTTTGATTCTAATATCTCTAACCGTTTGGCCGCTACAGAGTGTGCCATCCAGACAGCATAAAAGCAATGTTACCGGTCCGTAGATTACAGCTTGCCTGTAAAACATAGGGGACCGAAACCTTCACCATTGTGTTCAGCATCAAAAAATAGGTGACCACGTCCAAAAAATCATACCTCTAGGACTACTCCCTGACCGGAAGTTGGGGGTCAAAAGTGGTTGCTTCCGATAAAGTTTTGTTTATAAAAGTTTGTTTCAAATTGTGCATATTATGGGGTCGCTTTGCTTTTGACACTGTCTAAAAGCATTAATTATCTTGCTTTTCTTTATTTTTGAATATAAAAGTTTTAAAATGTGTTGTGCAATTCTGAAACTATTAATAAAAATATTGATTAGCTACAGACAACTAAGACTTCAGATTTACAATAATACATATATTTACAAAAAAAAAAAAAAAAAAAAAAAGACAAAATAGATTTTTAGCGGGGCTATTGTGATAACGACCCAAATCGGTAGCTATTGCTTTTGTCCTGTCCGTCCGTGTCTGTCCACTCCTAACAACTCCTGAACGGAAGGTCGGATCGACAAACGGATTTCACTAACGTGTTCAGAGGCCCAAACACTATAGGAATGGGGTATTTTCAGGGGCCATTGCCCCCCATCCCCCTATATTCAAGATATTTGGCATTACTTTCATCGTCTCCTCTTAACAACTCCCGAACGGACGGCCGGATCGCCAAACGGATTTCATCATAGTATTCAGAGGCCCAAACAACATAGGAATAGGATATTTTTAGAGGCCAACGCCCCCCCCCCCTTCCCATGTTCGAGATATTTGGCATTGTTTTCATTGGATTTCCGCTATTAGCTTAAATGTCAGAAATTCGAATATTTCATTTCAGTTGTCAGCTGCGGCGTAATCGGTAAGTTTTCGCATTCATATGGTGAATATTGTAGGTTCGAATCCGTATATAGGTCTTTATTTTATTTTTATTTTTTTCCCTCTTAATCTTTTTTTCTCAATGTTCGCGTGGATTTTTTTTGTTTTGTTTTGTTTTTTTCTTGTTTTCCAAACGTTCTTTTTGTTTTGTTTTTTTCCTAACTTTTTTTTCGTTAATTTACTTCTTTTTAGCGGCCCCTATGTTACAGCTTGCTTGTAAAACACAGGTGACCGCTCTTGGTTTTATGTCTGCTGGATGTCACAATCTGTCATACTCTGTAGTGGCCAAACGGTTAGAGATATTAGAATGAAACTTCACCATTGTATTCAGCATCAAAAAGTAGGTGAACACGTCAAAAAAAATCAGACCTCTAGGACCACTCCCTGACCAAGTGGGGGGGGGGGGTCAAAAGTGTATTTATGCTTTCCGGATGTCACACTCTGTGGCCAAAATGTTAAGAGATATTAGAATGAAACCTTCACCATTGTGTTCAGCATCAAAAAGTAGGTGACCACGAAAAAAAAAATCAGACCTCTAGGACCCCTTCCTGAGCAAGTGGAAGGTTAAAAGTGTTTTTATGCTTTCCGGATGTCACACTGTAGTGGCCAAACGTTTAGAGGTATTAGAATGAAACCTTTACCATTGTGTTCAGCATCAAAAAGTAGGTGACCACGTGAAAAGAATCAGACCTGTAGGACCACTCCCTGACTTCCCAAGGCATGTTTTAGAGGCCTCTGTTACGGCTTTCCTGTCACAATGAAACTATCATTGATATTGTTTTAATTTCCTTACTGTTAGCATTATAAATGTGATTGTTGCGAATGCAAAAGACGCAATTGTTGCGTTTATTGTGATTGTTGTAGAGCTGCATTATAAATGTGATTGTTGCACATGCAAAAAACGAACTGTTGCGATTGTTGTGATTGAAATTGAAAAAATGTCTCGACGTGCGGAAAAACGAGATGCTGATACAAAGCGAGAAGCTTCACGCTTGCATTAAGAACGGTCTCTAAACAAAAAAAAAAATGTTTTTTAAAATTGTGCATATTATGGGGCCGCTTTGCTTTTGACGCTGTCTAAAAGCATTAATTACCTTGTTTTTTTATTATTATTTTTAAATTTTGTTATTATTATGGGTCGCCTTTAAATTTATGCTTTAGCACAAAATTATATTCACTTTTATTATTTTTAAGGCCGAGTGCACCAACCAACAAACGAAGCAGTCATTAGTTATGGAAGCGATAATGAATAACCGTCGGTCAAGTAAGAGTTGTTGTGCACCCAGTGGCGTAGCAATGCCTTGGGGGGCCCGGGACGGGAGTTCCATTATTAAGCAACAACCAAAAAAAAAAGGGGGAATTTTCTATTTAACAACCAAAAAAAAAAGGAAATTTTCCTTAAGTGGGGCCCCTAAGCTGGCTGGTGGGGCCCCCTAGGTTGGCTGGACCGCCCCCCCCTCCCGCCCCCCCCCTTGCTACGCCACTGTGTGCACCAACGATATTTCGTCAGTTATTTACTAATGTTCGCTAAACATCTAACGTGTTTATAAAAGTGGCTGCGATTGGTTAACAACAATGAACGTCACTTCCGGATGTCTGTGCATAGGCGCAGTATGTTACAAAATGGCAGCCTCCACGGAGTAGAAAAAATAGATGTTGACAGAATTTTTTTATTGCCGATACGAAATGTCCCGATAAGAATCTTCACAGGAAGTAAACTTATTCAACATTATTTTCGGAATATTTAATAGGAATAAATACACCTACTTCATCGTCAAAATCACAGGAGTCGGTTTCAATCGAGGCCGACGCCATCCATCTTTAACCGTTGAATGGCGGGGAGATGTTGGGAGTTTTCTAATGGATGCCGCAATTTTAACTCGCCAGTTTCCGAGCTGCTAAAACTTGGCATCTGATCAGCGAGTTAGCGACTGTTAATTCCCTCACGAACGTTGGTGCACAGAAAATGTCACTTGATCGTTGCTTTAGCAGCGATCAAAGTTAACGGTGGTTTGGTGCACTCGGCCCTAAATGAATTATTGTTTACATCTAATTGGCATTATAAAACATGATCATATCTAAATATATATTACATATTGTGATAAACTATTGCTTTGTTGAAAAGAAAAAAAAAATCGTTAAAATCTACAGCATTGTTGTAGAATAATAGCATATAATTTTTTATTGATGACATTTAAGAAATAAAAGTAGAATTGGGCTAACATATTCTGTGGGCAGAATTTGCGGACGATTCCGTAGACGAGTGGCTTCCTCTGTGAACTTTCGAAACTGCATTCAGATCCCATCAACCTATTACGAAAATTTTGTATTTTCGAGCCAATGAATTACGGGACATCATCTGTTATAAAACCTTATGACCGCCTTACGTTATTAGTTTTGTAATGTTATTATTCAAATATTTCGGCTAAATTATTTTTGAATAAAATTATTCGCGCAGGGATAGACGAAAGATTATCCTTCTGTATAAGTGCGCGCTATTCAAAACATGATGAATGTTCTATTAAGAAAAAAAGAATTAAAACAATGATGTTTTAATATTTAATTTTATAACAAAAGAGATTTCATAATAGTTAACTTTTCAAGGATAGTTCTGACATTACCTTTTCAAATAACATGCAAAATTTCTCAAAAACAATTCGTAAACTAAAAACCCGTTTAAGAATAAAAGTACAATCTACAGTATTACTATTAATTAATCTAGACAAAAATGCATCTCTAGCTAATTCTTAGTTACAAAATAAGATTCGTGAAAGACAAAATTCGCTGCAGGGTTGAGAGTAAGTTAGCAAATGAAATGAAGCATTATTTGACACTCAAGGTTGTTAATAACAGATTAGGAGCTACTGCTCATGTTGTGTAACTAGTTTCTCATTCCATCATCATACTCTCAATGCTAGCACTGGTATCAAAATCTTATATATAAATATTTATATAAGCATATAATATTATATTACAAAGATAAAACACAAATTACAGACGGTATGCATCATATGTAATTTGTGGTTTCTCTTTGTATCAATTATTTGGTAATGTCTGTTTACATATTATAATTAACTTACAAGTAGTCAATAACTTTCTCGATAGCCTTGAATACTTTTACGCAGTAATATTATCCTGATAGTACAAGGTGGCCATAATCTAAAGTATCTTTGTTGAGAACTATCTGTAACTCCAACTAATAAATGGAATGCCACCAGAATTAGGAAATAGACTACTGAAGGCATGGGGAGAAGGATTTCGTGATAAAAAATTTAGTTCCAAAATCTGCTAATACGGTGAAATATGGCTCTGGACAAAAGGAAATGCATGACGAAATACCGCCAAATGAATAATTAAGACAAATTTCAAATTTTTATATTTTCTCTTCTCAAAAACTGAAACAGAAACTAAACTAACGTACTTGTAGAAATTGTAATGTTAAATTTCTAACCCTAAAAGTTTGCTTAGACAATTTAATTTCTCAATTAGGACAATTGGTTTAATCTTCGAGTTCAGCTATTTTTGCATTTACCAGAAGCGCAGACGATGCATTGTTGGCACGAAGATGCTTTGTGATATCTACGAGCTTGGTTGAGTGTTGACTTAATTGTTGCACGAAACACGAGACAACGAATCGTGAGAAGATGGATATTTCTTTTGAGTGTCAGGCAGTAGTTCACATCGATCCCTCGCCACGATAGGATGCGAGGAATGAGTGCTGATTGAAAATTCGCCAGAATACGAGGCGAAGTAGCTGTGCCGATTGAAGATCTGCCAGGATACGAGGCAAAGCAGCTCTGCCGTTTAAAGACTCGTAAAGGCAGAACCGATCATAGAATTGCCACGATAGAAAATAAGGAAGCTGTTTAGATCGAAGAATTGGACACAACGGAGACGAAGGCCATTTGAAAGTTAGTGCCCGGAGATAAATTATTGAAGTTCATCATACTTATGAAATAGAGGTGAACTCAGCGGCAAAGTTATCTATATGCGACAAAGATACTTTGAAAGGAAACGGAGATACAAGAGCGAAATAAGGGAATCGGTGATTATAAAGTCAGGATACACCGAAGCTGTTCGACGAGAGAATTCAATGAACACTTGTAAGTAAAGTTTTCCTTAAGCGATTCGATTACTTAATGTTAAAAGTAGAAACGAAATAATAATTAGGGTTTTAAAGGCAGAGTGTAATAAGAAATAGAAAGATTATTAGGAGAAATAATTATTAGTGCCTAAATTGGAGAAGACCTATGATTCATGAGTTTCCAGTGAAATACTGACGTTACGTTTGCAGAACTCTTAAGATTAAATCTAATTGATGTCGTCGGGTAGTGAACTATATATTTTTATGTGCTTGCCGCAAGATAATCTGCTACCCGAGATGAAACTGATCATCGAGAATTGGTGATAAAGTCAAGGAAAGGACATTAACTTAAAGACTTTGACTTTTACATTTATGAAGATTACAAATACAGTTGAGCCTCGGTTATCCGAGTCCCGACTAACCGAGTTCCGGGTTAACCAAGATAATTCCCCCCCCCCCCCAAAAAAAAATAAATTTTCAACGCAGACGATCAATTGGAAGTGATTCATACGATGATAGTAGAGGCAGTGAATATAGAGGCTGAAGAAAGTGAAAGTGACATTGAAGACATTGAAATGGAGAATGAGAAAAATCAGCCACAGTGAAGGATCCAAAGCCATAGAAAAGGCCATCGAGTACCTAGAGCAACAGTCAGAGACAACTTCAACAGATCTACTTCTACGACGATTGCGTGAAACGGTGACAAAGAAGCGACCGAGTTCCGTTAAACAGAAAACACTTGTGGACTTCTTGAAGAAATAACTTTCTTAATTAATTATGTACTGTATGTCTTTTTTCCATTTTGTAATTTTTTTTTTTATTTTTACATATATTTGTACGTCATTTTTATTTGATAATACAGTAGATGCCTTTTTTCACATCTTTGACCACGTTTTCATTCATTTCACTAGTTTACTATACGTTTCCCTCTCGATTTTTGACAGTCCGTGTTATCCGAGTTTTCGCTTATCCGAGGTACCCTCGGTCCGCATTACCTCGGATAATCGATGCTCTACTGTAGTTGTAAGCTTGAAATTATCAAGTTGAATATACCAATAGTTGTATAATCTATAAAATCTATAAAAAGATTTCCGAGTTGTGTAGTTATTTGGTATACGATAGTGAATATAAGTAATTACTCTGCAAATATATATTAATATATCATTTTTTTTTACAGTACTAGAGGAAATGCTGTCAAAGCTCCAAACTCACTCACAGAAGATGAAATTGATTTTCAAAGTCATTTCTATTGCTCTGGACCAGAAATGACATTCGATACAAACTGTGCTCACTACAGAATACAACATCTTGGGAGTAATGTTCCGCACATTCTATTTTATATTGTCGTTTAAGACAGCCAGATTAGGGACACTTCCTGATTGATATTGGCCTTAATGTAATCCACAGTCAAAAATCACAGGGATAAGGTCAGGCAAACGAGTTGATCATGCAATGTGAAAGAAGCGAACAAGGACTCTTTCTTCAGCAAAAGTGATATCGTAACAGCTGGTAATGTACCATGAGCAGGAGTCCTATTTTGCAATTTTCCTCACCCAAGCATCCTCTTGGCTGCACTTGAGAAATAATTAAACTGCGCAGCATATGATGATATCTTTGTGCTGTAACGGAACAGGTGCCTGCTCCTGTTTGGTGCAATTCCTTAAACAGAAGGAATAGCCTTAGAATGAAACACCAACCACACGGCGAATTTCTGCGAGTGCAGGGGACTTGAATAACATGTCCCACTTCAGAAGTCCTTACACGGCAATTTTGCGCGTTGACAGTCCCTTCGAAATAAAAATGGACTTCGTCTCCCCACAGAATGTTCCAAGGCCAAGCATTGTCTACTTCCATTCTGACCAAAAATGTTACAAATGACAGTCGTCTTTCAGAATCATCTGCCACCTGCTGTTGGCGGCTGATTTTTTTTTTCCATCCAAAGAAGTTTCCATATAGTGAAATAAGGGACATCCAATTAAAGATACCGGTGCAAAAAGGAGACAGCTCCATATATTGACGATTTTTCGTTTTTAATCTCTACAAGTTTATAGAAAGGCGCTCCATCGATTGGTGCAAAAACGAGGCAGCTCCGTTAACTCATAAGGGAATACAATGGACATATATATATAGGACTCCTGATTGGATTCGGTGCAAAAAGGGGACAGTTTTTTGCTTCTCCTGAAAAATTTGCTGAAATGGAGCTGCCTCCTTTTTGCACCGGTGTCTTCAATTGCTTCGATACTCCCTGTGAGCTGTTAGTTCCAGCAGCATTATTCATGATCGGCTGATAGCAGCAACTGCAACTTCCTCTGCTACCTGAGATGAAACAGGCTTCCTTCCTCTTCCAGGCTTAACTTCAAAGGATACAGGTTCCTCAAATTTGTTAATCATCCTTCGAACTGCGGCAGCTGAACCTTTACGTAAGTTCTTTCAACATCGAAATTCACGCCGAGTGGCTGCTGCATTGCTTCCTTTAAAATAAATTAACTTCACAATTAAAGACATTTAGGCATAGTGAGACGCATTAAATTTTTAACAGTAAACATACGGAATACGCTTGCTATATTCGCGCTATTCCTTTATAGCTTTCTGCTCCTGGGAAAATGCTAATTTCTAAGATATAGTGTGACACTTTTTTTAATTTTGAAAATAAAATTTCAGACGAAGCAACGTTTTTCCAATCCTCGACGGTCCACTGCTTGTATTGCTATGGCTATCGGAAACGTGCTCTCTTATTTGTCGTTGATAATAACGGTACCCAACGTGAACGTCGGCTGCTGTAGCCCATTCGAGACAAGGATCCGTTGCGATATGTTGTTCTGGCCACCGAAGTTGAATACTGACGTGATTTGCACATTGTGGCCCTTCTATTTGCTTGTACAATTCTAGACATCCTTCTCTGACCTCTCTCATTAATAAGCGATTTTCGTCCAAGGAATGCCGCTGACTGGATGTTTTCTGTTTCTTGCACCATTCTCCATATAGGCTACTCTTGAAACTGTGATGCGTGAAAAGTTTGGTTCAGGAGAATTGCCGTTTCCGATATGCTTGGTCCAGCATGTACTGTAACTCCTACCATGTCAAGTTAGATTACTCGTTTTTCCCAATCTTTCTCTGATTTGTAAGCTTAACTGATACTAGAAAGATTTTCTACTACATTTATATTAAAAACTGAGATAATGTGACTTGCAACTCATGGAACAGTCCATTTCTGTGCACAGCAGGGGTGTAACTAATAAAGTGGCATCACAGGATACAGATTTGTGAAAATGATGGTAGCATATTCATTGTAGCTGTACTGTGTTTGCTAATATTCACATACAAAACAAAATTAACCATGCCTCATTTTTGTTTGATTCTGAGAATTTACAAATTTAAATTAAAAATTAAAAAAATAAAAAAATAAATAAAATAAATAAAAAATTGAAAAAGCAAGTTTTATTTCTATCAATTTTCTTAAACTTGTTTAAGATTATTTGAAAGATAGATTTTAAAGTAAATTTTTAAAGTGTTATCCAATTCATTATTCATTTTCTAATTCATTTTATTGCGTTTTCTAACTATTCAGACGACTTAGCTTTCAAATTAAATTTCATTACTTAATTCAATTTTACACAATTAAAAATTTAAAAAATTATTTTACAACTGCTCTTTTACAACTCGTCTTTAAATTAATTGGTCTATAACTATTAGTGGTAATGGATTTTACTTTATTGTTTTCGTTATAGACTAGTGTCTCATGTTTACAAAGGGCTATCATTACGTGCCACTTCAGAGTGTGGTTGGTTTTTGACTTCGGTCGAACAGTCTATTTGCACCGGAGGGTTGTTGAATTGAGGACGGAATAAAGGACTAAAGCAGTGGCTTTTCCCTGCGACATGGAAAACTCATCAGACAGGATCAAAGACACTATTGAACGAAATCAAAACACCAACAATATGGTCGCCATCTTTGCATTTGGGAATACAATTCGAACACATATTCTGGAAGGAAACAACCAAAAGAAGAAAGGATTCCGGAAAGAAAGAAAACAAAACTCAAGAATACTATGAGAATTACCTAATTTTTCGACAGTAAAAATAAGAGATTTATTTAACTGTAAATAAAATTTTTAGAGTCCTGCTTTCAGATTGAAAATTGTTCTACGAAGGTTCTATCTCATTTTTTTATTTATTTATACTTAAAACCAGACAGTTATTAAAAATTTATTTATTATTTCTCATATTGGCATTGATTTTAAAGGGTTAGAAAGGCTTTTCATCTACAATAAAAACAAGTGCAGCAAAAAACTCTTGTCTGACTTCCCAATTTGCCATATTTGTTAAAAATTGGGATTTATAAAATTGCACTGCAATCAATTCTTTATGCATCCGACTACTCATGTTCAAATCACACGATCATATTTTCTATTTGCAGATAAATTTTTTGTTAGTTTTGCAGGGGGCCGCTTTTCTTATTGCTTACGAGGATACATACTGCATCTGGTGACCATTTTGGTTTAAATTTTGATACACATCATATCAGCATTAAGATCATCCAAGCTATGACAATGACACAATTGTGATATTGCGTTGAAGCCAAAACTCATTATCTAAGTAAACAATTATGATTTTTAAAAGCGCTTGGGCGAATATAAATTTCCAAATTTATATTCATGCTCTTTAGTTTAGTATATCACGTCAGTGAAATTTATTGGTATTAAGGGCATCCAAACTATATCTATCTAACGATTGTGGATATTGCAGTATATTAATCCTTGTGAGATCTCCATTTAACCTGTGATTAATATCTATAGTATAAAATAAGGTAGCACACTTTTGTAATCTTAAAATTAATATATATTCGTGGCAGTTTCGAACATTGACTGTTCTTCATCAGACTGATAAAAGTTTACATCATTTGGAAACATAAGTAATTTTAGCTTTCGTGAGTAACAAGCAGCTTTCAAAATTACTTACATTTCCAAATAAATGTAAACTTTAACCAGTCTGATGAAGAACAGTCAATGTCCGAAACTGTTATTAATATATATTATTGTTAATATTACAATTGTAATATTACAATTACTGTAGTATGTGCTACTTTGCTTTATACTATAGTCATCCTTGTGGTTAAATTATGACCTTGTTCTTCGAAAATTTAAAAAATTTTAACAGCTTGGCTTGAAATTCCAAAATTTCGTATTTAGACTTTCTTTTTACTGTTTTTTAATGTGGTATATATTATGTCAGTAAACGTAAAGGGTGTTAAGAACACCTTTCTTGATAAATCAGGTCTTGAGGTCAAATAGCACAACAAATGAAATCGAAATCAAATCCGAATACGTTTGCTGAAAATAAGAAAGAAATGTCCCATCTATGAAAAAGTAACTTTAACAATGCAATTGTAAATTAAAAATCTTAGAATTAGCTGTCACCCATGTTATAAAAGGATGGGCTTCCAAAAGGAAATAAAGGACTTCGAGTTAGGGCCTTTATTCATTATTGAGATACTAAAGAATTCCAAGTAAGCCAACAGGACATGAAAATATTATTTCCGAAAACCTTTTTCTACATAAATCGCCAAAACTTGGCAAGCATTATTTGACTGGATTCAAATGAAGTTATTCTGGAAGTAGTACTGAAATTGTATGATTGAAAGAGATTTCAGAAGTTCAGTCTTATTAAAGTTACGATAAATCAAATAACCTTATTTCATTACAGATAAATACAGACTCGAAGTAAAAGTGGAATTGAACTGAAAAATGGATAGCATAGTTGGCATGAGGTGACATTGAAAGATAGAAGCGACACATCAGCGTCAGAATTAACGGCAAGTATAAACTTTAACATGATTCAGATATCTTAAAGAAGCTTCATAGATGGCTTCGATGCAGCTATTGTCCTAAAGAAAAAAAGCATACACTTCATTCATTAGGAGACCCAACTCTTTACGCCTGCATATTGTTGTAATTTACATACATTCCAATAGATTCGACTTTGCTCATTCTGGCGTTACTAGATTTTTTTTGATAAAGTTTAAAAAGTTACGAAAGAGAAAATAAATTCAAATCTCTTTCGCTGATAAGAGATGAAAGGGAGGTGTTGCACAATAGACTTTTCATGCAACAATCAGACGAACCATGTTGTGAAGATAAAAAAAAATACTAAAGATTATTTGGAAGATTATTACAATCCAAAATCTAGAAATAGAGCAGTCAAAAGCCCCAAAAAGTTAATATCTTAATCTTAATTAATATCCGTACATCAAAACTTCCGAAATGACGAAATAATGCAGTTTACCATTCTTTCTTTATCTTTTATTTATGTTTGATTTTAAATATAACATTATTCGAAATAAGAATCACATCAATGCTTCTTGTTTAGAATATTAGTTTATAGACACTTCTAAATCTACGCAAGAATTGAGACTTTTTTTCTTTTAAGATATCACAGAATTCGGTACTTTTTCATTTTTGATGGTCATTTTTTTTTTAGAATTGCTTATAGACAACATAAAAAGTACATTAAGCTACGTAAGTTACTTAATAAGAATTCAGTGATCTCTAATTAAATGTAATAAACGAAATTGGTTCGTCAGTTTCACAAATTTAATTTTGAGAGCTTGCTCTTACTACATATCAAATATTACTATCTCTATTAGTAGACTGAGACAAATGCCACTGTAGTAAAAACCCTTTATCACGTCGTAATGAAAAAAATAAAATTTACTTTTCCCATTTTAGTTATGCTTTGCGTTACAAGGCTATCAAAAAAATATCGTTAACAATTTTCATTACGTTAATCCAAAAGAATTCCATTTTTTTTTCGTTATTTCGTTACGATGGGCATTACGTACGTTTTTTGCATAATGATTTTTACGTTCCTGATATTAAAGATTAGCATCAACTTCAAAACTTTCCTATCATTCAACCCTTCCTTTCGAAATGTGGTTGTTTGGAAATAAAATGCTATAATAATCCATAGTGGTTCAGGTAGCCTAGTGGTGTGGATGCTGGCCTGCGGACTGGAGGAGCTGGATTAAATTCCCGGCGATGGTTCGATTGTTACTCCTCCAGATGGACCTTTAGAGTTCATCCAACCCTTTGTCAAATGGGTATCTGGCTTCTTACTCTGGGGTTAAAAGCAGGTGGGCATCGGAGTACCATTCAATCTCAATAAGTCCCGTTGGTCGAAGAGCGCTGGGAGCCTGAATGGTCCGTATTTCAATATCTTTATAATAATCCATGTTTTTAACCAAAGCAAAAAAGAAAAAAAATTCGAAACATGCACTGCCTAACACTAATTTGATTAAGTCAATTAACAATGTTGGAAAAATTTACAACTATCCGACATTAGACAACTATCCCATTAATCCTCAGAAATGCAAACAGCAACAAAAAATATTATACATCAAGACATATAATAATATCCACTTCATCTAAATAAAGTACAAATACACTAGTAGCCTATACTGTATATCTAAAGTCTCACAACAGGAAAACCGGCTCTTTTGCACTTACCCTTTGATATGCAAAATAAGATTTTTGTTTTGTTTTTGTTTTTTGCCCATGTCAAATGGAACTGAACCGTGTTCTTAGTCTATAACAGTGGTCTCAAACTCGCTGCCCACTATCCATTTTGCACTTTGTTATTCGTATTAGCTCAGAACATGCTCTAAAATTAAATTTGCAAATGGAAAACAATACCAAAAGGGAAAAAAAGATTTTAATTTAGACTTTTAGAGAATAAGGTTATATATTAGTAATTTGCTTCGTCTATCTCCAGTCTGACAATAAATCTGAACATTGATTTGCTATCCGCGAAAAGTGTACTATAAGCTATTGTGATCCTTAAACTAAAATAAGTTAGAGACTGTTGGTAGTTTACGATAGCATTTTAGTCAGTGCGTGAAAAACCCTCAATAATAATATTTTTTAAAATATTTTTTTCAAGCGACTTTATCACGGAAAGCGCTGATCAACGGCGTCTTAAACTCTTTGGTTTTAAGCCCAAACGCTCGTCTCTAATATAAAACAAAGTATTATTATTAGAATATAGGTATCTAGTTCCGTTTATGTAGTATTTCAATAGGAAAGGCTATATTAGTATCGTCACAAAGCGATAATAAGATCGGCTGATCTCAAGTAATACAAAGAAGCTGCCACGTTACAATTACAATCGTCAAAATGCTAAAGTACCATTAGTCAAGTAATGGTTTGTTTTCACTTGACTAATTGCGCTTCCATTGTTCGTTGTATAATGACTATCAACAATGTGTCGTATACATTTCCATTAAAACACTGTGAGTTGAACATACGACACCGGATTGTTATAAGTCTAAGAAAAATTACCAAGAAGTGAATTTGGGCCAGCAGTGAAGTTTTAAGTAGAGCAGACTAGGCAGCAAGGAATGCGGTTCTTCCACTTACACTGTTTAAAAGCATTGCGACTGTGTCGAGCTTTCATTATTCACTATCAAGTTCCTTCTACAGTAAAGTTCTTGTAAGGCAAGAATTAGACATTTGAGAATTAGACATTTCATTTTGAGAGATTTTATCTTGCCTGTGCAATCATATAGCATATTTCGATCTTGATGTTGACTCCTTGTGCTATATTTCGTTGGAGCAATTTGCTGTCCTTATTGCTGATAAACAGCTGACGAAAGCAACATCCATCAACTTTTTCTCTGCCAGAACCTTCACTGTAAAACTCGATAATGTAGAATATGAATTCGTCAGAGATGCACATCTCTGTTATTGTTTTCTTTGGCTAAAATGAAACAACAAAACTACAGTCCATCTCAAGTTTCTGTGGACAATTGGTTAGGTGACTAATAAGGACATCGATGCTCGCATTCTTTCTGTTAGATCATTGTAATCATTACTATTCATCGTAGAGGTGACCTAATAGAAAAAAAAAGTATATTTCAGTACCATTGTTGGCTAATTAATTGTAGAAACCTACGATAAACTATCTCATACCATGACCTATTGCCTAATGTTGTTTATGTATTAACAGTTGGACTGAAGATATTCATTGTGCTTCCAAATGAAACTCAATCAACGTTGATGTTGTTGTTGTGTCGACTTCTAGTGAGTTATGAAACTCACTGTTTGTATTTGAAAAATCTGTATCATTTCGTATTGGTTCCTATGACTGTTTGGAAGCCTTCTATCTCCTGAATCTCTTATACGTATCTCTAACATCTCTAGTAGGTCTTCGAATTGCAAGAGATTACTTGTTTCGTCTAGAGATTGTTTGATTACAAGGTTCAGTCTAGAAACACTTACCCAATTTTCAATCAGTCAATCAATCTACTAATCTTTTTAATTTTTATTTACGCTTCTATATTCATCTCTTACATTATTTTAACAACTTCCTTTTAAATTAATTAGGTATTGTTATTCACCTGAAAAAGTGACGTTTCTTTAATTAGTTTACGGCCCTGGCATGGGGCAGTCGGGTCTGGATGTCCAAGAGCTTGGAAGATCGGACGAGGCGAATCGCAGTGCTATAGAGTAATTAAAGAAACAACTGAAGGACACATGAATGAGGGTCATGGTTGAAGGGCTAAAAAAGTGCTGAAGGTAATCGTGAAACTCCAACGGTGTGTAAGCCACTTTATGGTGACACTTATGAAAGGAGGCCCAAGAGCGGGAGGGAGGCGTTGAGAAACGAGTTTGCCCTAGATCAGCGTTTCCCAACCGGTGGGTCGTGACTTGATCCTAAAACTATCAGAAACCATCGAATAAACCATCAGAAAAGATCAGAAAAATCGAAAATCGATCATATATAAGGAAGGGATACGATACAAATATGGTTTTATTCTATATACTTCTATTCCTATATATGTGGAGGTATTCCGATAAGGAAAGGTGGGTCGCCAGCTGAAAAAGGTTGGGAACCGCTGCCCTAGATGATGGAAAACCTAGCTTTCCCCATGGATAACGAACTTGTCTGCCATAAGAGATCTGTCAAGTTTCCACAGTTACTTTTCTAGTCAAGTCTCAGCCAGCCCCTGTCGAATGGGTCTCTTTTCCGCAAAAGCCATTGAGCCTTGGATCGGTTTTTGACCGCAACTTATTCCGTTGGCTGGTGATCTCAGGACCCTTACCTTATGCGCTGTTTATCTTCAAAGGGTTATAAGATCGTGATGCTTTAATCACGCATTTGAATATAGTTTAATTCGAATCAGTGATATATAATTTGAAAAAAAAATTAAAGAAGTGGCAAAAAAAAAACAAAAAAAAGATTTTAGATGCTATTTACGACTTGTAAAGTTGAAAGAATTAATTCTAATAAAAAATAATAAAGTGAAAATTCAAAACAACAAAAAGAAGAAAGTTTCGATTTCTTTAATGCAACTGCTAGCAAGAACAGAAACATCAGCAATGGTTGCTTCCATATAAATCAAACATGTTGGGTGCTTGTTTGCTTTGTTTTTTTCCTATGTTTGTGTGTATTTTTAACAACTTACTTTTTTTTCGCGATGTAAATAATATTTTTAGCTTATTTCTTAAAGCCATTTTAATTCTGTAATTATTCTGTTTAATCATTTATTCAATGATTCGTTTATTTCACGTCTTACATCAGTTACTATAACAAAGAATGGATATTTGGAAAAATAATCGAATTTAAATCTGGTAAATTTATCAAATGACTACACGATTTATTGATTGAGAATCCTTTACTTAGCAACCGTCTTTCCATTAGTGTTGAATTTGATCGCAATGAGACGTTGGCGCTGCAATAGCTCTGCAGAACTGAGCAACAATGTGGCTCATTAAATAGCGGAAGAGAGGGCGGAAACCATGTGACTCTCATAGTGAAGGGATGAAGAAATCTTGAAAAGAAGGAGGCTTTTTTTTTTCTTTTCTTTTTTTTTTTTTAAGGTCTTTAAGGTTGAATGGAGAAGAATATATTCAAAATTTTTCCGCGCACTGGCAAATTCTTCAAGTACAGATTCCGAGAGAATTAGATAATAATAATATCTATTTTAAATGCAAACAATTTCATAAACTGAAATAATTCAAATGTTAATTTAGATATTAAAAGAAAATTAAATTACGGAGGGAAAAAAGTTAAGACAAACTTGATTAAAGTTTTAGTTGTGTATCTCTTTATGGCAGATACACAAAAAAAAAAATATCAATACAATTTTATACACATTCAATTTAATCAATATAAAAAATTAATAATCAATTTTGTTTTTACTACAAACAATATAAAACATTATCTCTAAGATCTCAGGACAACTTTCATTGCTACCAGCTATTATTGCCAGCTTTTATTACTCTTACCAGTTCGCCGCTGGAAGAGAAACAAATTTTTATTTTAAAATTTTAACTTTACCCATTACGCCATAGTTGAAAATAAGTCTTTAATATATTGTTTGACATCGACTTACTATGTGACCTTGAACTTTTATCAGTGTTCCATCAAAATTTAAACTTTTATACATTTCTTTGGAATATTTTGTATTTATTTTTAGTAAACAATCAAACATTTAATTGACTACACGGCATTTGCACGATATAAAGTCTAATTTCCCTATCACTATGCAATGGATTGAAATAAATGAAATAAAGAATGCAATAGAGAAAAAAAAATATTTCTACTATATTTACCAGGCTTGGGGAGAAGGATTCAGTGATAAAACATTTTAGTACCAAAATTTGCCAATAGGGTGAATTGTGGCGATGTATAGGAGGAAATACAATTTCCTCTTAGAAAATACATCTGTCTTGGTTATTGATACTTTGTCTTGCATTCCCTCTTGCACAAGTTTTTATGTTTTCAAGGTTTTATGTTTGCTCTTTTCAAAAACTGAGACTAAAAAAAAATAAAATTAAATAAACTAAACTAAACTAAAGAGCTGGAGGAAATGCGGTCATAGCTAAAGACTCACACACAATCGCCGATTATGAAGTTGATTTTCGATGTGATTTCTATTGTTCTGGACCGGTGCTTAACTGCAGAATGCAACATCTTGGGAGTAATGTTCTTGCTGTATTATGTTGTCCTTTAAGACAGCCACGTTAGGAAACTTTGTCAATAGACATTAGCCTTGAGGTAACCGCACAGTCAAAAATCACACTATATAAGATCAGATGTGGCATACGCAATTGAAAAGAAGTGACAAATGTCTTTTTCTTCAATAAAGTAATGTCGTAATAGCTGCTGTATTGGTCATGAAATATGAAGAGCTCCATTTTGCATAAAAATTGTCTCATCAAGGCATCCTCTTTGCTGCACTTGAGAAATAACAAAACTGCGCAGTATTTGCTGATTTGCTTTGTGGCTGCTCCTGATGGGTGTAATTCCTTGAAAAGAATAGCTCTAGGAATTTGCAGTACCACCAGTATTCACCAGACGGTGAATTTCTGCGAGTGAAGTTGGGACTTGCTGAATAACATGCAAGTGACACTTCAGTAGTCCTTGTATGGCAATTTTGTGTATTGACAGTCCCGTGGTGATAAAAGTGGACCTTATCTCTCCACAGAATGTTCCACAGTAAGGCATCGTCCAGTTCCATTTTCGCAAAAAACATTAGAGAAAATGACAGTTGTTAATCATCTCCTTAAAGCCGCTACTGGCGGCTGATCTTACATGGATAACAATAAAGTAGTTTCCACACAGTGGAATAAGCAACATCCAATTGTCTCGATATTCCTGAGGCGCTGCTAGTTTCAGCAACATTATCCATGACTGTAGCTTTGCAACTTTCACTGCTCTCTGAGATGAAACAGGCTTCTTTCCTCTTTCAAGCTTAATTTGCACGGATTTAACTTTCTCAAATTTGTTAATCATCTTTCAAACTGCCGCAGCTGGTAAAGGACGTTTACGTAGGTCGAAATTCACGAAGAGCGACGGCTGCATTGCATCCTTCAAAGAGAGGGCGATAAGGAGGCCCGGAAACTGTACTGTGCCCGTGTTCTCGCCATGACCTAAGAAATCCCGGAGTTCATGAATAATATTTGGTTCTCCGATGAGGCGCATATTCATAATTACAGGTTACATTACTCAACTATCGAACCCGTTCGTAGGCTTTGCCCGTCCCGATATCGTGAAGGAATGTCCACTGTATTCGGAGAAAATAACCATTTGTAACTAATAACCATTTGAGCAGTATCAGGGTATGGCGTCATTGGTCCTACTTCATTGAGGAAGATGAGATTCCGATGGCACAAACCAACATTGCTATATGAACACATGCCTACTCCCGTTCGTCAATGACCTTTGTGCCTTCTGCCGAGGAAGGAATATTCGCTTTGCAGATAAATGGTTCCAACAGGACGGCGCAACCTGCCACACACACACGAATGTGCAGAGACTTTCTCATCAATGCCTTTCATGGAAATGTCATCTCTGTGTTGTCAGGGAAGGTGCCCACTTGGAACATATCATTTGCAGACATCAAACTCTGTAACATCACTGGCTGAACTGAAATCATGACGTTCGTGTTTCAATACTGTTTGTTTTGAGCCATCCTGTACTTTGTCATAGATTCCTCTTGGACAGAGCCATATTTCACCCTATTGGTAGATTTTTGAACTACTTTTTTTTTCATGGAATCCTTCTTCCCTTACCTGGAATCATCTATTCCGTAATTCTGCTGGCATCCGCTTATTACTTGGAGCCACAGTGAGATCTGAATAGGAATACTTCAATTATGGCCGCCTGATATTTCAATTATTTATAGTAATAATGTCCTCGCTTTACCTTACTTAATTATTCTTCAAGTTAATATTTCTGGAATAATTTCTCCCTTCCATGATATTTTAAAAAAAAAAAAAAAAAGGATGGAAATAGGATGGAGTAAATGCGGTACTTAATTCTAAAAGCCCTGTCTAGACTAAAAGAATATCAAACG
>JAFIDM010009631.1:98087657-98137752 GCA_023159025.1 Thereuonema tuberculata | reverse complement strand
GCTATATTTAAGAATTTCAAAAAATTTTAACACACGTAAAAAACTTTTTTTAAAGAAAAATAATGTTTGAGCAAGAAAAGAATACATTGGCATTTAATAGGTTTAAGATCATGAAATATGGAGGAAATAGGAGAATGTTTGATGTTTCGAAATAGACATTTAAGAAGAGAGTATAAGCAGCAATGTAAAATCTACTCCTAGAAATCCTTAGTATAACAACACTCCTTTAATTTGCACGATATTTCATCCTTCTTTGCAAAGGACTTCTTCAGGTGGTACCAGAGGACAAGAAACTATTCTTCCTCCTCTACATTGAAGAAGTACTTCGCAAAGAAGGATGAAATATTGCGGAAATTCAAGGAGTGGTATTACCGTATTTACTCGCATAATTTCCCCCATCGCGTATTTTCCCTACCCCAGTTTTTGTGGATTACAAAATTCAATTTTTATTTTTATCGCATAATTTCCCCACCTCTACTTCAACGCGTTTCCAACATGACGTCATGCGGTGAGCACCTTTAAGATGGCGGGCTGCGCTGCGTGAGTTACGAAATTACGTCACAATCGCACACACACTTCCGTGCCTGCCTATTGCTTAACTGTACTTTGAAGAAAAAACAAATGTTGAGATGTTATTTCTCATATTTTAAATGTTGCGTGTTAATAAAATTGTTGTTAATTACTGTTCCTGCTTTAAAAATCAATATTTAACATAGTTTTCCTTACACTTTCACCATATTTTTTTTCTTCGAATTGAAAAACATCGCGTAATTTCCCCCCCCCCCCCCTTTTTTTGTCAAAATATTGATGAAAAAAAGGGGAAATTATGCGAGTAAATACGGTATATTAAGGATTTCTAGCAGTAAATTATTTACAGGATATATTAAAGAAGCTTATATAAAGGATGTAAAATCTAGTTCGACAGCTAACTACACGATATAGTCGCTGCAGGAAGTTACTGAACTGATTCAAGGACAACCAACGATTTCAATAGACGTTACGAAGAAAACTGTACTCCATGGATATTGGAGAACAGTATCTCGGATATAACAGCTAAGAATCATAGAGGTATGACTCATAAGCAGCATGGTTCCCAATTAGCCGAAGCCATTGGAAGGAGAGAATTTCAAGGCGAAGTGTGACTAGAAGCCTTAATGAAACTATTTCGGTTGAACTATTTTCTGTTGCAAAACTTAATGAAATTTTCAATTGCTTCATGATTGAAACACATTATCGAACAATAACTTCAATGCAGATTTTGTACAAACTGGTGGTGGTTTGAAATATCACATTTCGGCTTTCCATGTAAAACAGGGTGTTTCAGAATTCCCACCGGGATTTCGGAGGTCTCACAGACAAACTCGCTCACAGGGACGAGAGGCGTGGCAAAGAAAAGAGTACATAATCAATTGTTAACATAGCTTAAAGATGTTCGATATGTCCTCCTCTGGTAACTCGACAGACATCAATTCTGTAATCTAGCTCTTGCCACAAACGTTGCAACATATCAACATCGATGGTAGCAATTGCAGCCACGATTCTTCGTCGAAGCTCTGATAAAAGGGGCAAATAAACTTTATCTTTAACATAGCCCCAGAGGAAAAAGTCACATGGAATGAAGTCGGGTGACTTAAGAGGCCATGGAATAAGAGCGGCGTCTTCGTTAGATGTATGTCCAATCCAACGGTGAGATAAAGTGTTATTGAGGCGACGGCGAATGTCCAAATGAAATTGAGGAGGAGCTCCGTCCTGTTGCAAAATGAAATTGTCACTATCCTCATGTAGCTGAGGCAATCGCCATTACCATAATATGTCTAAGTAAACAAAACTATTAACACTTTTTTCGGCAAAGGAAAATGGTCCGTACACTTTCCGAGATGAAACTGCACAAACACATTAACCTTGGGGGAATCACAGATATGTTGAACTGTTGCACGAAAATTTTCCGTGCCCCAAATATGCTCATTACAGCGATTGACCTTGCCAGAAAGATAGAAGCACGCCTCATCACTGAACGCAATATTATCTGCCTCCTTGTGTAGACGTTCTTTAAATTGCAAACAGAATTCATCATCTTCATAAGTGAGAGCCTGAAGCAGCTGCAACCGGTATGGTTTATCGGCAAGTCTTTTGTTTAGGATGCGCCAAACAGTCACTTGAAACATTTGTAATTCTCCGCTTGCGTGACGTGTTGATTTTTGAGGTCACCTGGTAAAGGATTCTCGTACGCGGTCCACAGTCACAGGCGATGGGCCCTGGTCTGCTTTTTCGTTTTGCATCACACAAACAGCCCGTTTCCTCGAATTTCCTATACCTTATTATTTTGTGTACCTATACCTTATTATTATTTTATACTCTTATCGTTTGGTCCCTCGGTGATTCTGTATGATACTTGGTTCTAAAACCATGTTCTTATTAATTCGGTTTTAGCGAGTTGCAAAACAAAATGATTTCTGTTTGCCTGAAAACTCCATGTTTCTACACTATTGCCTGCTAGTGGAAAAAAGGGTAACTAAGCCACGGCATGTCCCAAAAGAAGATTATATACTCTTTTCATAAACTGCTACGCTCTCGTTCCTGTGGGCGAGTTTGTCTGTGAGCTACAGACCTCCGAAATCCGGGAGGGAATTTTAAAACACCCTGTATTACATGGAAAGCCCAAATATGATATACTGTATCATATTTTTTTAAAGAATATATTAGACTGTTGCATTTTGTGAAATAACCATCCATTTAAAATATAATTTAGTTAAACTGGAGGTGGCTTTTTTTAAAAAAAAAATAACAACAGTGTGATACTGCTTATATGCAGGGTGATTCAAAATTCCCTGTACAAACTTAAAGGTAGGTCAGGAATACAAAAAACAGACCGTATTCCTAGTGGAACGTATGTCCGCAAACGCACCCGAATGTGGTAGAGGGCGCGTTTGGCAGCACATTAGTTGGGCTGTGTGAGTCATCGTCATTTGCGATATTGACTTTGTACGAGTAGGATGTATCACTTCACTATTGCTGAGAGGGCAGATATGCACATAGTCTATGGGGCAGCGAACGGAAACGGACGAACTGTTGTACGATTGTACCGTGAACTGTTCCCCAACAGACGTGTACCCATCATCAAATGTTTGCGCGTTTGCACCAGAGATTGTGTGAAACTAGGTCATTCGACTTTGAGCACCTTTTGTGAACCTGTGTACACCTTGCTGTCATATTGTAAACATATGGCTAATAAACATGTTGTCTACCTTACTTGTTGTCTCTTATGTGTACCTTCTAGCACATTCAGGTGACGTTTGCGGACATACATTCCACTAGAAATACAGTTTGTTTCTGTATTCCTAACCTATCTTTAACGTTTTTATAGAAATTTTGAATCACCCTGTATTATCTGTATTTGATTGCTGTTTTACGTACTAGCTGAAAAGATTACGACTTTTTTTAAGCTGTGTTTATCATAACTACTATGCCTCAATTTCAACTACTAGGATCTAAGGTTACAATTAAAAATAAAAATAAAAAAATCTGAAAAACAAAAGTTACAGTACACAGTATCATGTAAAAAACTGTATGTAGCTTGGATGATGTATGAACATGAAGAAAGTTTACCAAACACATTGAAAAATATAGCTTACCAAACACATTGAAAAATATATTATTTTTACTGAGTTTTATACAAACGTTATAAGACAATAGAAGAGATGGATTTAACTTTTTAATTTCAGATTTACGTGAAAACTTTTACATATAATGAATAAAGCCTGAAATGAAAGAGAATCGCTTTCATAATATACATTCAATTGCATGATTTCAAATTTCATTTTTGTTTTCAAAACTACATCGCTTTTATCTCAGTATGCCCTTTCTTTAAGATTTTCTTGTGTATTGACTGAGGCGGCAACTGAATTTTCTGATTTTTTTTTATTTCGATCTTCAACTATAATGTCATAAAGCTCCCGTTGCGTGATGAATGGAACAGATTATCAGGCTCGTGAAAGGCAACATTATTAAGCAGCTACTGTTCATCAGACAAAAAAAAAAAAAAACAAACAGAAAAAAAAAGAAATTTCATTGAATCAATAAAAACTTTTTCTTTAAAAAAAAAAAAGAAATAAAGAAAAATGAATATTAAGTGAATGTTTTTTTAAAGTTTACATGAAATACTAGTTATCGATAGAGTGTTTGTAAAAAAAATATTCGCACCCAGTATATTTCGAAGGTGAGCGGAGACTTAGAAATTTATTTTGTAAGTCAATATTCCGGGGAAAAATTGTTTTAGTAATCATTTGCTTTGTTCTTTACTTTATAAAAAGGAAGAAGTTACAAATTCTTTTCAGAATAATGAAGTAATGGGAAATAATTATATCTGTAAACTATTCTACTAAATTCTTATATTAATTTTGGGCTTCTTGCCTACCTCACAGGAGAACGAAAGAGAAAAGATTTCAAAACTATGCATTTGGATATAGCAGTCAGTGGTGCATTTGATGCAGCTCATCTGGACTGAAAATAGCTGACTGCAATAACAATGTTTTCCTTTTTGGTCAATCTGGGTTTCGCTGCCCAGTTCTGATAGTTTGACGCAGATTTCTATTTGACAGACGCACAGTGGGGTATTTGCATCAAAAAACCGGTCAAAAGTCGGTTTTGCCAAAATGACCCTAGCCAAAAAGGAATCTCTGCCTCAGTTAGTTTAATAGTTGGGGGATAATGGGTCGACTTGCTTTTCCCACTTCCGCGCCACAATGGGCATGCGCTGCCACTCCAAAGTCCATCATGTGATGACGTGCACTTGTCAGTTCTCTGCGTTTGCTGTGAAATAGCAATTTTGAGAGTGTTCTTCTTGGTTTTAAGAAACAGTGTCATTTTTTTTAATATGGAAAAACTTGAAGCAGGTATATACTGATATTTATGAACTTGTTTTACTTTCATAACATTAATATTTATTCAATTACTACAGTTTGAATGTAGACGTACTAATTGTAAATTTGCAAACAAATTTCTGTAACTCGAAGGAATTTGTTATATTTCAGGGTGAGTCCCGGTATTTCTTTTTACATAAATGTAAAGAGGAAAACTTTAACTTCATAGTACAAAAAGAATTAGGCGCGGAATAGCACAGATGTTAATGTTAAAAAAAAAATACGTACCTACTGCCATACCTATTTTTTCAAGCGCTTTTAATACTGATTGTTTTTATGTTTAATAGGTCCATCTGGGGTCAAAGTTATGACCCGAAAACAACTATATGATATTATGCAACATCGTAAAAATGAAGACATAGCAAAAAATTAGAAGATTTAGAAATTTTTTGCTAAGTCGAGAGAATTACGATGAGGAAGAAAAAGAAGAGTTTAAGCACAAACTGTCTTCCATAAAGTCAGAGTTTAAGCGCAGATGGACCACTGCACATAAGAAAAATGACATCTTTTTAAAAAACAATGAAAATTGGCTTCAAGGTGCTTTTGAAATACCCACAGCAACAGCTCGATCTGGGCGGCCAAGGAAGTTATTCGATGATTTAAGCGATCGAAGTAAAAGACGGAAGACCGAAGAACTCTGCAGGACTGTTGAGACAGAGCAACTGATGTTTGATACTCATGTGAAGTTGCGAGCTGAAGGCAAAACAGATGCATCCAAAGTATTAAAAGAAATTATTGTATCTCGTATGAGAGCGACGAAATGTAGGAAGGCCTACAAGCGTGTACAAGAAGAAAGACCACGATTGACACCGTTACAAGCACTGGCAATGTTCGTTGAAGCTGGGCTTTCGAGAAAACAATATGAAATAATTAGAAACACGGATTAAAAATTATACCCACGCTACTCAAATTTACAAAAGGCTAAAAAAGACTGCTTTCCAGTTCCTGAATCATATAGAGTGATAGCCACATGTGCTGAAATAAATTTATTGGACCATACCGCAACAAGATTATTGACATATTTGCAAGAAGTAGTGCAAACTCTTAACGATGAAAATAGTAACACACTGATATTAAATAGCAAATGGGGATGTGATGGATCACAGCAAACTCAGTTTAAACAAAAATTTGAAAGCGAGACAGATGCAAACATTTTCCAAAGTTCGTTTGTACCTTTACAAATAATTTGTGGCACGAATAATAAAAATATTATTTGGCATAATCCAACACCCTCCTCGCCGCGGTATTGTCGGCCTGTAAGAATAAGATTTGTTAAAGAAAGTGCAGACATCACTAATGAAGAAATTCATTATATACAAAAAAAAATAACTGCATTAAAAGCAACAAACGTCACAGTAGCAGGCAAGAACTTCTCCGTACAACATACAATGGTTCTTTCAATGATCGATGCCAAGGTGTGCAATGCTGCCACCCATACTACATCAACAATGAAGTGTTATATCTGCGGAGCCACATCTAAAGATTTCAATAACTTATCAAAGGCGAAAGAAATTAAACAAGACCCATTGAGATTTGGCTTGTCAATATTGCATGCCAGAATACGATTGTTTGAGAGCTTGCTCCATTTGTTTTATAAATTGATAGTTAAAAAAAGGCAATTAAGAGCAGAAAATGACAAAAACGTTGTAAAACGTAAAAAAATAGTATTCAAGAAGAGTTCAGAAGACAAATGGGACTAATCGTAGATGTTCCTAAGCCTGGATTCGGCAACTCCAATAATGGGAACACCAGCAGAAGGGTTTTCGCAGATCCAAAAATGTCAGTCCAAATAACAGGTGTCGATTTGAATCTAATTTATCGTTTAAAAGTGATTCTGGAAGTTTTGTCAAGTGGCCACAAAATAGGCAGCGAAAAATTTGCATCTTATGCGATGGATACTGCTAAACTATACATTCAGCTATATCCGTGGTATCCAGTGACACCTACAATGCACAAAATTCTCATACATGGTTCCACAGTTATAAAGAATGCTTTGTTGCCAATAGGACAGCTATCAGAAGAAGCAGCTGAAGTCCGAAATAAACACTTCCGTGTTTACCGCTAAAGTTTCGCCAGGAAATATTCCAGAGTAGCCTGTAACTTAGACGTAATAAATCTACTGCTTCTCAGTTCAGATCCACTTTTAACAAGCATGAGGCCTACGCCTAGAAAAAATACGAAACCATTTCTGAACGAAACTATACAAATGCTAGTGCCATCTGAACCTAACATATCTGTAGAGGAAACAGCTGACACTTTGTCCTCAGATGAAGCAGACGTATCTTCAGACGAAGCTTCATGGTTCTCATCTTCTGATTAAAATTAAAAATTGTATTTTTTTTTCTCTCTAAAAGTGTCAAAATAGCCTTAGAACTCCTTCAATTTGTTTGTTAGCTCACTTTAAGTAGATTAAGTGCAAAAAATAATTTTGACCTGTTTTTTGGCACAAAAATACCCCACTGTGAGACGCTTGCAACTGGAGGTTGATGAATGAGACAACGGTCCTGCTGGGTTTTGAGACTCTCGTCACTGTATACGAAGTCACTGAAAGGGCTTTTGAATATTGTTCCCTTTCAAACCCTTTTGGCGACTTTATTGCCCAGTTTTTACTTATAAAGACAAAAAGAGAAAGATTTCGTGACTCTTCATCATGTTCCTGTTAGTGGTTTCAGAAAGACGTTCGACGGCTTCCATACTATGCTCTGTTGCTCCGGGGAATAGTTCACTGTTCTACAATCTGATGTGGTGCGGGAATATTTTATTATCCCATTTCAACCTAATATTTGAATTTTTATTCTTATGCTAGTATTCACTTCGCTTGCTTCATTATTGATAAATATTTTTCATTTGGTTTCTTGTCAGAAAAAAAAAAAGTATTATGATATCAACCTCAACATCTTCAGACAAGACAGCCATTACTTATTCACTGATATAAACTTAATATTAAATACAGAGAAAAAGATTACTTTAATCCCAGAGTTTTTTTTTTATTTATTTAGTTTTTAGAATATGTTGAATGTTTATTACGAGGATCATACTAATCTAGGAAATTAATTTCATCTTTTCAGTTGTAATTTTATTCCAATAAATGAAAACATCAACTAATCTCATGGAGGTTCATGTGTTAATTATAAATTTATGATTAGACTGTAATTTCTGATTTTAATGTATACTTTATAATATTAATTGAATTAGTTGGACCTCGCCCTTACCGCTAGTATAACCGAAACTAGCCGGGTACCGTCCCTTCGCTCCGGAACCCTTGCATATATAACATTAAAAAAAAAAAAAAAACTTTTTTTATTCAACAAATTAATATTGAGATCGGAAAATATACGACTTCCCAGCCCGTTGTGGCCATCTCCGCTTAACTCAGGTGTATTGCGGGTTGGCGCCACACACCTGGGGTTGCCGCCACACACTTCATGGTCAGTTTGCCAGATTATTTCCTATCCCGTGGGAATTTCGAAAAATCCGCCAATTAGTATAGTTGGACAGTAAGTTGTTTAATATATTTTCATTTTTTATGAATAGATTCTCTAATCCTTCAGTAAATTTTACCTTTACTGAATTTTTACCTTTCTTTGTGTTTATTGGTTTATATTATACGTTTGGTAATACATTTTAGTAATTTGTAATTTAACATTTGCTTATTTCTTGATCTCGACAATGCAACGTATAACTGTCCATGAGAAAAAACAGGCTCATTCAAAATTATTCCAACATGATCAAATGTTTGACCTTGTGATTTATTAATATTCATGGCGAATGCAGGAATTATTGGAAATTGTCTACGTTTGAGAATAAAAGGCAAATTTGAATCACTGCACTGGTTTCAAGTCAGTTCTGGGAACTGTTACTATAGTAAAACCTCTCAAATCCGGCCCCCACGGTAATCCGGCCTGGTCTCGAGTATATATATATATATTTTTTTTATTGACTAAATTCGTTTTCCTATTTTGTTTCCCTTTCCGCGTGTAATCATTATGAGTGAAAAAAGAAAGAAAAACTTTGTCACTATGGAACAGAAGCTTAATGCGTTTAAGGAGATTGGATGCAGGGAAATCTGCAAAACAAATATCACTAGAGCTTGGTGTCGGAAAAAGCACATTTGTATTGTTTTTAATAAACATTTGAGTGCAAAATTATGAAAATGGGGTTAAATTAATTAAACCTGGCATTATATCTGCACAAAAATTGAGCTATTGAGTTAGTTTGAGAACAATCTCGGCTTTTCTGTAATCCGGCCTACTGGGCGCCACATTAGGCCGAATTTGAGAGGTTTTACTGTAATTCATTTTTGTGGGATTCATTGATGATTTTTGCACAAATTAAATGTTGATAACATGAAGTTACAATTAGTCTTGTTCCATTACACAAACCCTTCTTCGGATTTAAATTTCTTATCAACATGACTATTATTCCAACATTTTTACGTGCCTTCAACAAACTTCTCACAATAGCCAACATGAAATGTTTCACAGTTTTGCATGTATCTTGCAAACGCAAAAAAGTTATATCGTTCGATAGAACTTTCAAATACCAACATTTTCTCAGTTGAAAGAGAACATTTTATTTTTATACTTTTCGTTTAAATTGAGAAAAAGTCAAAATTTGACCCTTTAAAAGGCGACTTCTTGGAAACCCAAAAAGTTTTTCGAAATATTTTTGTAGCATTTTGTTAGTATGGGGATTCACACCTACTACTAATGTAATTCAATTTATCAGGAAGGCAACCGTAATACCCAAAAAGATTATAAATAAGCTGTGTTTCAAATTAAAGAGCAGTGAAATTTTAAATGTGAAATTCTAAGACCTTAGTCCAAGCTCTTAAGAAGTTATGAATTTTCAAAATATTTATATTTATTTTAATAATTAATACCTCAAAACTAAATACTCATACCGAAAAGCTTTTTTTTTTTTTTCATTTTATTACGTGTAACTTTCATATGAAATATCAACTTGATTGCAGTGTTCACATTACAGTGCCCTCACTGTTATGAAATCTAAGCTCATCTGGGCAGTCTTCATTAGCAACGTTTCCTTATAAGACAATTGTAGATTCAGAAATAATATTCCAAAGCTAAATATTTACATATATTAAATATTAAATTCATGACTGGAATAAGATAAAATAAAATTATAATTTTAAGAAAACAAAATTAAACATTAAAGTTTATATACAAATCAACATAAAAATCTTGCTTTAATAAAAGAATTGAAATATTTGGGATTCCTTTCCTGATCCACTGTTTAAAATAGAATATTTTTTTTACAGTGTATTTAAATGTTATATTGTATGTGTAGTTTTACTATATTGAGTCTAATACAGTAGACTAAGTAAATGCAGTAAAATATTTTCTCACTTGTCAGTACAATACTCACTAAACTGTTGCATTTAAATTGACCATTTTTCTTTTGGAAAGGGCAAGTACCACACTTAATTTAAATCTTCTTAACCAATTTTCTAACTGTAGACTTATTAATTTAATGGCTTTCATATTTCTTCTTAAATTTGCTATTTCTGTAATGCTACCAATTAGAAAACTCTACTTCATTTGTTCCTTCCCATGGGTTGCGAATAATTTCAGTTTTACTTGCTTCAAAAAATAGCTAAACATTTTCCCCGCTGAAATGAAAGGCCACTTACTATCGTTTGAGGAGTAATCATTATGGAAATTCACAGGACATCAAAACGATGTCACTTGCATTTGCCTTGTTAAGCAACAGTTTCTTCAGAAACACACTCACCGCGCCATTGATCTTTTGCTGGATCAATGGCAACTATATTCTTTTAAAGCAGAGTGCGGAAGTTTTCCGTTTTTATAGATAAAAAATGTGAAGAAAAGGAATGACTGTAGCGATGCATCTTTCTTTCTTTTTTTTCCTTAAAAATTAGTAGAATATTTTATTTCGCACATTTTATATAGTTCTTTGTTACTCTGCTAAATTGAAAAGCAATGCTAAAGTAACTACCTTTAGTAACTAAAGGTGTCCATGTGAACTTTGCATTAACACTGGGGAATATTGAGTTTTAAGCTTAATGCTAACATCCAAACTTTGCTATTAATTTTAAAATAATTATTTCTAAAGAATGATATGTTTTATTTTAGCAGAGCAAAACTAGTCATAATAATAAATACAATTACAGTCGGACCTCTATTTAACGAAGTCGCTAAATCCCGAAAAAAAGTTCGTTATATGGAAAATTCGTTAAATAGAGATTCCCCTTTTATTATTCAATGTTATTAAAAAATTAATAATTTTAATGACATAAAGCATACATTACTAAATGCGTACTTAAATTTTGCTAATAAAGTCTGTTAATTTTGTCTGAGCTTTTTTTTTTTTTTTTTTTTTTTGAAAAAGTGTTTTCCCTCATAGTATGTCTCGCATCTTTGCAATGCACCAAAAACCCCTTCAATATTTTCTTCAAATTGTAATCCACGTCGCATTGTTTCAAATGATTTTAGCATTTCATCATACGACTGTTTTTTGATTTCTTCATCATGATCATTTCCATTTTCATCATCTTCATCCCAATTCATTGCTGTATTGTTTTTATTTTTCACACTGTCCTAAATATCCGATTCAGTTAGTGTTTCCGAAGTCTCAACTTCAAAATCAAGTGAAAGGTAATCATGAAAAAATGAAAGATAATTTTTCCCTCAGCTGTATTCAAATTTCTTTCATTTCCTCTACGGGAATATTAATAATAAAAACATTTCAAGGAGAAAAAAAAATAGATACCATGAAAAAGTTCGTTAAATAGAAAATGCACTTCGCTATTTGGAGGTTATTTTACGAAGAAATTATCAAAATGTTCTTGGTTCCAAAGAAAAGTTCGCAAAATAGAGAAATTCGCAAAATATAGGTTCGTTAAATAGAGGTCCGACTGTAGTTGTTGATCACAGATAAATTACTAATATTAACACCATTAAAAACGATGAAGACAATTTTCCTAAACTCTCGTAAGGCTTGGCAAAATGTAGAGACATATCAAGGAGTTACGTCATCTTAGGTTCCACATTGATGCTGTAACTCGGAAATGTCTTTCAAAGTCAAAGCATATTCTGTTTTTTTATTTATCACTTTTTTCTCTTCAATGTATGTATTGCACTAGTATATTATACATTGATAATTGAAGTAAATGAAGCATTTGTAACATACTAACACAAAGAGATGCAAAGCGTGTTTTTAAACGAACTGACGACAGACACCAGTTAGTTGGAAGTGGATCGGAAGGTAGAGTCATGCCACTTAAAGCCTTAACTCTGAAGCAAGCGCCGAACTTAGGGGAATGATGGCAGTTCAAAATGTCACTAAATCCAAAGCGCTTTAAGTCGTAACTCGGAGCATGACTTTGTAGATCGTTGCAAATCGCTGAAAAATTTGTAACAGAATGGCATTTCGAAACCACTGCTTTATTTCACAATTGTTGTCTAGCAAATTAGAATAAAAATTCATTACAACTTAAAACGATTCATGAATGAATAGATAATCAGCTTTTTTCAGAAACTTATTTCCTCGGATAGTTCGAAAGTCAGGTCAAGAAATGCAGAGAAGTCCAGTAGTAGATCCGAAATAAATAGTTACAGTTTCAACAATGCCATATACATCTATTAATCGTTAATAAAAACTATTGGATTCCATCAGTTGTTTAAGTGAATAATTCGTTAAATTAATTTTAATCGAGAAATTCTGAATTTTACAATATCAAACTGGATTTTCGGAAGCGAAAAGCGCATTTTTTTTTTATGACTTCGGAAGGCATAATTTTCACCAAAAATTCACTGCTCGAAAATATACGCTAGTGAAGAATTATTATTTGTCAATTTTTAATTGTCTTTTTGAATTTATAATTTTGACGAGTGTTTCAGTAAATATCATATGCAGTCATTCACTGTTATTTAAAGTTCACAGTTCTGTTAATAATATAACTACACATACTGAATCTAGAACCAGCTATTCCAAATTCTTCAAATACATCTAGAGTTCTGTTTTCTGTTTTTTTTTTTTTTTTTCTATAAGTACAGTGCAACTTGGATAATTCGAAGCTGAAGGGACCACTACAAAACTTCGAATTATCCAAGACTTCGAATTAAAGAAGTTACATCTTTTAACTTTAATTTCAGGTCTACTGAATGCTTGAAAAGATTATTCTGTCAATAAGTAAATATTTATTCAGAAAGATCATGGTATGAAAGACTTAAAACACTATATGTATGGAAACAAAATAAGATTTATATTACAGTACATATTACATTCAATACAGAAAATTATAGTTTTTCAAAAAATTGTGCAATGTCTGATTGTTTTGTAGAATTCAGTCGCTTAAGGTTAGCAAAATCATCAAGCATGTTTAGTGAACGGAAAACAGCTTCACTTACGTTGGTTTGTCCTTCAATGTACAGACGAAATTCGCCCAAATGAAAAAGCGCCTCCGACGATGAAGGGATTGGAATTTCTTCTTCACACCCTTTTCCACCTGGCGAATGACGGCGACCTTTTCAGCGAACGTTAAATTATTGTACACGAGTGGTTTACTGAAAGACATGGAGACACTGACAGCAGAAAGCTCGAATGGCGTCTGAAGCGTCACGTGTCGAATGGCGTCACGTGTCGAACGGTGGCGGAAGGGGATTTCAGCTGTCACGTGTCGAATTTCTTCACGATGAAACGCCGAAAAGTCGTTATGTTTCGAAATTTTTTATAAAAACTTCGAATTAAGGAAGTTGAACTTCGAATTATCCACGATTTTTAACATTGATTTAATAAGAAATTCAAGGGACTAAGACAAATCTTCTAATTAACCACGATTTCGAATTAAAGACGTTCGAATTATCCAAGTTGCACTGTATTTACAAATACAACACTTAAAGAATGTTTTCAACTTAATTCACAAGTGAAAATAAAAATTAATAAAAAGGAAATTGAAGTTCCTACTTTTCGTAATAAAAATTAGGATGTGCGACGTTGTCCTTTCTACTGCTATATACCATTAGGATCATTCTACATTAAATCAACAAATGGTCATTGCTAGCTATTTTCGATATCAATAAAACTTGGTCTGTGATAAATGCCAATATTTGCAAGTTTTTTATTTCTAAAAAAAAAAAGAAAACAACTAGTAAATAATTAACAGAGGAATGAATGGGGACTCAAGTGTTTCACTTGAGGATTGACTTTTTTTTTTTTTTTTTCATATCTGCAAATTTGATTTCAGCCAAATGGAAGCGCCTCTTTGTATTTAAAGTTCGGGTTTTGAAATTGTGTTTTTTTTTTTCCACACCATTAGGATGAAAATACATACTGAAGAATTTTGATTGTCAGTTCATTTTTAGCGACCCCGTAACAAAAATATAAGGGGGGGGGGGTCCTAAATTCATTCTGTGCTTTTGTCAGCAGTTCTACAGCCCAAACTATGAGTCGGACAGACATGAACCATACCTTATTGTACCCTTTATGACTTAAGAGGTGGGGAAATTACGAGTTCCGGTAACTTCATATTGCTTAAATTCTCAACATTTTACAGGCATTCTGAGTCGTTTTATTCGTATTCATAGATATGATTGTATAGTGGTTAGTGTAGTGTATTGTGGCCGCAAAAATCCAGGTTCGTATTACCTAGTCATCACAATCTTGAATAGCAATATTACAAAGGCCTTTTCTTCCTTTTTTTTTAAAATCTTATTTTGATTTTTAGCGGCTCTTTTGTTCAGCTTCCCTGTAAAAAAAAAGGGAACCGCTATTGATATTGTTTTTGTGCTGGATGTCACACTCTGTAGTGGCCAAACGGTTAGATATTAGAATGAAACCTTCGCCATTGTGTTCAGCATCCAAAAGTAGGTGACCACGTCCAAAAAATTAGGCCTGTAGGACCGCTCCCTGACCCCCCCCCCCAAAGGAGTGTTTTGCTAATAACGGGTTGCTACAATCCAAGAAACCTGGTATTGTTTTAATTTCCTTATTATTATAAATGATTGTTGCGAATGCAAAAGGCGCAATTGTTTCCTTTTATTGTGATTGTTGCGCTTGCAAATGACGCCACTGTTGCGATTGAAATTGATAAATTGTCTCGACGTGCGGAAAAACGAGATGCTGATGCAAAGCGAGAAGCTTCACGCTTGCGTAAAGAACGGTCTCGCTCAGAGCAGAGACAAGAGACTGAAGCCGTGCGAACACCATGCAATTTTGCTGCAATTTAGTTGCGCGATTTTGACGTCACGAGTTGATATACACTGTTGTCAAGCGCTAACACGATGCAACTCGAAAATGCAACCGACCCATGACAACGCAGATTTTAAATATGTCACGTGTGACGTCAAGCAAAATTCGGTTATGTCGTTTCAAACATAATATAAGAGTGATTGAATTGCAACATATGATAAATATTGTTTTCAAAATTATTAGCCGCTATGGAATTGAATTTCATGTTATTATTTCGAATGAAAAGTAACGAATGACCAACAGCCAATAAGAAACAATGCTTCCCTGGAAACAATGACGTCATACCTTTTGCATTACCGCGTAAGCAGCCTTGCGGTTCCCAAACCCGATGTGAAAAATCCGAAAACATCGAGGTTTTGCAACCTCTCTGACAAATTCTGCCGCATACAATTACTGCATTTCAGTATAAATTTTATTTCTGCATGAAAGAAACTCGCAATACTCTGATATTAATTGAGTATGAGCCTGTCTTCAAAACGAATCGACAGAAAACATTTTCGACGCCATTTTTTTCATGGGCGTGGTTTCACAACTGACGTGTTCCAATGCTGCCCTGTGATTGGGGAATTCGATGCAATTTTTCGAGTTGCAGGTGTCCATGCAACTCGAGTCGGATGACAAAAAGTTGCAAATAAGTTGCAAATAAACGTGCTCTATCAACTCGTGACGTCAAAATCGCACAACTAAATTGCAGAAAAATTGCATGGTGTTCGCACGGCTTGAGAACGAGAAAGAAATGCTGAAGCATATCGCCGACTACGATCTGATCGCTTCCGATAAATTTATAAAATTGTGCATATTATGGGGCCACTTTGCTTTTGACACCGTCTAAAAGCATTAATTACCTTGTTTTTATTCATCTAGTGTTTTTTTTTTATTATATTTTATATTTTTTTAAATATTTATTTGTAGAAACTTTATTAACTAAATTAAAAAAGAATTAATATGCTGAAGTATCCCACTGTAATTTATCCAGTTAAATAGTAAAAATAGGGAAAAAATGTATAAAAATTTAATAATATTGTGATGATTTTCATTGGTGTCCTGGCTCGTAAAAGAAGTAGTTAGGGAAGCTGGATCTAACTGTGTTCTGTTTATTCAGGGAGAGCAAGGGCTTTTATAGAATATTTACAATGATCAGTCATTGGCTGAGGGCTTTAACAGTTCGTTGGGTGATTTAAAATAACATGTGATTCGTAACTGAAATTAACTGAAGATTTTAAATTACATGGAATTATGGCAACCCTCAGCCGCTGAAATTCAAAAGTAAACAAAACAGGAAAAGATCGTTAACGGTCATAACTTGAAATTTACAAGTAATTAGATTCTAATTGATTGGAACAATAAAACGCATATAAAAGTAAATACGATAGAATAAGCAAAATAATTATAAATGTAGTTATAAAACTCATCAAAATATTATGTTTTACTTAAAAAATGGCAATTATAAACAAATACAAAATATTCGCAAGAACTTAAAGCCTACTTTCCTTAAAATTTTATTTCTTAAGATTTCTTATTAGCGATCCCATATATGAAAGAGTAAGCGTGTGTGTGCTCTGTTTCTACGACTCAAACTACAAGCCTGACAGACATGAGTCATACGTTTCCTCACTTTGTAGAGGTAAGGAAATATGAATCCTGGTCTGCAGTCACTTCCTGATAGCATTTTTTGGTCTCAAGAGCAAGTGTTCGAAAAATGAAATATGTATGGGGTTGCTTTGGTTCATAGACACTATGAAACTACATTTTTTCAGCATCACTTCAGCACGGTTGCAATTGTAGAACTAAAATGAACTCCATTTTCCAGTGCTTCATATTAATAATTGTAATAACAATTCAAGAAATTTTGTAAATTTGCTTTTTGATTGTTTAAGTCATGTGGTTCCTGTTTTAAAAATCTGAAAAAAATTTAGGATTAAAAGTCCTTTTCATGTAATTTCACAAAGGTAAGTAATCTTGTTATTGAAAACAATGCTTCAACTTTGGAATAAGTAAAGCTTGGTTCATATGAGAAATAGAAAGTTCCTCCTTCCTCTTCCCTCTGTTCAATTATTACGGTATTTTCTTCGTCAAAGTCAATTTTGTCAGTGCTTTATTGCCATTATCTTTATTTGTAGCTAGTATTGTTTGACCCTTGTGACAGGAAGATCTAATTTTTATACTGATAAACATATTCCATATCATTTTCTTTATTCCTGTGAAAACAATTCTTTGTACATTTACTATCTATCACTGAAATAAGAGTGGGCTTGTAATCAAGTGGTAAAGCAGGGCTGCAGGATCAATTCCTGGCAGAGGTCGATGAAATTTTCCATGCTGATTTGTCCTCTAGCAGGTTAGCCAACGCAAGAATGGGTACTGGGATTCTTCTCTGGGGTTAAAGGTGAATGCATCAGGGACTAAGTGCCTTGGTCAAGAAATGCCAGAGCTTTACTTCCTGCGATCCCAAGGACCACATGAAATGAAATACTTAACTGAAATGTGACATTGTCCCGCAGTTACACTCTAATTAGATATTTTTTTTTATCATAAAATACTTTATCATTACAAATAACTTGCTCTGACAATAAATGTCAATTACCTTCGGATATCTCCAAACGATCTTTGCAAGCTTCTTTGAAAAATACAGGGGATGGATACAATATTACAAACACCCATATGAAAATAGGCCATACTTCATTTGTGGAGCAGAGCTACACCATCTAGTGGCCATGAAGGCAGAGATATCACTTGGTCAGAAGCAGTCGTACAGGTTGCATGTGAAACTTGTGCCAGCAGTGAAAAGCTGTTATGTCCGACCTCTCAGACTTTGAAAGAGGCATGATCATTGGAGCACGCCTTGCTGGAGCTTCAATGACGAAAACAGCTAATCTTGTGGGTGTTGCAAGAAGCACTGTGTCAACTGTTAAGACAGCCTACACAAACATAATGAGATTTTGTATTGTATCATGGTAAGATGTCATCTGCAAAACAGAATAGTGAGCGAAAGTCAAAGCACACCGAAAGGGATAGACCAGTGTTGAAGCGGATAGTGACCTGACAGCACAAGACAACGGCACCCGAGATAACCTGCAAAATAAACACCTATCTTCAGGACCCCATATCAACCAAAACTATCAACAGGAAGTGCATGCTGCGAACATTCATCATAGCATAGTCACAGCATAGCATTATCTCAGCATTGTGGGTGATCATCTCCATCTCCTATGCTCAGACTGTGTTCCCTGGCAAATGACCTCTGTTCCAAAATGACAACACCCCCATTCACACTGCTCAGTGTGTCCAAGCATGGTTCGATGAACACGAATATGAAATGGAACATCTCTCGTCTGGCCTCCTCAGTCTCCTGATCTTAACATAATCAAACCTTTGTAGGGAATTTTGAAGGCCAAAGTGCATGCTAGATTTCCACCTCCTTCCACACTTTCTGAACTAGAGACCACACTGCACAAGGAATGGCTGCATATTCCCTTGAACATTGTGCACGACCTATATTTGTCCATCCCATGTCGGATACAAGCTGTAATTCAAGTTAAGGATGGGCCAACACCCTACTAATGGAGATTTTGTGCGATTTCACAGGTTTTCATTTTATTTTGTTCACCCCCTGTATATGTCATCCAACCAGCTGCCTTTAGGTGATCATTATTTTTTTATCATTCAATGGTTATGACTTTTCTTATTCAAACCTGTCTCTCCAGGAATTCTTTCAATGTTATCTGCTGCTTCAAGTAATATTATGACCAACTGGACTTTCATTATCTCCTTATACTGCCCATGTCCTTCAGATTGCCGAAATCTTACAATATCACTCACGCCTTTGTGGCCAGTTTGAAGTATGCATATCTTTAGATGCACTTCAATTGATTAAATGGGAATTTTCCCACTCGTATTGGTTTCAAATTTTGCTAGATTAGAGTGGGTAATAAATAGGATCATAAACTACAGTCAAACCACCCCATTAAGGAACATAAGCCAATTTTTTACACAATGTATCATTCAGGGACCATCTGCCACCACTTGCGGGTAGCAAAATATTCGCATTCCCAGGATCCAGTTCCTGATCCATTAGCCTCTTTTGATGTTCCTTCCAAAAATGATAAATAACTAAATTTACATTCTCTGTTTGTTTCATTTGTATTCATGATTTTTGTTATTGTCTGTCAAACCAAAGAAGAACCACGAATCAGAGAGAAGTACTACTCGGTTAGTGTCTCTAGCACAGTTCATAAGCCCCGCCCTCCTTCATGATGCTTGTTAAACATGGTGTCAGTATGGATTCTCAGTTGGATTCGGAAAATAAACATCAACATATGCTTATGTTTTCCATGATGTTCTGGCAAAACACCAAAGCCAAGCACGACAGATTATCAACAATGTGTATATGGACTTCAAGACTTCTGCAGGTGAAGAAGAAAAAAAATCAGGAAGTCTGAAGATTATCATGATGAGATGAATGGAAAGTTTTTTTGAAGTGGTTCACTGAACAGCTACTTCCAAACATTTCACAGAACTCGATTATTGTCATGGCTAATGCTTCTTATCATTCAGTCCATGCAGAGATGATCCCAACTTTGAAAAATCAGAAATCTGATTTACAGGAACGGCTGAGACTACAAAAAATACCATGGGCACTGGACATGGTGAAACCAGAACTGTATGAGCTCATGAAACTTCACAAGCCTAGAGAGATCAGATACATTACTGATGATCTCGCAAGGACACACAGATGTTCTATTTTATGTTTGCCTCCAGGAAATCATTACAACTTAAACCCCACTGAATTAATATGGGCTCAAGTCAAGAATTTTGTCACTTCCAAAAACACAATCCACAAATTGGCTGATGTTATGAGTTGACAAAAGAGGCGCTATCAACTGTCACAACCAATAACTGGACGAACGCTTGTGAACATGTAAAGAAAATTGAGACTGCGTACTGGGAGAACAATGGTTTACTGCCTTAGAGCCATTTATTATTTCTCTTTCAGGATCTTCTTCCGAATCTGACAGTGACTATATTGGTGATGACTTAGGATGTAAGCCTATTGTGCACTACCTCATGTATATTTAATTTGATTGAACTACAATAAAATTATAATTTTTTAAAATGTCTGTATCAATTTCAAAATTCAGTTAATAAGAATGACCAGACTGTGAATAAAAGGAATTATAAAAATATAAAAGTAGTGATAATTTTGAAAGACAAGTTTTTCGAAACTGTCACTATTTTTGTATTTTTATAATTCCTTTTATTCAAAGTGCAGTCTGGTCATTCTTAATACTTTTATATCTGCATGATAAATAGCTTCAATTCAAAATTAAATCTTCTGAAGAAAAACTGAAAATTAAAATTCTGTATAAGATGTTGACCACTGACAGAAAACTATATCTTAAAGGATTTTAAAGAATATTTTTTATTACAGAAACAAAACACAACAAAATAACAGAGGTATTGTAACTAGAAATAATTGGTTAAGAATTTTCAATAATCCTAAACCAAATAATAAATTTATAATAAAAAGAGATGCCGACGCACAAATTAAAAAATAAAAACGACTAGTTTCGGTTCATAAAAAATGATTAGAACCTTTGTCAAGTGATTTGAAAAACTACACGAAAACATACTTATATAGCAAAAGTGTTGAAAAATTAAATTCACTTAATGACGTGAAGGTTATGTTTGGATGGGTTAATTTTAAAAAACGGCTCAGATTGGTGCAAAGCAGGGTAAGGTTACCAAAATTAGAATTATGTATAATTTGTTGACCATTGACAGAAAACTATATCTTAAAGGATTTTAAAGAATATTTTTTATTACAGAAACAAAACACAACAAAATAACAGAGGTATTGTAACTAGAAATAATTGGTTAAGAATTTTCATCCAGATTAGTGATGCTCAAATGTACATAAATTTGAAACTTTACTTTTGTTTTGTGAAAATTTAATAATTCAAAATATTTCAAAACTGAAACTGCTGCTTGGTATTTTCTTGCCTCCAATTTCAATGAAAAGTGGTTTGGAATTATTTTATCCCAGGCTTATGTGTGTGTATGTGAATATTGTTGTGTGGCACATTAATTCAGCTATTATCACTAGTTTTACAGTAATGGGTTTGCTGTTGTACCTAAGGAGATTATATTTTATAATTTCCTTAGCTATCCATGGCCCTAATACTTTTCACAACCAACTCTTTTTGTTATAAAAAAAATTATGCCTCTTTCCCAAATTTAATACACACTCTTTGCCAAAAAAAAGTTAGTGCACACTGAACGAACGATCCACGAACAACGAAACTCAGTATATAACACCATCACAAGTAGTTGTGCTGCTGATTGCAGTTGTTGGGCTGCAATCATCTGCTGAGAACTGCCACCAGGGGCATTGGTATCACTACAACTGTGGTCATTTGAACATCTGTCACATTGTGATGATTTAAAATAGAGAATGACCGAAGCAGAGGATCTTAACACGCTGGCTGCAGGCCAAAGAACTCTTTATTAAACTGAAATCAGCAGTTTAAATAGCTATAATAGATAAAGGACGATTGATTGAGATATTAACACAAAGGGACATTTGATTGGCTACAACAATTAAAGTAAACAATCATTTAAAAATTTAAACTACAAAAATCAGCTGAGATTTACAAATAAAGCAATTAATAAATAATACAATTATCAATTCAACAGTTGGAGATAGAACAGACATTAAAACTCTGAGAATTTATAAGAATTAAAAGATGAGAATTATTTACTAAAATAAAGACTTAAAAATAAAATAAAAATCCCTCGTTACAATATGACTGCTGTGTGCTTTATAATCAGTGATTGTGAAATACAGGTCTTTGAATCATCAGCATGCCTTGATGATGCATTTGATGCAATTTTGAACAATTGACAGAGTTTGAGAGATCATATTGTTGGACTGGGGGAGGCAGGCTGGTTGAATTGGCTGCCACCTGGACCATTCCAACTGTACTGTCTGACAGTGTTGGGAGCAGTGGAGAAGTGAGAGAACACACATGTGCAGGGAAGAAGATTCTGCAGCCTAATGTGTATCCCTTCATGGAGCAGCTACTGCTTCCATTTTTCCAACAAGACAATGCCACCCTCATATAGCATGGATTTCTCTCGACTGCCTTCATGCTGTCAATACCCTTCCTTGGCTTGCCAGATCTCCAGATATATCGCCCATTAAATATGTGTGGGACCAACTGGCAGCTTCAGCCATGAACAGATATGAGCAATCTGGAGCGGCAGTTGCAACAGCTATAGGAAGATCTTCTGCAGGATAGCACTAGACATCTCTATGACTCCATACATGCCCATTTGTTCTCATATTGTAATCAGTTTTTGCATCATCATTCTCATTGACTATCCCAAGTATCGTTCCATTTTGACTGCTGCTTCTGGGAGAGTTAATTTTTTTGGCAACGAGTATTTTAATGATTAGTGACTTACAAATATTGTATGTGACTTACAAGTAAGTAGCAATAAAAGTCAATCTAAAAGAATAAAAAAAAAGTTCTAAAAAAAATTACAATATTTTTGTTTTGTTTACTCATCTTAAATAGTAATTGGACATAAAAAGGGAATGCATTCTTTAAATTTAAACAAAAGATATGAGAGAAACTAAACTTAAACTATCATTTAAACTTAAGAATTATAAGAAATTAAAATTATTCCTGCTTTGAAATAATTATAAGTTGATTTTTTTAATTTTCTAGTCTGTTTTAAATAATGAGCAATTTAGTACAAAAAATGTTTACATAAGAAAACATTCTCTGAATAAATTATTCTGTCCACATTTCATCTGCCATGGAGATCTTGCCCCCTAGTTTTACAGAAGAACACCATCGACTACTCTAATTTGAATCATTGGTGTTAAGAACAACTTTTTCTTTTTCTAGTTTTAATAAATTTTATAATGTTCTCTTTCATTTTTTTACTCATTGTTCTTTAGTGTATAATGGAAAGAATTTTCATTTAAACATGATTTTGAATTTAAATAAACATAAATTATTATTTATTTATTATTTATATAATAATAATAATAACAATAATAATATATTGATTATCGCTCCCTCTCACTGAATTTTTATACCATGATTTTTGTTACTAAAGAAAAGTGAATAAAAATATAAATATATTGTTTAATTTTCTTTAGATTAATAAAGCCATGATTTTATTTTTGTATAACTCTTCATAAAAAATTATGAAAGTGAACTATGAAATTGCTCATAATTACTTTGAATATACTGACAAATATATAGACATTATAAAAAAGAAAATAATAAGTAATAGCACTTTCAGAAAACAATCTGATGAATTAATTTTTTTTTTACTGAATTATCATTTAAAAACTATTAGTATTCTAACATTTCAGTCATTATGGGTTCACTAATTTTGAGGTGGCTAGTTATGACCAGTGATAAGTCTTCTACACCATATTGAGGTCCATAGGAAGACTAAAGCTTCTTCTTGTCCCTTGAGAATGAATTTGACAGTACTGACTTAAAAGTATCCAAGTGCAATGCATTTTAATATGAGGAATGTATGAATACTGTCTGAAGGGTAATATATTGTGGACGAAAGCATTAAAATTATTCCAACAGTAAAGAGAACCCTATGAGTGATGGCCATCAGTTGCAAATCGCTTCTGAGTACATGTCTCAAATTGCAGTGTATATCTAATTGAAAAAAAGAAAAAATCAAATCAAATTCAGTCAAATGCAAACAAGAAATGGAGAATCATCTTAATTATGAGGATGTTATGCTATTCTTTATGGGGTTTCTGGGATTCCTACCTTAATTGCTGTATACAGAGATAGAAAATCAACCAAAGAAAATACTAATGAACAAGTTACCATAACGAAGCAGAAAAGTACTCTTTGTGAATTAAAGTATCACTTATGAATTCTCATAATGAAAATTTTCAATTTTCAGCTTATTAAAAATTTATTATACATCACTTGCTTGTAAATTAGTTTATCTCTTGGATACAATTAAAATTCACTGGATTCCACCTTCAGATATAGATACTGCAATAGAAGAACTAGTTTCCTGTTTAAAAAAAAAAAATGATTGTAAAAAAAGATTAATAAATAAATAAAAAAAATTATAGATTAAGATATTGATCACTACCACTGTTTAAAAAACAAACAAACACCAAATTGCTTTAGTAATTTTAATTTACAAATCAAATTGCTGTATTGAAGACTTAATTTAATTTTATTTATTTATTTTTATTAGTTTGAATAAAGGATGAAACTTTGTTAACTTCATCTTCTAGTGTCAAATAGTGCCAGATCATCTTCATTTCTTTTGATAAGCTGTGACTTGTAAGAAACAAATCTCTGTGAAGGCTCTTAAATAATGGAAAAACCAAACCAAAGGAAATAAACGATTTGTTGAAAATTTTACTAATTAATATTTTTTTATTATTAGAAAATATTATTCTGCAGTATTGAATTTTACCTTGGTGGAAGAAGTCACCAATAATGATACTGACAGAAAAAGAAGGACCTGATTCTAAAGAACTAAACGTATGACTGTTACTCAAGTATAGTTATAGTACTTTCAGATGTCGGTACAAAATGAAGCATAATTCGGATATTGGGTACCAGAGCAGTAGTCAGATGGGTTTTCATCCCTGTAAAGCTAGCTGGTGTGTGTGTGTGTGTGAAATTTCTGTTTATTTTTTTGCAGGATAAAATGAAAAAGCAGTAGAAATTGAAGTGAACGGTGTTACATCAAACATTTTAAGGTTTGATATGAGTTCGAAATTTACAAGTTCTGGAATCATGGATTTTCATGACATACTACATTCTAATCTGAAATTGGCAGTATATTCAAGTCTTGGCTGAGTGCTATGAACTGAGTTTTGAATTTTGCAATAGCTTCTGGGCCTTTTGAGTCATGAGGTTACTGACTCGCCTATCTCTTAAAAAATAAAATGAGAATTTAAGCTAGACATTTTGACAATTTGTATATCTCATCATGCACATCTACTGTCCTTTGCATTACAATATATGTCTTGGTAGCAGTTTAATTTCTGAAGATGCGTGAAGAAAAGTTACAAATTTGTTCAAAGACTTTGAACAACAAGAAATTATCCAAATATTAAGCAAATATCTTCTGTTATAAAATCTTCATTTTTGGCTAATGAAAGTCAAAGATATGAGAGCGCCACAGAGTGCTAGATGATGCAATGACTACATTGACTGAAATACAGGAATTTCTAAAATACTTATGTTGCCTAAAAGTCAGAAATGAACCACTTCCTCAGAAATCTATTGGAAGTATATCAACATCTAAAACCATACTGTTTTTGATCAATCTTCAGTGAAAAAAAGCAAAGATAAAAAAAAAAAAATAATTATGGAGTACTGCTGTGAAGTCAAGATATTACTATTGATAGATAATAATTACTATTTTACATAATTACTATTGCTCCTATAAAAGCTATTAAATGTCCTGATAATAGGATTTAGGAAAGCCATATGGGGGAAGGTGTTGTACCTTTGACCATCCTTGTTAGTTTTGCCATCTATCAGCATACTTTAAAAGATTTTCTGTTTAATGTGTAATATTCCCACTATTTGCGCTTTTAAACCTTCAGTAGCAGTTAGATCTTTGACTTGCAAGGGGTGAAAAATATTTTTCCAATTCCATCACCAAAAAGTAAATATTTTGCAAGTGCATGTTTCTTTAATAACATTGTCTGTTTTCTTTTGATTGTTATTTTAACAATAATGAGTAATACATATATGCCTATAGATTAATTGTTAGGACTTTTAAGATGACTGGATTAACCTAAAAATTGTAGCATGGCGTGAAACGTAAGTTCAACTATGTTGTACCTTTGACCACAGCAGGGTGTTGTTCCTCTGACAAGGTCAAAGGTACAACATTACTTAATAATATGTAAATGTTTTTATTTACAGTCATTTTAACATTATGTAAGATGGAAATTTAAATATTTTTTTGCCAAATTTTAATTTTTTTTACAAAATCTTATCCAAAGAAAGTAAACAACAATTGTTTGTCCATGACTTTGAGTCTGATGTTAAATATTCATCAGGGGAAAGTGCTTTCAATATTTCAGATGAATGCCATGAGTTGGAGAAGGAATTAAACTTTGAAAAAGAAGATTTAGTTGAAGAAAGTTATGTCCTTGTCAAGCTGACAAAAAAAAAAAAAAAAAAAAATAAAACAAGAAATACTTTGTGGCCCATATGATTATTTTAAAGTTAAATATTTGAAGAAACTACCGAAGATGGCAAAATTCATCCAAGAAGATAACCAGCTCAAAGACATAGAACTATAAGATATTGTGGCCAGGCTACCAAATCAACCACAGCTGCCGGCACAGCTCGACTAAAAGAATGTCTATTTTTTGGAGTTGATTTTTCATTGTATAATGTAGAGTAAACGGGCAGGAGTAGGCTACTTAAGCCATTAGAATTTATTTCATGTTTTATTATTCTACTTTGAATTGCATATATTTGCCAAATGTATACATTTCTGAATAAAAATGTTAATTAAATAACTTATATCTAACTGTCAGTTTCTACTACCACCTGGTCAAAGGTACAACACGTAGTTGTACCTTTGACCACAAGGTATAGTTTTTTGTAAAATAAATACTTATACTCAAAATAAAATATATAAAACACATGCAGTTGATGGCAAGATGCGTGAAGATCACATGTATCCATTCAGGTAAGGATTTACTTGAGTACAAAAAATTGGAAAATTCATTTAGTGAAAACTGGTCAAAGGTACAACACCTTCCCCTACACATTGTATTTGGTACCACAAATATGATCTTTACGAATGAGAATATAGCTTGATTTACACAACTAGCAACTAAGTAAAGTTATCTAGAAAAGCCATAAGGTAATATAACTGTCATCTTATCTTGACAGGGAATAAGTCAAAAAATTATAATTAACTTAAAAAAACTAAATAAATGTTTACTTTAATAAAATAAACTTTATTTGTCTGTGAATTACAAACACAAATATTCAAGGAAGGATTTCATTTGTTACATTATCATCATTCAAAAAAAGTGGTTCTGAAGAAAAAAAATAAAGAATCCTTTTCATCCTGATGTGATCTTGCCATTAATTATGTTTGAATTTTTTAATTTGGGTGAATTTTGGAAATATGTAAATCAGAGAGAATGGGATAAAGTTTCTTTGAAGGAGCTGATTGTAAATTCATTAAGCCTTACCATCTTTTAGGCTTTGTTTTAAAATCAATGTTTACCAGAATCCTCTTATTTTTGTTTTATCCTGATAGACAGAAGAAAGTAATATATAAATATCCATTAAGATTTTCCTTGTGAATTGTAATAAAGAAGTTCTTAAGTTATAATGACTTCGCTGTAATGAATTCTTAGTTAGCCTCCCAGAAGTAAAAGTTGTGGTTGAAGGAAAACAAATTTGATTGTTATCACCTAAGAAAAAATAGATTTAACGATTTTTTTTATTTTATTTAAAAAATAAAAAAATCTTTTTTTACAAACTTTTAATTCATGTTTAGTAACTATTTAATGAATTAAAAATTGGGATCTACTTCCTTTGGCAAGAGGATTACAGAGCTATCTCTGAAGAAAGATATCGGGATAGAGATTAAGTGAACAATCATGTAACATTTGAGAAAATAAAAGACAGAGATGAGAAGGAGAGAAAAGTATCTATGAATTCAATTAATTTAGCAATTAAAATTATTAACAATTCATTCACAACAGCAAACGGTACAGTGGCTTTCGGAAAGTTAGAGAACATTACAAGACCATAAAAAGTCAGAGGATGTCAAATGAAAAGAATTCGATAGTTGATGTGTTCATATCAATCAGTATCAAATCTTCACAAGAAAGAAATCATAATTTTAAAATGCTGAATCAGAGATGAAATAAATATAAATGATTGAATCTGAGAAGAGTAGTGTTAAAGTAAAGTGACTTGTAAATGAATCTTGAAGAAAACAATAGAATTACTAATTACCAAAAGTCCTGAAATCAGAATTTTTGAAGATGACCATAGGAAGAGTTTACTAATTTGTCATTCATTTATTTATTTATTTAATTAATTAATTAATTTTTGAGGTACTATATTGATTTCCAAGATTGAACATTGGCTTATACAAAAATGTGATATGAATGTTTCCACTTGATGGCCAATAAAGGAATTACAGCAGAGCCATAAGTAAATACACTGTAATTTAGATTATTTTGCAGGATGTCACATAATTTATGAATCTTAAAATTTTAAAATAGAAAAATTTGTGATAGATTCTATGCAGATATGAAAAATGATTTGTGAATAAATAATTAATAAAACAATTTACATTAATAGTTTAAGTAAAGCTACTTCCTTTCTCATTGTTATGTATTGAAACTTTATACTATCTAACAAATACTGTGTAATCAAATTATTACGACCTCCAACCTAATACGGTGCAACTTGAATAATTCGAAGCTGAAAGGACCACTAAAAAAATTCGAATTATCCAAAACTTTGAATTACATAAGCTGCATCTTTTAACTTTAATTTCAGGTCCACTGAATGCTTGAAAAGATTATTCTGTCAATAAGTAAATATTTATTCAGAAAGATCATGGTATGAAAGACTTAAAACACTATATATATGTAAACAAAATAAGATTTACATTACATAAGCTACAGTACATATTACATTCAATACAGAAAATTACAGTTTTTCCAAAAATTGTGCAATGTCTGATTGCTTTGTAGAATTCAGTCGCTTAAGATTAGCAAAATCATCAAGCATGTTTAGTGAACGGAAAACAGCTTCACTTATGTTGGTTTGTCCTTCAATGTACTGACGAAATTCGCCCAAATGAAAAAGCGCCTCCGACGATGAAGGGATTGGCGTCTCTTCTTCCTCCTCTACATCATCCTCGATATCGTACCCCGCTGCATTCGTCTTATTTAACACTTCTGAAAAAAATATCTTGATCTGACAGTTCTCCACCAACTTCCAAGTTTTTATCCAAATTGATGTATTCTTTGAATGTTAAGCCCATATTGTTATCCCCTGCGTCCGGAGGCGGGGCGACATTTTCTTCTATGAACGCAGCTGGGTCAGTTTTATTAGTAAATCCTGTCTTTCGAAAACAATTTGCTATTGTTGTTTCTGTTTTTGAGACCATGCATTGTGACACAATCGTGCTGCATCAAGGACACTTATTACTGTTTTTTGTTTTTGACCTTGAAAGAATCTGTCAAAAGGTTTCGAACGAAAAGGCATCTGTAAAAATGCTTGAGATTTTTTACGATATCCTAGTCCTTCAGTTGCACAACTGAAGTCATATTTGGTGGGAAAAAAATAACCTTTACATTCTCCATATGTGGAATAGAGTTATGCGCAGTGCAATTGTCAATAAACAAGAAATTATATAAATTATATTTTAATTTTTCACTTGACAAAGGGAAGACATAAAATTCCCAAAAATTTGCCAAATATTTCATAAAGTAATGTTAAATACGAAATTATGCTGTGTGCAGAGTTTTTGTGTTATGAATAAAGAAGAGAATTTTTCTGTTCTTTTGTTGATACGTTTTATCAACTTTCAGCGACCAATCTTTAAAAATCTCTGTAGTCATCCAAGCTTTTTTATTTGATTTATACTCTAATGGTTTTGATTTGACTTTTTGAAACATCTTGGATTAGCAGATTTCATGAGCAAAGGCAGCTTTTCACTGCCATCTGTGTTAGCCCCAACTAATAAAGTGACTCGTTCTTTACTGTTCTTTCCCCCACTGCAACGCTTTCCCTTAAATGATAATGTCTGGTCTGGAGCACATTTGAAAAACAAACCCGTTTCGTCAACGTTGAAAATGTCTTTGGCCGGTGTTCCCTCAATCTTTTGTAAAATATCATCTTTCCAAACAGCTTCTGCTTCTTGATTCACACTTCTACTTTCACCACACATACGCCTAAAGAAGATTCCATTTCTTTCCTTAAATCCATCCAACCAACTAGTGCTAGCCTTGAAATCACTTTTTCCAAAACTGGCAGAAAATTCTTCTGCTTTTGCTAGAATAAAGGGGCCACTCAGAGGAATGTTTTTATCCCGTGCTTGTTTAAACCACTTCAACATGCACTCATCAACTTCAGGATTGTCCGGTTCTCTAGCTCTTTTGCGATCCTTTCCATTTCCACGCATAGTAGCAACGTTACTCAGAATTTTGCCCTTATTTTTCAAAAAAGTAGACAAAGTGTTCGATGCTCTCCTGTACTCGTTGGCGATTTGGCATTTCCTCTTCACCCTTTTCCACCTCGCAAATGACGGCGACCTTTTCAGCAAATGTTAAATTCTTGTACTGAAAGTGTGTTTACTCAAAGACATGGTGAATGTTCACTAGCGAAACTCTCACAACACTACAGACACAATGACAGTAAGAAGCTCAAATGGCGTCTGAAGCCGGCCGAACAGGTAGCAGGAAGGGGGGGTTTCAGCTATCACGTGTCGAACAGATTGCAGGAAGGGGATTTCAGCTGTCATGTGTCGAACAGGTGGGTGTATTCTGGCACTGATTTCTTAACGATGAAAGGCCGAAAAGTTGTTATGGTTCGAAAGTTTTTATAAAAAACTTCGAATTAAGGAAGTTGAACTTCGAATTATCCATGATTTTTTTAACATTGATTTAATGAGAAGTTCAAGGGATTAAGAGAAATCTTTGAATTAACGACGATTTCGAATTAGAGACATTTGTTTTATCCAAGTTGCACTGTAGTAGGTTTTGTCCTCTTTCACAGTCAATATAGCAGCTATATGAGTTATGGTCTTGATAAGATTCTATCTGGGACACACTAGGGGTCGCCCCTGATTCTATTTCTTGATTATTTTGACAATGATATGCTGTTCATAGAAACCATTTCTAAAAGATGATGATGCCCTCTATGGTCAGTGGCACTTGGTTGACCACCAGTGGCTCAAGCAGTCCTCTACCATTCTGCCAGATGTTATACACCCTAACAACAATGGCGAGGGATCAGTTCATCAGTCTTGGCTGTCTAGGAAATACTGCAACTTTTCAGGTGGCAGCCTTTAATCATCACACATTGGAAGTCTGTTAAATCACAAGCTTCTCTCATTTTCACACTGTGAATCAACACACTGCTGTGGCTCTTATCAGTGGCGTAGCGAGCATAAGTGGCGCCCGGGGCACAATACCTTTTTTGGCGCCCCACCCCCCACCCCGCGAAAACCTGAAAAACATGTAGTAATATATGTCATGGGGTCCATTTGGCGCCCCTCTGCGAGTGGCGCCCGGAGCATGATAGACCCCCTTGCCCCCCCATCGCTACGCCACTGGCTCTTATTTATGTGGGTAGAGTTATGTTATCTGTTCACATGATGGTTGAATGTGAAATTACTGCACTGGGCAAGGGGAGGTCAAAATAATTTGATCACACAGTGTATATTCCTTATCAGTCCAATAAAATATTTATCATTTTTTTTAATTAGACACCAATACTTTAAATTTTATTACCTGTCTAGCAGACTTTACTACAGTAATATTGCAGTTTGCTGATGATCCATTTGAATGTGATAAATCTCCAGGAATTTTGCTTAGTAATAATCGATTATTTGGAACATAATGCCAGTAACGCCCAAGAGCTGGTTTCATTTGTTGATCATCTCCTTGAACTATATTATTTGTGACCTAATAAAATACAGAAATAATCTAAATAATAAATATAAAATAATTATCAAACAAAACTGTTATTTAAGCAAGTAGTAAATTGTAAATTTAGCTACAATGATGAATTATTTTTGATGATAATTATAACTTTAAAAAGTATTCTCTGATTTTAAGTTTTCTAAACTTGCAAAAACTACCTTTAATATACAGCCAAATTTATTTTAATAAAAAAAATTTAAATGGTAACATCTATCATTTTTTTTTATCTCTTGCTATAGTAATTGATGAAGTCAGGTTTAAGGTGTTATTCTGTGGTTGTATGAACAACTTTACTAAGGAAAGGTTGACTCATGAAAATCAGTATGTGAATGTGCATGCCCCTTGCACAATTACTTTTTGCTTGTTAATGGATCTTCTTGAAACTTAGAGGGCCTACTTACAGACAAATTCAATCTATTTTTTTTAATTTGAAAATTTCACGTGGATTCATAAGGAGAAATTTGTGCCTGAAGGTGACAAAAATTCCCATTGAAAAACATTAAAAGTGAAACATCAATGGCAAACTTGCCACTTGCAGCTCACCAAAATCAGTATCACTTTACACAAGCAAGTAACTTCCATTGGCAAATCTAGTTTTGCTGTTGTTGATATTGCAATTAAAAATGCTGGTGAAGAGATAAAGAGGGTTGGTTTTGCATGCTTAGTTATGCCATTAAATATCAAGTCATCCTACAGCAGAGATAAAGAAGAAAAAAAAAACAAACAAAAAGAAGAGAAGGTGGTAGATGGAAACCATGAACAAATGACATCCAGATTCCAAATTGAAGTTAATACTGTTGCAGTTTTTCAAATAAATTTTTCTTGCCGCTAGACGTGCTGGTGTCAAGTTGCTTCTAATATTTGTTATTCAAATAAGTTATTCCCTGTTTAGTGCAAGTGGCAGATTTTTTTAACAACTTGTCAGTTTGAGGCAAGTTTTGAAAACGTGTAAAGCAGCCGTAACAGTGCATAAAATCTATTTAAATTTATGCATGCTTTAATTTGATTAAATTAATTCAATTTAAGGGGCTTAAATTAGTATTGTAGGTTTTATCAATTTCCAGCAAATGAAAAATTGGAAGACCAATTGTTTGTATTTGGTAGGCTTAGGATTTTGGAATGGGAGGAGTTATGATGGTCATAGTTGTTCAACCAAAAAGAAAGCTGTGTTCTTTCTTGGATTGGGGGGGGGGTTACAAACAAACCAAAGAACCTTCCAACCAAAATAGGTACAAAATCTTAGATTTCTTTCATCTGCAGATGCAATTGGGGGGGAGGGGGGTTCTAATCCTACCAACTCCCCCTTTCAGTATGCCAGTGTTCATAAACATTGTCTAAAGTCTTTTACTTTATATCATTACATAGCTTTAAGAAACAAAGAAAAATAAAAACTATACCATTTTAACTTTGACTATAGTTATTAGTGTATTACAATAGTGCAATAAAGCATTCTCAATTTAAGTTCAAGAAATGTTAATTTGGCCATATAAAATTCAAAAACACTTGATACTTTATTCAGCAGTCAGTGATCAAATTTTATCATTATTAACCTTTTAAAATCTTTTGGGGCATCAGGTTTCATACATTGAAACCATGAGAAAGAACCTCATAGATCAAATCAACCAAATTAACACCGAGTTGTCTTCTGAATAATTTAAAAAGAAAAAAAAAAAAAGATTTAATTCTTTCATAACAGCACACTCATATACAGCTTTCTACCAACATAATTTTGATGAAATTTTGGTAGGACTGATGAATTTTGGGTATTAGGGTATTACTTAATTAAAAGGTTTGGTAATTCTGTTAGCACAGCAAGTTAAATTATTGACTTTTATTGGAGTCCTAAGTTTATGCCTCCTTAAATCAAGAAATATTAATCAAAAGTTCTACAATGCAATCAAAGGCATTTTTTTTCTTTTAAAGAACTGACTGTAAGAAAGATATAAATATATTTACTTCTGCTAAGAAAATTATACAAAATAACCTACCACAATAGTAAGGAGATGTTTTACACAAAGTTCCTTTAAAAGACTTGCTAAGTACACCATCAATCCAAGTCCTAAACATAATTATAATTAAATAAGTATAAAATTGATTTAAATTTATAACTGATGTGAATTACGTAGCAGCTTTTTGAGAAATAAAATAAATGATTAATAAGCTAATTCTATAATTAGAAGAATATTTTTCTTTTTAATCTTTTAAAATAATTAAAAAAAAAAAAAAAACACTAACCTTCTCCTTGATTCCCCCACATAACTGGGGAAAGGATTGAAGATATACAATCAATTACAATAAGCCGCAGTTTACTGTAAAAACCACCATTCTGTATAAAATAAAATATGGTTTTCTCAAAATCTACTACAAAAGCTTTTATTCAAATTATAATATAAATAACACACATTTTCTTTGAAGTTATCGATATTCAGAGTTTGAAGAGACAAGGGCTTTCAATCCCATAATGAGAATCACTGAGAGATTGATCAAATGTCAGATATGAAATGCTAAATCTCTTCAGACAGTAATATGTGGATAACTTCCCCAAAAGTTATTCATTTTCATTAACCTTTCCAACAGTTCTGTACAAACTTGTTAACACAAATTAAATAAATAATTAATTTTTTCTTTCTTTTTTTGCAGCTCTATTCAACAGATATTTCTGACAAAGGTTAATGAAAAGTGTAATGGAATTAATTAATTAATTAAATCATATTTAGCAGTAAACAAAAGTGAATTCTGAAGGAATTAAAATTGAATAGAATCATTTGTGAGGAATATTATATATTAAAAATTTAAATACCTGTTTAGATAATTCATATTTTAAGTTTTCTAGTAATTCAATAAATTCAAAGGCACTGTGACTAGTACATCTATGAATATTTTCCAATGCTTCTTCCAATGTCTACAGGAAGAAAATTAAATGAAAGAAAATTGAAATTTTCACTGCTTTCAATCTAAAATATCTTAATCAGTCTTATGACATATTTATAAATCATTACACTATTACTTTGAAATAAAAATCTTAAAATAAATTACGGAAGATTTCACCAGACTACTTTAAGTTTTATCCTCTGACAATTCTACTGTAAAAGTAAGGCATCAAAGCCTTCAGGTGAAGTATTACAGCTCATTCATTTACTATCTCTTATCGAAGAGTCAAGAAGAAGTGACAGAGATATTAAAAGGATGAGGGATATCAGTAATAATTTTTTTTTAAAACATGATTGTTTAAAAAAAATTTTTTTTTTCTTTTTACGTAATTATAAAATCTTTTCCAAAGAGTTGCTATTAAAAAGAATGGAAGGTGCAGAGAATATGATATTGGACAATAAGCTGATGTTTTTGGGGTCACCGGAGACTGGAAGATGCATGCATGTAGCTGAAGAAGAAGAAACAGTCACAACAGTAACTAAGCCAAATGTGGTGAGGTGGCAAACGAATAAGAGAAATCTCTGGCAGGGAAAAATAAAATAAAATAAAAAAGGGATTTTCTCAATGGGTTGATGACATCATCAGAAAATCATCCACAGGAAATGAAATCAAAGATTTATTAAAAAAAAAAAAACTGACATAGATGGAAAAGTAATTTCTTAGTGTAGACAAAAATTTACCTGCAATTCTGGAAATAATGCACCTCCTACAGACGATGGAGAAGCTGTACCAATCTTTGGAATATAGGGAAATCTTAGATATGTTGTTGTTCTTGTTTGAAAGTGTTTTTCTTCACTGTGAAAAAACTGATGTAGGAGTGATGGAGACTATGTTGCAACAACATCTTGAATATGCTAGCTATTACAACTACAATTTGTACATCCTCATGCATATGTTTCATTCATTAAAGCTCACCAATATGATTACAATGTCAAATCTCCTTCCCTGTATTGCAATTATTTTCTAGAAATATCAGGTTGGAAACTCTAAAATGTCGGTTTGTTGACCTGCAAATATCACCACTTCTTGGGAAGTAATTAAAGCATGCTTTAGGTGTTCAGTTATATCGGTTGATGGATCACCCCTATTGCATTTGGTATCGCCTGGTCATGAGGTTCTTTCTGTATTCTGCGTCCTTTTTTGTGAGTTGAAACAAAACATGGAGACGTTGGGTATTCGAGAAGTGATGCTTTATGAGTTCTTAAGAGGCTTATCAGAAGTTGAAGCGAAGGGGAACATATATAGTGTTTTCAGTGAAGACCATGTAAGCGAAAGGACAGTGCAGAGTTGGCTCCAAAAATTCCATGATGGAGATTACAATGTAAAGAATGCTCCTAGAGGACACCAAGAAAAGTGGTCTCAGCTGAGGAGGTGAAAGAGATGATCGACCCACATCAAAGTTCATGGGAGATGGCTGAGAAACTACAGGTATCTCACACAACAATTTAATTTAGCACCACCTGGAAGAACTTGGCTAAGTGCAGAAGATGAACAAGTGGGTACCCCATGAACAGGGAAGGAAACAAGGCGATGCATTACACAATTTGTTCTTCATTCCATCTTCGTGAAGAAAAAGAGCCTTTCTTGGATAGAATTGTAACCTGTGACGAAAATTGGATAATGCATGAAAATAGGAAGCTCTCATCATCTTGATTGGATAAGAACGAGCCACATGGTAGCAACTTTTAAACTGTCTCTTCGCCCATGAAAAATTCTTTTGACTGTTTGGTGTCCACAGCTGGAATTATCCAATGGAACTTTTTTCTCCGGCAACAAACCATTACAGCAGAGATGTACGTATCAGAATTGACTGAAATGCACCAGAAGCTAGGAAAGATACAGCCTACACTTGTCAATCAAAAAGTTTCCATTTTACTTCACGGTAATGCAAGACTGCATATCGTCGTCCTATTGTAAAAACCACGAAAGTCAAAATTTTTTGAAAAAATTTTTAATGCTGGAAAACCTAGTATGTCACCTATATTGAATGCTAAAAGTTGGTAAAACTGAGCGTTTTAGCACTCTAGTGGCAAAAAAAGAGACCATGTAAATCAAATTTTACAGCTTTTTGTGCCTACTGTAAAATTTGTGTTTTTTGACTTACGTGGTTTTTCACAATAGGACGACGATATGGCAGAACACACCTGCAGGAAACTTCATGAACTTGGATTTGAGATTTTGTCTCATCCGCCTTATTCACCAGACCTTTCCCCAACAGAATTTTACCTATTCAGACATATGGACAACTTTCAGAAGGGCAGGAGATACCTCCAAGTTTGTGATCTCAAAAAGGACATCGAAGGATTCCTGCAACACCAAACCACAGATGTGTGCAAGATAGGAATTTATAGCTGAAGACAGCGTTGGCAAGATTGTATAGATACAGATGGAGCCTATTGTGCATAATAAAAATTACACCCAACACTCTTAAAACAGTTCTTGAATTTGTTCAGTCCAACATTTTAGGGTTTCCAACCTGATATATTCACTAATACCTGGCATAACAGGGCTACTTGGTTTTGAGAAACTCCAGTGTTGTGGAAAACAGCAATGATCAAAACATTATTACCATATAATGGATTATATTTTAATGTGTTACTGACCATCAATTATTGGTCCCCAGAAATAAAAAATATCATGTATGTAACCGTAATCCATTGAAGAATTTCTTTATTTTAAAAATCACTTTTGTTATATATGATGAAGTGGCTATTCCAGTTCTTTTATTTTCATTTTGTTTTTAATAACAGTTTGTACCAATGATTCCTTCTTGCTTTTACATGCTGTTTTTGCAAATGATGCATCATCTTCACGAAGCTTTATAATTTCAAATTTTTGTTCGAGTGTTAACATTTATGTTTGTTTGGTTCACTACCTTGCTGGCACTTCCTCTTTCCATTGATAATTAATTATGGAACCTAATAACTTGTAAATATAAACTGCTAGACAGAGTAGACACAACTGCAAGTGATGCTGTCGGACAAGGGACAAGTTTGAAACATGTTTCAAAAGAATATCTTCAGAAGTTTCACAAATCGCCAACAAGTAACACGGGTATGTCACAAGTGGCAGACAAGTTTCGCCATACAGGAAGCGTTCTGACATGATGGAAGGGCTGCACAGGTCAGCCAGTTATGGTGACAAACAACGAGAATCATGGACTGGTGTTACAGTCTCCGCAGAGAAGTCTCTGGTAAACATCTTTGAAAATGGGCATCAGTTCGATATCTGTGCATCGATTGTTCAAAGTGCTGGGCGGATTTCCATATCAAATACAAATTGGATGTTGACTGGCATGAATGTCAACATCGCTAACGCTGTCCAACATCATGCCAAAGTTGTGTATTGTGATTCAGGGTTGCCTGTGACATACACAGATTCTTGTTTAACTTTTGGTTTATGGACAAATGTCACATTCATATTGATGGCTACATTAATAGACAGACTACTCGTTTTCTTGGTTTTCAACAGCCAGACATTATCAGACAGAAACCCTTCCATTCTGCATGTGTAATGATAAGGTGTGCATATCTGCAAACAGTGTATTGGGCCCGTATTTTGTGGAAGACGATGAACATCCTCTTGAACAGTTAATCAGGACAGGTATAAAGGCCTCATTATCACACCAGTTTTTAACAGATCTGTTACAATTTTATCATCAACCATACTCAATGGTTCCAACAGGATGGAGCCATCTGCCATATGGCTAGAAACTCACTAGCTTTGCTCCAGGAACACTTTGAGAAACACAATTTCCCATGAAAAAATGTTCCGTACCCACCACATTCATCTGACCTTACACCACCCTCTGCCTACCGACACATTTTTTTTTTCAGTTTTTAAGGAGCACCCACCAACAATAATTGTGGAATTACAGGGAAAAATAGCAGCATTTTTTTCACCAAGTGCAGCAATCTCTATTTACAAACATGTTTGAGAATCCATGTGTTATGAATGTTGTTTGAAACACAATGGACATCATTTTGGACATTTTTTATACAGAATGTCATCAGTGAACATGTTTATGTTTACTAAAGCTCAATCTCCACTTTCAGTACTGTTTGCTTTGGCACATACTGTATTTTCATCTTTTTAATGTTTAGTCAATATTGAATTTTTTGCATCTACAGAGATATCATGATATGCATCATTTGATTTCATAATGATGCTTATGAACCTAATTTTCAAGAGAAATTTTTCATTTAGTGTTAGTAAATACAATACATCTGCCAATTATTTGGTCACAGAAGATATGGGAAAATAGTGGGTTCTTTCGTTTCACTATCACTTTCATCGTAAGACTAGTAAAAGAACCTGCCAAGGAGAAAGGTATGTTATAACACATGAAGCACTTGACATATGTTCATTTGTTTTTATATAGTCCTCAAACCAATCTCTAAATTAAAGAACTTGCATTTGGTCAATATGTTATTCAAGGTCTCATCAAGCCAAATACATAAATTATTAGCAACTTCGCTTTTGTCTAAACTACAGAAGCTTGTGATGAGGTACAACTGTACAAAACACAGATCAAAAAAGAAAATTTTGTAAATCAACAACCTAAGCTTATTATGGTGAGCCCGACAGTCCAGTGATAAGGGTCAAAATCACCAAGGTGGCGAATTTCGCAATGGAAATTTCTATAAAAATTATTACATCAAAGAAATCTAAAAATGAACTTGAATTATACACTGTAACATCGGTAGCTACTATGTAAAAGAAGCGCGCACAAATTTCACGTTTTAATGATTTATCTTAATTCCAAAGAGACTGGGCGTTGTAAAACATCATTCAGGGAACGTATTTTAAAATTTGGTTCTAGTTGTTTAAAATACAAAATTGATACTACTCACTTTTGAAATACGATATCTAGTAAATATTAAATAAAAAATATTTTTCAGCTGCACTCTATGTTGTCTTAAATTATAGTATTTTAATAAATCTTAACATTTCTGAAGCACTTCTTATGTTTCTGAGATGAAAGTTCTGTTTTTTTAAATCTTTGGTTTCAGTTTAGTTATTTTCTTTTTTTTTTCTAGGAAATTGTTTGCTGTAGTATTTAATTTTAATAATAAATGAAGCAGATAAATTAAACCTGGAATTTAATAATAATATTTTTATGACGTTCCCTGAAATGACGAAACGTTCCCGGAATGATTGCGACGTTCACGAAATAACAAAAGTGTTCCGTAAATGACATAGTTCATGATTGTTATTGTGAAATAAGCATCATGTGAGTACTTGAGAACTTTATTTTGCGAGTTTAAAATAATTAAATTTACAACAAACATATAAAGAATTATAAACTATATTAAAAATCAACTTTTGCAGTGAGTTAATGTAATAACACGCACTGCAAGTATCATACAATGAACACTTTTAGATAATATCAATTTGCTAAGGGTTACTGGATTATTTTAAACAAAATGAAATGACATTACATCACGAACTTAAACTGTCACTGATAATTTTTATCATAAAATAAAATAAAATAAAATAAATAAAACAACGCTATTTTTATTGATTATTTTTTGGAAGAATTTTTTTCTTATTATTTACTTCTTCAGGCTCCATGTTTCTATGTAAAATCTAAAACAAAACAATGTAAAAAATATTACAGCAAATGCCAAAAGAAAATTTCTTAAATTTTGTAGAATTTATACTCATTCCAATCACAGCTACAATTTATAAAAGGCATTTGTTCATTAAATTAACGTAAATTCACGAAAGAAAACAACGGTTAAATATTAGCAAAAGCACCATCACGGGAACATAGTCATTCCGGGAACGCGCGTCATTTCCAAAAGCGTTCCCGAAATGACTGTTCCCGGAATGACGTTTTGACGTTTCGTATTGTTTTAAATAGTCGTCGGCCATTTTGGACGCTATCATGTCACACCAGCGACAATTAAACATTATTTTTTAATGGATTTACGACTAATTATCTTCACTTATCGTTAGATTAATGAGTTGGGGGCGTTCCCGTAATGATGCTCTATTGATGTACGATACCAAAATAATAAATTGAAATGAACTTTCCGACTAAATTAATTAAAAGCCACCACAAAACAATCGAATGCTGTTTACACCCATGAGATTACACCACGTGACTGCACAGTAGCGCCTCATACTATGTAGCTGTGTACTACTTTTTTGATAAAATAGAGTGCGTTCCCGAAATGACGTAGAAGCTGCCGGACGAAGTTATATGTCAGATTACAATATAAAGTTACTTAACTTTTCTTTGAATTATAATGAGATTATGATAATAACATACAAATGTATCAAATGTAATTGACAATTTAATTTTAAAATAAGTATTTTATTGTTTTATGAACATTTCTAATAAAGAATTTCGTATTGGGACGCGTTCCCAAAATGACTTTTTCACTAGTTTCACGATAAAAAATGTGTATCCAAAAAACAATGAAGGGTTTATATAAAACTAACCAAAACTAATAGTTACAGGTAATTGTAACCCAAATATTCCAAGCTTTTATTGGGAAAAATAGTGTAGAAACCAAATTTGCCACCTTGGTGATTTTGACCCATAAAGGCACTAGAATGTGGATTGAAAGAGCTGGGTTCAATTACAGGCGAAGGTCTAAGGTTCACCCAGTCCTCTGTAAAATGGGGATCGAATTTCTTTTCTTTTTGTTAAAGGAGGGAGGCCATTGGACTGACCACCCAACCCCAACTTTATTCCAAATGCTGAGAAATGTTAGGCATGTACCTCTAGTGTCTGGAAGGGACCTTCATGACATCCTTAAGCTTTTTAAAATTACTTCTAAGAATAATGGGTTGTTATATCAATGCTTAAAATTTAAAAAAGAAATTCTTTAAGCAAAATATATCGAAGATAATAAAACATTTTTCTTCTATAGACACTGTCCGGCCACTTTATTAGCTACACCTACCTAGTAGCATGTTGGGCCTCCTTTAGCCCTCAAAACAGCCTGAATTCATCGAGGCATGGATTCCACAAGATGCTGAAAACGTTGTTAAGGTTTTGGGTATCATGTAGACATGAGTGTGACACACACATCCTGAAGATTTGATGGAGGTGTAGGCCTGGAGCGAACAGCCCATTTCAGCTCATCCCGCAAATTTTCAATTGGGTTGAGATCCAGGGACTGAGCGGGCCACTGCAGCAAGGAAAAGTCATCGTCATGTTCCTCAAACCATCCCATAGAGATGCGGGCTTTGTGCACCGGCGTATTATCCTGCTGGAAGTAGCCATATGCATTAGGATAAACTGTTAACATGTACGGTTGCAGTTGATCAGGTACGATGTTTAGGTACGCTCTAGCATCCTGACGTGCCTCCAGAGGTATCAATGGACCAACGTATGCCAGGAAAACATCTCCCATACCATGACACTGCCCCCACTGTCTTGAAGAGTTGCTGAGACACAGCATTTGTGCGCACAGCAGGGGTGCACCTAATAAAGTAACTGGACAGTGTGTGTGTGTCTATATATATATATATATATATATATATATATATATCAGTCTTTTGAACATTATTAAAAAAGATCCTTTTAACAAAGAATACAAACCTCTGTATTAGGACAACGGACTTTCAGTAACTGAAGAACTCGAAGACTGTGCAGGGCTGCCTGAGTATCTATATATAAGACTGACTGCTTATTAGCCAGTGCCACTTGTGATGCAATAGAAATGCATAACTAATAAATAAAGTAAATTAGAAAACTTAATATGAATAGCTTAAATCATATGAAACATCTAAACTTTTTATTAAAAAAAATGATGATAATTTTGTAGATAAAACAAATAAAAATTAAAAAATTATGTTATTTATTTAATTAAACAAACAGAATCAAATAAAAATAAAGAAATTGTAATCTGACTGTTTGAATTGATCAGTATCTTGAATAAATAGATCTAACGATTATGCATTCAATATGAACTTTAGCTGATACCAACAAGTGTGTATAACTGGGAAAACACATTTTACATTTAATTTTTGACAAGTGCGCTATTTCCCAACCATGCTCATTTAAAAGTATATATTCATTGTGAGTAATGATAAAAATCAAAGAACCATCTGAGGCATCACATTTAAAATAAAATAATTTATTTATAAAACAATAATTTACAATTTTTTTTTAATGTTTAAATTTATTTTTGTTAATCACAGTTTTCAGCTTTAAATCTTTAGTAATTTATAATATTCAGTTTTAAATCTATGGTATTTCCAAAATTTAATTATTCAATTGTTTTATTTTGATATTTGTGATTCATTGGTTATTAATTGTTACTAATATTTAATTGATAAAAAGTACTTCTTAAATCTACTGGTTAAAAAATATATTCTTTTAGGAATTGTAATTCTTTTAAAATTAAACCATGAGATTTACCCAATAAAGAAATAAAAAAGAAAAAAATTATGTAAGCCATTAGCTTTAGCTTTGTATCCCGTTACATTATTATTATTACTATTATTATTACTTGTATCTATAGCTAAATGTATTGCATTTAGTCAGTAATCTCCAAATTTAAAAATGCAATGTTAATTACAAAGAAAGAATACTCGAAACTACACCTGTTTACTTACTGATGCAAATTAACAGATATTAAAATCCAATTAAAACTTTATTTTGCATATCTTAATATTTCTCAAAATTGTTAAGTTTTTTTTTATAATATTTGTCAGGTAATTTCATATTCGGTGGATAATAGAAGATAATTCAATCATCCATTTTTGTAACATAGTGGAATGAATATCTGAGTTCTGAAAAGTTTCTTGGCCAAAGGCCAAGAAATAGAAAGGACCAATAAGGTACAACGTGCATAAAATGTATTTAGAAAGCTATCCATTAATTTACTTTTGTAAAATAAGTGTATCGATCTATCCAAGATGACATGTTCCTGCATCACTTTTGAATTTTAGCTTACGTAATCCAAGTTGTGAAAATCAGGCCTATTTGTTCCTAGGCAGATGAAGATCTCACTGATATAGACATCCAAACTATAAGATTCATCAAAATGTATTACTTCCAACAGCCCTGAAACTTGGCTAAAATCTAAGCTTTTTAGGTGTAGAATTAGAGCCTTTTTAGGTGTAGAATCAGAGGACAAATAACAATATCTTTTTTAGCCTACTTTCTTAAGAAAGTGATGCTCATCAGACCCCTCTCTCTATATTGTATAGACAAGTCAATAACTTTTGAACCATTCGATGGATCTTTTTGAACTTAGTATGCACGTTTAAGGACTGGAAATGATTTAACTTTTATATTTGGAATCTTTTCCAAGTGGGTCCTTGTCAAGATTTAAGCAAGAGAAGACGACAAAGATTCCCATACAAAAGCACTGGAATCTAAACAATGGATTTCTATTAATATTTCAATGTCTTAAAAAATAAATATTAATCCTGTTAACAATCCATTAATTATTGCATTATTTGATATGCTTAAAGCGAGTAATCTCCAACAACTAAGTAAGTAATGTGGATTCAATTTATTTTTCATAAAATTGAAAATTTGTATTGTTTATTTGAGCAGATATTATTTTTAAAATAAATGTAGGCTTTTGATTTTTGTCATTCTCACAGCTTAAAAAAAATTAGGAAATAACATTTTAAGAAAAATAGAAGTTTTGTCAAACTTCTTGGTTTTTCTTCTTTCATTTTTAAAAATCTTGTTTAAATATTTATAATTTTCTGTGACATCTGAAAAATGTACTGGACTGATAGTCTGTAAAAACAATGAGAGGGGATCTAGTAGCCAAGTGCTTGACTGCAGCCTGAAGGAACTGGATTCAATCCCTGGCAGAGGTTGTATTTTTCCATGCTGATTTCTCCTCCAGATGATTCCTGGATTACCTCTGAAGAATGAGTATTAGGTTTCTTTCCCAAGGCTAAATACAAGTGGATGACAAGCTGACCACTCAATCCCAACTTAATCCCATTGGTCAGGAAATGTCAGGGTCTTAAATCCCATGATCCCAAGTGTCACATAGGCCTGAAATGAGATACTTTAACTTTTTAAAAAACACTTAAGATTATGACCACTATTTATGAAGATTCTTATAAGATAAAATGAACAAAGAACATCTTCACTGAATGACACACATGAAACGAAAATCTTAGCATGAGGCAAAAATAATGCTTTCAACTTCAACAAGAATCTACATCCAGGACAGATGGCACACATAACAGAAATAGGTGCTTTTGTAAGTGAAACACAAAGAAATATCTGATGTATTATTTTGGAGTTTAGTCCAAAGCATTCAGAAGTCCATAAACTGGCTACCAAAAAATATTTAAATATTTATTAATTGTTTGCAGGAAAAGATAAATAGAGTAGGTAATAGTGTGTTTAATAATTCCATCTGTTTGGGGTTTTTTTCAAAAAGTCCTTCCAAAAATGAACAGTCAAATGATTGTAGAGAAAATACGATATCAAATTTTGACCATCTTTGAGACATTAAGCATCATTGTGTACACTGATTGGAAATCAAAGAGATTTAATAAGTACAGTCAAGGCATAAGAATTATGAAGCAATACAACATATAATAAATGTCAAGTTTATCAGTAAAAAAAAGAAAAAAAAGATATGTAATTGCTATGCCAACATTTGATTATCTTTATAGCCAACTACCAGATGAAAAAGATAAGACCGGAAAGTTGAAAAGTCGTTTTCTAATGTGAAAACATGATAAAAACTGCAAGCATACTGTTTTTAATTTGAGAATACTCCTATGTCCAATAATTTGGAACCCTTATAATGACACTTATTTTCAGTATTCAAATGATTGAATTGTTGGAGAATTTAACTGCATATTTTCTCAAAAGAATTTCAGGAAATTTGCCTAAGAAAATTAATGCCTTTATAATTAAAGATTACTGGAAATTTTTATTTAAATATACCTGAGTTTTTCCTGAGCCAGGACCACCAACCAATTCTGTGATTTCCCCAGTAAATAAACCACCTTTTAATAATCTGTCAAGCCTAGAAAAATAAAATAAAATTCTACATTGAATGATCTTTTAAATCTAAGCAATTGTTCTGTGAATTTAAATACAGGTATTCAACAAAAGTTTCATTAAAGAAAAATACTTTATGATTAGGTTCTACAGAATATAAAATTGAATATACACTTTATAATAATTATGTGATGTTATGTGATAATAATTATAATAATTGTGTAATGGATTCTAATACATAATATGAAAAGGAGTGAACTATGAAGGCGATATGATATTAATACATACGGAGACATTGTAAAACATCAGAAAATGACTGCAAAATTGGCTAACTAGGAGGAACATGAGGATTTCTTGAAAAAATGTACTTTATATGAAATAGTCTCAAAACCTTTAAGGATTATGAACCCTGTACTGATTAAAACAAATAAAACTAAGTTGTTGGCTATAAGGACCCAAAAGGAGTTAGTGATGGATTAACTAGAAGGAGTGAGAATGACTTTAAGATCATTTTTTTGGTTTGTTAAATGGTTTTTACCAATATGGTTTAGTATTATTAAAATATAAAGATGTTATTCCATTGTTGAGATGCGAGTTTAATTGTTTAATCGATAATATCTCATACCTTGTTTCTCTTTTGTTATTTTTGTCTTTATTTATAAATAACTTGAAAAAGGAATAAGGAAATTTTCCCCAAATTTGCAATATGTATTATTTATTATTTTAATAAATAACTTGAAGAAGTTTGTGTGATGGATTTTAAATTGGTTTAATTTATCGGAAACTAAAGGATTCCCTACAGTGTGGCCAGCTAATGATTATAGACAAGGGATCAAATATTTCAATCTTAAAATGTGTTTCCTGAACTATTTCAAAAAAATATAATAAAGGCAAATAAGACTCAGATTTTAATAATAAAACAATAACATAACAATAATATTCTTTTATTAAAAATTTAACAACAAAATAAGAGGTATAACATAACATTAATATTTAACATTATTTAGATTTTCCTACTTCAATTCAATTGTCTTTTATGTCTAATCAAGCATTGCCAAACATTATCAAAACTGAAAAAATAAATATTTACTTTTGATGAATTATTGCTTTCTTGGAAGGAAGTAAATTAATAAAATAATAATAAATAATTTATTTATCTGATAATAATTCACAAATAAAGCTGAAATTAGAGTAGAGTTCTGTAGGTAGCTATTGGAGAATGGCAAAAGCTGTTTGTTTATATAAGAAACACATTTTGATCCCATCCACATATTTGAATGAGATCCAGTGACAATATAAAAAAAAAAAATATGAAAAGAAACTTGTTTTTTTTTTTTTTAATCATGTAATCACAAAATAACTAAATAAATAAATCCATCATTGTTGATAGATAAAATTCTAATATATGGGAATAATTTTTCAGAAAACAAAAAGCAAAACAAGAAAAATTGTTGGAGAATTGAACAGATAATTTTTGTAAAACAGCTTAATAGTACAAAACCAGTGCAAAAAAGTGCTTGAAATATACATTAATTTACAACATTTATTTGATTAAATATTATTTTTTTTAATTGCACTGAAAACTATGTTCTCGTGTGAGTATTCTGCAATAATGCTGAATCCATTTAAAGTTGTACATGCTACTTTCATTGTATAAAAATAGGATTTCAAAGCAAAAAGTTTTTAATAAAATGGACAGATGAGGCTTCCAGTAATAATAATAATAATAATAATAATAATAATAATAAAAACTTTCTTCTTTTTTTTCTTTTGAAATAAATAAATACGAAACGATAGATAAGTATTAGGTGCAAATTGTAATTATTAGAAATGTATTTTAATGAAAACTGAGATTACACAATAAACATTTCAAGATCTTCACATACCTTTTCTTTAACAAATATAACAAAAGTAATGAATTTTTACAAGAACAATGGTTTCAAATGAACAGTGAAGGAGGCTAATAAAAAAACTTACCATTGTTTCAAAAAATGGGTCTGCTGAAATGGAAGATCTTAATGTTTTTATTATGAAAATAGATGCCATTGTAGCTTTCATGATGAAAAGGGAGCTAAATGAGACAGATGTTAAAATTGTTAGGGAGAACAATTCGAAAATAAAGGCAAGGATTATGCATGAGTAGGCTTTTATAAAATGCAAATAAGATCAATTAAAGCTGAAAAATAAACAAATTAATTTTGGAATTTGCAAAACAGATGGAAAAAAAAAAAAGAATGTTAAGATGATTTAAGGAATTTTAGGTAAAGAAAATAATTTAAAATCTTTCTTTTCAAAAAATTTTTTTTATATCATTATTGGATCTCATTCAAATATGTGAATGGAATCAAAATGCATTTCTGATGTCAACAAACAGCTTTTGCCATTCTCCAATAGCTACCTACAATAGCTGCTTACCTACCAACTCAACTTCAATTATCATTAGATTAACTTACATCAAAATATGTAAAAATTAAATGAATAAACTACAGCTCCTTCTTCTTCTAGAATAACACACTATATTTCGAAAACAATAAACTGTTTCCTTCCTCAGGTACATTATGGAAGATAACGTAAAAATAAATAATAAGGTAAATAATTGTTATTTGTTATAAAATTTTGACATTAATATATTATTATCAGGCTCAAGCTATTCAATGTTATTATGTGATATGTTTCAATTGTTATCATTTTCAATGTAATTCCATGTTTTTTGATTTAAGGAGAGGAAACTTCTTTAGTTTCCCTCCATAATGTACCTGAGGAAGGAAACAGTTTATTGTTTTTGAAATATAGTGTGTTATTCTAGAAGAAGAAAGAGTTTTAGTTTATTCATTTAATCATTAGATTACATTTATTTTAGGGTTTATCAAAATAGATAAGTAGAATATTGAAATAATAATAATGGAAAGAAGGAAATAAAAAATATAAAGGATAGAAACTCTATATGTACAGCACACACATAAGCCAGCTGTAAGTATTAACATACCATAGTGCATTAAAACACAATAATGAGAGTTAAACAATATAAAATGAAATAAATAAGAAGCAAGCATTTTCAAACCCTAGAAAAGGTGATTTTTATAACAATTCAGGATTTGAAGAAGAATTATAATAATTATTTATTATTATAAATATAATAATAAATAATTCTTCTTCAAATTTATAATTATATTATTAATTTGAAGAAGTATATTATAATAACAAGGTATATATATTATTTAGAGATGTAATAGTCATACTTGAATTTACAAAGTTGCTTTAATATTTGTTTAATCCATACTAAACTCTAAAACAATTTTATATAAAAAAAAAACAATCTATAAAGATCCATGTAATTGTAGAGGCAGGATGCTAAATGAGCAAAATAATGGAGAGACAGTTAGGGTAAGTTGAAGGGAATTGTGAAAACTCGTAATTTTTTACTTTAAGAAAAGATTAAAACATTGTTGAATTTAATCACAATTGTTTAATCACAATTTAATGAAAACAAGACTAATGAATCCACTATTATATAATACTATCAATCAATATAATATAAAATCACTCACTCAAGGCAACCTGTATTAATAAGAGCAGTTGTGGCCATAAATTCATCAAACAATTTGGAACCAGTTTGAGGAAAAGCTGAATATTGAACAAGAAAAACTTTGCGAATTGCCATAGCTTCCTACAAACACAAAAATGCACAAATTATTGAATAATGAATAATCAAATTATACTGAAAACATATTCAAATTTGCAAATTAAAAATGAAGCAAAAATCTATTTAATTATTCAATCTTAACTCTGAATTATTCAAAGTGAGAATCTTTGTTAATTTATGTGCACTTAAATTTTTCACCAAATCTGAATTAAAGCTTTGCTAGCAAGATTTTCAATCATAGTGAATCAAATTAACAGAAACTTGATAAAGAAATGACAATAAAAACTCTAGCAGCTTTTACCAAAATCAAATTATTACTACTTATGATATTATTATTATCTGAACTCTTTCCAGGATCAGATCATAATCTGTTGTTTCAGTGTTGAAAAACAAGAAAACATAACTGTACAAAACTATTGCATTTTACATAAAATGCATATTTATAAAGATATATTTTTAAGGAGGGCCGAATAGATCAAGTGTATGGCACTTGACTTTAAGCTGGAAGAGGTGGGTTCAATCCTTGTCAGTGGCTGGTGATTTTTTTCGTGTGTCTTTTTCCTCCAGATGGGTTGTAGAGTTTACCCAACCCTATCTGAAATGAACACTAGATTTCTAATCTAGGGGTTAAGGGTGGACAGACACCAAGAGCTGTTGGTCATGGAACACAGGGAGCCTTATATCCCGTGAACCCAAGG
>JAFIDM010009631.1:98019067-98082657 GCA_023159025.1 Thereuonema tuberculata | reverse complement strand
CCTTGGGTTCACGGGATATAAGGCTCCCTGTGTTCCATGACCAACAGGGACTGTGTTGAGCTCTAATCACCTCCTTTAAACATCTCCTCTTTAATAATGGCCACCAGATACACAATCTTTTGCATATTCAACACGATAATTATATAATAACTGTCTTATCCCATATGGTTTCAATTTGTTCTTCTGATTTATAGCTGCAATGTAGATCCACATCAGATTGTATTTCAGAGCTTAGCTTGATGCATGATTCTTGCTATTCCATTATCTCTATGTGTATGTTTAAGTGACAGTAACATTTTGCAATCCACTTCTAATATGATCTGTTACATAAGGAGAAGTTAAAATTGCTCCAATGACCTTGGAAAATTGTTGGATTTCTATCTTTACCATACTCAATTATAATATTTGTAATTGGATTACTTCTAGGTGTTCTTTTTTTTGCTTTTCAGTATTGTAGTTTATGTCTGTCTGCTTATGCACTGTCATGAACAACTACATGAACAAATTCTACATGAGATTTTCTTTCTGTCAGGGGAAATTTTCGATTGCAATTTTGATGAATTTCCTTAACCCACCCTTGCCTACAGGCATTTTATGAATGGTAATAATGTTCAGCAGAGAAGTAGTGGATTCAAAAGGCTCCAAACATTGTCAGATAATTTTTCTAATTTTTAAGGAAGAGAATGGAATTCCATTGAATATTCAAAAGTATCATTTTCATGTTTAATGGGCATCCTAACATCTATAAAGTACTTTTAGATTTCTTTTTTTATTTTGCAAAACAAACAGTCTTATTCATTTGGAATGAATTGCTGTTTATTGATGATTATACATGAAGGATGAATAGTTTTTACCAATGACAATGTAAGACTTTTCTACTTCAGTAAGTTCAGTTCCATTTAAATTGAAGTATTTCCTGATTACACCCAATGAAGTGCCAATTCATAATTTAACCTTCAAGATCCCAGAATGAGTCTCAAATGACAGCATCAGACAAGTGAAAAACAGAAAACTGTATTGAGGCGATGGTGCACAATCTTTAATGATTTAGGAAAGCTAGTTGCTTCGCAAAATGAAATAAAGTCACACCAGAAGATTTAAAGTAAGATGATGCTGAAAAGGTAGGCTAATGAAGCAAGAAGCCTGATCAAAGGGTTGGCTTGCAAGATCAGAGCATTTGTCAATCAATGTTACTTTGGAGAAAAATTGTTCTCTGAGTAAAGAACAAAAAAAAAAAGGAATTCCTAGACAAGTTTACAAACCCAATCTAGCAAAATACATCTAGTCAAAAGCTTCTGGAATCTGAAACAGGTTTGTCTATACCTGAAATGCTCATGTCTTTTAAAATCTGACTGATACAAATGGTTGACTTCTGTTAATAATAAATTGACCTGCCATTACTTTCAAAGATCTTAGCAGGCAGTTATAGATAAAACATACTAGTGTACAGATGTATTTTTAATATTTTTCTTGGAAATTACACAATATGTAAATGATAAAAAATAGTAATCAATTTTTCTGCAATTGATAACTATGAAAGAAATAAACTTCATTAATTTAGAAACTTATTCTACATCAAACCATCAGAACTCTGCAGCCCCATAATGGGTGCTACTTGTACCACTGTATTGAAATATCTTCAAATCAAATGATTACTCTAGTTTGTTAAATAAATGAGCATTAAAAAACAACTGAACAGAAAATCCAAACTGCACTGCAATATAAATCTGAAACAAAGAATTAAGAAAATTCCAGGAATTTGGTAAAGTGCTGACATCAATTTTAACCAATCCTTTAGAAAAACTTTAATATCTCAAGTAAAAATTGAAATTATTTTTTTCTCATGAGTTTTAACCTCACTGTTGTGAAAATAAGCCAACCCAATAAATGTCAAAATTTACTGTTACCCCTTTAATTTGAAGCCGGTATTTTTGATAAAATCCTGAAAAACACTCATTGCCATAATATAAATTGATAATTTTGGTGAAATGTTGATTTGGATGAAAAAAATCTTCTAATAAATATCACTATTTATGAAAATCTGATCAGTGAAAACTGGAATGTTTCATGTAGATGGAGTGAATGAAAACCAATATAACAGAAGGTTTCACTTTGTACAACTACACCTAAATAGCAAAAGTGTGGCTGAAGGGCTACACTGAATACAGAACATAATTTAAGCAACAATGGTCATGAATTTTAACTTGCAGACATGTCATCCTTTAAAAGAAAAGTGAAATTTCATCATTTAATTTCAAACAAATTTATCAATATAAATAAACAATTATGTTAAAGAGTAAAATAAAATCACATAATTTATAACTCTGAGGAATTACAAAGAAAATGAAACTTCTGTTGGAATCATTACACAAAATTCCTAGAATTACTTGAATCAGATGACACTTTTCTTATTAAAATAGGAAAGCTACTGCTAAATCATTTGAAGGACTACAAACAAACAATCAATTATAAGAATTTCAAAACAAATCCATATGAACATTATACAAAAGCACATTAACTCAAAATATTAAAAAACATGAAAATTCTTACCTTGTAAAAAGTAAATTTCACAAAAAGGCATAAATTTATATTAGGATAGCTACACTAACCAGGAAAAGCAAACTTGTTTTTAGACACTATAGGAATAATTTTCTACTCAAAACTACTACAATAGGGAATTTTTAAGCTTAAAAAGAGAGGTCTCAAAATGCTGAAGAAGTTACTATAATTTAAATAACAAAAATGACAACAAATATTCCTTTGATAATTATTTAATCATTATATTTCGTCAACTCTATGCAAGATGACTTCTTCAGATGAAAAAGGATAGGGATAACTTATCCCTCTTCCTGAAACTATAATTTAACTATTAACTGGAAAATTACTAATTTCCATAGTATGCCTGATTCACTGTCAAGTAAATCATTTCCATATCAGAAATGGTTATTCACTCAAGAAGCACATCCGTCAGTTTCAGTGAACTACAAGAAGGATATCAGTCTAAATGACTAAATGATAAGTCGCTCTCCCTAGCACATGGTTCTACTGTCTACAAGGTCTAATTTTAACTTATCTTACGATGAATGTTCAATATAAGGCAACATAGATATGTCATTTCATTTTTCTTATTTGAATGTAAGACTAATGGAAAAGGAATAGCTCATAAGTGAGATCTATCATTTCAGAAAAATTGTTGTCCCCTTCTCACACCACCACACATTTTGATTAAGGCATACATCCACGAGATGGGATGGGGTACTTAAATTCAGTCCAATCAATAACAGGGGAAAAAAAAAAATAAACAACTGTCAGGAATAATGAAGTGAGTGCATAGATTTAATAAGTGCATGTACATTAGACAGGTCAGACTGTTTGAAAATACAATCAAAAGAAGTCTTGCCAATTCTGTGAAGACAAGTTTAGATTTCCAATAGCTTTTCATCATCTGCATGGTTATATAAATACTTTTGTGACATTACTTTCTACTTTTTAACAGCACTGAATACCATTTACCTGGTTCCAATTGGAAATAAATAAATATTCACTATACTATACAGCTCTTGCACAACTGTGCATGCAACATTCAGGGGCTTCCATTTCTGATGTAATGTACAAACTATGATCAACTGCCATTTCTGATAGATCTAATGTAGAGACTGTCACCCCCTTTTTTCTAACTGAAATATGATTTTTGGATTCAATTATTTTGCTGGTGTCCAAATTTGAAATCCAACAGGCATTATTTTGACAGGCAATTTTGAGGAAATTGCAGATGTTTCCCAATAATAGAGATATGAAACAATTAAAAAAAAACAAAAAACAAACAAAACATTGACAGATTAAAAGAGGTTTAACGTGCCCTGAATAATTCAAATAGAAATAGAAATCGATCGCAAGAAGGCGAGAATGGGATCTCCCACCGGAGAAATCCGGGTGCGAGAGTCGGGATACTAACACCGTGCACACTTTCTGAGTTGTCATCGGAGGAGTTTGGCTGGCTGAGGAGTCCTAATGAGGACGAAACGGTCCGTTCCAGTCTCTTCCCGATGACAACTCAAAGTGCGAATCCTAACTTTAGCTTTGGTGCCTTCTTGCGATCGATTTCTATTTCTATTAAAACATTGACAGAGTTATTGAATTCTTGATCATGAATTAAAACTAAGATGTCAGACTGGATCTTATCAGATGATAAATAGGATATGTAAGATTACATGTGCCCTAGGAATGTTCTATTAGATTCAGGTCCAGAGATCTGTTGGTCAAACTTTCAAATGCCTTATTCTTAAGGAAATCAACTAACCAGCTGAGCCATATGCAAAATTGTAGTACCATCCATACTATGAAATCGAAACCAACAGCAGTCCAAAAAAAATCTTACAGATATGAAGGATCGTTTAAAAAAGACGTTTTAAAAAGAATAAGTGAAAAAAGGAAATTGTTAGAAACCATACGCAAGAGAAAAGCATCTTGGTTGGGACATGTACTACGAAGAAATTGTCTACAACAAAGAATAATAGAAGGAAAAGTGGAAGGAAAGAGAGGAAGAGGAAGAAGAAGGATTGGAATGCTGGATGATGTTAAAAAGGGAAGAAAGTATGAACAATTGAAGAAAGATGCACAGGATAGAAGAAAATGGAGAGCGTCCAATTGAAACCTGTCATAAAGACAGTTACACCAGAGAGAGAGAGAGAGAGAGAGAGAGAGATGAAGGATCTGAAGTGCACTCCCTTCAAATGCATGATGTGGCACATAGACATCCAACAAATTTCACTACAGATTTTTCAGTATACCTTCAAAAGTCTCTTTCCCAGATGTTTGAAGCATAAGTTGACTCCCTGTTCTCTCCAGATGAAATGTTGTTGGGGATTAGAAAGAAAACTGAATCTTGAAACTCACCTGTAAAAAGAATACTGTTCCTTTGATCCTAACTTCAGGGCTGTTTTGCTGACCTGTGAACTATGATGAGATATACAGTCTTCTAAAAAGGACACTAGTATTTACCTTGAAACACTACTCCTGTAACTAGAGAGTTCTACAGAAAGTTGTCTGGCTGTAAACTGCCTATGGTACATCACTATTAAGGCAAGATAGTGATTACCATGAAATGTCACATATTTTGATGACTTAGCCCTTCTCTTTGACTTAACAGGTTTTCTGAAATTGTTGCAATTATTCTGTAACTATCCATAGATGGACATGCAAGTCTCTTTCCTCACATCTGTAAACACCCTGTTTAAGACTTCTTATAGCTCGCCTTCATATTAAACCAGGCATTTTTTGACAAAACATATAATGAAATTGCAGATGTGTGTTTCCCAATAATAAAGATATGAAACAATTTTAAAAAAATAAAAAAAATTGACAGAATTGTTGAATTCTTGATCACGAGACTTTGAAATTCCTGCTTTTCATGATAATGAGAATTTCACTCTTTTTGAATTTAAAAACATTCACTTAATTGCAAGTTAAAAAAATTATGCAGTCATACGTGCTAAACTGAAAGACATAGGTTTATCAAGTTATTCTGAATCTGTGAAGTTCGCTGCAATCTGTTAAATGATTTTTATTTCTTTTTCAAAAATGACTTTCAAACTTTAATTTAGCTTACCAGTGTAGTATAATGCCATTACGTCGAGTCTCAAAATTCAGAGTAAAAACTACCCAATTTTCTTTAAAGGATGAGAAACAATCTTCATTCTTCATTATATTTAACTCAAAATTAAGAAAACTGCTAATTTTTTTTTCTTTTTTTTTATAAATTAATGTCTCAAATTTACATTGCAAATCTTTTAATGTATGCTTTTTTTTTTCGACAATCTAAAAAATCCAGGAACAATGGTCTCCTTAGCCTCCATTTCCACCACCAGAAGATGCTACCACAATCTTGGCCCAGCCTCCCTTTTATATTCTCATAGTCAAGTCATTTTTGAGTAACAATAACAGCTGAGGGTAAGGGGTTGGAAATTGGTGTGTATAGAATTCTTACTGAAACATCATTAATGGGTTTCTTTACAGTATTACATTATAAACATCGATTTTACTAGTTAACATGTTTCGATAATAAGGATTCTATCCATAAATTTGAATGAAGTTTTGTTAAGATGGTGAATTAGAAAGTTAAAGTAAAAAGCAAAAAGAACACTTACTGAAGAAAAAGGAATGTAAATACTGTCCAATGGGGAGGTTGAAAACAGAAATTGAATGATCAGAGAAATCCAATGGAGTCAAGGAAAGCTCTAGGGCTAATGGGATCAAATTGGAAAATAATAGCTAGTGAGGTCCAACCAAAAAACTGATCATAACATTTTCTAGAGATAAGACACAGTATCAAACTCAGCTAATGGCAAATGAACATTGGCTGGTGATGTCACTGGACAACAGGAAATGAAGTCCTACCTAACTTAACAAGTAGTGATAAAAGGATCTGAGAATAGAACTACAAGATGGACAGAGATAAAGTTTTGTGGATAAAGTACAAGGAGAAGAAAAATAAAATGATACAGATAGCATCATGATGTTGCCAAGTCTGGAATGGTCAAAAAGGGACGACGAATAATAAATGCAGTGTCTGGTGTCAGCAAGCATATAATTGCGAATGGATACATATACAAAGAGGTAGACGATTAAATAACTGGAGCCACAGATCAAAGGATTTTGAAACTTCAGGATATGCACTGAATAGGTTGGTTAATTGGATTTTTAAGATGCAACAACAATTATGACTATGCTGCCCTTTTAAACTCAAACAATGAAAAAGACTTGAAATGTTTCTCATTAGCTGTATCTTTCATTTTAAGATTTAGCCTAGGAACGCACTTACTGGAGTTTTTCAGCGATGTCATAAAATCTTCCCCTTTTATTGCTGCCTCAAGCAATGTAATAATTGTTCCTATTGTGATGACCCCTTGTTGCAGTGGAAAAAATATAGATTTCGCTCTACATGTACGCGGTGGTTTCAGACCTCAGGCGAATTGAGGGTTCTCTAATGAACCCTTCCCTGCGGAGGGGAGACTCTTGCACTGCAAAATTTGCAAGTGCGTTTGTAGGCTAAAGATGACGTAATAATTGGAATGTGTCTTAATGTATTGAATGCTATAGTGGACACTGTACTGCACTTTTTCGTTAACACTCCATTTATTAGAAATGTATTCTCCAGTTGTCAAGTGGACATTACTGCAGAGGGCTAATACAAATATATTTTTTTTTTAATAAACTGACAGATAATTTAAAAAAATGGAGAAAAATCAACAACAACTACAGAATACATTAGAAAATATTCATCTAGCTATTAATTTAGAGTATCTTTTTGATAGGTAATAAATGTATTAATCTCCAGCTAAGCAAGCTGAAAACTTTTCATTTGCAGTATCTTTACAACTTACAAAATAGATATGTATTATTGATAGAATAGCTTATAATATGGTTGCGCTATCCTGAAGACTAGCCGAAAGATTAAAAAAAAAAAAAAGAAACGAAAGGGATGAGGGAGCCAGACGACACTTAATTATTATATCTTTACAAATCTTCTTCAAATTATTTTCTAGTCAGTAAATAATATCTATTTAACCTCTCTTTCAGGCTGAGATGATAAGCGAAGTTAGAGGGAAAAGCATGTAACTACAATCCACAATAAACAAAATGGGTGAGGCCAAATTGTTTATCAATGGGCATCCTGGAACAGCTGTTTCACGCTCTTTGGCGATCATCAGTCAGGAGCAGTCACCAGTTCCGATCAGTCATTACAATCTACAATTTTCAATATTACCATTTCTATAAAAATAACAATAATTAAAAAAACAAAATGTGTGTGTTTTCACTGTTTAGCTTATTATCATTTTTTTTTTTTAGTTTTTCTTTATTAATGTACTTTCTGTCATCTCAAATTGCATTTGCTACGGTTAAAGTTTTCTTCTTCTGCATTAGTATTTACCTTATATGAAATATTTATTTCACCGGCTATAGTTAGTGGATCGGAGTCAAGAAAATCAATAACTGTTCTTATTTTGTTCATTCTTAATTTATAGCAGACATCTTTCGTAAGATTTGGACACATGTCAGCTCTCAACAACGGCATCTTTACAGTATACAATTTAGAATCTTTAATTTAAGCACGGTCTCAAGCACTCCATGTGAGCAGCCATTTTCAGGCAGTGCTATTCAAAGATTGGTTTCGTATAAAAATAATGACATATTTTTTTCAGTGTCATTTAATATATATTACTTGAAGACACTTATTTTTATAGTGTAATTAAGCATTATTGAATTTTGATGATACTAAGAAAAAAGAAGTCCTATTTTCATCTTTTACGAATTGCCCATATTGATTTTGCTAAAACATGTGCAATCCGAAATGATGGCGGAGCCTGAGGTACTTGCCAACTCACATGGAATGTTTATAATATTAAAATGTCAACATATGAAAATTTAATTGATTGTTTTTATTTGCCGTAGATTTCCAGACAGTTAAAGGATCTTCCTACCAGAATCCTAACATCTAAATTAAAGGAGAGAGAACTTATTTTTAATGATCTACAAAAAATTATTGTTAAGAATGGTAAGCTAATCACTGGCTTTCTTTTCTACTTCTCGTTTATCTTTTGCTAATGTTAATTCCAATTAGAACTTCTCATTTCGATTTACAGCATTGTGGTTATTTAGTTAATTACGGCTATCGAGTTGTCGGTATTTTACTTTAGTTGTTGTCGGTATGAATATTGCTCTCGGTTTAGACAGCAAGTACGCTGAGCAGTGCCGACTTAGTTCTTCGTTACTATTAGTCAAGCCCTAGTTTATTTGCTGATAAAATTCTATAGTTGACTTTGAAGCCAAAATCAATAATAAATATATATACCCATTTGTCGATTTATCTTTTCATTATTAGGTATGAATTTTTTCAGTTTACTAAAAAACCATGTTATGAGCTTTTTTTTATGATTCAGTTTATTACTTCTTGCTGTAGGAATGTGATTTTTTTTAATGATATAAATGGATACTATAAAATTAACATTACTCCGTTTATTTACCTTACTCTGTTGATGCTCTTTCATAAATGATAATTGATAATTATCCTAATTGAAATCATTGTGTAGCTTCTTAATTAATGTTTTAAATAACTTCTTTATTAACTTATATTAATTAAGATTAATTAATTAATAAAGATTAGCCCTACGAAACATTGTCGTTGGAGTTATGGAATTAATATAATTTAATAAAGAAGTCATTGTGTCGCTTGTTGATGATAATTCTGAAACGAAGAAAGATGAAATAATTTATCAAAATTAAACATTTAAATTTAAACATAATGGCCAGCTGCTAATACGAATACTTAAGGGGAGGAAAAGTTAACTAAATGGTAGTAAAGAACTTAATTTTCTCGTCTTAATTGCCTTGTCAGTAGGCTAAAAATTAAACTATTTTTGGAGAAAATTTAACGTGAAATAAGTATAATTTAAAGGTTAAAAATCGATGGAGAATACACACAAACCTTTTTTTTTTTTGTTTTAAATTTTTTAAAATTGTGTATCGATCGTTCAGTTTATGACAAATTGTCAATTTTGATCTTATGACATTGTTTCTGTAATTAGGATGAATTGTAACTTTTTAAATTATATGTATGTTTATAGTGTCAATACATCCTGCTTATAGTTTCAGTTTCTGTGACATATGTTTGATGTTTCCTAATGTTAGGCTCAGTGATTTTAAAGTGAGCATTAAGTTGAATTTTATTATTCTTTTTAAAATTTTACTTTGCTGAAATTTTTTTTATTGATTCCATATGTCTTTATTTAATAAGTAACTTTTCCAGCCATGAGCATTTGAAAACAAAGAAAAATTTTATTTTACTTTTTTGAATTATTACAAATTAATTCTTTCTCTCACTACTTTGGTCATTATATTTCCTGGATAGAAAAACCAAACGTTTAAGTGAACAACGTTTAAGTTGCAAATCTTAATTTAAATTTATTGACCTATCTAAACAAATATAAGTTAAGAATATAACTACGTTTTACTGACACAGGTAGATTTTTATATAATTCTTTTGGTTTTTTTTGTGACAGAAATAATTCATTTTAAAGATAACAAATTTGATTTTTTTTTTTTTTTGAGATTAAATAAGTAAATGATAATGTAACTATTGTTTGTCACTGACATTGGGATATTAACATTTAATTGAAATATTTGCATTGTGTCATTAAGTAGTTTGCTGTCGATAATCCTGAAATAAGTATGAAATAATTTATTGTCAAATTAAACATATGAATCTAAACATAATGGCTAGCCAATGTTAAAAATATTTGGAAAAAAATTAAGATGGTAGTGAAGAACAGATTTTTTTTTTTTCCTCAGGATTGCCTTTTCAATAGACTAAAAATTAATCTTGAGCCATTTTCAGTAGAACTGAAAGAGAGAGGATTTGTGGTGATTAGAACTTATCATCTGATACTATTCAGTGTTTACTGTTTGAGATATTTTTGAGGGGTTGAGGCTTGGTCAAATGGTAAACATTTAAAATAATTATAATGTCATTTAACATAGGGTTAGATCTTAACTGGTTACATGATGCTGGATAGAAATTATGGAATGTCCATAAATGATAGCCATCCTTCCCCCCCCCCTTTTTTTTGTTTGCTACAAGTAGTCATGTTTTGATTACCAAAGGATAAATATTTAAATTAATCCTCTGCCCACTCTTTTTCTAAGAGTGATAAAAATTTATGCAGCTAGCACTTTGCCCTTTAAAGATTTTATAGGATAAAAAAGACATAAAAGTGTAAGTAAAGAATATATAAAAGGATTTTGTTTGAAATTTGCCAAGGTTTGTTACTTTTTAAGAAATTCTCCTAAGCACAATGTCAGATGAATTTAAGATGTTTTGCAAAAGTAATGCACTTTTTTTCTAAATTCTTTTACTTTTCATTTATCACATACAGTCGTCATTATCACCAATGAAATGAGATTTATTATTCAGTCCTTTCTGGATCTACTGGCACTCTCTATTTTCCAACTTAAAATGATTTTGAAATTCATGTACAGATATGATATTGTATCACTGAATATTTACAAATAAATTATAATAATAAAAAAAATATGTAAAAAGTCTTTATGATAATATTATCATCAAAGAACAAAAAGTCAAGAAATGCATCTGATCCATCCCACTCAGAGCATTTGTAAGAATGATCATAAGCTAAGAACTGCCCTTAAATTTATTGGAAGCTTCTATGCATAAAATATCTGTTGTAGTTTGCCATTGAAGGCAGATTTTAACCAAGCAGAATTAATATTTAATTTGGTAAATATGCATTTATGTATTTTGAATATATTGATAAATCTGTTATGGGGCTAGCTATTAGGCTGTCAAAGTTTAATGTTATAAATTGCATTATATTCCTTGTTCTGGATTTTTTTTGGAAATTAGTTCTTTTCCTTTGTATGCTTCTCAACTTCTCTTTGGAATTTCTAAAATTCAGATTCTGCATAATGAGTTCTAATTGGCATAAAATGTTTGATGTAGAAATATTTTTGGCTAAATGTTAATTTTTTATTAAAATTTATTGAGAGTAAGTTATTTTTATTGTGGTCATTTAAAATGTAAATAAGTAGCAACTTACTCTTTCTTCAGCCAGTGGCATAGCAAGGGGGGGGGGGGGTCTGCCCCGGGCCCCCGCTTGGGGGGGGCCCCATCAGCCAGCTTATTTCCTTGTTTTTTGGGTTGTTAAATGGGAATTCTTTTTTTTTTTTTTTTTTTTTCTTTGGTTGGTTTTTGCAGCCAGCCTAGGGGCCCCACCAGCCAGAGCCAGCTTAGGCGCCCCACCTAAGGAAAATTTCCTTTTTTTTTTTGGTTGTTAAATAGGAAATTCCCTTTATTTTTTTATTTTTTTTTTGGTTGTTGCTTAATAATGGAACTCCTGCCCCGGGCTCCTCAAGGCATTGCTACGCCACTGTCTACAGCATTAAATCTTCAGTGAAAAGGAACTGAATGCTTTACTGGAATGAATTATAAAGTTTGCCAAAAGCTTTATGTTCATTCAGAAATACTTAAGCCAAAAGTTTTCTGCAGGCTTGCTATTTTAAACATTCAAAGAACCATAGAATTAATTTTCATTTTACATACTGAAAGTGATTGGTTTAAAAGAGGCTTTAATAATAAATAATCTAAATAGGGACACATTTAATTAAAAACTAATCAGAAATTCATATTAATTAAATGAAACATGTGGACGAGATCTCACTGATGGTATTTTAACAAAAGAATTCATTTTTTAATTAATCTTAAAAGTTATGATACAATGTGTCCTGATGTATAAAATCCGGTTATTGTGGAATAGCATTATTTGTAAAATTTGTTGAGATATAATTATTTTTTAATTGGGATTCCTTCCAGTTATCTTAAAGAGTAGAATTGTTGAGAAGATAAAGAAAACTACATTTTAATTTGAAAAATATTTCAGCATTTAAATTGAGTTGACACTGTCAGTTAAATTTGACTAAGTTAAGCAAGGCTACAATGGCTTTGTTTTGAAAAGATCCCTCATTAAAGTTTATTAACTGAAAAAAAAGAAATATGTAAATAAAAATCAAAATAGTTAATATTTTTAGCACATTAAAATATTTATATCAGATTAGAAAAAAAAAAAATGACTTAGTGATATATTTTATATGTTTGTCTGAAGATTCAATAGACATTAAATTTATTAAGAAATTTAAAACTAAACTGTCATTGGATTGTCAATATTATGTAGATACAAGCATAGTTAAAGATATTGTTGTTTTATAATTTTAAATCATAATTTTCCGTTACTCATTAAAAAAAAAAAAAAAAAACTTCATCGAAAACTTTTAGAATATAGCTTATTTGAGTTTGTTTAGTGATTTAATTGGTAAAAGTAAATTGCATTATGATATATTATATTTCTTCATATATTAAAAAAAAAAAAGTCCTAGTGTTCCACTGAAAGAAATTTTTCACCTGTTAGAATTGTTTTTAAATCTGATATTGTATATATTTGTATATACTTGTAATACTGCTCAATTATAGGGCTGTCAACAACTTTTTTGTCAATTGCAGTACATTTCCTTGGATTGGAATTTATGGAAATCATTTCTTATGTCTGATTCTCAATTCCTCATATCCTTATGGTTTTTCGTACCGCCAACTATCATTCATTTTATATTTCAGAGGAAGCACTGCTATTGTACCACTATTTCAGCATTTCATGATTAAAAAAAAAAAAATAGATAGAGATTTCCGTTTATATTTAATCTATAGATTTTAATTTAAGACATTTGTCCTAGACTTGCTTTTGTTAGTTTACATTAGCCCACTTTGTTTACTTATAGAGTGAATGCATAGTTACTGTTTTGTAATCTTTTTATTTGTATATCTGTTTCATTTATGGTCATTTTAATTATTTCTTCTTCAAATAAAGAAAAAATAATATAAACGAGGTTAGAATTGATAAGAAAGGTTGTATTACATCTTGCATTTTACTTTTTTCTTAATGTTTCTTTATTATTATTATTGTTTTATGTACCATTCAAAATCTTATTTTCCAAACATTTTGAATTATTACCTGTGATTATCATCATCATCTGAACTTTCATTACTTGAATTATTTTCAGAATCTTCTTCAGTTTTAGAATCGATTCCTTTGCCACTGTTATTTTGTTTGTAATATTTCATTTACAAAAAATCTTTGAAATTACTAAACATTACCTATTTTTAAGCCACACTTGAAGAAGTGCCTACTATTTTTGTTTAATTTAATGTTCATTTAGGACAGCACAAGAAGAACTGTTTATTTACTAGACTATGTTTTTCCATTTCTGAGTACTTGAGTCTCTCTTTACTCCATATCAGAAAGCATCCTGGATGTTTTAAAATCTGTGGATTAAAGATTCCTTGACTAATAATCATCACAGCAGAATGAATGCTTAGAGTTTTATAAAATCAAAAATGACTAAAGGTAAAAAGTGTTAAAAAAAAAATCACAGTTTTGTATTAAAAAGCAAAATTGAAAGATTAAAACTTTTATTAGCTTTACTTTTTAAAAAATGATTGATTTTTTTTCCTGAAAATTTGTAATTGTAGAAATGCATGCATTATTAAAAGAGTACACTGTACACTGATGTGTAATTTATATAATTTAATTTAAAAAATATTTTAATGGTGTGCTGCTGTAAGGATTTTTTTTAGATAATCTATTTACTTATTGAAGGGTCAGTCAAAAGTAAGTAGAGGTTCTTATTGGATTATTAACATAAAATAAAAGAGAATTTTATATAACTACTAATCTTGTAAATAGGCTATCCTAAAAAATATAGTTTGTACTAATAATGAGCACTGCTATAACTGAAGTTTATCTGGGAAATATTGTGCTTTATGAATATCAAGTTTCAGTAAATTCAGGCATAATTATTCCTGTGATTGTTGGAGTGGCATAAAGATCTGTTATGTATTCATTTGATGAAAGTGGAAAGATATGTAAAGTTTGTTTGATGAGTAAAGCTAAGAAAAGGATATGTCATACACTGCATGGAGAACTGTGTTGTCTGTAGCTGTGGATTCAGGATAGCAGGTGGAACTATGGTACCATGACTCCACCATAAGGTGTGGTGGTATAACAAAAAGCAGTTCTCATTCTGCTGAAGTCCCTGACCATCACTCAAATCATAGCTTTAATGCTTTTAGCATTAGAGACAACTATTCAGTTGTTCAATGTAGAGCCTATCCCCTCCCCCCCCCTTTTTTTTTGTCTCATTTTAAATATAATTGAGGTGAATGCTACATGCAGTTCCTAGACCATGGATGGACTGGGTCTCTTGATTAACTTCTCTGATATGAAGTTGCTAAGTTTAGAATAACAATATCTTTCTAAGATGTCATTTGGAATCTTTTCTTACAATACCATTTAGTAAACCAAAATGTACAATTGGAACTGAATTTATTTTGCTCTATTATACTTTGCTCTTCAGTATAAATTTTTAAATGAAATTGTCAGAATGATAAGTTTTTTATTGACTTTGTTGGTGTTTAGTAATGTACAAGCTAGTTTTGATGCAAATAACATCATTCAAATTCTGCAACTATGATTTTTTACAATTGGGCTTTCCACAAATTAAACTTCTTTATTAAAAACCTAGATATAATTTAAGTTGTTGAATTGATAAGTGAATTTTAGTTTACCGTTTATACATGATAAGTTCCTCTTTCTTACATGGACCAGTGTAAAATTGGAACATTATTTTAAAGTATAAATTTCTTAAATACTTATTCTTAATAAGAATATTAATTGTTTTGTTGTTTTTTTTTTCAAATAAATAATAGCAATGGAGCCATTGCAGAACTTTCTCCATATTAAAAACTGTAAATAGTTTCAGAAAATAAAATATTCTATTTAGTCTGCTCTAAATAAAATAGCATCTTTATGTAGATGAGATAAAATCTAATATCACACTGTTAGCATGTTCTAAAATCGAAAATTAATCTACATCACAAAAAAAGCATATTTCTTCAGATTTAATAAAAGAGGGTTTCAAAATAGCTGTGTAATCACCAAAATTTAGTGAGATTTAGGCAGTAAAGATTAAACTCTTAAATATGAAATTTGATGTAAATCGTGCATTATTCTTTGAATTACTTAAGGGCATTGTGTTTTAGCCTTTAATTAAAAGTGGCCCCATATAATGGGCTTACATATATCTATCAAACTTTTAATAAAATGTACACAAAAAAGCATACTTTGAAATGTTTGAATATGCAATTTCATGTAAATAGGTACATTATTCTTTGACTTAAGGGCACAGTTTACTGCCTTGATTGCTCAAAAATAGGTCCTACAAACTATAATTTAATTGCACTTCATTCAGAAGATATTCACAATTAAAATAATTGTTCTGATTTACTGATTCTTCTTCATTTCTTGATGACAGACGATTCTCTTGAATTTTCAACTACTTGTAGTTGAATTTCTTCAAACTGTCTAGGAGAATTTGTGATTATTTCAGTGGAACTGATTATTTACTTTGCTGTTACAGTAGTTGTTGTTTGCTGTATTTCATATTCTTGATACTTAAAGAGAACATTGAGATAATGAGTGGAAAATTACGTGTGATTTTGTAAGTGTCCAGTCAAACCACAACAAAATGATGAAGGCCTATATTTCGAAGGTGTTTCTGGGTGTAATAGAACCTGACAATTCACAATGAGAAACATTAAATTTATATTCTTATTTCTTTATTGGCAGTAAATCATAATACATGGTTTTCTATATTTTTCTATAATGGCAAGGTGCGTCGTTATGTTCTGTGAATGAAGGATATAAACTTGATTTTTCTGGTGGTATTGAGATCAAATTCATAGAGGACATCACAATTTGTATAGTCTATATGCATGCATAACTAAACATTCAGTATCAATTAAAAAGAACTAGGAAATGGAAAATAATTCAAGATACAGAGACATTGATCTTTGAAGTAAATATGGGGGTATAAGAAAAATCATATCAAGCATAGATTAAGGCATTGAAATGATTTTATGGACAAAGTGTAATTAAGCATGGTGGTGACTCAATGTAAACTCTTTATAAGAAAAGAATGAAAGTAGTCACTAATAGAAAAACAACATGAACATCAAGAAACTATATAGTTTAGAACCTCATCCATGGCAGGATCATTTTGCTTAATGAAGAAGTGAGGATTGAAATCTAAATAATCAAACATTTCTCCTTAAAATTTTCAAAAAAAATCACTGATAACGTGTCAATGATTGCAGTTTGATGACATTGTATAAACAGAAGTTGGCAGGCATTTTTTTATTGACTACAATCACTGAATAGATGCATCCTTCTGTGGATAGATTATTCAAGTTTACATTCATTAATCTTCTAACTTCTCATGCCTGATTTAAATCCTGTGGCTTTATGAACTTTTAATTTCAAAATTCTTTGTTCTTCCTTGACCCTCTGATCAAGTAGTACAGGTTTAGTTTTGCATTCATATTGGAGAAATGTGATGTTCCCTTGTGTCAGGAAGGGATTGTTAGAGGATCATTCTGTATTAAAAGATAGAGAATAGGCAGCATGAAATATTTGGTATTTTGTAACACTTTTTTGGTCTTGATAGTTTGAAGATTATAGATACATCCAGCTTGCATCTATATTTTTATTAGTCTTTTATGACCAGAACATTACAGTCAGTTTTTAACAAATCTTAAGTCAGTTGCTTCTAACTTTCCCATGTTTTAAGATATTGTTTTCTATCTAATCTTAATACATTGTTAATATAAAGCTTAAAAAATTGTATTGACAAGAAAGATTGTTTTAAATCATTGTTTACTGTTATATTAACACTGAAAATGTTTGAAAACTCATCATTAGTAAAAACTTGGTAAACTTAATAACAATAATAATAAAACAAATAGACTTGAAATATAAAAGGTTTTGTTTCTTTGTGTCTTTTTATCATAGGCTATTTATGGACAAAAGCATTTTCACTAAAAACTTCAAATTAAAAAAAGAATTTAAAGGAAATTAAAACAAGTATAACTATCTTAGCAGATACAACACCCGCTAAAAATGTTTTTCAGGAAAATCTGAATCTAAGAAGTAATATTGAAACAACCCATTTGATATGAAATGACCCTTCTGCTATTTTTTTTTTCTTTTTCTTTTAATTAAGTTGTAGATTGCAAAAATTTAAATGTGATTTTTTTTTTCTAATAAAACAGATCCTAAAAAAATTGGAACTGCATTAATTCATGATTGGTATTTTCGGGTTTCCTAAAGCTTGACATTCATTTCAGTATCTATCATCATTATTATTATTGGACATATACTGTAGAAAGTAATTTGTGTGTGTGTGTTGTTAAATTCCTTGTAAAATTTGTTCTACACTGATTATGCAAATTCCTTTTTATTCAAATATTTGATGAAAGACAACATGAATTAATCAAATATAACATTTTAAAAGCTTTAATTGTAGAAAAGAGAATATAGTAAGAACCAGCTTTGTCTTATGGAAACTGTCTAAAAACTGAATGTCAGTAACTTGATCAGTAAAGCTTATTCATTTTAAAAGAGTTCATTGCAATTTTAACATTGCAAATACTAATGGCTTTTATATTGCCACCTCAATCAATTTTCAGTTAAATATTTTATTTTGTTTGTATATTCGGTTATATTTACATTTAATAATTGAAGGTTGTCAATATGATGAAAAATAGATTTATGATTTAGGTTAAAAATCTAAATCTTTACCTGTTTTAAGTTAGTATGCTTGATTTGATTTCATATTTTCATTATTTTTTGTATTTCTAATTTTTTTCATTTCAGATATACCTGAAGGAGTCATCAAAGGTTTATGCAAATTGCAGCCACTTACTCTACATAGATATGTTGATAACAAATCACGTTTCCTAGTCCAACGGCTTATCAATTTGCTTGTGCAGTACCACAGTCCTGTGGTTGTGAAGTCAATGTCAGGTTTTTTTACTGAAACCACAAATTCCTTAAAAAGTTTACATGCTACGTAAGAATGATTTAATTTCTATAATTTAAATTACAATTTAAAAATGAATGTATTTTTAGAAATTTTATTTTAATGGCTCTATTAACATGTATCTGAAAATATCAAATGGGGGAAAAATAATTACTAAATATCACATTTTGTAATTGCTTTAAGATGATTGATACTGTACTCTACATCGGTCGTAAGAAATATTAGAAACCATATTTATTACATCAATAAGAGTGAATTTGAAACCAATATTGCTTTTCTGTGAAAGTTAATAAATCTTTCGGTAGTGTGACATTACAGCTCAGTTTGACATTACAGCTCAGTCTGACATTACAGCTCGGTCTGACATTACAGCTTGGTTTAAAATTTTATTAAATAAAACCTTTTATAGTAAGAGGGAACTATAAAATAGCAGTTGGAATTTGATAATACTGATATTACATCAGTTTATTACTTGGTATTGTCTTTCTTGGCTCCTGTTACGTCAAGTGTAACTTACAGCTTGTACCTTATAACCTTATGTTTGACTTCAAATAAGCCAAAAAAGAAATATATAAGGACTAGTCAATTAAAAAGAGGCTACGTGTTCCTGTGATGAATGTAACAGAGACTTGAACTGGATGTTTTATAAACAAAGATTGAATTGCAACAAACAAAAGATTGGATCCTTGCCAAGGGTTGTGTTGCACTGGCATCAGGTCATTTAAAATGTTGATAAGTTATTTGATGAATTAACTAAACAGAATAAAGTTGCAAGTAAAACAGACACAATTCACAACAGCAAAAAAAAAAAAAAAAAAAAAAAAAAATTAACAAGAGAAACCATTACATAAGTAGTCATGACTACTAACGCCATCTATTGGCCAAAAATCTAACTACAACACTGGCTACTATATAAACATAACTTCAACATTTCAAAACTAGGACATCCATAAAAAGGCTTTTATCAAATAAAATAACTTTATCATTTTATGGGGGGGGGGGGGAAACCAAACAAAAAAAGTAAAAAAAACAAAACTTTTCCTTGAAAAATCGCCAATGAAAGTTATAAAATAATGAGCACCTTCATTTGAAATAATAGTTCCCAGATATTTGCATGTACTACTTCAAGTGGCTTTCTCGTATGGCTTTCAGCTCAACTTGTTAAAGGACTTTTTGTTGACTTTCTTAATGCACAGGATTCACACTTGATTTTGCTCTCCTTTCAATGATTGCATTCCAATAAGACCTTTGTCTTCAAGGCTCTTCAAATTTTTAAAATTTAAATGGCCAAATTATTCATGCCATAAAGTTTGACTATTATTTTTCACAATTATCTGCAGGGAAAAAAATAACCTGTAGTATTTTGTGAAGCAACTGCAGATGCCACATTGTCTGTACAACCAGAAATCTTGTTAAACATCTTGGGTGAACAGGATCCTATTTTGTCATCTTTTTCATTTACTGCTGTACAATCTACAACAAAAGATTTTGCATGACCATGATTTAATACAATTACAGTTTTTCCTTTTCCACAAATCGTATATCCAGCTTTCAAAAAAAGTCTTACGGACATCAAACAACTCTTCATTTTTGGTATGTATAAAACATTTCCCATGATACAATCATGTTTTCCAGACAAGGTCCTTATTATTGTCTCCTGTTGCCACTGATTGTGAATAACCTTCTACATTTTCAATAATTGTAACAGGAGTTTCATTTAAATTAAAAAAAAAAAACACTAATTCTTACAGAAGAAATGATGCACAGCTCCAGAATAACAAATTATATCTTTTCCATCAGTTGTCTGTAGAATTGAAGCAAAACTCTAAGGAATTTTTGAGAGACTTTGCACTTTTGAAACATGTTCTTGTTTGCACTTTTATCTTTTCTAATATTAGTCTTCTTCAAACATGAGTTGCAGTTCTTGGCTCTACGCAATCTTTGATTACAGTGAAAACAAATAAAATCACCCTTTTTAGGATTTTTTTTTCTTTAGTTTTAATTTCTAAAACTTTCACCTTCCTGTTTCTGACTGAGTGGTAACTAATGCTGTTGTTGAAAATGACTGCTCATTATCAACATTTAGTGGATGTTTCCGCTTCTATTCAATGTTCAATCTTTCTCGAACATTGGTAGATATAAATTGACCATCAGGTAAAGCATAGAATGTTTGGCACAAACTATCATATTCATCTGATATACCACACAAAATCTGGAATTCGATTTCATTATCAGGAACATCTTCGTCAGCTTTCAGTTCTAAAACAACTTGCTTAAATTTGGTAAATAACTACCCATAGATTCATTGGAATTCATTTTGGCTAAGACAAAATCTGGACGAAGTGCTGCAATTCTAGCCCTTGAAACAGGTTCAGATGTAATTTTAATGCATCCCATATTTCCTTGGCTGTGGCATAAGTTTCAATATCATTATGGATAGATGATTCTACATCTAGAACAATTGTAGCAAAAACTCCTTTTTCTTTTCTTTTCCAAACTTCAAATTGAGACAAGGATACTGGATCTGATTTGTTTACAGTAGGATATTCTTCTGATATAACATTTCAAACACTTCGTTCTTTTAACAGCATACACATACCTAGTTTCCATGTTCTTTTATTTAAGAAAACGAATAAAAATCAAACCTGAATAGTCTTCCATCTCTCCTTCTACAAACAAATAACTTTGGAAAAATCCAAATAATCATACACTTCAAAGAAAAATCCAATGTAATTGGGCGCTGACATAGTTAGGCCTAATTTACAGTTCATTTTTTTATTACAAAATTCTTAAATAAAAAAAAATTATCTTCTGGAAATTTTTGGATATCTGGGACCATAACATTAAGATATTTGATGAATTAACTAAAAAGACTAAAGATGCAAGTAAAACAGGCATGTTCCACAACAGCAATAAAACAACAAACAAACAAACAACTTATTAACAAGAAAAACCACAAGAAGAAAAAGATTATATCAGTAGTCATGACAGCCGACTACTAACGTCATCTATTGGGCAAAATTCTAACTACAACACGAAAGCTAGCGTCCAATGACATGATGGGAAGTATGATATGTGCAGTCAGTTACCATCCAAGTTTAATGGAAGCAGGTAAAGAATAGGACGGTGAGCTTTTTGACTGCGGAAGGAGTGAGTGGAACTGAAATTCATTGGCAGATGAGCACAGTGTATGCTGAACGTTGTTTTTCATTATGACTAGTTAAAGAATGGAGCAAGAGATTTCGAGAGGGACTCAATTCTTTGGAGGAAGAAAATTGACCAGTGCAGTTGAGGCATGTTTCAAACACCATCATTTAACACATGGACGAGCTCATTCAGAAGAATGGAAGAGCGACGGTTGATAACATTGCTGCAGAGGTTGGAGTGAGCCACAGTACAGTGTATGGTATAATCACATGATAGCTCTGTTATCACAAACTGTGTGTCCAGTGGGTCCCACATGATTTGAACTCTGATCAAAAGCACTGTTGGCTGGCAATGTCATTGGAGTTTCTGCAGCGGTTTGCAAAGGAGAGCAACAGTTTCCTATCCTGCATTGTTATGCGTGATGAAAGTTAGTGTTATCATTTTGAACTTGAAACAAAGCTTCAAAGTCTTCAATGGAAGCATTCAGGTTCACTGCCTCTGAAAAAGTCAAAAGCCATATAAATGAGTAAAGGCAAGGCAATGCTCAGGGCCACTTATCAAATTTCTCGACAAAGGAGCAAACATCAACGCTCAACGATACTAAGAAACCCTGATGAGGTTGTGACATGCCATCAAGTCCAAGTGAACAGGACTCCTTTCTAAAGGAGTAATCCTTTTGCATGACGATGCCCATCCCCATACAGCAAACATTATTCAATTGGGATATCCTTAAACACCCACCCAGCATACAGCTCGGATCTGTCTCCCTGTGGTTTCCATATGTTTGGGGAAATTGAAACAAGTGTTGCAAGGCTTAAGATTCCAATTGGACGATGATGTCAAGGATGCATGGTTCCAGAAGCAACTCTGCGACTTCTATGGGAAGGCTTTTGACCATCTAGTGTTGAAGTGGGTCTAGTGCTTAAACTCTTCTGGTAATTACTTGTAAGGTGAAACGTTGTCATTATGCAATGCTGCATGGTTTGTTTTTAATTGACTGACCCTTATATATATATATATATATATATACACATACACACACACATATACACGCTTTTTATTGCACATCATGAACACCTATATAACTTGGTGTTAATTAAAAATTTAATTTGTTGTTTCTGAGTATAACAGGCAAAGGAGTAATAGTAGTAGTAACTCAAAATATATGCTTCGTGTATAGCGAGACCATTTTAATATTTGCACCTGTTGACAGCTGTTTGTAGACTTTCATTCTGTGATTTTTAAAGTACATAATGAAATTATAATTAGGCTACAATGAGTGGGAAAAAACAAAACAAAAAAAAACCCCATCAAATTTCTTTAAGTATGGAGTGCTAGAAATATTTGTATTAGTGGTCGTACCTAAGAGGATCTTTCAGTAGGCCAGTTCTGAATACAATCGATTACCAGACTGAGAAAGGGCACAGAATCAAAGGACATGATTCTGGAATATACATACATTGATGGTTGCATATGTATAAGCAGACAACTTGGAGACTAGGCCATATCAGATCCAACTGTTGAAAGTCAAACCTCTGCAATACCTGACATAATAGTATAGAGAACAGTTGGGTCTGACAGAAGAACTCCAATGTTAGTTGTTGAAAGCACAACTACCACTCGCCAAAATGTTGATTGGTCAATCGATCCTATAGTTATCCTATTCATCAAGACCATTAAAGATAGTGTTTTTCAGCTTTAATGCCTGATCTCACATGGCTTTGTTTCACACGAGAAACTCTTGAGCACAAATGGGACATGGCTGGGAAATGGCTAGCTAACAATCCTCCTAACACTAGGACTATTGCATACGATGATCTGTGTGCAACAAGCATATGACAATGAAAAATTTATCAGTTCTGTGCTACGATGACAGTGTTATCTTGAAGTAGGCACACCATGTAGTAATTACTATAGAGTCTTTTTGCAAGGGTCTTTTTCAAAATTGAGTCTTTCATTATTTGTTCTCTATACCAGTGTCTTCATCTAAATGAGTCAGAATGGTAAAGATTAGAAAATTCCCTCTGAGGATCAGCGACATTAGCAGACTTCATTCAAAATATGGAATGCTAAAATGAAAGAGAGAAAAAAAAAATAATAAAAATAAATAAAATAGGAAATTTTTAACATAATTGTAAATAAAGTTGATAGTATTTATACTCAAATCAGCCACTACTTGATATGTAATTTGAGTTTTATCATTTTTAAAAAGTATTTTATTTTATTTTTATTTTAAAATTGTTAAAAAAAAATGAAAATAATGAAAATTACACCAAGTACAACATTTATGATATGTTTTTAAAAAAATGTTTAATCTTCTTTTAATTTCTTAAAAAGTATTTTTATTTAGTATTTTATTTTTTATTAAAATTGTGAGGTATTTCCCTCATTTTTGCATTTACATTCCTTTTTCAAAAGCAAATTCCATTTTTTCATCAAATGCCATAATATATAAAATGGAAATTTTTGAAGCTGATATCTCATTTTACCATGGATTTTTGTTCGAATTCCTGTTTAAAGGAAGAAATCATATCTCAGAAATATCCATTTTCTTATGAAAGCTAGCCTACGTTTGCCAGTTCGAAATGTTTGCTGAACTTCATCCTGCCTTTGATTTGGAAGCTCGGTGAACCTACATTTTTGTCATGACATTATTAATGCATAGGCATTTGTTCTTGGAAGTTTTGTGTTGACAATCTTAATATTGCATTTGACACTAAAGGTCAAAGGTTCCAGATTTCGTCTCGTGGAAGTTTTAATGTTTTATTAAAACAAAACAAAAAGAATCAGAAGAAGAATGCAAAGAAGATAATGAGACAATATGAAACATGGTCAAATAAATAAATAAAAGAGATAACATGCAAAACCTTGACTCAATATATAATAAAGAAGTTTAATAAAATGGATTAACATACAAGGATAATAATGAGTAATTTAAATAAGGAATGAAATAAGATGTACTATGGAAATCTGAATTTTTCATTCAAAATCTGTAACAAAAAGTTAGAAAAGTAAAGCTAACGGTAATTTTCATTGTGTTTTTTTTTTTTTTCTTCTTTTTAATTTGAATGGGTATAAGTGTTCAATATCAGAAAGAATTAGATGTAAGATTGAAGTTTGGGAACCATTGCTATATGGACCGTTACATTTTGAAATTCCATTACTAAATCATGTTACAAGATTATGGGATATATGTGTGTGTGTGTTTTCAATTATTTGGACAGCATTAAATTGCTTTATTTAATATATGCTTTGTGCACAGCAGTGAACAAATATTGGTTCCTTTTTCCAGATGAAATAACCCATTTAAAATTATCCACAGTTCATGCAAATGGCAGATTCCATTCAGTAATTAATCTGTTTTGTTATTCATTAAACATGTGCCATCTTGATTTTTCTGAGAAGGAAAAAATTAAAAAAGAAAGATTAGCTCATTTTCATAAAATATTGTAAATAACTCCTTTTTAATTTACTTCAGTTGTATTAGAATTGAAGACTTTCATCAACAAGTATCCCATTATGAACAAGTCATCTGCAAGATGGAAAACCACTAGTGTTGAATGAGCCAGTAATAATTCTAGAAATTATATTTTAGAAAATAAATTTCAATTATTTACCTGTGATTCATTCATGAAAGCCAAAGACTTCAAATTACATCGTTTACCATATAAAAAATAATCGTACCAGATTTAACTCCTGTCATTTAGAAAGTGCATAGTGTGCTGTACAAAGTCAAACAGAAAGCCATAGAAGATAAAAAATTCACTTATATGAAAGTCGAGTCTGTCTCTTCTATTTAATGGGGTTTCAGGATATTACTGCCCTGAAGTCCCATTAAAAAAAGATTCAGTTTTGCATTTTGTTTAGAGAAGCATTGTAGGTAAAAAAAGAAAAAAAAATTATTAATGATCTGAATTGTGTTAGAATTCCCTTAAGTTACAGGTAAGCGATATTTAAATGTGGCGTCTCGCTAACTTTGTTAATATGATCATTAAAGTAATACTAATCTTCTTATTCCTTTTCTAGGAAAAATATTGCTAGATCATCTTTGACTACTTTATCATGGTCTACAGCTTTAATGCACAGCATGTTAAACAGATGTGATGAGTCCACAACTGATGAATTTCAGAAACTGGTAAAGTTTAAATTACTGACAATTTCATACCTTTTCTTTTGAGTGGCAATTACAAATAGTAACTTTCTAATTGTTTATTATAAATATACATTTACATTTTATAGATTTTTTTTTTTTAAGTTGAGCTGCAAAAATATTTATTTAGTTCCTCAAATTCATGCTTGTTATGAAAGGAAATTGAACGCTGCAAATTTTCATATTTGAATTTATTTCAACTCTGTTTACACTTTCTCTCTGTCAATTACATCATAAAAATATGCAATTGACAATTAAAAGAAAGGCTTTAATATTCATAAGCAAAATTCACATATAGATTAAGATAAAAATAGATTACTGATGATCTCATTAATGCATTTTCAAGATAACAAATATGATTAGGCAGCATTCTAATAAGTCTGCATATATTGAATAGGAAGGACTTGGATATCCAGCCAAATTTTTACTAGGTGAAAAATGCCTTGATCTGATGTAGGATATTTGATGTATTAAAAATTTTTGGATGATTTTATTTTTATTTTCTTATTTTTGTTCAGAAAATGGGAGCTGCTTTTTTATTTCTTTTCGGTTGGTGCAGTGGATAGCTCACAGAAATTCATATGCTCTAAATTTAGTCTTACTTTCTGTGTTTGCATCATCCTACTTGTTACCTTGAATATGATCCTTAGTCTTTGAGTTCAGCTCATTCTTTCATTTGTAAATATTGATCTTATTTAGTCAATTTTATACTGAAACAGATAAGATCTCTCTAACACATTTGTTAGAGAGGATTTTGGAAGATACTTTTTATAAGAATTTCTCACCATAGATAAATCGTTACATTTTATTTCCTTGCAATTTATTCACTGGCAACATACGGTGGGCACTCTTGGAGATTACTTTGAGGGATGTTAGCAACGTGTATTGAGTACTCCTGTGTTCCTTTTTTCCTTGACTACACTGCATTGCTTTATTAAATGATGATTTTGAAACAGTCTTTGCAATCTATGAATGGGTAAGTGGCTTAATGACCAGCTTTCTGGCACTTCATTCAAAAGATACTTTGACTCACTTTTAATAAATATGAGTATTTTTTTTTTTGAGGAACAGGTCTTTAAATTCAAGGCACCCAAATGATTTGAACTAATCCTAGCTCAGTCCTGGTTTCAGTGTAGTCAAACAATTCAAACTGTAATGGAATCCTTATTAATGCAGGACTTAATAACAACATCACTGAGATCCCAACTTGTTTGTCCATTTTCTCCATTGCTATTATTTGCAGTGGTAATGAACAGTTAAGTTTTACTGATTGCTTGCTTTCAGTGGCAATGGATGAAGTGATCAACTGTCTCATGGGTCCTGGATGACAGTTGCAATTCGTCAGGGCTTGAATTTCTCTTTCTGCATTACTGCTTTTAAAATGCCAACTTACAATAAATATATAAAAAATATATAGTGGTCCATAGTTGGCCAAAATCGAAAGAAGAAGAAGAAGAATATATATTTGCACTTTTGAACTTATAAGTGAAAAGGCTATCCTTCCTATTCTTGTATACACAGGATTTTTAATCTTTTTCTGGTTCTTAAATGGACAGGCACCCTACCCTACCTAATTATTGATCTGTCCCATCAGAACCAATTCATTCCATTCTTCATTTTCAAAAGGAAACTTTATTGACCATATCATTATTAATTTGAATGTTCATCATTGACTTCTTTCTTTTCCAATTACATTGGACCTCTAATGTAATATATTCTCTGTTCTTTTTTTGGCATTTTATCTGTAGTTGAGTATCTTTATCATAACCCCTATGGGATGACCTTGTCTAAGTTTTTCTTTCTGTTTCTTCTCTTGCTGCTTCCTGACTTTGCTACATATAGTCTCTTAACATTTCTTGTAATGTTTTCTATATTGGAGCATTCACTTTTGTAAACAAATTCCATTAAAACGTTTAAGTGAAAAACCAGTGTTCCATTTAAAATTTATTCATACATATTTTTATCATCCTTCTACTTACTTGGTCTCTTCAAATGAAATTGAATGGCTGAGGACCATAGTGGGCCATCTCCGTCCACAAATTAAAAGCAGTTAATGCCATCTATTGGTATATTTTACAGCTGTGCGTCATATATTAAAGTGGTCCATCTCTACAATTTTTCATTTATGATTTAAAGAGCTTCAAAATATTCCATCACATTGAATTTTCACTTCTGCTCGGAGCCACAATGGTCCAGATCCAAACAGTGAATGACGCTACGGTCTCACAGTCACGTGACTAGTTGAAAACATGACAGATGTTTTGAACGAGGTTGATGTAAACAAAGGTATAAATTCAAGGAAAAGAAGTAGAAATTGTGAAAATTGGGTGAAAAATGTGCGGAAGAATTTTACATAGGTCTAACAATAGAAGTGGAAGAAGAAAATAATGCTGATTAAAAGCATTTTGTAATGAAAAATGGAGATGGCCCAGTCCAATATTTTCTATTTTTGTGTAACTACTTTAGAACCAAAATAGGCCATATCCATCAATATGAAAAATGTTAATATTAAACACTGTAATTAATACACTGTAAAGCCAGATAATCATTCATTTACATTTTCTAGAGATTAATTAATATGTTATTTATGATATGCCTAACTCACATTATGCTAAATATTATTGAATAAATTATGAGATTAAATAAACTTTAGTCTTATTTTTCTCAATTTTTAAAAAATGGTACATGGCCCACTATGGTTCGCAGCTTTTCAATTAACTGTTTGAAAAATTACAACCTGCAATTGAGAGTGTATAGTCAAAGTAATTGCATCACAGTTAAATTAGCTTTATCTAATGTCCTATTAACTGTTAGTCTTAACAAAATATTTTATTTTTAATTTTTTACAGTACACAAGAAGAAATATGTGAAAAGATTCAAAATAGTAATGTCCTGTTTATAATTACTGTTCTTCATTGAACAGTGGAGCTCCTTGTATTATATTACTTTTAAGGAGGCAGATCTATTTTAATAGAAATTTTTTTTATAGAACAGAATTAAATTATTACTGAAATACTTTTTACTTGGTGTATATACCGGATTTTTTTTTTTTTTTTTTTGTAAAACTGATTAAAATTCAGTCGGACCTCTATTTAACGAACCTCTATTTTGCGAATTTCTCTATTTTGCGAACTTTTCTTTGGAACCAAGAACATTTTGCTAATTTCTTCGTAAAATAACCCCCAAATAGCGAAGTGCATTTTCTATTTAACGAACTTTTTCGAGCTGAGAGAAAAAGCAGAAATTAACGATGATGTGCTTGTTGATGATTATCTTTCACTTGATTTTGAAGTTGAGACCTCGGAAACACTAACTGAATCGGATATTTTGGACAATATAAAAAATAAAAAACAATACAGCATTGAATTGCGATGAAGATGATGAAAATGGAAATGATCATGATGAAGAAATCAAAAAACCATCATATGATAAAATGCTAAAATCATTTGAAACAATCCGACACGGATTACAATTTGAAGAAAATACACCTGAAGGGGTTTCTGGAGCATTGCAAAGATGCAAGAAGTACTATCAGCAAAAACACTTTTTCAAAAAAAAACAAAAACTTTTAAATTAATAGACTTTTTTATTAAAATTTAAGTACGCATATGGAAATGTATGCTTTGTCATTAAAATTATTACTTTTTTAATAGTATTTATTGTTTATGTATTTTAAATCTGCTTTATGTAGTTTAAAGTAAATTTAAAAGGTGAATCTCTATTTAACGAATTTTCCATATAACGAACTTTTTTTCGGGATTTAGCGACTTCGTTAAATAGAGGTCCGACTGTATATTGTTTACTAATCTTACAAACTTGACAATTATTGTGTTTGACCAATTTATAGTAATATTAAAATTATCATTTAATAATAACTACACTGATGTCCTTAAATTAAGGGATCTTGCAAATGAACTGTTCTGGTTGTCCGGTCATGACCAAACTTGGTAGGGGTGCAGAAGGTCTTCCCAATACTATCCCTACACAAAAAGTAAAGGTGGCAGCACTGCCTCTAACAGAAGAAATAAAAATGTCCAAGACATCATTGAGATAGAAGCACCTGGAGTACTATCCAGGTGTTTGTGGAAGACATAAAGAGCATTCAGTATGCAGGTCTCCCGGCATAGCTACGCAAGGAATGCAACGTGCTGGCATACTGCACACCAGAGTATCAAGCAAACTTTGGGGGATTGCATCCCACTCTTCAACCAATGCTGTCCTCAGCTAAGGTAGCATTCTTGGTGGTGGAATGCGTCAGCAACACGTCTTTCGAGAGCATCCCATGCATGTTTGATTGGATTCAGGTCCGGGGAACGTGCAGGCCACTCCAAACGATGGATGTCCTCATGTTGGAGGCACTCGTCCACCAGACGAGCCCGATGTGGATGGTCGTTGTCATCTATAAACAGAAACTCTGGACCAGCAGCACCCCTGAAAAGTCGCACATGTTGGTGAAGGACATTGTCCCGATACAACTGGGTAGTTATGGATCCTCTGTTGAGGATGGGCAGTGGTGTACTAGAGCCCAGCATGATGCCTGCCCACACCATCACACTGACACCCCCGTATCGGTCGTGTTCGAAGACGTTGGCAAGATTGGCCCTGGTTCCTTGCTCTCTCCAGTTGTGAATCACAGTTTAGACTTGTCAGAAAACAAGACATTGTGCCTGTGTCCATGGTGCGTGTTCAGTGCACCACAACAAGTGTCCGCTCCGGTGAGCTTGGCTCAAGGGGATGCACCTCATGGCATACAGACCAACTGCATAGAGTTGCCTTAACACTGTTTGTTTGGATACAGTGGTCTGTGTTGCTGCTGCCAGCTCCCTGGCAAAGTGGCGTGCCATGCTTCGAGGGTTTTATCTAATCATTAGCGACAGATAGCGGTCTTCCCAGGGTGTGGTGACATGTAGATGTCCTCTGCTATAGTGTCGGGCAATATTTCCATCCTGCTGGAAACGTCTCCATAAGTGAGAGATGACGCTGGTTGACATGTTCAGTGCATGAGACACTTCCACTTGTGACTGACCTGCCTCAAGACATCCTATCACTCTGCTTCTTGTTTGCAGGTTCGAATGGACATGATGGGCCATGGCTAACAATTGACATTCAGTACTCTACAATCAATGACCAACACAATTCGACTGTGTCGTGACCCACACTGCCACTACACAAGTGGCATTTCTGAACCTTATTTATTTAGACAGAACGGGTTCTACCATTTTTATTTTTGTATGGGGATGGTATTGGGAAGACCTTCTGTACCCGCCTACCAAGTTTGGTCCTGACTGGACAACCAGAACAGTTCATTCTGCAAGATCCCTTAATTTAAGGACATCAGTTCATCATGTGGAAGGAAAAGAAAGAAAGATGTTTTAACCAAACAAAACATTATCAAGAAATTTCTAGTTATGAAAGAGGGAAAAAAAGTTCCATTTTGTAAAAAATGTTTGTATTATAAGTGAAATTCATTCAGTTTTTGTATAGTCTTTAGCATTTTATTTCAACAGGCCTTAGAAAAAACTTAACAATTTATAATTTAGAAATGGTTTGAACAGTTTCTACTGAATAAGATGCCATAGGCTAGCCAATATTTGGATTGAAAGAATTCTAGAGTAGAACTGGAGGAAGACGGACAGATATTTGCTCAATAGAGAAAGAAAATGTAGTCACTTGAATCTATCATGGAAAACTTTCTGTTTTCGTTGTTATGAGCAAAATGTAAATGCATTCCATAAGTATTTCTGGATTATTATTTTTTCTGTCATTTAATAAAATTGGCCTGTAAAAGAGTTACCGTGAAAACCAAATAAAAATGTTATTTGTTATCAACTAAACTACTGTCATGCTTTTTTATAATTTTTTTATAGCTCTTCAAAGATTGAGTTGTTTATGAGAATTTGGCCTGAATTCAGTTTTGAAATTTATTATTTTAACACTACATTAGACTTTCTGTGAAACTACATTGAAACATTCACTTGTAGGCTATAGTAGAAAAACTCCAGTTAATCATCTTCCTAATAAATTACCCTAATACCAATGTGATCATGAACAGCTATAAAAATAATCGGAGCAAATTTTGTTAATTGTGTTACTGAAACATTTGGGCAGGTGCACACTTGGCATTTGCAATTTCTACGCTTCAGTGAGAAATTTATATAAATAAAAGCCTAATTTACAGTGAAAAAAATAGTATGATTTATTTACATTTCTTTCCTTCCTAGATTGAAGCTCAAACTGTATTGTTCAGTGCTATTGTTGCTGCAGGGAATCCTAAACTTTCAGGAAAAGCTTACCAAAAGATGTGCACATTTTGGAAGCAAGTAAGATCATTTTTCAATTTGATAGAGTAATATTTATTTTAATGGATATAGTAGGTTAATGCAAATAGTATTATGCGTATATTTTGTCTATTCATCTGTTATATCTATATAATTTTAATCTTTAATAAGTTTGTTTACTGAAAAAGATTGTATCATTGACTGAATAATTTTTATGGGCCACCTAATGTTGTCAATATTAAATGATTTATTATTATGATAATTATGAATCTTATACAAAGTTTATGGGCGGCCAGAAGGTGCTGCTGTTCTAAAGAATCGTGCCCCATATGTATAGAGTGTATAGAGGAGAAGTAAAAGAACACTGAATTAGTAAAATTCTCCTTAAAAATACAGTAAATACTATTTTTAGTGGCCCCAAGGTTACAGCTTGCATGTAAAACATAGGGAGACTGCTCTTGCTTTTATGCTTGCTGGATGTCACACACTGTAGTGGCCAAACGGTTAGAGATATTAGAATGAAACTTTCACCATTGTGTTCAGCATCAAAAAGTAGGTGACCATGTAAAAAAAAATCAGACCTCGAGGACCACTCCCTGACCGGAAGTTGGGGGGTCAAAAGTGGTCGCGTCCGATAAAATTTTGTGTATAAAATTGTGCAAATTATGGGGCCGCTTTGCTTTTGACATTGTCTAAAAGCATTAATTATCTTGTATTTATTTATATAATCCCATGCTTTGTTCATGGTATTATTTCTTGGTGCATCTTTATTTGTGATCAGCTTTCCTTGTAGATTAAATTATGAAATCAAAATGACCGACACATAAGGAAAATCCTCAAATTGCTTTGTCTTAGATAAAAGTGATAGTAACAAATTAATTAAGTGAAAACAGTGTTCTAGAATTAACATTGAACTAGAAGTATGAGCAATGCCAGTGTTTAAATAGTTAGTTTTTAACTTTTACCGTACCTGTTTGATATTTACTTTTAAAGAATAGCAGAAAATAATAATAATATAAAATGTACATTTCTTGTTTATTTATATTCATTTTTAATGAAATTAAACAAAGTTATGTGATAAGGCAACAAGCCTTTTGGTAATTATTGGCATTATTGAATTTTCAACTGTAATGTCTTATCTTCAGAAATGTATTGCGTATTTTAAGATCTTATGATGGCATCTGCTACATTTCAATTTATACATTTGTATATTTTTTTTATTTTTATTTTTGAATAGGTTAAAGGTAATATTGATGTATATGCCAAAACTGTGTCAGAAATGGAGCAAACAACACACACTGTGATAATGTCATTTTTCATTATGAAGTTTTTGTCAGAGAACAAATTAATGGATATCATTGATAAATATAAGGTAAGTTTCAAATAGAATTATCACTGATAATGAAAATTAACATTGTTGCTAGATTTAAACATTAATTCTTTGCTCAAAGTCTTTATTAAATATGTTTTTAGGATTGTTAACAGGTTGATATATATATATATATATACTGTCTGGCCACTTTATTAGGTACACCCCTGCTGTGTGCACAAATGGTACAGGCAGTGGGGGATGTTTTACTGGCACATGTTGGGTCCATTGATACCTCTGGAGGCATGTCAGGATGCTAGAGCGTACCTAAACATCGTAGCTAACCAAGTGCAACCGTCCATGTTAACAGTTTATCCTCATGCAGATGGCTACTTCCAGCAGGATAATGTGCTGGTGCACAAAGCCCTCATCTCTATGGTATGGTTTGAGGAACATGATGATGACTTTTCCTTGCTGCAGTGGCCGGATCAATCCCCGGATCTCAGCTCGATTGAAAATTTGTGGGATGAGTTGGAACGGGCTGTACGCTCCAGGCCTACACCTCCATGAAATCTTCAGGAAGTATGTGACACACTCATGTCTGCATGCAACACAATACCTCAACAACGTTTTCAGCATTTTGTGGAATCCATGCCTCGACGAATTCGGGCTGTTTTGAGAGCTAAAGGAGGCCCAACACGCTACTAGATATTTGTACCTAATAAAGTGGCCGGACACTGTGTGTGTGTATGTGTATAGATAGATATAAGCTTAAATTATGTGGATTTTCCTAAAAAGTTTATACATTACATCACAATAAAAGTTTTATTAATGTTAGTACATCTCCTGTAGCTGGCGTTGAACATTCTTTATATCATTTGCAGTTAGTATTTTGTTGAAGTTCTTTTTGTGGCAATCTTGAATATGGTTACTCTATTGCTAACTCCAATATGCATCTATCTTGGCTGACATTTGGCTAGCACATAAGCTGCAATTTTCTCAGATAATGATCTACTTTTTCTTTTGAGTCAATATTTCAGTTTTGCTCGTATTTCAACAAGTATTGTATTGATGTTTGAAAATTACTAATATTAGGAAAGTAATCTTAACAAGGGGAAAAAAAAATCAAAATGCACAATTAAATAAGGTTCTTACATCCTAAGCTATCATCTCGAGAATCTGGGACAGCTGTTTCTGCCTTATTAGAGATTTACTCTTGATTATAGCTTAGAGTCTGACGAAGTTAAGGATACCACTTCAGCTCCCTTTAATGGCACTCCAACAAATCAACACAACATTATGTTGCACTATGTCCAGCACAGCCTCAAAATCCTTGTCCTGGGCACTACCAGTCTCAAAGGAATTTAAGTAGGGAATAGAGAAACCAAAACAAAGAATTAATTTAATAAAAATAAATTTAACATGCATAAATAAGTGTAAGAAAAAAAAAATCAAAATGCACACAAGTAAGTAATGTTATCACATCCCAAGCTGATCAGGGAGTGAAGTGTTATCCTTAACTTTGTCACGTACTCTAAGCTATTAAGAGTAACTCTGATTGATATGCCTAATAAGGCAGAAACAGCTATCCCTGATTCTCAAGATGATAGCTTTGGATGCGAGAACCTTATTTAATTGTGTGCATTTTTGAATATTTTTTCTCTTACACTTATTTATGCACGTTAAATTTATTTTTATTGAATCTTAACCAGTTTTTCAGTATTCTCTTTTACATGTCTGTGTACTTGATTTATTTTTACTCTGGCAATTAAGTGTCACATTCTGATTTATAATATACCTCTTATCAAAATTAAAGACAAATTGTTTTTCCTAGGTAACCTTTCATAAATTAATCTTATATCTCTAATAATATTATATATATATGTGCCTCTAAATAGGTATTTATAGACTTGCAATAGTGGTGAATAAAAAAAAAAAAAACACAAAATTTTTGAGTTAAATAAATGATTAAAAATAAGATTATTACATATTTAAAAAAATGAAATATATGATTTACAGTGGGACTTCGTACCAGGAACTTAATTCCATAAACCGGTTCATGGTACAAAACGCGATTTCCCCATAGTATCCTATGGGAAATAAATTAGTTGCTGTCGAACCCTCCACAAAAAAAGGCCACCATTTACATACCTACACTATTTCTTCTTCTTCGTGGTTACAGGTTCTTCTGCCTGTTTCTGCTTTTTACCTCGTACAGACCAGCAAGCAGAATGGCAACTGATCATTGTAATGAGCAAAGTTGTGAACATTTCTGCGAACTTATAACAAAAGCCTGGAACATTTAAGCGATCATTGCTTATCGGTATTCCAGTGAACCATCAAAGAGTGTTGCGCGAACTTGATGCAACTCATCTGGACTGGAGCAAATATTTTGGTGATCATTTCATTTATCTGATTTTAATTCAGTTGATGGCTAGCGTTAGTGAAGTGAGTTTGATTTTCGTGTGTAACTTTTCCCCTCCAAAATGGAATGGTTCAAGAGATTACATTGAAGTTCATCGAAGTTTATCAAAATAAAGAAATAATTTGAAATTCCAAAAATAAAAATCAATTTAAAAAATTAAAAAATGTTGCTGGTCTGTACAAGGTTTAATATCTCATGGAATACTTCAATTTGAACCCGGGTTTGTGGTACGAAAAGTTCTTCATATGGGGTGTTCGCTGTATGAGGCCCCACTGTACAATATTTTGCTGTTAATGATAAAGGTGAAATAACTCAAATGATATAAGTAGCTTATTGAAGGAGCGAAGTTCCATGTTAGATCCTGGTGTCCATAAGGAATTTCTCTATTTGATTTCTTCTCCAGAACTGTCCATCGGATTCAACCAGTATCTGTCAACCTGCCCACCTTTAAGTGGGCAAGTATCAGACTTATACCAATCAAACAATTACATCAAACAATTTCTATAATCTTGAAAGAACACTTAAAAAATGCCTTAACATCATTCCCAAATCTAGTGTTGTAAGGGGCTTTTCTTCATAATCATAAATGTCATTTCCATCTCCCCTTTCTCTCACCTCTTCTGTAAATTATTGCAGCCTATATCCATTTTAGGAATCTTCAATTTTGCCAATAGCTCCAATGTCTGGTTTATGTCCTTACTTCACTGCTCATGGATTGTATACATCTGACCATGTGACATCTCGACCGCCATAAGGTAAAAGGAAGCAACTAGCAATGTGGAAACTGATTATTTGCTACCTTTGACCATAGATATAAGCATATTGTGACTCAGTTGCTACCTTTGATCATCGAAATAGGGGCCAAACTTAACAGCAGATCTCTACCAAATTGCTTAGGAAGATGTGTAGATACTTCCTTACATAGAAAATGCAGAAAACGCAAAATCAGAAAATTTGTAGTTATTTCCTTTTACCTTAGGACGGCCGATCTGTGAATCTGGTTTACCAGTTTTATAGAAAACAAAAAGACCCTTTTCAGAATTCTTCACAAATATTGGGATGTCTGTCTTTAGCTCATCAAAACTTTATAATAAACATTCGCATTAACCTGACAGTGATCCATAACAAATGTTCAAGCACAGAGGATTTTTGTCCATCAAAATGCAAAATTAATATCAATTTTGAAATCCTTGATCTGAAAAATATGTAAAATGATATGTTGGAAACAATAATAGAACCTTAATTTGTTATAGTTATTGGTAGTGGTCATTCTATTTTTATGATGTAATACAGTTTAACCAATAGTTACATTTTGGGATTCTGTAACTGTTGATTTAGAACTTAGCCTTTCCTTAATTTCAGTTTTGTACTAAGTGCATGTTAGCTTGATATTTTGCATCATTCTTTCACTAAGCTACTTAACTACTTAGAATATGTGATTACATATGGCTTTTTAAAAAAAAAAAAAAAAAAAAAAAAATTTTATGGATTTCCATGTTTGTTTAAACTAAGTTATATAGGGTGTTTCACAATTCGCGCAGCATTAGAATTTCCATTGTTAAGGGAAAATAATTGCCTAATTTGGTAGGATCCAAGGCTTTTAGATACAATATTTTGATTTTATGTTTTAGTCCAAACCTCAGAAAGTGACTTCCAGTCGATGTCACTACAAAATAACACTCGTATTTGAAGATTTTTATGATATTAATAAAATGTAGGGAAAAAAGAACTTGTGCAAGATAATACACAGTTAAAATAAACAAAAACAATATTTTTTTTTTAAAAGAATTGCTGTGCAATCAAGAGCATGAAGTTATGTGATGTACTTTCATAATAACCCTATTGCAGTACATAATTGAAGAATGATAAAGTATTTCCTTCATTCGAAGAAATCTTCAAATAAGGGTGTTATTTTGTAGCGATAGCCTGGAAGTCACATTCGAAGGTTCGGACAAAAAATCAAATCAAAATATTGTACCTAAAAAGCCTTGAACCCTACCAAAATAGGCAGTATTTTTCCTTAACAATGGAAATTCCGATGCTGTACGAATTATGAAACGCCCTGTATTTATAGAAATATACAGTCAAGTGGAGTCTTGAAAATGTCCTGTGTAGTTTTTATTTGTTAAACATTGCTGGTCTTTTATTGATTACCTCACGCGATAAGAAATATTTGTTACGGTCAATTTATTATTTTTAATGTTTGAGTTGTTCCTAAATGGATACAATATTGTGTTCTGGCAGATAATTTATAAGTTGTGATTTATTGCAGACTGTACTAACATCTCATTAAAAACTTCTTGTAAGTTTTGTATTTTGCTGTCAAAACATCCATGGTTTTGGAATAATATAAAATGTTTTTTTTACCAGTAATTTTTTTTTTTTTTGTGAAGATTATATGATATATCAAATTTATTTTACTTTAAGTACTTACATTTCAATCACTGTTGAGTGTTCATCAGTTTATTTAAGTCTATTAGAATGCTGAAGTAAGAATACTGAGCCTAAGCAAAGTGAACTTTTTAATATACAACCTTAACTGTTGTAATACATATCATTAGAGAAATATAGAGAAAAGAATTTACTTATCAGCAAATTATCTGTCTTTTTATTTCAACATAAACACAGAAATTTGATTAGAATGGTATTTGAATCCAAAAATGTCCTTAATAAAACTGGAATGCAGTATCAGATAATACCAAATTTTCAGAAATTCTGTGTGATAATATTGTAGCTAAGAAAGTAAAAACAAATCTGATTCATAAAATGAATGTAAATTGTTAAGAAATAAAATGGATTATTTAAAATAAAAAAATTGTATTGACTGGAAATCCTGGTCAGTCGCTCAGATGATATTGAACTTAGAAACTGAATAACTCCTCTCCAAGATCCAAGGTAAGGATCAGTTTGTTTGGTGATTATATTAATAAATTATAAAGATCCTAATTTTATATATGAAAATTATTTAACATTTTCGTTCAATAAAAGTGATGCCTCAATGATCATAACAGTTTGGGAAATTGTCATCTTCTTCTCACATAAGGAAGGTTGGGGAATGGAGATGAAGGCTCCTAGCCATCCTGGAATTTCATTTGTTGAAAGCATTTGAAAAGATGCTATCAAGATGTATCAGCGTTGAGTAAATCTGATATAAATATATGATTGATTTTATGTTAAGAAATAGAAAATATAATCAGTTGTAAGACTCAAATAATTGTTTAGTATAATCTTTTTAATAAATTATTTTATGTTCTTGTGATTAACATGGTCTTAAATTATTTCAGGTGACCTTCATAGAATCTTATATTAAGATAATTGTGGGAAGCAAAACTAAGCCACCATTGTATACTCTGGTAAGTTTGATATTTCACAGTTTTACATATGATTCACTGTGATCAGATAACATTTGCAGTAATTTTCCTTTTAGTATATTAAGCCTATTACCAATTCTTATTATTGAAAAATCTTATACTTTCTCTCTAAGGAGAGGTGTAGAAGAAGGGAAAGAGGTGTAGTAAAACTTAGAGGTTTGAATGAGAGTAGAGAGAGGGAGAGAAAGCAGTGAAGATTCAGAACATATGGAGAAATGAGACTGAAAAAGATTCAGAAACATCTGGATGGCATCTATGGAGAAAACAAAGGAGATACGGAGATGTGTAAGGAGACAATCGGAGAGTGAGTTTGGAAGTAAGCAAAATAATGTCTCAGAAATAATGTTTTCCAAAAGATTATTTGGGAAAAAAAGTGGAAGGTAGATGTAACGAGCTCTTGAGGTCGTTACAGTATGCTTCAGATAATAAGTAAACCAAGACAAGATATTATTGCATAGCTATTGGTAAAGATTATGTAATTGCTTTTCTTTTCTTTCCTTTGTATGATAGAAATTTTAAGATGGAATTTTGGAAAAAAATAATAATTATTTATGGTTATTGAAGAAACATTTGCAGTAATTTTCCTTAACCACTTTGCATTTGCAACCGTTGTGGGGAACTACACTGTTCTAAGTTTAAGTGGATATATTCCTTGCTATTTGCTTTAGAAATGCTGCAACTAAAAACCATAGACACTTCATTCACATACCCACACAGTTTTTTTCTGTTATATATTCTTCACCACACCTTCACTTTCACCACAAAAACCTATCAAAAGATCCATCTAACTGTAATGCTGTCCATCTGCAATTATTGTATCAGACTAGCCACCAAAGGCAACTGCTAGTCACTCTTCAATAACCATAAATTATTATATTTTTTTTTTCCAAAATTTGGTTCGCTATAATAAGCTGCTAGTGGCCTCTAGCAAGTAGGCTAGTAACTGTTACTACTAATTACTATAAACTCTTGTAGATGCAGTTGAGTTGTACCATGTATCGTATTTGCATAATTAAAATCAGTTTCATGGTTAGTTTTGTTGAATGCAGTTCGTTTTTTAAGTCTTGCTTGTGTTTTGTGATTTTTTTTTTTCTTTTCTGTCGGTATGGATAAATTTTTAAATATAAATTCAAAACGTGACATTTCTAATGTATTGTGCAGTTCTAAAGACGAAAGGAGATGAAACAACTGGAAGTATGATGACAGTTACTTGGGTTTCGGGCTTACATGCACTTTCTAGGAAATGAAGAACGTCCACAGTGTATTGTTTTAAAATACTGCAATTTATTTTATACAAAGGAGACACAGGGATTTATGTTCAGATCAAGGAAGCCATGGACCAAAAAGTTAGAAAATGGCTTTCCTAGAGGGAGCAGTCATTATGATTTAAGCAATCCTTATTTTCCCACTCTACACTGCTGCTTTACTGCCATACTCTATTACCACCTCCATCATTTCCTAAGGCAGTGGTGTCTCCTGAACGCTCCCCTGCCCAAACTGCGACCTGCCTCCTCTTTTACTCTGTTTGTAAACAAACGACTCAGTTTAGCCCTTCTTCCTTTTCAGGATGCCATTAGTTTGTGAAATTCACACAACTGCTTTCATTTACCTCTTTTCCAAAATGGAGTATGAGGTCAGCATTTCGATTTATCTCTAGCTCTCCACTACAGCAATTCTAGCAGGCTGCCTTTTCCTCTTCATCCCAATGCTAAAAGAAAGCATGCAACCTGGTTAAATCCTTTTCTCACTTGTATTTGTGCTCAAATAACCAAAGGAAGGTATTACAAGACCAATTAACTTATATCAGCTCAACCTCCACTAGACAAATAGTGTACATGTATATGAGTTAGGGTTTTTTCATACTACACACAGAAGCTCGGTTATAACGCGGTCTTTCGGATCCAAGATCTCGAAGATCGCAATATAACCGAACTTTTATTACTTCGCGACGTCCAATGTCGTATATCGCACCCTATTATCGCCCACATGATTCCAAATCGATTTAAAATGGTCATTTCGCGATTACCTACATCATTCAGAGCTATGTGAGAGAATTTTAATTTATAAATACATAAATCATTACCTTTTCAACACTTTGATGGGTTATATTAGCCAAAATTGATTTGGCGCTGCCATTTTGGCATCTTGTACAAACGACGAGTCACGTGGATCGAAACTAGATATTCATATGCCTATTAGATTACATGGACCTCTTTACTGGTTGTCATTGGCAGAAAAATAGATCTCGATATTCATTTTGGTTAAATGAAAAAGTCCGCGATTCTGGTATTTTTTTAAAAATATATTTGACGCATTTTCGTGACATTAGGGTGGGTATAGAGTCTCAATTACTGTAAATAATAAGGAAACAAGCATATTAATTTACACATTTGATTTGATTTTAGGCGAAAAACAGTAAATTTTGCAATTTTACAATTATACACCTTTTCGAAAATAGACTGGGTCCAAGACCAATTTGCATTATATCCGAATTCGCGATATAAATGACCATGTTATAACCGAACTTCTGTATATTACTGATATTGATAATATCAGCTGCAGGATGATATTGATCCATGGATAACAGCTCTGTAGTAAGCTTTGAATTGGTACTATTTTGTTTCTGGCATCTCTCAAAATACTATTGTTCTTTTATGAATGAATGTTTATACCCACATTCATGTATGTTTGAAAACCCTTAATTTTGTTACATAAAATCTTATGGTCAGTGACACTACACAACTCTTGAAAATGTAAGTTTTTAATATTGTACTAATTATTACTATTCTTTTTTTTTTTTATTACAACCAGAATAAGTCATTCATACAGTACAATGGGATTGGAAAGGGGACACTTGCTAACTGTAATCTGCTTATTTTACCTAACTCTTAACAGAGTTTAGATTCAATTACCCAGCTTAAGTAAATCTAAAAATGTTTCCTTGTCAATCTATCAATAAATAGAAGCTTCTATTCTTGGTCTATGCTCATTTAAATTTATATATTAAAAAAATAACTATTTCTTTAATGAAAGCCTACAATTTTTTGTTAATCAAAACCATACTCAAATATTTCTATATTATTAAGAAAAGATTTCCATATAAATATTCTTTACTATAAAATTACAATTATATTTTTTTCTAAAGTGAAGATATTTAAGAAACACAAAGATTTAAAAAATATATATATTTGTGTTTCTAAAATATCTTAATTTTGATGACTTTCAGCTGCAGATGTTAAATTTTATTTATATTTTTTTCTCTTCTGGTTTTTTTTTAGGAACACAGTAAATATCTTTTGAAGCATGTGTCACATGAACTTTTTAAGCAGACTCTTTTACCAGCAGTTCAGAAAGCTATGCTTAGAAATCCAGAAGTTATACTAGAATGTAAGTCTGTGGCATATAAAAAAAAAAATTAAAGATTGCATTTATCATTACCTTATGAAATTAATGTAGTTTGTTCAAAGTTAAAATTGATCTCAATCTTCTAATAATAGTAGAAGGTATTAATTATTTAAACTATTTAAATCAGAAAATCATCTTAAAGTTTTTGATTAACTCTTCCGTCAATAAATTCATAGTTGCTGTAGGATTCACCAATCTTTGCAATGCTGCTTAGTTTTATATAATTATAATAGTGCAGTTATATTTCATAAATCCATGGCTAACAGCTCTGAATTAGGACTATTTTTGTTTGCAAATTCTTCAAAATAATAAACTCCTTCAACTCCTTTATGACATCAAATATAGTTGGAATTGCTATAGTATTTTTTATTTGTAATTATGTGAAAGGAGCAGACTAGTAGGTTTGGTTGTAATACTAAATCCAATGCTTCCATGATATTGTAGAGAATAATTGATCTTTGCACTTGGTGTCTAAAATATTTATGCATTGTTTGTTGTTGTTATGATATGCATATCTAAAAAATAAAATAAAAAATTGTGCAATTATTCAAACAACAATTTTAGTTCCATGCACTTCAGCCTTCCTGGTATCATTCAGTGCTGCCAGGTTTTTCTGCATTTTGACCCTCCCTTGAACTGTTTTCTGCAAAGTCTTCCCATTGCAATTGTACTTCAACATAAACATGCTTCCTTCATGCGTCGGTGAACTTACTAAACTTCTTTTCCTCTCATTCTTACAAAATTTAAAAACAGTGTCTTAGGACCACAACGTAACTGTAAATACACATTTCTATATTATTTAAAAAAAAAAAAAAAACAGCTTCTGTAGATACTCCACAGCAGTTGAATTACACAACAATTGAAGTTTGCAGCACATTGCCAGGCAATAGGAGTATTGTTGCATGATCAACTCTGTTTACAACAATGGAATGTCCACTTGCACTGCCAGGCAGTCAACTCAACTATGCAAATTTCCGACTGTTACAAATGGATTTCAATATTGTATTGAATGTATTCTTTAGAATTTAAACTTTAATTTATTTGTAGTTTCAGCTTTAAGTTTTAATTTTTAGTTTACTTGATGTAACTTTTTTTTTGAATAAATAAAATGTTCTTAAATGGAAAAACACTTCTTAATTAGAAAACACTCCTTTATCTACTTCAATATTTCGTGCCTTTTAGTAGGATGCATTTTGAGGAAATGAACCCTGTCTTTGTCTTTCTTCTCTACAAATTGTTAAGAATATAAATTTGAAAATAACAGTCTGTTTTCTTACAATGAAACAATTTGAATATTGAAGTAGATAAAAGAGTGTTTTTCTATTTAAGAAGTTTATAATAATATATATGTTATGAAAGTGTTAAGAAGAAATAAAATGTTGTTTTCTGTTACTAATGCTAGGCTTGTGGAGCAAAGCAATGGACAGCAGTCTAGTTTATTATTAATTTTATATTCTGTTACTGTCTAATTCCTTTGTTTCCCAATAAGATAAATTGTCTTGAGGAGAAAAAAATTTGTAAGATACTAATTTTAAACAATAATGAATAATATTTATTAAAATTGTAAATTTACAATCTAGATGCTTTCCTTTAATTAGGCAAATGAATGAATTATAATAGAACTTAATTAATAACCTCTATTTTTTTAGAATAAGGTTGTTCTTAGTATATTGGTCGTTGCAGTTGATAATATGATTTGTTTTCAATTATTAGGTGTTTCTTTTGTTCTTAATGGACTGCCTTTGGACTTAAGTCAGTATGCATTGGATATAGGCAAACCTCTTGCTGGTGAGTTTTTGATTTAGATTTTATTTATTTTAGCAAGAATATAGTTTTTTACTGTAAGCTCTAAAGTTCATTAGCAAAGTTACTGTAGCATTCCATTGTTTAGTTCATGCTGTGATTCATCTGATGACTTTTAAAAAATCTGTATAGCATTCATCAGGAAGATTCAAGGAAATAGAAGTTATTCTAGCTTGAATCCATCAGCCAGTGTTTCCAGGTTAAATTTTCATTATAGACAGCTACATTTCATTATCTGACCCTTTTTGCATATGGGAAGGCTACTTACATTTGAACTTTCACTATTTCCCTTGGATTTTGTTGAATTGTTCTTTGTGTTGATCAGATAATTCTGATTTTCTGAAATTAACAGATAAGAACTAAATAGTAAGTTATGTATGTAAATTTATTTGCAACATTTAAGAGAAAAGTAAATCTGGAGAATTCCAAGTTTATAGTAGTATTTTAAATTAAAAATATTTAATTAAATATATTATCTTAATACATGATTAAACTACTTATACTATTTTTATTATCACTTGAAAATGTTGTGGATTCAGTTTTTAACTATTTAAAATTTGTATAATGAGCTTTGTTTTGTAGTATTACTGTCTGAAAACTTCTGAATTTTAGAGCCAAGATTATTATTCTGTTTACTTCAAAGTTTGTTAGGCCTACTTTTTTTTTCACAGTATAATCATCATAATACTTACCTTAATTTTGTATTAATTAATTAAATAAATCAGTTCTGCTTTAGATTATATAGGGATAAATTTCTAGTTTCTGTCTGGTATAACAGAGGCAAGCTTTACTGTCTTTCATTAAATTCTTAATTCCCCAATGGAATTGCCTGCTTACTTCAACTTGTGGAAGATTTTTTTTGTTTGGCTAGCAAGGCTGTTTTTATTTCAGATCTTTAGCAGTCATTGGACATGTCCAAGGAACCTTAGCCAGAAAAATTAAGTTCCTGCAGTTGATGAGGAATTAGTTCAGAACTAAAAGTCACTGATTGTCCATACATAGCCAGGGAAACTTCACTTTAGGTTTCCTACAGCAGTCTTGATTTTTCTCTCAGATTTCTTCAGAGGTTTTTCTTTGTGACTGCTTTTGCTTTTTTTCTGACACTTATCATATAAAGATGTTTATCCTCTGATGACTAGATTAATTCTTTCTCATCCATTTTAGAGGAAAATCAGCTGTATTATATTAATAATAATAAACTGAACATTGGATAGTTGTTATGTTTCGATTTTATTAATAAAGTTTATTTCACGTACATTATGAATAGGAAGCTGTAATTTATCACAGCCATTATCATTCTTTGAATGATGAACAGATTGACAAAGATTCGTATGACCAATTCGAAACGTCTCTATTTTATATTTTTGTATAACGATCTATTTACGTAAATAGTGATATTGAAACTGTGTTTTTAAGTTGGTTTTTTTTTTTTATCATTATCATTCTTATTTATTTTAAACAATAGCTAAAGTTCATAATAAATAATAAATTGCTGGGAAAGACTATAGGTAATTAATTGAAGCTATCATTTAAAAATGTAATTTTTTTTAATTTTCAATTTAAGTTTAAGTTTTGTTCATTGATTACTTCTCAATTTTCCTAGCTTGCCTTCATTCTCAAAATGATGCATCTCGTGATGAAGCAGCAGTTGCTTGCAAATACTTAGCACAGCAGTGCAGTGATTCTGAAGCAATATGCAGTACTTTAAAACATTTTTTTGCAGTGTTGAATGGTAAGAAATATTCCCTTTGTTATGTTTTCCTTGCTTTAAGATATAATATTAATTTATCTTTGTTTTCACTAGAAGATAGCCTGCTTGCTTTCTAACTATAAGTATGTAATCATTTAAACACTTACTAAGAAATGAAGAATGATTAAATCATCCAACTAGGATGGCAATATTTGTGATATAATCCACAGTTATGCAATTGTTCTCTTTGACAAAGAACATAAATTGATGAATTTAAAATAAAGGGTAGGATGTGCTGATACACTGTAAACTAAAAATAGTTGCAGAGAATGTCAAACTTGACCTTTCAGCAGTAGACAACGATTTATAATTGATCGTTCTTTTTGCCATTCATTGATGCAGCACATGAAGCCGGATTCAAATCTTTGGTAAGAGAAGGTGTTCCTAAAAAGTGTATTGCAAAGAAAAGATACTTATGATTAAAAAAGAAATGGCTGTCTTCAAGATCTATGGGAAATGTTGCTTAGTATTGTTTTTTCTTCTTATTTTGCTTTTCTGTCTGTCTCACCCTATTTCTCCTAATGTTGCATCCAGAGCCCAAAATGATAATGACAAAAAAAAAAAAAAAAACTACAGGGGATGATCTCTAACATGACATTCCAAAAAACTTTAGCATTTAATTTAATAAAATTAATGTTTTGTATGATGGATAATTTACAACAGCATTATAGATGTTGGAATGGTGAAGGGGAAAAAAAACAGTTACCAGATTGTTTTTGTTCCCATCAATCTTATTGTATCTCAATAATATTGTAACATTTTGGATGTATTACACTTGGCTTTCTACATGTACTATACCTTTGTAAGCCGTATTATTGTTATGTATTCTGTGTATTAGAGAAGGAGTTGTTTAAACGTCCGAAGAAGCAGATTTGAATAAAATTTGCGAAATATCACGAATAAAGGATTTCTGAAAGTTAACGTGTAGATATGGAGAATTTTCTATAAACAGTTACCAGATTTCCATAAATAGTTGCTTGCCATCCTTTTTGGTAAATTGACTGGAATTCCTATAGGTAATAGCAGATAAATAGTAACTTAAAAATATTGTGAGCTAATATATTCAAACTATTTATTTCATCAGTGCCAGTATTTCATCTAAGAGATTGGCCAGGAATGAAGAGCTAATTTACAATGAGTGCCGTATTAAAAGGGTTAAAAAAATACAATTACATTCCTCAAAGCAATTCCTCCAAACACTCCCGCCTTTTTTTTTTCTTTCTCTGAAGTCTTCTATCCCTCAACTCATTGCCAGTATTCTGCAGTAATCTTCCTTGATTTGTAATTTATTTATTTATATTAATCTGCTTTATATTTGTCTGTATTAGTCATTTTCCATATTCAAATTCCACTTTTCGCCAGCTACATATTTATTTGTAAATATGTTTATTTTATTCTATAACATTATTTTATCTATACATTCAATATTATGTTTTAATTAGTTTTTAAGGCATCAGGAAGAACACACATTCAGATTACCTTCCTATCTCTTGAGTGCCTTGTGAATAATTTGCACCTCTTAAATAAGAATTCACTGATTTACTAATGAATTAACCTATCTTACAAGAAAGACGACATACCCTGTATATCATTTGGCATTTGGGAATTTGGCATCCTTTTGTGAGATGAAAGTACACATGCAATACTTCAAAAATACATATGGGTTTGGAAGTCAGTATTCCAAAGATTTTGAGATATTTGACATTATTTTCATTAGATTTCCTGTAATAGCTTAAATGTTAGAAATGCAATGATTACATTTGTTGGCAATAGCTCATATGCTTAGTAACGAGGCTCATAAAATCAAATTCCTGCAATTGAATCTGCTCTGTTTTTATTTTTTTTATTTTTTACCTTTCTTCATTATTTTCTTCTTTTTCTATTTTTTTTGTTTTTCTTACATTAATTTACCTTATTTTATTATTATTTTTCTTTTCTTTTCTGATGTATAATAGTAATACATAAAGTAAAAAGTTACTTCATTATTTTTCTATAAATTATCAAATACCATTTACTTTCTAGATCGTTTGTTTTCTTTTTCATTATGTTAATGCATTATTTTAATTATTTATATTGACATTTTTGACATTTATAGACCTATTTCAATACTCTCAAATATTTCAAAAATATTTGAGAGCTATGTATCAAATGCTATTTACAATTTTATTAAAAATAAGAATATATTAACGAAACATCAATGTGCTTACCAACCCAATAATAGTTCAGTTAAACTTTTAAAAAGCTTAAATCATCTTATAAATGAAAACTTAAATAATGGGAATATTATATACATTACTTTCATTGACTTTAAAAAAGCCTTTGACAATGTAAATCATAATTTATTATTACAAAAACTTAATATTATAGGTATTAGAGGCAATCTTTATAAAGTCATAAAAAGTTATTTAGAAAACAGAAAATTTAAAATTAAAATAAAAAACTCAATTAGCAAACTCTACAATATTAAGGCAGGTGTACCTCAGGGATCCAATTTAGGACCTTTATTATTTAATTTGTATATTAATTCTATAAGTAATTGTATTAAATTTACTAAAATATTTATATATGCAGATGATATTATTCTAATTTCTAGTAATAAAGATCAATTTATTGCTTTTAAATCTCTACAGAATGATTAAATAATGTAATAAAGTGGGCAAATAATAACATTATGACCATTAATTATAAAAAAACAAAAGCTATGGTTATTAAAAACAAAAATAAAATATTAAATAAAGAATGAATTCTGTTTAAGTGCTGTAAACGCGGGGAAAACTTTCCTGCAGGGTATGCAAATCTTTGAAACAGCTTGAGTTGCAAACATGAAGTTTGACAAGAGTGTTCTTAATTCTAAGTTTCAGTTATAGTTTTTTGTAACCCGCAGGAAGCACTTGTATATTTGCCAGTAAAATAATAGAAGAAAGTACATTAAAGTAAAGAAAACCATAAAGTTAGAAAAAGAAGAAAAAAAAATAATGATGACAGAAAAACCAGAGCAGATTCAATCCTGGAAACTTGACTTTACAAGCCTGCCACCTTAGCAATTGAGCTATGCTGACAACTGTAGTTGCCCCATTGTATTTCTGTCACTTCAGCTATTAGACAAAAATCCATGGAATGTTGGCTACCAAACCCATATATGTTTTTGAAGCACTGCATGTTTCCTTTCATCTCACAAAAGGGTACCAAATTGATATGTAGATTATGTTGTCTCCATGCGAGTTCAGAATGTCTGTTTTATTTTACATTCACTAGTTTATGAATGATGTATAATATTTATTTTCAATATATCATTTCTCTATTAAAACTGCATTTTTGTCTTTCATTCTTTCATATACTTTTTTTTGAAGTTTGAACAAGGAGCTTATCTGGTCTGGCACTCGTTTCATCCTTTATTCAGTCTGTGGATTTCTTATCTTTACTCATATTTTTCAGTTACTATTTGTTGGATGTGATCTTCTTCAACTGGAATTCCTATCATTAGGAACTCTGCATTCCCTAGAGCTAATGTCCTTGCAGTGACTTCTGGAAATTTTTTTTAGCTAATTCCAATATGTATATTTCTCAAATTGATCTTTCATGTCACTTATTTCAAGAAATTGCAGTCAATCTCTCTATACCATTGGTGCTTGACAATTACATGAAGATCCTGAAAGTTTGGAAATATACTTAAGTTTTTGGAGGAAAATCAATTTTTCTCTTAGTGTTTTCTCCGATCAATGATGCTTTGCAAAGATGCAATTTTTTATTTGGTAATAGATAAATCTTTGCATATGCTGCTTAAAAGGTAGTTCTAGTAATATTTCTGTTTAAGAAATCTGTTCTACTCCTAGAACCTTTTTTTTTTTTTCTAAGGCAGTTATTATGTTGTGATTTTATAAATATTCAGAAATACATTATTTGCCAGCAGAATTGCAAGGAATTACAGATTCATTTAAAAGCTGTATCAGATTGCCGAGCTCATTGATCAACAAACCATTAGTATCATTTTTTTTTACTAAGAACTGTAGCTATTTGTATGTCAAAATAGTTAAAACTACAAAAGATTTCTGAACCCGAGTTAGGTTCATCAGTTGTTGTTAAATCTACTTGTCAATTACAATCTGAGATGAGCTGCAATCTGCAGGCACACATATTTAACACTATTTTTTTTTAATATACATTCATCATTGATTTGAATTACGAAATCAGTTTATAAAATATGATCCTGAATGTGAGTTCATAGACTGGCAAGAAGAGGTGATCTTGATTTAGTTTTCTCCTTACCAAGAATTGTGGAGTGACGAAAATCATAAGAAAGGCTATCAACCTTTCAATTAAGGCGATGCTTGCTTGAAGTAGAGTCTACTGCTGCCTACATATGAAATATTTCTCACGATGTGTTCAAAAAAATATAACTTTATATGTATATACAGGGTGTTTCAAAAATACACGGCATAATTTCAGGTATGTATTTCCCACATGTAGACAATCAAAATAGTTCATTACAACATATGTCCGGAAATGCTTCATTTCCGAGTTATGGCCTTCACAACATTGAAAATCACCGGAACGTTTTTCGTATTTACAGATGAAGCACAGTTCACACGAGATGGCATAACAAATTTCCACAATCAGCATGTATGGGCGTATGAAAACCCAAATGCAACTGTTGTATCTCATCACCAGGTGCGGTTCTCCCTCAACATGTGGGCCGGTATCATTGGTGATCGATTAGTTGGACCCCATGTACTTGTAAACAGACTTACGGGGCAGGCGTACACAAACTTCCTGGAAAACACCATACCTCATGTTTATGACGACACTCCACTGATCGATCGTCAGCACGCTCACTTCTTGCATGACGGCGCTCCTGCACACTTCAGTCGTACGGCTCGCCGGTACTTGGATCGAACGTTTCCTGATCGATGGATAGGTAGAGGTGGCCCAATTGCTTGGCCTCCACGCTCACCTGATCTGAACCCTCTCGATTTCTACTTGTGGGGCCATTTAAAATCATTGGTTTATTCGTCTCCGGTGCCTGATTTGGAATCCCTTCGGAATCGAATTGTGGCACGTTCTGAGGACATACGCAACATTCCTGGAGTGTGGGATCGTGTTCGCAGGTCATTGAGACATCGATGTGAGGTCTGTATTCAAGCAGGAGGTGGTCATTTTGAACATCTTCTGTAATGGCAACGACCGGCGGAATGAAAAACGTTCCGGTGATTTTCAATGTTGTGAAGGCCATAACTCGGAAATGAAGCATTTCCGGACATATGTTGTAATGAACTATTTTGATTGTCTACATGTGGGAAATACATACCTGAAATTATGCCGTGTATTTTTGAAACACCCTGTATATTACTTTATTACTCTATTTATTTGATTTGCTGTTTCTTTCATTTTAAAGTTAAAAATAAAATAAACACATTTTTTGTTAATATCAATTTGATTCATTAGTCTATTTTAATTCTTTTGCCAATTTACACAACATTAGTAATTTTTTTTATACTTCTATGCTGTAAAGTATTTGTATTTCAAATCTGTTAATAAACAACCAAAGAAAGATCTGTTAAATACTGTAATAGGAAAGTGTAAAGAAATTCCTGCTGTGCGATAATCAAATTTGGTAAAGGAATTACGGGACTATACTGACTGATGAATTAGCATTAACTAATATTTGAAGGACCAGTTTTTCACAATAAAAACATTCTTTATGTATTGCATTCTATTATGACTCTTTATAATTGTTTTGATAACACTTTTGCTTTGAACTACATTTTCCCCTTGTTTTATTTAGGTTCTGAAGGTAAAATAACAGTTACTGTGCAACGTCAGGGAGTTATTACAGGAATTGGTAATTTAAGCTATAATATGGTTACAGGGAATTCGGCTCAACAGTTAGCACAAACTGTTAGTGGTGAATTTATCAAATTATTGGAACAAGAAGGTAGAGTACTGATTTTGTAATTATTTTAACTATAATTATTAATTTGTATTAAAAATTCAGTCTTGTGTTTAAGATATATAATGTCATATACAGCATCATCTAGCATGCTTTTGAACTGTTAAATGTCCAAAATAAAAAAACGTTGTGTCCAAAAACTGAACACACATGATTCATTATATGCCACTGATATTACTTGAATATTTCTGGTGAAGATGGGATTTGCATATGACTTCACCATCCATCCATGAATTAGTAATTCCAACATTTTCCTTCATTTTATTTATTCATTGTATTTACTTAACAAGAAATTGTCTACATTAATTTCTAGACATTTCCTGAATTAGTTGGATCCATTGAACACAAATCTACTCTTACTACGTTGATATTTTAAATATCTTATACTATCTCTTTAAAAACACACATTTTAAAATTTGAAGTTGGTTAGTGAGGTAACCAGTAGATTCCAAATAACGAGGAGTTGCCTTTTTCCTACACTATTGTAATATAAATTTCACTGGTCAAAATATGTTGGCAATTAACCCGTGAAGACATGCATTGAGGTAAATTTTACCCACCTTTAAAAAAATGCATGTATTTACAGGTTAAGGATATCTTTACCTGCCCATCACTCAAATACCTTTTCAGTGGACTGTTCCACTAGTGCAAATGTTGAAATCAAAGTCATCCATCCATTTGTCACCATATATCAGCGAATTTATTCTATCGCTGTCGATTTTGGGTAATTTTTACCCCAACGCGAGTCCTCATGTTCCTCTTTTCAACTACCTCAGCACATTCTTTATAGTATATGTTTTTCTGCATTTCTCTGCCTCATTACATTACAACTAATTACAATATTTGTTATTGTAATTTTTTTTATTAATAGTGTATGTTGATATATCCAAAATGAGCAGACGAGGTTTGACTAATAATGAAATCTGCGTGTCCCTGCTCCTTTCAACTATTTGACCTTGAAAAACTGTCAAGATCATTGTGAGAAAAGTAATTTTTTATTGCTTTTACAGAGATGAATTTTCAAATAACTCCACTGATTGAGAAAGCCTTCGAATTGTAGCTGGGTAAAATTTATCTCACACATGCTGGTGTTACAGTATGAGATGTGCAAACTCAAGGATTAATTAGAATAAATTCTCATATACTAAAAAATAAAAAAAAAAGGTCCAAAATCTAAAAATGAAAAAAAAAAATAAAAAAAAAATGTATGTCTTTAATAATTATAATAATAATAATAATATCCTTTAAAATTAAGCCTTTTAAGAAATACAAATTTATTATCAGGTGCTAGCGTTAATTTATTAATTATCATTGGTGTAGTTAACAAATAACAAAACTGGAAATGCATAGAATTTTTTCTTTCGTACAATTCATATTTACCATGAAAAAATTTATTATATTTAATAAATTACAATATAAATAAATAATACTTTAAATTCAATTACTTAACCCATTTTTAATTTTTTTTTCAAATATTCTAGCTTTTTAAGAATATCTTAACATCATTAATTTATTAAAAATTAAATTTCAGAATACAAGTAACAGTATTGAAGTTAAAAAAAAATATATTTTTTTAACTAAACGGAAAAAAAATTAATGAAAGAAAATTCATTTATGATGTTATATTCTTCATTGATATAAATTTTGTTGTTTTTAAAAAAAGTTATTTATTGTCCAATTAAGTAAGATTTGATTTTAAAATTACTTGTTCTTTTATTATTTACTGCTTCTAAAGCTTCATTAAAAAAAAAAAAAACGCAATTCTAACATTTAACATTTTCATGATTTGATTGTGCAGCAAGGGGATGCCATATTTTAAACCTTTTCTGCTATGAGAAATTTCCTTTGCACATGCTCCAATTATAGTCCAAAGTGGAGACACTTCTGGGAGAAAAAATAACCACATAGGTTTGAGGGGTGAAACTTCTTCACATCTTATTCCCTTTAATCCCAATAAAGAGGATAGTTCCCATACAAACTCTCTTTGTCTCTGGATAATATCCACATTCAGGTTCACCGTTTGAATAAACCTATAGAGGGAGAGTAACTGATAATGAAGATAGTTATTCTGACAGAAATATAATAATGGAATCAATAAATTCTTAATCAACAAGAGTTTGTTAATTTTATTAGGAATTTGCAATTTCCCAAATAAAAAGCAGAACTTATTCCATTTTGACTTAAGAAATAGAACTTGGTCCATGTTTATTGTAAAATATCCAGATATTGGAGCTACATAAGGATTTTGCATGGTTCTACAAATTAGATTGAGAACTTACGTTACTGATATTTTTAAAGTTATAAAGTCTTCCTCATAACTAGAAGTATAGCATTATCTTAAAAACTGCTCAGCTAGAATCCTTAAGCTAGGCAAATACTTTTCGACCCAGTCGGGTATTTTGAAGTGACATGTCTGATGCAACTTCCACGGTAGAACATGGTAGGACATGCAGTGCATGTCTTTTGGTAATCCAACGAATAGAGTGGAGAATTGAAATACATTACTGGTGACATCTTTCATAGTTTGCACCGCAGAATGTTCTCAATTCACCACTACTGGGTAATCCAACCAATAGAGTGGAGAATTGAAATACATTACTGGTGACATCTTTCATAGTTTGCACCGCAGAATGTTCTCAATTCACCAGTACTGAAAGCCATCAAAAAGTTATTATTGTAATAAGAAAGATCATCATTCAATAGGAAACAATCTTTACACTAAAATGTAAAAATTCTATGCAACCAAGTTGCTAGAAAACATTCTGAAGAAGAGTTTTGAACATTATTGAATGATTGAATTCGCTGCTATTCTTGTGAATCAAGCAGCGAAAATAATTTTAAAGTTTTGACCTTTGATAATTATTGAAGCATTTATTATGACAAAATTCATATTCGGTGAGCAATCGGTAATCCCAGAATTCCATGTGAACAAAGCCGATGCTGTGAAATTTTGAAAAAAATCTAGTTCTTAAAAACACACTGATAAATTCTGACGAATAAAATTAATGCATTTAAGTGTAAACTTTATTTATTTTCAAAAGATAATCTCAATACTATGGTAATAATTTTGTAATTGCTCTCCGTTCAGATGAAGTGGAGACAATTTCATAACAGAGCCATTTCTAGAATGAACATGACGTCATGACTGACGTGTTCCAAAGCTTCACTCTGATTGGTTACTCCCACCATCTGTCGTGTCTGAGGACATTTCATAGGATCTTTCAGTCAACTTGTTGGCTGACCAGCAGTCGCTTGAAAACCTGCCAGACATGATCGCGTATGACCTGCTGATCGACTGACAAGTGCTCTTGCTTTATTGTGTTTGCCCTACTTTAATATCATTATGCTACATAATGGGAATCCACACCCTTCCATTCAATTAGCTTATTCTATTCATCTGAAAAATAAGAATTGACAACATCAAGCTGCTATTGGAAGAAAATAAAATAAAAACAAAATAAACTAATGTTATGGGAAAATGATGTGGAGAAGAAACTTCAAGATGCTGGAGTTTCTTCTTGGTCTAGAGTAACAATACAAAATATTCATGCTGTGTTGTGTTCGGGATAGCAAAACAATTGGCCAGAACTGTATGAAGGAATGTGGATTGAAAGAAACAGCTAATTTTAGGTAAACGCAATGTAATTCATGAAAAGTTCTTGTTCTGAATCAGAACATAATCTACCCCACATTAAACTGCAACTTGTCAAACAATTCATTAAAGTTCTGGATTCTAAATCTGCTGCTTTGAATCATATTAGACAAATATTTCCGAAAGTGAAAGTTGATGTTTTCCATTTAGCCTCTAGAATCATGTGATGCTGCAATCTAAAGAAGTTTGAAGAAACAGTGGTTCTTAAAGAAATAAATACTTGGGAGGATTTTATAATAGTAGTGCAGTCATTTCTGGGCAAGAATAGTGAGAATTGCAAAGAACTACTGGAATTCTTAATTCAACATTATAAGTCATTTGGGTTGCAGAATGTCTGTGAAATTGCACTTTCTGCATTCCCATGTTGATTTTGTTAGACAAAATGCAGGTGATATGGGACAAGAACATGGTGAAGGCATTGGCCAGGACATTCAGGTGTGAAGAAAAGGTATCAGGATTATTGAAATATCATTTTAGTATATCTTCTGAGGATTAGTTTGTAAAGATGACTTATCTTCACACACACAAAAAAAAAAAAAAAAATTGTTGTTCCTTTTCACTTTTATTGTAACTTAGTTTCAATCTAAAATTATTTGTAACCTAGTTTCAATCTAAAAACATTATATTTATATTATATTTAATTATATTCATATTGTCATTGTTTTAACATTTGAAAGATGTTGTGTAATCTAATAAGTTTTTTGGTAGTTTTCAAATAACTAGCATGGTTTTATTGTATCATATATATTATGTATATCAGTAATGTCTGTTATTGTTATACTAACTATGAAGTTTCAAAGTAAACATGTCATGTACAGTATTGACATTATGCGAAAATGAATGATGTATTCATCTCCATCACAAAAATTAATAATAAACATCCTTAATAAATAAATAAACAAATAAATAAAATAAGCAAAAAAATGGTTGTATTTATTATGTAGTGTAATCTATCCAGTGTTTAACTTAAGCTCATCCTTATGCTGGAAGATTATCTTGAGATTCATGAAAAAATCAAAAGTGCACATAAATAAAGGTTCTCACACTTATTTATTTGCACTTTTATGTGCACTTTAATTCTTTCATGAAACTTTATGGCTGCACATTAGATTACCTTGATACTTTATCTTTACATATACTGCCATTTTAAATAGACCTGCTTAAATCTTTCTTTCAAAATGTTTAACCTCTACAAGCTGTCATCTTTATCATGTTTAGTAATTACTCGTGTCTTCTATGATGCTTCTTTTTCAGTAATCAACTACTATCATTTAATATTTTTGTAATACTGGTTTATAAGGCTATAGAAATTTTTAACTCTATCTTTGGCTGATAAATTATGGAATTTATCAATTAAAAAAGAAATGTAGGCAAAAGGCTTTTTTTTTTTTTAAATTGTTAATTGCCTTTTTTTAAATAATATTTTTTCAGGGATTATTCCCATGACCACTCAACACATTTTTCTTGGATTTGAATACATGACATGGTCATGGAAAGGCTCTTTCGGTCATAGCAAATCACAGCATGTTGAGCTTTTGTGTAGGCACAGTAATATTAGTCCATACTTCTTTACATAGGAAAATGGTGAAACTACCACTGTCATTCAAGGATGCTGTTAGTGTTAGGTCCTAGAATTTCTCAAGGAGGTACACTATTTCTGCCAGAACAGTCATCCTGTGCTTTGAGATCAATAATTCCAGTAGTATGGTTGTACTACAACCAAATGATCCAGGGAATGCCATTGACAACATTTTGGAGAATGAATCATCTCGTATACAGGATTCTATACCAATCTTATGCAGCTGACTTCAGATATCTACATCTGAGACATTAGAGAGTTCATTTTCAGGGACAGCCTACCAGTTAAACTTATGGAATTAAATGACAAATTCACAACTGTCTTTTGATAACTCTTGTCAGCTTTAGTTTCATCAGATGGAGGTCACTTTCACAATTGCTTATGGAACGAAGACACATGTTAAACATGTTTCCCATCATTAGGCAAACAATCTGTTGGAATCTTATGTTTCGTGTGATTATGTTAGGGGCTGTTAAAGTATTACGTAAGCATTCAAGGGGGAGAGGTTCAAGCTTTGCTTATTTTTGCTGACAAGGGGGAAGGGGGGAACCAGAGCAGTGCTTACATAAGATAGACAAATATTTTTTTCCCCTCAGTATTTCATATGTATCTCAGTATTTCAGTGGTATTTACTGTTAATGATTTGGCAAATCTTACCTAATCACAAGGGGAAGGGCTTGGCATTGCTTATTTTTGCTTACAAGGGGAAAGGGGGGTCTAAAATAAGTAAAATATGCTTACATAATGTTTGAACTGACCCTTATTTGTTACCTACTTGTTTCCATTTGTTTACTACAGTATTTTTGTTGCATACTATAATGATTGGTTGATCACTACAAAATCAATTAATACATTTTATTATTTTTTTTCTTATTTCATGAAGTAAATTAATACTTTTTTTTTTTAATTATTTTATTTATAGTTCATGAGGGAACTTTGATTCATATATTATCTGTGTTTTCACTGTGGTGTGCCAAATTTTCTACAGAAGTACCTGGAAAGCTAATAGAATGGTTTAAAGTAAGTTGTCTCTTTTGTTTTCATATTATTTAATAAAGAAATTTATTTAGTAAAATACAGTGTTTCTTTGAAGATTTCTATCTCCAAATGCTTCATCTATGCAAATGCTTTCAAATAGTAACATTAAAACATTGAATTATTTTGAGACAGCCCATATAAGCAGAAAGTGGCAAATGGTTATATTGCTTTCCACTGACTAAATGACGATTGAGTATGAATCTATATTTTTTTAGAACAAATGGAATGTGGAGGGATAAAAGTGATATATAGGTTAGAAGTCTCATGAAAGCACTAATATTGCTAATTAAAGCTCATATGTTTGGTGAATAAGTTATTTATTCATAGATATAAACACAAACATAGGCAGGAAAGATAGTGATTGTTTGAGAAATAATATTTTAAATGGGTTAATGGAAATCATTTTGAAAGAATAACAGAAAAGTGGCACAAGAAAGGGCCAGAATGAAATCATGCAGAAACATAATGAGATTTTACATCAGTAAATAATTGGTGGGAGAATGGGGGGGGGGGGGAAGAAGCAGAGGTCCATATTGCTAAACCCAACTCAGGAAGATGAACAGACAGGGAAACATTGAGATGGAAAGAGACTCTTAAATGGAAAATGTAGTACCAGAGATGAGATGGCAGTGAACAAAAAGAGACAACCTGAAGTTCTTGAACTGCGTGGATTGGAAGAATCAGAGGACTCAAAATGAGTTCAGGTAACTTGTATAGATATTGCAATATAACTAAAACAAAGACATGGAAACAGGTAAATGGATGAGAATGTAGAAGTCAGTCAGATTAATTATAGAAGCTATAAGGTTAAAGGATCTTTTAGTAAAGAACCTAAAAGGGCAATAGAATTCAACCAGCCAGCAGAAAATGCATTGAGGAAGGATGCTCCATGATCAGAGAAAAGAACTAGCTTTAAATATGAAATTAATTACTCATGGTAGGGAAAAAAAAATGTTTGTGCTTGGCCATTCCTAGATGCTGAAAATTTGTAGAAAAAGAAGTAGTGTGCAAATTTGACAGTATATGAAAAACATGATTCTAGTGATATAACCAATCTCTTCCCCATCTACTTCTGAATTCCTCGTAAACGGTAAGCAATAAAAGAAAAATGGTACAAGACAATTACAAAAACAATGTTAACTATAAGTTGATAAAATATGAAACACCATGTTTTGTCATACAAGGTGGCCATAAAATAACTTTCCCTGTTTGGAGGCATCTGCAGCAAAAACTAATGAACCGAATGAAACCAAAATTCAGGTAATAGTCTATTGAGGGCATGAGGAGAAGAATTCTGCAAAAAAAAAAAAAAATTAGTACCAAAAGTCGCCGATAGGAGAAAATTCGGCGCTGCTGTCACTCTAAACGTAGATTATGCAAATTTTCTAGTGCAGAAGTGACAGCAGTGCTACTCAGTCCTTTTTAAAAGGGAAGAGCGAACGTTCAGTTAAGCAGTTCGTCGATTGACGTACTCAATATGCAGCCTACCTTACCTCAATGTGTGTTACTTGTAAAGCTGTTTTACACTAAAGAGTGCAATGCAGCGGCTCTTAGGGACTTTTGTAGGCTTCATAACCTACATTAAGGTCCAATGTCTGCTGTAGCACTGCAAGCTATGATTCATAAATTTGAGGAAGCTAGATCGCTAGGAGTGAGAGCCGACAGAGGAGGAAAACCAGTATCAGACAACACAGTAACAGATGTTGCGACTGCAGTGTTCGCCGACACAGGGACTAGTAGGGGTCCAAGCGCTCGTGCAATAGCTCGCCAAACTGATATGCCTTATGGAACTGTCTGGAAAATCTTATGGAAAATGCTGCATTTCTATCCGTATAAGATCAGTCGTGTGCATATACTAAAACCTACAGATTATGATAAGTGCCTAACTTTGGCTCTAACATTTCTTGCCGAAATGGATATCAACAATGATTGGCCTTGGAACATATTGTGGGGAGATGAGGCTCATTTTTATCTGAATGGGTCAGTCAACACTCAAAACTGCCGAATCTGGGCAATTACCACATATTGTTCGTGCAGTACAGAACCTGTTATGCCAGCATTTCGGGAATGAGAGGGTTATCAGTCAATATTTCCGATGGAATGGCCGCCCTATTCCCCGGACATGACCACATGGGAGTTTTGGTTGTGGGGGTACCTGAAATCCATTGTGTATACTGGTGGCATCACAAACCTGCATTCGTTGAAAGATAACATACGTCGAGCTGTTACAAACATCCAAACTGACACTTTACACGCAGCAGTAGAGAACGTCATACATCGGATGCAATATGTTGTACACAAGAAAGGTCGGCACATTGAAAATGTTGCACTGGTCCATATTCCCTAATGATTGATTAATGTCGGTAATGTTGATAACAGATTGTTAACAAACAATTGATGATTAAAGATTGTTGTGTTATTTCTGAACGTTTTCTGTGAGTCTCAAACTCAATTTTATACTTTACTGTATGTTCATAAACTTTCATAATCCTTTTTGCTTGTGTTCATTGTAATTATTCACCAATTTACTGGTTCCGACAATGCCGAATTTTCTCCTATCGGTGACTTTTGGTACTAATTTTTTTTTTTTGCAGAATTCTTCTCCCCCAAGCTCTCAATAGACTATACCTGAATTTTGGTTTCATTCCGTTCATTAGTTTTCGCTGCAGATGCCTCCAAACAGGGAAAGTTATTTTATGGCCACCTTGTATATATATAGACTAGTGGCCAAAATTGTGGTAATCTTTTAGAGAATTTTTGCTTGGGAAATATCATGGCTCTAAACATCAACTGTTTTTTAAAATAATATACATCATTAGAAACATAATTTAATGCAGAATGTAATGAACTAAACTATATTGAATTATCATTATTTTGTCAAAAGTTGTAGCCAAATAACCAAAAATAAAAGAAAACACAACTGCTTCAGTAAAAAGAAGTGGATTTTCTTACAGTGAAAAACCAGCCAATGAGAGTGATTGTTCTGAAAACCAATCATGTGCTGATATGATACAGCAAGGAACAGATAAGGTGCCAGTAAGAATTGCTTCTCATTTCAGTTAGTATTAGCAGTCCTATTCAGTTGTCAGAGTTTAATTAAGTTGGTCATACGTTTTTGTTGTTTATTTTTTTTGTTCGAAGTTTAAGAGTACTGTAAGGTGACAAATAGATTAAAAAGGTTTGACTGGTCACATAGAAAAAGAACTAAAATACTAACTTTGTGCGAAGAAGGATACATTTATAAGGAAATCATTAAAAAAGTTGGTGGAAATATAACTAAAGGTGATATTTTGCAACTATGCAAGAGGTATCAAGATACTCAATCCGTTCACAATGTGTCTGGTAAAGGCAGGAAAAGGTGTAGAACAGCTGTTGATGACAGGAGAATTAAAAGACTGAGCTTAATTGACAAAAGAAAATCATCTAATTCAATTAAAAATAAATTATCAGAATGTGGGTGACATGTGAGTGCAAGGAGTATTAGATGCAGACTGAAAGACTTTGGTTTAAATTGTAGAATTCCAGAATGAGACCTGAATATCCATATTTGGTAGCGATGGAATAAAATATGTAAGGAGGAGAGTTGGAGAAGATTTATTACCTGAGTGCACTGTACCTACTATGAAGCATGCCATTAGTGTCATGATCTGGAGTTGCATGACAGCCAAAGGTGTAGACGGAATTTGTAAAATTGATGGCACTTTAAATGCCAAATCATGTCTATTCTTGAATTGATCAAGCCATCCATTCGGACATACAAATCCAGAATAGCCAAATTGTTCAGCAAATTTTTCTGCTTGAACTTTTAAAAGTGGACCACTCACAGGAAAATCTGCACTACGTTGCACCTTCATCCACTTTAAAAGAGCTTCGTCCAAATCGTCTTTAGCACATTTCTTCAAACGTTTACAGTCATTCTTATTTTGATCAAACGCAGCCATTAATTTTTCTTTGTTCTTTAACAGTGTTGAAACAGTAGAAGAAGATAAATCATATGTTTTGCAGATTTCGGAATTTTTTACGCCATCCTCTAACTCCTGTAAAATCCTTACTTTTTCATCAACTGATAAAATTTTACATTTCGACATCGCAAGATAAAATTTGACGAGCGTACTCTATGAATGCAGATCAAAGAATGATCTCCACACAAGTCCCCTACCCTGCCACTTCTATACAGAGTAAACTTCCATCCAATTAGCAACCTCCGTCGTCTCCATCCGTCTCCTCAAGGAGACGTCGTGGGATGTCCTTGCACATGCACTCCACAAGATGAAAAAGGCCGCCATCACATGTTCACAGGATTTATGACTCATCACTGACTTTCGGTTGACTTCGGAATGTTAAAGGAATTTTTCCAAGAAAGGATTAGCTGAGCTGTAGAGGTGGAAGTCAATAGAAATTATATGAATCCCAAAAATATTGCTCGCTATAACCGGGGTTTGCTCGTTAAAAGCGAGTTATGCTCCCTTAGACTTATCATTGTACCAACCAAGTACAGTCGAACCTCCATATATCGAACTTCCACATATCGAAATTTTCTATATATCGAACTCTTAGCAAATCTCCATGTTCATTATATAGAAAAACTGTTTCTATATTTCGAAAAAATCTCTATATATCGATTTTTTTTTTTCAAGACTTATTGGGATAAAGTGTGGATAAAGTTGAATTGCTGAAGAATATAGATAGCGGTATGCGCAAAAAAGACATTTCAGCTAAATTTAGTATTCCCGCAAGCACAGTGTCGACTATGATAAAAAATCGGAATGCCGTTGCTGATTATCCTACAGACGAAGGCATACTGAGTTCGTTTCATGAAACTGAAAAACAAATCGAAGAACCAGAGGAAGTAAATGAATCTGAAAATATTTCCAAGCCACCGAAGAAAGAAATGCGAGACGCGTTTGAAACAATACGTCGTGGACTTCAATTCGCGGAGAATGTTCCTATGAAGTTTTTAGTGGACTGAATAAAAGCTAACATTTCTTTGATAAACTTTCCGCAAAACTGGCTGTTCAGCAAGATATTCGAAGTTTTTTAAAAAAAAATATAATTGTTATCATTGTAACCACTGGATATTGTTTTTTTTTAAAGGTATGTAGTACTCAATAAATCTTTCATATTAATTCAGTTTTTAATTACCTGTATTAACTTTCATTTAATGTGATTCGCATATAAATTAGAAATTGATGGCGGAGTGCACCAAACTTCAGTTAACTTTAATGACTGCAGTTTGGA
>JAFIDM010009631.1:97993774-98009067 GCA_023159025.1 Thereuonema tuberculata | reverse complement strand
CTTGTAGAGTTAGGGGCTTGGCTTTACATGAGATCTCATATCTTTTTACCAGTGAAAGCATTATGAGCATGTAAGTCTTGGCAACTTATTTTACATGAAATGTTTTGGGTGGGATTTCATTTCTTTTTGTAGGATGAGATCTGATAACTTTTTAACAGTGAAAGCGTTATGAGCATGTGAGTCTTGGCAACTTATTTTACATGAAATGTTTTGGGTGGGATTATCTATTACAACTAAATTTAGTTTTAAGATTATTTAGAAAATGGATTTTTTTTTCAATACCCTACTTTTCTGTTTTTCTATTGGTCAACTTGTGTATACAAGCTGTTTGCACTTTTGTAAGAAATCACATTATTACACAGTATTATTTAGGCCGAAGCATTGAGAGTACGACATATTTCAGATCTTAATAAAATCCAAAGTATAAAAGCTAGATAAATGAAACTTAGCGTATTTGATTAGTATGGTAACTGCATCTTATCCTGAAAATTTGAGCTCTCTAGTATTATCCAGGCCGAAGCTATGAGGGTTCGATAATACATAACCAGACCCCCCCCCCTTTATGAGGGGTTGGAGGGTGAAAGTTACAGATTTCTTAATTTTTTTGTTGTTTGTGTGCGAATCCTAGCCTGCATACCAAATTTCAGCTTTCTAGGACTTCAGGAAGTACCTTAGAGGTTTTGATGATCATGAGTCAGTGAGTGAGTGACGGAATCAACGTATTTTAGGTATTAATAAAATCCAAAGTATAAAAGCTAAATAAATGAAACTTAGCATATTTCATTAGTCTGCTAACTGTATCTTATCCTGAAAATTTGAGCTCTCTAGTATTATCCAGGCCGAAGCTATAAGGGTTCGAAAATACGACGAAACACTTCCAGAAAAGGTACGTAGTGCCCTTCCTGCCTTCGGCTCGTCTTGGCGGGGGCACTGCCGTACCCCCAGATATAAGATTATGCCATATAATAAGATTTTAATTCATGACCTATATTTCTGTCATTTAAGGTATCGGGTAACATTTTTTTTTTTCATTGAAATTATAAGTGATACATGTTTCTTGTTGTTTACATATGAATAGGCCTAATCCTTTTGATTCTACAAAAAGTTTTCAGATAATTGTGGAAAATTAAAACATATCGTACTTTTGCACTAATTTTTTTTTTCTTATGCTTTCATAGAAAGGAATTGGTCTGAAAACATCAACAGCAGCTGTTCGAAATTCTTATATCCAGTGTATGAGTGCCTGTTTCCATGGTAGGCTTTTTTTTTCCCCTAGAAACATAAAATATCAAATGCTTGGTTTTGAAGAGTTTCTTCTTGAATAAAACATCCTAAATGATCATTGAAATCTTAATTTCATTATTTTACTATATATCTAAGCTTCAGCATAAAGTTTATTTACTATGGCAAAATTACAAGTGCAGGAGAATTGCTTCTTCCTTCCTTGAAAGTTGTGAATTCTTTCACTAAAAGTAACTTTATTCAAGATATAGACATAATAAAGATTTTTAAATTAGGAAATTGTAACTAACTTGTGGTTATTCATTGAAATCTATTTCAGATAACTTATTGTAAATTCTATCTATTTTTAACATCCTGTGTAATGATGCACATTACATTTGTGATTCTACCAAAAATCCTGGTATCTATAAGAATTAATTACCAACATAAACTAATACCATTTGACAAGTTGAGCTAACAAATATCAAGCTATCTAGCGGCAGTGGAGTGGTTTGGTTTTTTTTTTTTTTTTTTTTTGCATTAAAGTCCCCGAAGAAGGTCTCAAAGGAATCAAATCGTACAATAATATTAATTTGTAGTACAACTTTTCTTTTTTTATAATGGCGACCCTCATGACTCCAGAGTCTTTCTTCTTGTAATTAAGTATTAGGTATGATCATCTAGTTCTTCAATACTACAACCTCTAATTAGTTTATTTCAAAAGCACAATGGAAAACAAAATTTGCTATCAAAATATTAACTCAAACGAAATCAAGTATTTTTTTTTAAAAAAAGATATTTAAATCCTTTCTTTTCATATTACATTAAATACGACTATAACACATAAACAAGATAAGAATACTAACACTTAGCATTATAAATTTGAACTTTCATTTGAAATGATGATATCTGGTAAGAAGTAATGTTGCAAGAAACTTAAAAAACTTCACATAACATATATATTTAAAAAAACGCAAATTGTTACTGCGAACTAACGATTCCTTTATTTGCAGTGTAATCAACTCCTTCATAGAGAACTGCCTTGGTAGCTGCTTCCAATAGCAAAATTTTTAAAGTAAATTATTATTGGAAATTAATAATTATTCATTTTAAATATGTAACTTGGCATTTAAAGTTAATTTTATGAGGTGATCTTTCAGTTGAGAATTTTTGTAACCCTGCATCTTAACGTGACAAAGTTGATGTTTTTCATTGATTGAATAAATCTAATTTGATATAAATATTGTTTGTTAATTAGAAAGCTTCTTGCTTATTTCTTTATTTTTTAATATTTTTTGATAAATAAACAAATATGTATCCGAATTAAGACTTCATTCCATTCCTTTCAGAAATATTCCATGATTTTATAGAGAATTGTAAAATGTGGAGTCAAAATTTAGAGAAAAACATGCTCTCTATTTTTCCACTTTGCCTTCACAGGATCAATATATTTCAGTTGTGATAAAACGAAGAAAAATGACTAAATAATTTCATTTTAAAACACCCATGATTTTTTTTTTTTTAGAATAAAATTCTAAAAAATAAAAAAAAAAAGCAACTTCAATGACAGTAAATGGGAAGAGGAAGGATTGAAAAACCTTATGTTGGGTTTTAAAGTAGAAACAAAACCAAAAACTTCCTTAAATGTGTTGACTAAGATTTAATTAAGGTGAAAAAAATAAAGGTTTTATTTATGCTCAAGAAAGTAATAATTCATGTTTTATAAAATATCTTATTTATTTTCTTTTATTTGCAATTTTATTTTTGCAACGTAAATAAATATCACAATGAATGATAATAATAACAGCTGAAATGTAGAGACTGTTCATTTGTGCTAGAAAAGGACTGACATGTTATTAGTTAGGTGTCATATGTTTTGCCCATTATTTGTACCTAACAAATTTTAAGGAAATCCATGTCCAGCCTGTTTTGCACAATGCTTGTAGAAACAAAACAAATGAAGAAAATACTCTAGTTGAATAATAAAACTTTCATATGCTCAACCAATAATAATAATTATTATTTTTGATCTTGTAAAAGAGAAGCCTCCTAAAACCATGAATGGGAAAACTTATTGATCAAGCATTCTTAATCAAACATAGTATGTTGCAAAAATACAGTGATTTTTTTTTAAAATAACTTTTTAACTTGACATGCCTTTTAAAATATAATTATGTCAAAAATTATTTTCATATTTTTTCCCCTTAGGCAATACAGTAGCTCAATGTGAGGAACTTATTCCAATTCTGAGTAAAATTGTAGAAAAGGCATCAAACCAACCCACACAAATACCTACAGTTACTGAAGGACTTTCAGCTGCTTGTTTATTGCTCAACATGTCTGCAGACATTGGAACTGGTAATTAAAAAAATATCAATTACAATTTTTTTTTTCCTTTTATGGAAGATAAGGCATTATTTTATTTTTGTTTTGTTTTCTTTCTTTCTTTTTTCTTTTTCATTTCAGACAAAGTTATTTGTCTTCCTGTCTGTGCCCTTAAAAGATTCCTCTAAAAATTGAGATTTAGAATTTTTAATAATTACAGGGTTGCCATTGAAGACTAAAAAGCGACTATTAGCAATTATTTTTGACCTTAGGCTACTATGGAGACTTTTTTTAAGCAAAAGCAGGCCAAAAAGCGACTATTTTCAAAAAAGGGGCGACTTTTTTAAGTTTTGTAAAACATAATTAGGCCACCACACATAAAATATAAAATAAAGTATATTTACAACTGAAATACGAGCACTTCTGAAATGCTCAACATTTCTCTGACAAATAAGGTATTTACATCATGTTTCGGTTTAAAAACAGAAGCAGGCTGAACAGAGTTAACCACATGACAATGGACAAATACATTAAGAGAAGGGGGGATTAATGGTACCGCCTCTTTCGTGCCTTCATGATTGAACAACCAATATGAAGGAGGTGTGTTATTATTGAGGCCAGTATGTGTATAAGAGTCTATTTTTGTTAATTATTTCCTTCAAATGTTTTAAACTGAAATTAGTATTCATATTTGATTGACTTGATAGTTTATTACAGACTGATTTCTTAATTTACAATTGTTCTTTGCAGTTCCCAAAAATGAAATTCAATGTATGTTATGTACATTCAATTATTTATTTTTTTAATGAACTGTTTTATTGATTATTCTTTTTATTACAGTATTAAATATAGATGAATATTTTATGAACAAAACACGTAATATATAACATATTGAGCATAATAAATATATATACATAAGAAATATATGCATACTTTCCTAATTTCAATCCAAAGGACTAAATTCCCCAAAAAAATCAAGATATCAAATTGTAAAGAATTGAAATTTAACAAGAGACTTAACAATTTCGTTGATTTATTTTGACTATTTGTGTTTAATTAATTTTTCAAGTTATGCTATTATTGGCTTAATAAATTATTAGTTCATTATTTGTTATCTTTGTAGAATTTTTTTGCATTCTTATATGTTCTTTGGTACATCTTAAATCATCATTTTAGTTAAGGGGAAAAAAAATATTTTAATCAAAAATCAATTTGTATCACTGCGTATTAGAGAAACTATTCTGTTTGGTGATACATAGCTTATACTACGAACAGCCTCGACCAATAATGAACTTTTAACTTCTTTTTAATACAGGGTTGTTAAAATTAAAGTTTCTCTTCTTAGAGGGCTCTCGAGTGTGTTCTAAGGCCCCAATTGGAAAGAAATTTGGACAACAGGTACTTCAAATGATGTGCTCGCCATTTATTGAAAAAAAAAAAAAAGTACAAAAAATGGCCAATAGGTGGTGCTGTAGCAATACAAATCATATGAACTGTGTTTCAAAAGTTCAGTGTGCCCTCCATTTTTGTCAACAATGTTTTCCATTTGCAAAAAGGCATTTTCTACCGCAGAATGCAATATGTCTGCTGGAATTGCTAGAACATGACATCTTTTGCTGTCCTTCAGATCTAACAGAGTTTGACATCTTTCATGATACATTTGGTTTTTAAAAACCTCATAAATAGAAGTCACATGGGGTGAGGAATTTCATATAACATTTGTGCATCAGTTCTTGGCACTAATGTCAGTTGATATCACTTGGCCGTAGAACATACTTTGGGGTGACAAAGCCCACTTCTGCTTAAATAGTCAAGTAATTACCCACAACTGTCGCATATGACAACAGAAACCCTGAAACTATCGAAGAGGTCCCTATGCATTCTCCGAAAGTGACTGTGTGGTGTGGCTTTACTGCTAATTTCATCATTGGGTTATATGTTTTTGAAGATTTAACTCCAACTGCCCCCCCCCCCCCCCCCGCACCTATTCCATAACCGGACAGCGGTATTATGAAATGTTGTGAAATTTCATAATACCAGAGTGTCAACAATGGAGGTGACTTCAGGAAACCATATTCATGCAAAACGGTGCATCATCCCACATCAGCCATTTGTTAAGGGAGCACTTTACAAATGAACAGGTTATCAGCTGTTGTTTCAGAAAACTTGACTGGAAACTAGAAAACTAAAAGATTTAAAATGAAGTTAAAGTGTGGAAAGTTTAACACGGTGTTTCCAAACTTACGTTACAGAAGAATATGGCAGACACAAACAGTTTTAATTCGGTGAAGTCTTTCACTGATACGGCACTACAGTCATTTTAGTGTTGTGGCTGGTAGACAATCATTCATGAAAGGGCCATTGCCACCTGCCTATTTGGAGTGTTGTGCATTAGAGAAGATGTTCAAAGTGTGACTCCTTCTTGTCATACAAATAGCTTGGCATCGCCAGAGCATTGACTGCCTCACTTGTTCAAAACGCCAGATGTAGTATGTATGGTGTTGCAGGCTTCGGCAATTTGTTGACACAGTTCATTCATTGTATTGACTGGTGTGGCGTACACGAGGCTCTTTACAAGGTCCCAACAAAAGAAGTTAATTGGATTAAGATCCAGCGATCATGGAGGCCATGGAACCGGACTTCGATTACCGATCCATCTTTCACCAAATGTTTCCATCACATGTCATCGTGCCATGAGATTGCTCAGGTGCTCCATAATGCTGGAACCACTTCCCAGTGTATACAGCAAGCAGTACGTCTTTCAACAGAACTGGCAGGGTGTTTGTCAGGAAGTCAAAGTACAGATTCCCCTTTAAACAATTTGGCAAGACATCTGGACCAAGAGTAAGTCATTTATGACGCCACACCACACATTGACACTAAATTGCACCAGATGAGAGCAGACTTCAATGAAATGTGGATTTTCCTCTGCTCAAATGTGCACTGAGTCGGTGGTCGAGTCGTTGGAACATGGTGTGAGCGGGAAGTTTGCATTGGGGAAACTGCTTGGCTTACATGCTTGCAACTATTCGCCCATGCTAATTTGCAACACTATACATCTGATGCTTGTTCACTAGTTCTGTCAGACTGTACTGCTCCTTATCTGTTCAAATGTTGACTCTGATAACTGCACTTTAAATGACTGTACCTACAGTCAACCTCAGACAATCACGCACTCGAGTGCATGGCAACAGCTGACAATTGCACCCTCCTGCTCATGGCCAACAGCTACAACAATAAACTACTGCGCCATATTGCTGCAAGACCAGACACGCATTAATAAAAACTGTTTTAATTCTTCGTCGTCTTCTTCTAAAAACTGTTTGTTTTCGTACCCTCTATCTACCATATTCTTCTGTAACCTAAGTCCGAAAACACCCTGTAAATATATATATTCATTAACTTGCAGCTTTTTTTTTTTTTATGCAATAGTGCCAAGGTAATTCTAATAACCATACTCTAAAAATGAATGGAAATTTCATACTTTAACTGGTTATTCTAGAAAATGCAGATTAGCTACTTCATAGAATAATGAATAGTGATCCATGAAATTTTGTGTGTGTGTGAAATACATATAACAAAAGAAGGTATTCATTGTTAAGATACTGAATGACAAATAACTATTTGTAGTGTTAAATTTTAGGTTTATTATTTTTTTTTTTTTTCACACTTTGATGGCTTGCATCTATTATTCTGTCAAGTAACCAGTTGAAGCTCTTATTTCATTCTTAATTGAAATAAGAATAATTTCATTCTATGAAATAACATTTAATAAAATTATTTTTGATACATGAAATTAAATTTAACATGCGTACAAGATTATTACAACAGAAAACAGAAACACACATAACTAAACAAAAATCCCCTGAGCTAATTTTTAAAATAATTTCGTAACACAGCTAATAAAAATTATGTCATCACATTTGTTGATTTCAAAAAAGCGTATGACAGTATAGACCGCGGCTCACTACTTGATGTTTTAACAGAATTGGGACTTGACCAAAAAACGAGAAATATTATCAAAGACACTCTCACGGAAACAAAAGCTAAAGTTAAGTTTATGGGTGGATGTAGTCATGAGTTCGGAATAAACACAGGTGTCCGTCAAGGTGATGGGCTATCCCCATTGCTTTTCAATTGCGCCCTTGAAAAAGTTGTCAGAGAATGAAGATTAGCAGGTGCACCGTCACACCGACGCGTCTTGGGCCAAAGATTAAGGGTATTGAGATTGATTGCCTTGCGTTTGCTGATGATATGGCACTAATTGTCAAAGACATCCCTGATGCACAGAAGCAGATTATTATACTGGAAGAGCAAGCAGCAAAAATAGGGCTTCAAATCTCTTATGAAAAAACTAAATTTATGACTAATATCAAAAACGCTCCACGTGAGATGGCCATTAACACTAATAAAATTGCCAGAGTAAAGGAATTTAAATACAGTCAAACCTCGCTATAGTGAACTTCAAGGGACCAAAATTTCGGTTCACTATAACCGGGAGTTCACTATATCCGTTCCGTTATATGTGCATTGCACGGCAAGGGACCAAACATTTCCTTCATTATATCTGGGAGTTTATTATAAGCCGTGTTCACTATAGCGTGGTTTGACTGTACTTGGATGAATGGATCACAGAAAATTGCAATGAAAATAAATCTGTAACATCAAGAATTCAGAAAATGGAACTTGCTTTTCAACACACAAAGGATGTTTATAACAAACAATGCTTGTCCTGGAACAGTAAAATTCGCCATTATTTAACAGTGATTAAACCTGAAGCTCTCGATGCATCAGAAACGCTCAATCTTCAATATAAGACATTAAAAGAACAATTAGAGATTAAGGAAAGGAAAATTATGAGAAAAATTCTAGGGCCCAGAATTAAAAATGGAATTCATTACCCCAAACCTAACTCTGAAATTTATAAACACATTTTTAAACTTACTGACACAATGAGAATGCGACTAATTCAATTTTTAGGTCATTTGGAAAGAATGAATCATTCCAGACTTACTTATCGGATCCACAAATTTTTACAAAACAAATGTACAAGACCAAAGTGGTACAAACAATTAGAAAAGGACCTCATTGAATTAGGATCTCCAAATTGACAGGATAGAAAGGTGGTCAGACATATTGTCCACACAAGGAGATTTGAGGAAGATGTGAAGAAACCAGCAGTCATGCATGGCCGGAGGAGCAGAAATTGCATCAATCCATCCGAATGAAGAACTATTGGGCAAGGAGGAAGGCTCAAAATGTGTTGATTCCACGTGGTTCTAAGTGACCCATTCGCGAAGAAGAAGAAAATAATTAGCTCAGTTAATTTTTGTTTAGTTATGTGCATTTCTGTTATGTTATTTTTGATACAGTTTATGGGGGGAAAAAAGTGAAAAAAACAAAACAAAAAAACATTACTGCTGCTTCTAAAATTTCTTGTACATTTATGTAGAATATTTAAATAAGGTTGAAATGTTCATTTGTTGTTGTATGGTTTTCATCTGACATAACCATATTTATCTAATTCCAAAATTTGCTTTTAAGAATGAAATAATAAGAATAACAACAACTGTGTTTGTTCCACATCTGAATTTGTATTTCCGTTCTGATTTAAAGTTTCTTTTCAAAAAGATAACTTTTAATTTTCATTAAAATTTTGGGTTTAAAATGTTGCTGTAGGATACATTCCATTTTGAATGATAACTTGTCTGAATACTGGTTTGTATTTAATTAGTTTTGATATGGTAGATGAGTAGATTGGTTTTAATTAATTTAATTTATAATACATATTTAGGTTTTGCTCAAGTTTATGTAGACATTTAAATTCATTCATTTAATTGATGTTATTCTATATTATAGAACTCAAAATTGTGATATAATAAAATATAATAAATTAATTTATTATATAATTAATATATTAAATTAATATAATAATATAAATTAGTTTTTCATATAATACACTACCTCCCAACAAGTAATTGGACACTCCTGCAAACAACGATATGGGCGGTTCTGAGATGCGTCACGGCATCTGCCGTTAAATATCGTGTGGGAAACAACAACGCCAACAGTCGCATGCAAGATGCCACTCAGTTTGGAGCTCTCCGATTTCGAGAAAGGGGCAATTGTCGGGTATTACAGAAATGACCGATCCATATGTGACATATCCAGTGAGTTGACGTACCCAAAATGGACAGTGGCCTAAGTGATTTGCAAGTGGAAGGAGAGGAGTGACTGTCGGAATGTGCTCTGACCCAGCAGACCCACAAAACTGGGAGTTAGAGTCCGACGGGTGCTGTCCAGAGAACTTCAGAAGACCCGCCCCAAATCGATGGGCCAAATCCCGGAGGAATTCCAACAGGCAACTGGGAATGTTGTGTAGATGAATACCATCCGTAAGGAAGCCCATCTGCTCTGTTATCATGGACGTGCTGCTGCCCACAAGCCTTTGATCACCAAGTCCAATCGCACTGCTCGGCTAACATGGTGCAAGTGGACAGTGGATCGTTGAACAGTGGAAACAGGTTCTCTGGAGCGATGAATCAAGATTCACCCTCTACTGTTCGGATGGCAGGGTCTGGGTTTGGCATCTGTCTGGAGAACGCCTCCTGCCGGAATGTATTGTGCCAACAGTGAAGTTCGGCGGAGGAGGAGTTATGGTGTGGGGGTTTTTCCTGGTATGGCACGGGACCCTTGGTCGCAATTCCTGGTAGACTCAACACCGAGACCTACAGCACCATTTTGGATGACCATGGGCTTCCTACGTTGTGGCAGTTTTACAGGGTAGACATATGTTACTTTCAGGATGACAATGCCACCTATCATGTTGCGAGGTCCACCATAACCCTATCGAGCACCTCTGGGACGAGTTGGAGCATTAACTTAAGGGGTGCCCCCTCCGTCCAAAATCGGTGAAGGAACTGACCTCATTTCTCCAAGCCGAGTGGAAGAAAATACCGCTCGCCGTCGTATAACGACTGGTTGAGAGTATGCCCCGGAGGGTCGCAGCTGTAATCACCGCTCGTGGAGGCTCCACCAATTCACCGATGGTGAATAAACTTTGTTTTCCTTGTCTATCACGTTGTCCAATTACTTGTTGGGAGGTAGTGTAGATGAAAAAAAAATACAGTTTATGTAGTATGTTTTATTGAAAGCAAAAAAGAAAAAATATCAAAATCTTGATCATATGTTTGCAAAGTACTTAAGGTACTTCATTACAAAAGTGAACAAAAAATAAAGAAAACAAATTCACTCATCAAAAGAAATCATATATTTGTGCAAATTAACCTCTCCTCAGCCATAGCTATCCATCCTCAACAATCTAAAAATTTCATAGAAATAATATTCTTCCTCAACATTGAATTAATCTTCTCCTCATAAAAAATCCATTGGATAGACATATAACCATCGACTGATATTTATTATCCATTATATTAATTTTAAGCCAATGGTGCCATTTATATTCATTGTTGGCATTTTTTACAAATGCAAACTCTTGGTTTCACAAGTTAGCATATATAAGTTAAGTTGGCAACAGAGCACCACAACACATCACATTTCTTTACATCAACTGTCTGCTTGGTCAATCGTGATACCAAAACTACTGTTCAGCTTAAAAAAAAAAAGGCAGTTGAATCATATGGTTTTGGAAAGAGTCCATTTGTTAAATTTGGTGACAATATCCCACCAACCAGATGAGGGTGGTTGAGTAATCCGAGCTTTGTATCCCAGTTTTAAGTGGACTCATCCAAGGCCATCTACTGCTTCATCCTGCCATCATCTCTGAAGGTCTGCTGAATGCCCTTCTGGAGAACTTGGACTAGTCTTCTCCAGTCCATATTTAATAGCAGAAATGCATACAGGCATTATGTTTGAATGCTACTTTATCTTTAATATCTTTATTTATATCTTATTAAATAAATATAGATCTTGGAGGAATTTACTGTAAAAGATTTTTTGAAAATCCAAAGCCCAATCCTCTTACTCCTTAAACAAAGATTACTCTTTAAAAAATAGTTTTATTGACTAAAATTAACAGTGCTTTGATATTGGAATCTATTTACATATGCATAATCACCCTGTGTGCATGTATGTGTGTGCATCGATTCCACACATAATTCTACTATTTAATATTTTTTTTTTTTTTTACAATTTCTTACATATTTAGATGGGAAGTTGGCAAGTATTCTAAATATAATTGTGGATATGGAAAAGCAGTTATTCTTAAATGAAAAATTCTTAACCTCTGCATCAGAAGATAGTAAGTAAATTATTTCTGTTGTTCTTAATATCTGGGTATACGCTGAAGTGCCAAAAAAATGCATCTGCAGAGCATCCCACAATTCCATAATGTTCACTGGTGGTGTATTCCTGGCAGTGACGGCATGTTGAAGTGCATCTCGAATGTGTTCAATGGCGTTTAAATCCAGTGAACGTAGGAGCCAGGACATGATGGAAAACTCAGAGGAATGCTCCTCCATCCATAATCAATTGTCTGTAGGTTTGTGCAGTGGCCCATTGTCCTGTTGAAAGAGGCTACAGCCATTGGGGTAAATGGAGAACATGTACAGTTGCAGATGATCTGCAAAGATGGTGACATAGCGGCTACCGATCAAGAGGTCTGCAGATGTATAAGGGGTCCTAATGTGTGCCAGCTTGAATACACCCGCAGAGCCACCACCATTGCCCATTGTAGGCATGCTGGATTCAGTGCCATGTGGGGTTTTCACCACATCTGCCCGAAACAGTTGGAATCATGATTCGTCGGACCAGGCTATATGTTTCAAGTCATCTAGAGTCCAGTGGTAATGTTCCTAAGACCAGGCGAGACACTTGTGTTGTGTGGTCAGCAATGGCACCCAGGTGGTCCATCGGCTCTGAAATCTCATAGAATACAGGAAACTTTGCAATGTTTCAATGCTGATGCTAATACTGGCCCCAGTATTTGAGTTGCACTGTTATTTGTGACAATATTGCACATGGCCAGTTATTACAAAGAATGCCAGACACCACTGTCCACGTTTGTCAAGGGCCTTTTTTTTTTTCCCAGCCACATCTGTCTCACATGCTGGATGTTTTCTCTGATTTCGTGTAGTCTAGATATACCCTTGAAATTGTTGAACGTATGAATTGTTGAACTTTGTTGTAATTTCCAAAATGGGGTGACCCATCTTCCGGGCCCCTACAATCACACCAGTTTCAAAGTCACTTAAGTCCTGATAAGCTGTTATTGGAGCTGCGAATGCTACTACTTGAGATTGTGGAAGTTTCTGCTGTTATATACATCGTTTGTGGACAATTTCATTAACCACAAGGTGGGTGGCATGAAATATACATCTTTCCCAGTTTTTTTTGGCATTTCATTGTATATGATTCTTTATAAAATAGCAGTACCTGTTTTAATTTCTGCCTTAGGATCTGAAACATGAGGATGTTCATTTGAATTGTTTCATTTATTTATTTAAGTTAAAAAATTTCCATAATTATGTTTAACCAGTTTATAATTTTTTGTGCTTCCTAGCTCTTCTCCAGGTTATGATAATGGCAGAAATGTTAATAGTTCATCACCCTGATCTTCTGAAAGATAACAAGTATGAGAAACATTATTTTTTAAACTGTCTGTATTTTTGTAATACATCAAAAATATTTTAAAATTTTCCTGATTTAGGATTTAATGCTAACTGCTTTTAATTTTTTACTTTCAGACCATTGTATCATGCAGTGATTTTTGTCATGACAAGGCCATCTTTAAAACTTCGACAACAAGCATTTGCTATAATAAGGAAGTTAATGTCTCTTCTTGGTGGCTATAAATTAACAAAATCCTTGTTACAAGAATTTAGTACTTTTATAGATACTAAAAGTGTTGTAAGTATATATGTTAAAAGTAATTATTTGTAAGCAAAGTACAATTATTTATCTTATGACTTATTGAAATCTAAATGTTTCACATTAAGCATTTTATAAAACCTTAAAACAGAGCTCTAGATCCAATTATGAATAAATGCACAATAGAAATATCATAATACTATTCACGAAATCAGTTCTTCCTAAGACTAATCAAATCATTTCTTGTTGATTTTAGGTTTCCTCATTAATACTAAAAATCCTGTAACAATGTATATGTTGTTCTAATTAATTAAAAATATGTTTTTTTGATTACAAATGAAAGATTCCAAGTAGCTTCTATTTACATTAGTAAACTTTCATTTAATTTTTGTTGTATTAATATTGTAATGCTAATACAATGGTCTGTGCTAACATCACTTGTTTTGCATTTTTTCTATGCCATTCTATTTTATCTAGAATGCAACTTAAAATATTACCTTTATCAAAGAGAATATAAACATCTACAATTGACTTTAAATTGAAGATTTCTGTGATATGTTTTAAAGATGAAGTTCTTGATTCCCTTTTGTAAAAATTTCTGCAAAACAAGAGTTCAATTTTTTTTTTAGAATCAAAGATTTCTTAGTCTAACTGTTCAATCCATATTAGTATATTTTCCAAAGGAAAAAAGAACCCTATTGTGTTCTGCCCTATCTGAACAGATGAGCCCAGGACCTTGTGATAAGCACCGATCAGAGGTCGTAGATCATGAATAGACATGCCATTCAAATTCTTCTTCCCACAATATATATAATTATATATATGTACCGGTTGATCAAGAAATAAGAGGAGGTGTTCGGAGCCCTGTAGCGTGTTATGTACTGGACAAAATATAACAAAATTTGGCCACCATACACATTAAAGTATGCAGTTTCGATTCGTCAAGAAAATAAAATTAGTACCAAACAATGCCATTAGGGGAAATTCTGGCGCTGTGGTTGAAAAATGCATCATGAAATTTGCATTTACAGTAACTTTGTGAAATTATATCGAGATAAAAAGGAGGGGTTGCGGGAATTCTAGTCATTCTGTAAGAAGTCGCCCGTCGATAGCGTTGTCACTACGTGATCGGGCCTTATTAGTCAAGTTGTTTTATCAGCGGGATGAAAATGCCAATGCTGCTCTTCATGAATACCGGCGGTTAAAACAGTTATGTAGAGGACCGATGACCATAACTAACTTACGAAGAATGGTTGAAAGATTTGAAAGAACAGGAACTCTTGGTGTGCAACCAGGCCAAGGACGTACACGTATCAAGCAGGAACAAGTTACAAAAGTTGCAACTGCCGTTCAGGATCAGGCGATGGCTAATAAGCAATGTACCAGCAGTGCCCGTTTAATATCATGACAAACAGATATCCCGTTGTCAACGGTGCAGAAGATATTGCGTAAGATCCTGAAATTTTATCCGTATAAGATAACACCTATTCAAGAATTGCTCTCAGGGGACAGAAATACCCGATTAGAGTTTGCTTTGAGATTTTTGGCCCGATTGGAAGTGGATGACGAGTGGCCGTGGCAGATATTATGAAGCGATGAAGCTCACTTCCATGTGCAAGGTGATATCAACACACACAACTGCCGTATTTGGGCTGATACAAATCCACACGTTGGTCAAGAGATCCCTTTATATTCGCCGAAAGTCACAGTTTGGTGTGGGTTCACTGCTTCTTTTATCATCGGCCTGTACTTTTATGAAGAAGTTGGTAGACAGGGTGTCTACAGAATCAGGGAAATCAGGGAATTTTGTTATTCTGGAAAAAATCAGGGAATTATCAGGGAATTTTGCAATTATTACTTAAAATCAGGGAATTTTTTGGTTGAACAGATCGTTTTTTTTTTTTTTGGTTAAACAGATC
>JAFIDM010009631.1:97981783-97993374 GCA_023159025.1 Thereuonema tuberculata | reverse complement strand
TTTTTTTGGTTGAACAGATCAGGGAATTATCAGGGAATTTTTAAAGAAATTGTTCATGAAATCAGGGAAAAATCAGGGATTTTTTTTATTCAGATTTTGTAGACACCCTGATAGAAATGGACTAGTGACTTGTTCTGTCAATTCCGACAGGTATGCTGATATGCTCAAGAACTTTGTGATACCTCAACTGCAGCAACGAAATTGTATCGATTCTACCATTTTCATGCAAGATGGTGCGCCACCACACATCGGACATCGGGTGAAGGATGTCCTGCGTCAACATTTCACAGACGCTAGAGTAATTAGTCGTGCATTTCCCATGAATTGGCCTCCGAGGTCCCCTGATCTGAATCCTTGCGATTTCTGGTTGTGGGGCTACCTGAAAAGTATTGTGTATCAAGGACATGTTCCTGCCATTCCTACCTTAAAAGATCAAATAACATTACATGTCAGACGAATAAATGCAGATATGCTGCGAGCCACCGTCAAAAACCTTGTGTACCGCATGCAATTAGTGGAGCATCAGGCTGGTGATCACCTTGAGCCAAATTTGTAGGTTGCTAAAATAAACATTTTTCATTGGTATTTGGTGTGTGGTTATTTACATTATGCGCTTGCAGCGCCAGAATTTCCCCTATCGACGTTGTTTGGTACTAATTTTTTTTTCTTGACAAATCGAAACCGCATACTTTAATGTGTATGGTGGCCAAATTTTGTTATATTTTGTCCAGTACATAACACGCTACAGGGCTCCGAACACCTCCTGTTATTTCTTGATCACCCGGTAAATATATTTCCACTTTTTGACGATTTTTCCTATCTTCAAAACCTTATAGTCATGTTGTTTTTAGAGCTTTTAAGGCATTGTTTAACTACAAATAAGTAACAAAAAAGTCAAAATCTGTTAATGGGTTTTAAGGGGGCAGGACTCAAAAGTTTAGACATGGATGAATGCTGTAAATTTTTGAGCTTTTCAGCTAAAACTTTTATGGTTACTAGATACCCTTAAGGACTCAGATGATATTATCAATTAGTATTCACAAATCTCAAGGTGGTTTACCTTTGGGAAATGCACTTACCATGGTGAATGCATGACAGATTTTTTTTTTTTTAATAAAAACAGACCTATTTGTATAACTACTAGTAAATACAGTCGGACCTCTATTTAACAAAGTCGCTAAATTCCGAAAAAAAGTTCGTTATATGGAAAATTCGTTAAATAGAGATTCACCTTTTAAAATTACTTTAAACTACATAAAACAGATTTAAAATAGATAAACAATAAATATTATTAAAAAAAGTAATAATTTTAATGACATAAAGCATACATTTCCACATGCGTACTTAAATTTACTAATAAAGTCTGTTAATTTTGTCTGTTTTTTTTTTTTTTTGAAAAAGTGTTTTCGCTCATAGTACGTCTTGCGTCTTTGCAATGCACCAAAAAACCCCTTCAGTATTTTCTCCAAATTGTAATCCGCGTCGGATTGTTTCAAATGATTTTAGCATTTCATCATACGAATGTTTTTTTTTTTTTATTTCTGCATCATGATCATTTCCATTTTGATCATCTTTATCTTCATCGCAAATCATAGCTGTATTGTTTTTAATTTTTCACACTGTCCAAAATATCCGATTCAGTTAGTGTTTCCGAGGTCACATATTCAAAATCAAGTGAAAGATAATCATCAATCAGCAACATCGTTAATTTCTTCTTTTCCCTCAGCTGTATCCAAATTTCTTTCATTTCCTCTAAGGGAATGTTGATAATAAAAACATTTCAAGGAGGAAAAAAAAAATAGATACCACGAAAAAGTTTGTTAAATAGAAAATGCACTTCGCTATTTGGAGGTTATTTTACGAAGTAATAAGCAAAATGTTCTTGGTTCCAAAGAAAAGTTCGCAAAATAGAGAAATTCGCAAAATAGAGGTTCGTTAAATAGAGGTCCGACTGTACATACAAATTTCCTGTACATTCAAATGTTAGATGTTTTTATGGAACAATTTTTTTATAAATGGGCTATAATATATGCTTATAACAGTAGGATTATTTAATTAAAATCACCAGAATTACAACAATATGCTGATAAAAATAATGTAAATAAGTTCCTGAAGAGCTTAAAAAAATCATTTCCTTAAAATGTTTTTTTTTTTAAATTCATGGAAAGAATACATTTCTAAAATTATAACACCCTCTGACGGACCTATTGTCCTCAAAATGAAAGTTGACCGGCGGAAGTTTGAACTGCGCAGCCCTTCCAGTAGCTGATCAATTATGTTTTCCTGTCACAATGGATGACAGAGTCTGTTTTCACTGAGAAAGACATGTTGATAACGCCAAATTAAAACTTCTCTCGACTATTTAGCATTATTTCAATACCAGTTGCTAACAATAAGTATTTATATAAATAAATAAATATATATTATTTATAAATACAATGCTCTTTTGCAAAGTAACAAGCCTTTACCGTAATGGCGGCGTCCTGTCATAACATCAGACGGAAGTGCCTGACCAGACTAATCGATGATACATGCGCAGATCTCACAAAAACAGGGCGACCATCTCTCATTGGGATGACAGTACAAACTTTTCATTGCTAAAAATTGTTGAAATCTTATAAAAAATAATTTAAGTTGCATAAATCCATTTAATTTTAATCAAATCAAAGCATATTTAAAATGTCTTACAAAATGGATTGTGATGCACTTTTAGACATCAGCAGAAAGCCATTGGATATCTTCAGTGACAGTGAATTGTTTTGCTTTTAATGCTTTCTGTGAAAATTTTTGTCACCTTCATATGCAAATTTCTCACGGAGCTCCACATGGTGAAATTTTCGAATACATAAGATATACCATCTCTTGTATTTTGTAAACATATAAACCAAATTTCCATAAGATTCATTCACTGATCCAAAAGTTACCACACTTTTATAATAATTTTTTATGAATATCTTTCTGTAGGAAAGTAGATTATTAATAATAATAATAAAAAAATGTTCAGATGAGAAAACACCTTTTTTTATTGCAACATCAGAAGAAAAAAAAAAAACTTTTGCTGAATGCCCTTGATACATTGTGTTTAATGTATTTAATAAACAGTGTTAATTTATCTATTTAATATACACTATTTGGGCAAAAGTATCCGGACACCCTTTTGATGAAGTGCATCAGGTCAGTCAGGAGGTTTGATCCATCATCGGATGCTATAAAAGCATTGGTGGGGGCTTGGGCGGTCATAATTCTGCGTTCTGATAAAATGAGTAAGTCAGTCAAACTCGGTGACTTCGAACGTGGCGTGATAATCGGATGCCCCGTTGTAGGAAATCGGTTCGTGAAATTGCAGACATGCTGCACGTGCCGAAATCAACTGTGAGTGATGTAATTCTACAATGGAGACGCCAAGGCAGTGAAATGACAGCTGCACGAAGTGGCAGACCGAGAAAACTGACTGATCATAGCCGTCGAACCCTGAAGAGAGTAGGGAAGTCTCCGTTGGTAGTGATGACGACGGAGTTCCAACATGGATCAGGCGTTGTCGCTATCAGCAGGACTGTTACCGAAAGCTAAACTACTTGGGTTTCCACGGCCGTGCGGCTGCTCACAAGCCGAACTTGCAATGGTGCATAGCTCACCACCATTGGACTGTTGAGAAGTGGAAAAATGTTATGTTTGCTTCACGATCTGACAGTCCAATGGATGCATATGGGTTTGGCGGATGCCCAGCAAATGCTTCTTATCCGACTGCATTGTGCCAACTGTTAAGTTCAGTGACGGAAGCATAATGGTGTTGGGGTATTTTTTGTGGTTCGGCCTGGGTCCCTTAGTTCCTGTGATGGGCAACATGAACTCTGCAATGTATTGTGCCATTCTGGACAACGCTGCCCTCCCAACTCTGTGGCAACAGTTTGGGGAAGGCCTGTTTCTCTTCCAGCAAGATAACTGTTCCGTACACACATTGAAGCTTGTGTGGTTGTGGTTTGATGACATGAGTGTTCCACAACTTGACTGGCTGTCTCAGAGCCCCGATCTCAATCCCATTGAACATCTATGGGACGAAATAAAACCAGATTACTTGCCCAACCACATCGCCCATCTTCCGTTGCTGGACTCACTTCAGCTGTCATGGCTGCTTGGAAGTCTGTTCCTGCGACTACCTATCAAAACCTGGTGGAAAGTCTTTCCATACGTGTATAGGCTGTCATTGATGCAAGAGGGGAGCCGACATCATATTAATACATGTCTCAGGAGCCTCCTCGTCCCGACCATGGTGTGTCTGGGTACTTTTGGCCATATAGTTTATATAAAGGAGGACGTTTGTGGGTTTGTTTGTTTGCTATACACTCCTTGGCCCTTTGACCTATCTGGTCCAAACTTTGCAGAATTACTCTTTAGGATCCTGCAGAAAAAAAGGGCTACCTTGGAACCTGGATACACCCCCGCCCCTCCAGGGGATGAAAAGGGGTGAAATCCATGAAATAGCGCCACAAATTCACCTGGTTTTGACAATGAGAACTGCACAAAGATTGTGTGCAACAATTGAAACTAAAATATTGTTGTGCATAATAGCAATAGGGTTTTGGGGATAGATATAGATTTGTAATGATTAGATAATTTTTTTATGGACTGGGAAAGGTTTTGAAGTGATAGGGTTATTACCTTACAAAATTCTAATAACTTGGAACAAGGGGTATAAATAGGAGGGAGAAGGGGAGAAATTGGTGGGAAGTCTTATATTCTCCGATCTCGATATTAATTTCATATCTAGGAATCTCGAGTTACAAAATTCAAATAACCTGGAACTATGGATGTATACGGAAGGTGGTGAGTGGATAGGCAAACATGGTTGAAGGATACTTCTACGGGGTTTTCGGAATAGATATAGATTTGTAATGAGATCAGACCTTTTGAGTATTTTTTTTTTTTTTTTGTACCATCCGGGAAAGTTTCGAAGTACAATTTCTTTATCATCTACATTAGGACATTTGTTTTTTATAACCCGAGCGAAGAACGGATCTTTTTGCTAGTAATATTAATATAATTATGTAAGTGTACTAAATTTCCTTTAAGATAATAAGTAATAAATTACTTTTATTCAGGTTTCAGATACACCGACAGAAAAACAGGAGAATGGAAAGAATAACAATGTGGATAATAATTTTGGAATCAATTCTTGTATTTATGCTGATTGCCTTACGGTATTGACATCAAAGTCTTTTAGTGAATTAAATGCTAATTATGATATTGCATTTGATTCTCTTATCTGTTCCCATCATCCAACAATTGGTAGGTTATTTATTTAGTTTCTTTATTGTAATAGTAAATATTATTTCAAAAATTTTAAATCTAACTAAATGTTAAAATATTTATATATTATGATTTATTGAGTTACATCACCTATTTTAAAATAGCCCACTTTAAAGAATATTTTCTGAAATAAACATTGAGTGCATTTTGAAAGACATGGCAGTGGAGAGAGAGAGAGAGAGAGAATGAAAATGTTATATGTTGGTAATTTTAGGATCTTCTATCTGGGTGCTTTATGACAGGAATAATAAGATCTGATACAAAAGGTTTTAATGCACAGATTTTGCTATTTTCTAGAACCATTTTGTTCTAGTAATTTTTGTTCAGGATTTTTTTATTCCATTTTGAATTACAGCAATTTTGTGCATTTGAAATTGAAACTTATTCTGTTACTTGACACTTCAGCTTTACAGCAGTTTGTCATTTTTCTAATGTTATTGTCGAAGTAAATGCAATTTTGAGGATTTGTAGTTCTTGATCTGTTCTTTATTACCATTGTTCCCGTTAATTCACTAAACTGTACTAGTTTTCTAATGGTCTAATAACTGTATCCAATAACAGTTTTTGAAGCAATAACTATGCCTGCTTTTCCCAACTACAGTAAAACCTTGTTAAGTTATCACTCAAGGGACCAAACATTTTTGACGACTTAAGCGGAGTGACAACTTAAGCGGAGTGGGCATTTTTGGAAAAAAAAAAAACACTGAACTACAATATTTTATGAATTGCTGTAGGATTCGGTGAGAAAAACAAGATTTTCAGAATACATGCAAATGAATAAGTGGAAAGTAAAATAAAAAAAAACCCACTTTATACTTGCCACATTTTATTTTCTTTTACTGGCTTAAAAATAATCCAACAGTGTTGATTGATGAAGATGCTGATTACTGGAAATAAATAATTGTGGGATGTAAAGTTATCGACAATGATGGCAACATTTCTTTTCTGACGCGAAAACTGAGAATCCAGTTTCCGAATATGTCGTTCCCAAATCGTTGTAGTCATCCATGCATTTCAATTTGCTTCATATTCAACTGGCAGGGATCTACCGTTTTTAAAGCAGCGTGGCTTTTTGCTTTTGCCTATCACAAGTGGTTTAAGTTTCTCATTTCCACTCATATTAGCTCCAAGCAGAAGTATCAGGCGTTGTTTGCTTGCTTTTCCAGAAGTGCACTATCACCCTTAAATGACAGTTTTATCAGGCAAAAGACGGTAAAATAAGCCTGTTTCATCCAGATTAAAAATATTTGATGCATCAAACCTAGATAAAATGTCCTTGAGAACACTGTTCTTCCAGTCTTTTATAGCATCACCATCACAGCTGCAACTTCTCCGCAAATCGTTTTAAAAGAAAGGCAGTGTGTCTTTGAAACGTTCCAGCCAACGATTGCTGCCGCCGAAATCTTCCATGTACAACTCCTTAGCAATTTCAATGGCTTTTTGTTTGATAACCACGGCAGAAATCGGCACATTTTGTGATCTGGCATGTTTTAGCCATCGAACTAAAACCTCCTCGATCTCGTCAAACTTCGATTTCCTCATTCTCTTTCTTTTGTCTTTGCAGTCAGCTTCTTCAATTACTTGTTTCGATGAAAGAATATCGTTTAATGTAGTCCTGGGAATATGATGTTCTTTGGCAAAAGCTGTTTTCGAAACATTTGATTTTTCAAATAGTGCAATTCAGTCTTTGTTTTCTTTAAAAGATAATGAGGTACGTTTTCGTTTCCGTGACATGTTACAAATGTAATCAAACTATGAAATTGCAAGATAAAAAATAGCCCTTAAAGCGAAGCTTTTTCGCTATGAAATGAAATCACACTCAGTAGCGGTCAAGAAAAACGTTTACACTTGACAAGAGTCGCAGTTAGAAGTGTGTAATTTCTCAAGTGAATTTCCCACGTGAAAATCCCCGTAAAGGCTAGACTTTCTTACAGTGAAGGGGCGGGGCTGAAAAGATAGCAGGCAAAATTGAGAATAAAGATGCTTTTCGCCATTTTTGATGGTGACGAGTTATCTGGAGTTGAATTAAATTTGGTGACGAGTAAAAGAGGGTTGTTTTACATTATTGTGTATGAGACTTTGTCGGGACCAAAGGAAAACGACGACTTAAACGGAGTGACGACTTATCCGGGTGACGACTTAACGAGGTTTTACTGTATCTGTTCTTTTGGAATTTCCTTTTCTGCTTTTTTATCACTGGACTTTCTTCTTCAATTGCATTATGAACAATTGCAAGATATTAAACTCAAGCCCATGCAAGGTGGCGGGGAAGGGCAGTTGGCATGGGCCAATGATTTTGAGGGGGCCTACTCCCACTGGTAGAGGCAAAGGGGGACTCTTTGATAAAGAATATTGTTTGAATTTAAGTTTGAAATGGGGCCTACATTTTCCATCTGACCTGGGCCTATTACTAGATTTGCAAGAGCCTGATTACACTCGTACCATCCCAAACTTCATTTTTGGAAATAATGTATCTGCATCTCTTTATTATGCAGGAATGTTTTTGACAATCACATGCCCTCTGTCTCTTACTTGAAGTAGTGCTTGCATTTTTTGTTTGCTCTAAGTATCGCATTCAATGGTGCAATTTGCAAATCTGCTATTATATTTTTCCTGGAATCTTTGTTCTTAAATTGAGTATTTTTATTCTTCACCATTAAAGTTTTTCTTTTTAATATTTTTGCAGCTATTTGCTTTTCAGCCAGTCCAAAATTTTCTCATATTAAGATTCTTTACTATCTTTTATGTTGTTTTGAACTGCTCACCCTTTTACTTCATTCCGAATTTACATCATAAAACATAGGTCTAATTTTACATTTGTTTTTATGGTTGGTGTTTTCTGTATTCTTTTGGTGTTTGTATCTCAATTCTATTTGTTGGTTAACTGCATTGCACTCAAATAAAAATGCTTGACTGAAGGATCTATGTATGTAGTATTTATTGTTAGGAGATATATGAGCTATATCCTTTGTATCTCTTCTTTCCCTTTTTTGTTTTCCTTACATTATATAAACCCTCTTATACTCTTACTCTGCTTTGCTTATCATATAAGTGAGACATTAATTTCCATTTTAGATAGTGGTGTGGTTCAGGGCCATCAGATTTGTGGAGGGGGGGGGGGCTGCATTAGAAGTTATGCTTAAGCCCCTCTCCTTTAGAAACTATTCACAGATTTCTGGCTTTATCTTAAGATTCTTTGAAGGTTTTCAATACATAGTGAGTTACAAATAGCTTATTTGTTTGTCTAATATTTTGATTTAATTACCAGAATATAATAAATTCATTGTTTCATTTCAGAAGTACTGAAAATATTCTTCCATTGCATGGAAATTGTCAAATACTGTTTTGAAAAAAATAGTAAAAATCATTCTTGTGAGTTTGTCGATATGCTTAACATGTTCACTGCTTGACTACACGGGCTCGTGTAGATGTCTAGTTGTAGACATGCCGAATAGATGGCATTGTGTTGTGTGGCTAGGCAACTTCTGTTGATAAGTATGCTTCTGGCGCTTGTAAGAGGAACTTGTATTGTGTGGTATATCTCAGTAAACACCTCGAACTGTCATAAACAGTTGTGGGCACTTTTTGTTTTTTTGTTTTTTTTCCTCCCCATAATAATGATGTACCAAGGCCTTGAAAAACACTAGATTCTCTAAATTTATTACTTATTAGTTTTTTGTTGATTTTTAGAGTTCAGAATTCAGAAACCAGAGGTGTTGCCTAAATAGAGATGTGATAGTGAATTTGTGTGAGTTATGGGGGGAGGTTGAAATTTTGTATGTTCTGACTTCTTATTAAAGAATATTAAATTAAATAATATTAAATATGATTATTAAATCATATACAATTAAAATGTAAAATAACCTAGTGGCACCTGGGGATCACCTATCCTTACAATGGTGGCAATGAACATGTTAAGAATTCTTAAGTTTAAGTTTCGAGAAAACTACTATGACCAATTATCACAACATCTACAGGCAGAATTATTTAATTTGAAGCAAGTAAATGAGCCATTTTATTAGCCCTGAATAGATTAGGATTTGTTAATATATTTTGTATTCTTGAATACAAGCAAATGATATATAAAATGAAGTCAAATGTAGCAATATAATTTTAATAACTATTAATATGCAATTTATAAGAATTGGATATTTATCCAATTTTATTTAATTGTGGCTTTTGTAAAAATTTGTATAATGTTAGTATTTTTTTTTCTAGGATTTAGCTTCAGTAGCTTTTATATGAGTAAGCAAAATTAGACTCTAAGGAGAGATGAAAAAGACAATTTCCATTTGGATATCCTAAGTGAATTAAATTAATTGGTGCAGTAATTTTTTAACCTTCCCCTTCCCCAATCAAGCATTTAGTTATGTGTCTATTAATTTTTAATGTTAACAATATCACTTCATTTCAATTTTTTGATTGGGTGATTTGTAGAAATAACATTTTTCTTTATTTCAGTATTGAGTTTGCAACTTGTAAATTCTCTTTTTGAATCTCTTCTGTATCTTCATTCTGTGGGGACATTTATTGGACTTGGTTTTTCAAACACATATTTACACATAGTTTTAAGGTGGAGTGGTTATGCCATTTCATCTACTCCTTTTGATTATGTTTTATAGATCTAGCTACAAATACAGAGCTACATCCTTTAGAATCAGCAATTAACAACAAATGTTTCACACTGAACAATAACTATGTGAGTTGTGATGCAATCCTTTCCTTTTCACTTACCATTTCTCTTTAAGTTGGTGATTGTGAAAAATTATGAATAACTGCTGAAAAAAAAAAAGGATTTTATCTGATCTTGCTGCTTTTTTGATTAAATTGTATTTTTTTTTCTTTTGTACAATAACTAAAAAAATATATTTGACTAATGCTTTAATAAATTTTACATTGATTGACTAATTGCAGTTGTTTTTCTTTTATTCCTTTTTTCTAAAATTGACAGCTTTTGTTAAATAGAACTTGTATTTATTTTTAGTTTGGTCACGACCTACAATGTGGATAAACATTCTGAAGAGATTAAATATCCATCCTTTCAAATTTATAGAAATTCTGAAATTAAAAATTGTAAAATTATTGACAGATCCATCAGTTAATCAGCTGGTAATGTATTCTAAGATTATTTTAAATTTTATTTATTTTATATTACTTTTTTATATGTACTTTTATTACATTTTTAATATATAATAACATCTAAATTTTATAAAGTGATATTATATAAAGCTTAAATTTCCCTATTTTATTGATAATCTTCACTTTCTTTTCATTTCTCTTTACAGTCTGCCCAAAATGCTCTGAAAACTTTGGTGAAGTTAAATTCTTCAGCAATTTTGCCTCCTTTGTTGAAAAAGTTATCTTGTGTTTTTAAAAACAATGATTTACTTTTAGTCACTCAGGAAGATTATTGTATCTTTTTGACACCTGAAGGAGAATTGTTTGATAAATCAGTTATTGAAAAGTGAGTATCAGTATTATTTGTTAATAGTTGTAGTATTAGTTCACAAATAATAATGAAAGTTGGTTAATAGGGTCTCTGTTAATGAAAACACAGTGAAAATCATTGTCTACTACAGAGATTTTCAGAATTTTATATCTTACCTCCCAACATTCAGTTTGTGTTGAAATAATAAAATAACAAAGAACCCCTTTTTCTTTCTCTGTTTGTACCATTAACAAATGATTGTACATGTTTGATTATATCAGTATTCAGAAAAGTTCTAAATTTAAATCTCATCTTTTAAGAGCTTTGCTGTGATACTATGCCAACTATCTATTTCTATGTATTGTGTCATTGCACTTTTATGTTTCTGTTTTAGACTTGGCTATGTGCTCTCTTATGTATCTTCTGTTTTAGATATATGTTGTTTTGATTAAAAGCCTTTACAGAATTATTTGTCAAGCCTTCTACCTTCTTCAGTAGTAGTGCTATGATCTCAACAGCGGATTAGCTTGTTTCTTCTATTTTAATGTGGGTAATCCTTGAAAATCTCTAAATCCTTCTAAATGGCAGAATTTATGATGATACCAGTGTCTTTTGATGCTGATCATTCAGACTCCTGAAAAGGTTTGATATAAGAATTGGTATTCTATAACCTTGCTAGGACCCTCCCTCCCTTAGTTTTCCAGCTTGTAAATAATTTTGGACAATCCTTATGCCTATCATTTGGTAGCAGAATAAAATCTGTTTTTATTTTTTATTCTTTCATTCTTGAAAATTTCTGTAATTGCCCCCCCCCCTTTATCACCCAACCTATCCCCCCCACCCCCCCCCCCCCCCC
>JAFIDM010009631.1:97970907-97981683 GCA_023159025.1 Thereuonema tuberculata | reverse complement strand
TTTTTTTTTATATTTTTTTTTTTTTCCCCCCCCCCCCCCCCCCCCCGAGGTCTTGATTTATCATCATCATATTCTGACACTGCTTCCAATGTTTCTGTGAATTCCATCATCAATGACATTTAACCACCTATAAGCTTCTCTGTATGTTCCAGTGTTCTGTCATACGTAACATTGTTTACAGTTGCATTTGCCGATGGAGTGAACATACTAATAACTTTGTAATTTTTATTAATAAAACTAGCGTTTCTATTGTATTATACAGGTGTCCACCCACTTGTGCAACAAGACCACAGCACCGTCGAAAACTGGAAATTGTCGAAATGCCGAACTCAGTTTTTTTAGCTCACAAATGCATTTTGGCCACCAAAAAACGTGATATAAATAATGCATTATGTATCACTTGCAAAAGCATGCAGAAGTTAAATAACATACTGTATATATAAAAAAAAGTACAGTATGACTTCTATACACAGATTGAATGAAAAGATGGTGCCAAATTGATTGAGAGAAAAAGCAGTGTGTGGTTACAGAACAGTGGAAGATCATGGAAACATGCCGAAATAGGTCGAAAGAGAGGACAATGGGTCGAATGTATGGGTTGTGGTTGTAATTGAAAGAGCAGACTGTTGAAAAGCTGGAGACACATGTATAATATTTTACTATTAGTTTAATTTTTCTTCTAGAATTCCTCTGAATATCTTTTATTTACTTTATCATTGATTGCTTGGTCATAAGCTATGGTGATGTCCTTCTAATCTCCATGCATCATACATCCACAATAGATGTGTATGATACATGCACAAATTTTAAAACAGTTGTGTTTTAGCAATAGAACATCTCTTTCCTCATGATGTTTAGTAGGATTGAGCATATTACAATGGAATTTTGAAAACATTGAGACAAACAATCTATAATTATAGATGGTAAGGAAAACTCGATAACTACAACTTCTTCATTACAATAATATGAATACTTTATTACTATGTTGTTAATTATTTGTATCTGTTACTAATACATATACTATAATCATTCTTAACTTTTTATACCTTGATCATCAAGGTATAAAGTGAACGTCATTATTTTGTATGACTTAGCTGCATCATTTCCAGATTTGATTTCGTTTTCATCAAAGAGAATGAGGACATATTTGGTATATATAAAAAAATAGTAATTAGATAGAGGGAAAAATGCTAAATAGGATCACAGTTAACATCTTCGAACTTAATGCTTTAAAACAAAAACAAAAAAATGATTTACAGATCTTAGGACTGATGCCATTTTGCAGACACTTCTAAGAACTATTGAATTACAGGACTATATTGATTCTTTTATTTAAAATTTGCTGAATAGATTGAATTTAATATTTACTTTTTGTAATACTTGTGTGTAGCTCTAAAGAAGAGATTGTCCAATCCAAAAATATCAAAAGGGAAAGTAAAGCCTATTCTTATAAGGAACAGATGGAAGAAATTGAACTTCGTAAAGTATGTAGTTTTTTTTTTTGTGTTTTTTTTAATAGGTTTTAAGTGAAAAGAAAGAATGTGCTTCTATACACCTGAACTTATCAATGAATGGGTATTCTTAGATAGTGGTTTCAATCTTATTAGCTAGTTATTCATTTTACTTTGATATATCCAAGTTAATCATATTTTTAATGGATAGAAATATATGTCTTGCTTATCTTTTATGCAGGCATGTAGCTAGGATTCTGTGAGGGGGGGGGGGGGGCATCCATTACATTAAATTTTTATAAATGACTTTACTTTCTTAAAATGAAACTTTAAAAGTAAAATGATCTTAATACTAAAATCTATGGTGAGAGTAGGTTCTTTGAATTTCATCATTTACATGTACACTTTCTTTTCTTTTTTTTCTTTCCTGAAGGGGGGGGGGGGCAGAACTCCCCCTCCCCGACTTCGTGCCTGCTTAATGTAAATATTAATTAATGATCTATAAGCTATCAGTACTGGTAATTGTAACTTCAGCTGATGACAAGTAATGAACTCACAACATCAGCCCTAGTCACATTTAGAGGAATAAAGATAAGTCTAGGCCAGCAGAAGGGCAATTTTTCCTTGTTTCCTATTACCCATTATGCTTTGTTACATTTTTTTAGATGTAAATTTAAGTAGTATAGTAAATATTGCTGTAGGTAGAGATGCTTGGAATTTTGTTCTGTAAATTATAAATATGTCTTTTTAATTTTTCATTATTGATATGTAGGAAATTGAAGCTAAGAAACAGGCAAAAGGTGTAAAAAATGAGCCCCAACTTTCACAGAAACAGCAAGCTGCTATCAAAGCACAGATTGAAAAAGAAGCTGCAGTACGGGAACAAATAAGAACTGTAAGTTTGAAGAGTTATTTTAATTTGCTATCATCTTAATTACAATAGAGAAAAGTGTCATAATAATAGAAAATTTCTCAAATTTTATCTTCACTTCATAATAGAATAAAAGTTAATGTGATTTTAAAATCTACCCGTTGGAAGTTAACTAGTAAATGTATTATGCTAATGAATATTTGCTTGTTAACAAAAATGTATTTTTTTCTTTAGATTATGAAAAAAAAAATAATTGCAATATAATTTATTCTTAGATTCATAATCAAGTTTCCTGTGCAGTGGATTTGTTGAAAGCAGCTATTGATGGAAATCCAGACGCTGTAAATCCTGTTTTGCTCACAATTATTGAATTGTTAATTCCGACTTTCCAGTCACCTGTTGCTGCACCATTTACCACTGAAGTTTTCCTAGATTTACATAGATGTGTATTCGACCACCAATACTTGGGTATTTATATATTTTTATATACAGTTATTTATCATTACTTTCCATGCCAAAAACCTCAAAAACCTTTGCCATTTGATTTATTTCTGATAGATTAATTAATTGATTAAATGTATATCTAGACCACTGTTTCCCAAAGTGGGCGATACTGCGTCCTGGGGGTGCTGGAATGATCCAGGGGGGCGGTAATAGCTTCGGTTGGAATTGGGGGGGGGTGTAAAAATAAAAATAAGGGGGTGGTGGAAACATAAAGAAAGTCTGTTGTGTAAGAGTTAAAGTTATGTGTTATTCGTCATTTTTATTTTAACATTATCCTTTGTTATCTTAATTTTCTGTATGTAATGCGAATGTTACTATGGTTGATTTTAATAAATAATTTTATACTTTCAAGCTTCAAGGTGTCTAATTTACAATAACATCTTTCTTTACTACACTGCTCACAAAATTTAGGGGATATTGCGAAATGAATATAATACACCCCAAAAACAGAGGCCTTTGAGTTTATTTATTAAAGATCATCATCAGAAAAGCAAATGACATGAAAATGGAAGTTGTCTCAATATGCAAATGTGATGCAAAACGTTAATTTAAATGTTTACACAATCTTGTATAAAGAGGCTGTGCTGCTGGGTTATCTTCACTTTCCTGGATCAACAACAAATGTCAGAATCGTTGAGTGACACCTGAAAATGCCCCTGCAATGTGATTTACCCGAATCTGAAGTATGGAGAGTCATAGGGCATCTTGAAGCTGGCCAAACACAGTTGACAGTGGCAGCAGTGGTTGGAATTTCCCAAATCGTTATTAGCAGACTCTGGAATCGCTTCAGAGAGACTAGCACAGTATGAAGAAGACCAGGGCAGAAGACCGCTCACAAGGTGGGATCACTACAAGGTACGATCGCTATTTGATGCTAACAATATGAAGGAACAGGCGAAGCAATGCGACTGAGCTGCGAGGACAGTTTCTCGCTGCTACTGGACGACACGACGGGTGTGTACTCAGACCATGCGAAATCGACAACGTTACAGTGGACTGTATGCCCGGCGACCAATGATATGCATTCCGTTAAATGCTGAACATCGCAGAAGGTGGGCTGAAATGCTTCTTCCTTTGACCCATGAAGAGTGTTCACGGTTCTCTTCAGTGACGAGTCAAGATTCAGCCTACAGCCTAACAATCGTCGTGCCCTGATCAGGCGTGAACGTGGAACACGGGAGAATCCACGTTTCGTCCAAGAAAGACATTTCTTTGGTGGAGGTGAAATCATGGTGTGGGCAGGCATCAGCATTGGTGGTCGTACCGATCTCCATGTTGTTAGAAATGGAACGGTGAATGCTGTAAGACATCACGATGAAATTCTACAGACCCTACTCTGTGGTACCCTACTCTGGAGCTATTGGGACCAACTTTCTTTTTCCTTAGGATAAAGCACGCTCCCAATGAGCGCACCTCGTCAACAACAGGCTGTAAGAGGCTAGAATTGAACGCATGGACTGGCCTTTACGTTCTTCAGACCTGAATTCCATCGAACACGTTTGGGATGCACTAGGAAATGTTGCTAGTTACCAATCACCTTCCATAACACTTCCTCAGCTGTGCGCGAGTGGCCACCAATCCCACAGGAACTGCTGGACAATTTGATCCTCTCCATGCCTCATCGCTGTCAGTGTGTTGAGCAGTTTCAGGTGACCATACACCCTACTGAACAGTCAATGTGCGACACATTTTTTATGTTTGACATGCGAATGTTAACCCCCGTCCATGTGTCACATTCTGTTCAATCCCGATAAATGGATTCTGCACCGCATTTGCATATTCAGACAACTTCCATTTTCGTGTCATTGGCTTCTTTGATGATGTTCTTTAATAAGAAACTCAAAGGCCTCTGTTTTTGGGTGTATTATAGTTATTTCGCAAAATCCCCTAAATTTTGTGAGCAGTGTTTGTTGTAGGACGTAGGTAGAAATATAGATAGATACATAAAAGAAAGGAAATTTGTCACTGAATCTTTCTGTTTGTTCACTAAAGAAGGTAAATTTCCGGGGGGGGGGGGCACCGAGTAATTTTTTTTTTAAAAGGAGGCGGTAGGTCAAATAAGTTTTGGAACCTATGATCTAGACCAGTGGTCGGCAACCTGTTGTTGTAAGAGGGCCAAATATGTTATGTGGGGATTACTGCGGGCCGCACTTGGGCCAAAAAGAAAAATCTTAATTTAACAACCAAAAAAAAACGGAAAATCTTATTTTAACAACCAAACAAAAAAAAAAAAATCTTCCAAAATGCCTCGCGGGCTGCACCAAAACGCTTCGCGGGCCGCGGGTTGCCGACCGCTGATCTAGACCATAGCTAGAACCCCCATTGAGTTTAGGGCTATCTTCTTCAGTGCATTACCTCGATCCTTGCAATATCTGTACATGTTTCTGTTGGAAAAGAATAAACTTAGACCTCACATGTTGCAAGACTTAATTAAATTGAACAAATGAATTTGATTGAAAAATTTGGATAATTTTAAGAGGCTTAGAACTGCATTCCTAAACTATTCAACTCTGCATTTTTATGCCCCATCAAGTATTACTTATAAAAGCTTGTTAAATGTTTAAACATTTATGAAATGTGGTAATTGTACTTATACAGTTACTCCTTTTTAGAATTCAGCTCTTTGTTTTGCAGAAGTTTATTTATCATTAAAAATGACCATTTAGTATAAATTAGTATTTATTGTGATGAGTTTCAGCGAGCTTTTGCAATGCTAACACAAAAGTAGAAAATTTTCTTGGAGAATTTATGAAAAAGTAAAAGGATCTACTGTTGTTATAGTATGGTTTGTATGCTTATTGTCTTCAAGTTCTTTAAATATTCTTAGTGGATAGTCTGTAGGTGCCTTTAGTGTGATTTAATTTCAGTTGATGAGGCCATACACTCAGTTCCTCTACCTAGAACTGTTTGTGTATTGGTATAGATATATTATTCCATTGAAACATAAATTACAATAAATTTTATTGTGTATTTATTGTGTTATTTTTAATTTTGGAGGTGTCATATTCTTTCATTGATAGGCTAATTGGGTCTCATCTTAAATTTTGATGTTAAGAAAGTTTGACAGGGTTTCTCATTTGTAATTAGTCATGTAGCGAGGATGTACTCTAAATTCATAGCCTTTTGTTAAATATTTTGTTGTTGCTGTAATGAATGTCTCTTTTCTAAATAAAGTTTTAACAGTAAAAAATTAATTGAGAAAGCCAAGGAGATTTTCTTTGAGATCACAGCCAAAATATGAATTTCTATCCTTGTCAGTTACATTAATTCAATTACATTAATCTTCCTTATAGAATTTTAAATTTTTCATTTGCTTTTTTTAACTTACTTAAAAAACTTTTGACAATTTTATTATTAAATATATTTAATACTTTTAGGTATTCTTGTGCCAAATGTTGCTTTGAGGCTTTTAAAACCACAGTGTACTTTAAATCCAGCATGGTGTGAAGAAAACTTAGGAAAAGCTGTACCTAGAACTGTAGTACTTTTGCATAGTTTTACTGTCAGGTAATGATAATAATAATAATAATAGTAATGTATTTGCTTTGCTTTGCTTTAATTATGGAAAAACATTTTATTTTCCATTATCAAATTTGTTTAACAGCTATTTTGCAGTTTGCAGCTTGTGCAGATTTTTCACCATTGAAGAAGCCAAAGATACATAATAAAATGTATACTCTGAATTCTCTGGACACATCTGTGTATGAAAGAACTGTAATTGTTTTTAATTTCTGTTTGCTGTATAGATTTGATACTTTTTTCCCATTGCTTTGTTTAAGTGATTCAAAGTAAATAAAATTCTTTAAACAACAATAGTTGAGATCAATTATTTACTAGGTCTTTACTGGAACGGTTATATTGGCGATCATCAGCTGGAAGTAGTCAGTATGGAGGTCATTAGGATTAATGGTAAAAAAGAATATGACACCTCCAAAATTAAAAATAACACAATAAATACACAATAAAATTTTAAAAAACACATTCATGTGCTGGAACTGCCTGTCTCAAGTGAATTTCCTATAAAGAAAAAAAAAACACAATTTGTCTAAACTTACGTAAACAACAATGGTTGAGATCAAGGCAGAGTGCCAGCACATGAATTTTTCCCTTTTTATTTTTGTTGTGTATTTATTTTATTATTTTTAATTTTGAAAGTGCCTTATACTTTTTTGCCATTAAATAAAATTCTCTTTTTCAATTGATTATTTCTGTTATTATTATTATTATTTTTTAATTCTACTTGGATAACTTTTAACTCCACCTTAAATTAAACACACTTTACATTTCAGTTGTATGAAATATGGTTTTAAAATTTTACATCTCTTGTTGGAATTCTCCACAATGGACAAGTTTATCTACAGTATTTAATTCTTAGTTCACAATCATTATGAAATAGCAAAAATAAATGAAAATTTTTGTATCTGTTATTTTTAAAATGATTCTTTGTTGCTTTGCATTATTGTCAGATTTATCTTCACCAACTAATTAAATGAGATGTATTTGCAATTTTAACATGTCGATGATTAAATTATGAAACTCAAGGAAACACACTGGAATTAGTAATAAACAAAGCACAGTTTTTAATATGTTTTTATTTATTACTAATTCCATTGTTTCCTTGAGTTTCTTAATTTAATTAAACGATATTTATAGTAGTGATGATCTTGTAAGTTGATATTATTTCTTTGTCTTGTGAAGGTGAGTCACAGCCAAATATGGACACAGAAAAGTATGGAAATAATAAAATTGAATGCTTTATTGAACAGCAGTTAGCTGATTGTAAAGCAAGATAATATCTAAGGAATTACTTTACTATTTTAATATATTAGCATTAATTTTTTTCATAATATTTTTTTTTTATTCTCTCATTTCATTCTTCATTGTATCTGAAATCTCAACAGCTTAGTTAATTTTGCATAGAAAAATTAGTATTTCTCATTTACAAATTTGATCCTACCCTCAGAATTTTTTTTTTTTTTTTTTGAATCTGTAAAACATAAATTATTATGGAATGGAAATTTCTTGCATCCATTCTGCTTCTCATTACTACATTTTATTTCATCCCAACAATTGAACTTCATTTCTTATAGCATTCAGCAGAGGAAATTGACCTCAAATCCTAATCAGATAACTGTTGATACTTCCTATGGCTGTTGAGCACAGTTTCACATTGCACATCATTTATCTTGTCTTCAGAACCAGCTGGCCTACTTCTCTCTCAAGATTTCAGCCTGTTTTTCCTTATCAAGTGTCAATTACATAATTCTTGTGTTCACGTCATCTTCAGTGTTTAAAATTGGTCCAACATAGATCTCTCTGCTTCAACCATCAGTCATCAACTTCCATGCTAAAGCAATTCTTCTTCTTTTTTGTTATTGCTTTTTCCTTTTCCTTTTAAAGGTCTTTTTAATTTTTCTTATTTTTTAAGTTCTTTTGGTCAAAATATCTTTTGAGGTAACCGTAAGGGTACCCAAAGTTTTGTATTCCACATTTTGTTGTTTTATTTTTTCTTATTTAGTTTTGAGGGGTCACACTCTTTCCATCTCTGATACATTGTTCTTCCCCTTGTTTGCCTTTTGGGTTTTGCACTGGCTGAGGAGAGCCTCATAAGCTCAAAACGGCTGTCCCAGGGTCTCAGCTTAACTCAAAAGGCCTCCCAATTTTCATTATGAATTGATTGCTTTTCCTTTTCCCTTAAAAGAGTTTTTATTATTTTTTAAGATCTTGTGGTCAAATACCCTCTGAGGTAACCATAGGCTACCCAAGGTTTTGTATTCCACAATTTGTTCTTAATTTATTTTCTTTTTTTCTTTTTTTATATTTTTATTTACACTCCTGTTAGCCTTGTCCTCTTTACAACTGCTGAAGGGAACCATAATTCTATCTTGCACTTGTCTTACATTCATTCCTTTTCTCACTCTCTATCATTGCAAAGTGATCACTAATGTCATTACTTTTTTATAGGCTAAGAACTCATTTTTAGCCATGTTGGTCTTTGAAAAACACCTTTTGGAGCTCCCAACCCATTTCATACTGCCTGATTTATTTTAGAATATTTACTCCAGGGATTGAGTCTTACAGCCTTATCAAGACTTTTTATATTAATGTTTTTTTTTTTTGTTTTTTTTTTGACATCTTCAATCTGCTACCATTTGTAGAACTTCCCAGTGTTCCCTCATGCATATTTTTTTTTTTTTTTTTGTGACTAGTCAGATTAGTTTTGTTTATCCATCACTATGTAGATTCTGTACCTGTTGGTTTCCTCAGTTACACTAAATTTCTGTAGTGTATTTCTGCATTGCTGAGCATCTGAATTGTTTGACTTTAAATACTCCATTTTTAGAGTATTTTCATTTTTGCATTAAAGCAATTCAGGTTATGTTTCAAAATGGGCAAAATCAAATGTTAAACTTTAGAAACAATGAAATGATTTAAAAATATTACGATTTACAAAAAAAATATATTTGATATTGTTTCTTTATATATTTTGTAATAACTTAACAAAAAATCTTTAGTATAATGTTTTTAATTAATGAATACATTGCTAGTTACAATAAAGACCTTGTTACATTCATATTCATATGTATTCTTATGATTTCTTTTCTGTTTTGGCATTTTTATTTTGAATTTTTACTTGACAAAGAAGTCGTCGTAAATACAGTCGGACCCGCATAAAAGGTCACCCTGCATATAAGGTCACTTTTGTAAAGTCCTGGCTCATTGAATAGGAATTCTTTGATATGGATTATCGGATATATGGTCAAGTCTTAAATACAGTAATCGCATATAAGGTCACTTTTGTCTGTGATTTAAGTGCCATACTGATTCAATTCCAAGAATTTTGTCTAAGAATCTGAAAATGAACTACAGAAAGCTCCTTCTGAAAGACTTGATTTCAGCAATTATGAGAAAAGAAATTTTCATGTGTCTGTGTTAGATGCAATTTTTTATATTCATAAAAGTTGGAGCTTGGTGTCAAACACATGCATTTCAAATTGCTTTCGACATGCTGGTTTTCAATTTTCTACAAAGTGCGGATGAAATAACAGATGAAGATGATGAAGACGATCTTCCTATAGCTGTGTTAATACAAGATCTTAGAAATCGCGGCTGTGCTGTACGTGAATACGTGAGAATTGATGATGAAATTGCTACCATTTCTCAAGCTTCGATTTCCGAAATTGTTTCGCAAGTTTTAGATTCCAGTGCAGTAGAAAGTGAGGATAACGACAGTGATCTGAAAGTGAAGCGATGACACAAGCAGAAGTGCTCAGAGCATTAAATGTAAGACATTTTTTTTATGAGCCATGAGGGAGCTGAAGAACATTTTCAGAAACTACAAAACTTAGAAAACATTGTACAAAAGATGAAACCAAAATCGCGACAGTCCTGTATTATGGATTATTTTAAGTAAGATCAGTTGTACATCAGTACTTTGCTTGAGCATACTAGTACTATTTGTATACAACTTTATTCCGAATTAAAATTTTGTAAAAATAATTTTTCTTATTCCATTAATTTTAATTGGTTCAACTAAATTAAAAAATTATAACCTAATAAACTGATATTTTTGTACGTATTAAATTTTACAAAGAATTATACAGTATTTATATAATGCTTAGTTATTGACAAATGCATATGAATCGGTTATAAGGTCACTTTCGCGAGATCCCAAGGGGTGACCTTATATCGAGGTCCGACTGTGCTTCGAAAATTTGCCCTTGTAATATTATGTTATTTGGTGAAGTAAGTTACATTGGTAGTTTTCATAACTTTGACAATAGTTTTTCTCTGAAGCCATTACTTTTAAAAATCATAGATGGAACATCTAGGGAAAAATTTGATATACTGTATATATCAAATAATGAAATTGAAAGCCGATAAAAATGTTATCTATTTCTAAATATAATTTTATTTCGCAAACAAAACAAATTTATAACTGAATTCTAT
>JAFIDM010009631.1:97938763-97970807 GCA_023159025.1 Thereuonema tuberculata | reverse complement strand
TTTATACATTTTTTTTTTTTTTTTTTTTTTTTTTTTTCATTTCAGAGGTCAAAATAAAGTTTCTTTTGAAGATCCTGATCCTAAAAAACCAGAACCATTAACTGCTACTGCCTTTTCTTATTGCTTTCCATTTCTTCAGTGTGTGCTAAGAAATGGAGGTGAAATTGTAGGAAAAAATGAAACTGCTATCATCCAGTGCTTAGAAATTATATCCATTCATTTGCAGATAAGAAAGAACATTGATAATGATTTAGAAGACTATGTGAGTTTTTCTTAGTAATTTGGTAATAATTTTCTTAATTACTACTGTACTTTTCAGGTTTGGAAGCATTGGTGGGGTTTCGAAATGATGCCCTGCTTGTATTTTTGAAGGAATGAAAAGTATTTTTATTTATTTATTTATTTATTTGTTTGATAATTGGCTTTTTACTTTTTTAATTCTGCTAATGAATTCATTTGAGGCTGAGTCTGTCTGATACATGAATTATTTATAACATTTTTACAGTACAATTATATTCATTATTTCCTAATTAGATTCACTATATTTTATTTTTTTTCTTTGAAATTTTATATATGTGACTATAGATTTTTAAATATTATTATATAACATACGACTTCAGTACATCATGGAAAATGATTTAATAAATTGTTTGTTTATTGGATGTGGGCTTTTTTTAGAAAAGGTCTATTCTTTGTTTACTTTTTAATACATTTTATACACTTTTTTGTTTTGTTTTTTTCACCACGGGTCAATCCATACCAAATGGGCTCAAACTTTGAAATAAATGAAATACGAGCATTTTTCAAGAGCTATATCTAAATTAGGAAGCCAGTAATAGAGCTGAAATATTTTTTGCAAGACCTTTGGATATATATCCTCTAAAAAAAATTATAGTTTTCCTACTTCATTCCTTTCTGCTAAAAAAACCCCCGTAACTTTGATTTTTGTTCAAAAGCGAATATCAGTTTTGGTTCTAAATTTGAGCCATTTGCATTAGAGATATGGTAAAAAAGTATAGGACATAAAATGTAGCTTGAAATGTGGTGAAAATAATGTTTTTTACCACAGCTTTCTATCATTTTTCTTAGGTGAGCTATCAAATTTACCACAACTGTCTGCAAAGGCCAAAAATGCCAGAAATCCTAAAACAAAAATGGACGCCATTTTTAAACAAAGTCAAATTAAAAAAAAAAATAATGCCTGTTTTGAAGTACTCATGCGTAGGGGTAACAACAGTAAAAAAAATCAGTTTTTTTTTAAATGGTCGAGCAACCAATTTAATGTTTTCTGGACCGTTTGATATGGATTGACCTTTATAATTCATGTAATAGCCCAGATCTGTGACTTGAAGGTTCCTTAATTTTTACACAATTATAACAGAAAACACCCTCTTCTTTTTAACTTCTTGGTTGAAAACAAAAAAATACTCTCCAACAGAAAATAGAAATAAACAGAAATAGATTGAAAAAGTTTTGTTTAAATACACTTAAATTTTGATTCTTAAAACCTAATTTATCTGACCTGAAATTTCAGTGAAAATTTCTGTTAGCAGAAATATGAAATGTTCTCATTTGTTGATAGTTTACAATTATTAAAGAATAACATGTTACTTTTACAGTATAATCCGCAGTATTTGCCTAGGAAAAATATTATGGAACTAATGGTTGAAGTAATTGAAGTCACTAGTGGAAAAATACAGGTAAGTGCTATAAACAAAAAATAACATTAGTGGACAAAAATTATGCTTTTGCACAGTCTGAGCACTGTTAAAAATTAAATTATGATATATTGATAAGTGAAAATTTATAGATACAGGTGTTTCATACATATTAGGAATCTTCAGCAGGATTTACTCTTGATGATAGGCTCAGACTGTGATAAAGCATAAATTTTGTCCACTAATGGTATTTTTTGTTTAAAAACTTAGTTGTGCATGTTAAGTTTGTTTTCAATTATTTATCTATAAATTTTCACTTATCAATATATCATAATTTAATTTTTAACAGTGCTCAGAAAATATATATAAAAGAATGAATTGCAGTTCTTGTTCTTTAATCAAAATATGAAGTACTTTGTACTTCAGTTGCTCATGAAGAAAAAAGGGAACTTTTATATCTTGTTCCTCAATTGTTCCTTCTACAATCAAAAAATAAAATAAAATAAACCAGGCAACCTTAATTTGTCTTTCACATGTGCTCACAACATGGATGCAAAAATAATTATCTTTGGTTGGATGTGCATGTTAAATCCATGCATTTTCAGAACTATGAAAATTTTTATCAGGAAAAGAACTTGGAAGGAATTGTTAAAAATTCATTTATATTCAAGCAGAAAAGGAAAAATAATTTAATATAATTTCTTTTGGAAAAAAATGAATGTATTCACTTAAAAGTTCCTAGAAAACGAATGTATTTCTTTGAATTCTTTCATTCCATCTGTTGATTTTTAACAGTATTTTGCATGTAGTATTGAATTAATATTTGGTGTAACATGTTACTTATATTGAATTTGATTTTGATATGGGCTAATATACAGAACATTAATATTTTTACTTAGAAGTTGTTTTTAGAAGGAGATTTAAAAAAAAATACTAATAATTCATTGTGAGATATATACAAAATGATAGTCAAAGAAAATAACCAAAATAGTTAATGCAACAGAATTTTTAATTAAGCACTTTAAAAATTCATTGAGAAGAATACAAATTACTTAAAATGTGTGTTATTATTTTTTTTTAAACATACAAGGAGGGTTTGCCCAACTTCTGTTGCCAATGATGGTCTAGACTTGAAGTTTGCTGAAACATTCTCTTATTTTTTTTTTTTTAATTTTTAATATAGATTTAAAAGAAATGTGTGGTCATCTCAATAAATTTTTAATGCCATGATTTTGTACATGTTAAATTATTAATTAAACATTAGAAACCAGGCAAATTAAGTTTGCCTGGTTTCTAATGGCATTACAGATCCCTAATATTAAATGTTCAGTCATTTTATTAATAAATGTAAAATAAAGAAGTAATAATTACAAATTAAAGGATGCTGACACACAGAACTTAAAGATTAAAAATTGTTTAACTCTTTAAAATACAAGGACCTGTTTTTTCCATTAAAAATGTGGCGTTCTCAACTAAAGAATACAAAATACAGAATGTGCTTAAATACAATTAGGGACAAATTTTTAATTTTTTAGTTCTGTGTGTCAGCTTCCTTTTATTTGTAATTGTATTCACACACGTTCAACTTCTATCATCAGAAGTAATAATTGTATAAAGAAAGTGGATTATGTGAAAACACTAACACCAAATCTGAGGTCATGCCCCTCAAGCTTAATAGTATTATTGTTCTTGTTGTTTTTATTATTATTATTATTATTATTATTATTATTATAATTATTATTATTATTCATTTAAAGGGTGGTTTTTATTCCATCTTTTTTCCATGAGAAAGTAATATAAGTTATGCTATAGCCTGTAACATATAGAAGACAAATGGGGACCACTACCTACAGAGCAGATTTCGGGTCCCCAGTGGAATATAAGTTATGCTGAAAATGCTGTGACGCTGCTTATAAGTGCTCAGAAAAAGATTAAGATAAGGGTTCGATTTTCATCTGCATTTCAACCTTAAATCTCAAGAATACAGGATCCATTGTGCACCTTCACACTTCCATGAATAGATAAACCACTTGGGATGGGATAAGATTAATGGTCATAAAAGCTTTACAGTTTACTTTAAAAGTAATGGCATTATAGTTACTTTTTTCAAAAAGTAACCATTACTTGATTACTTTTTGAATTGTATTGTAATAGTTTTAACAACTTATACAGTAAAACAGAACCTCAAATAAAATATCTTTGCAAGAAACAGAAAATTATAGTTGATACCATGATCAAGAAATGTCAGGTAAAAGGTTTCAATGGCATGCTTTTTAGTAATGAATTTTTGTTAGAAAGCTTGCTGTTGACGATAAAATCCCCTAAAGTATCAGATTACATTCAAAATAAATACCAATAATTATAATAATAATAATAATGATAATAAAGTTTCCTTCTCTCCGTTAAGTTATAATTTTGTCATGAATGAGCTGATTTCCAAAGTTAGCAGATTTGCATTTGCCACAGAAACGTTGAATCTTAGACTCTATTCTTAGCATGTATTTTGTGATTTGTGCATATGGCATAGTAATAATACTTACTAATAATGTAATAAGCAGCTCATGTAAATTATGTCTGACATTATATTTAAAATTAGCGAAGTGGTCATTCCAATAAGAAGATATTATGTTCATTTATCGTCAGACTCCGTTTACTGGCAATGATACCGACGGACTAGTAACGATACTAGCGCTGCACCGCGGCAGACCATAGGTACTAAGAGAGTGATCACACTTTCTATTCTATTTGCTATGGTGGAACATATGCTCACATACGCTAACCAAATGTGCTAGAAGGTACCCTAAGGTTCAGAAATGAAAGACAACAGGTACGGTAGACGACATTTTTTATTAGCCTTATGTTTACAATATGACAGTAATGTGTACACTTACAGGCTCACAGTAGGTGCTTACAGTTCCTTCCATCAACAGTAATCTCTGTTGCAAACGGGCAAATGTTTGATGATTGGGCATGCATTTGTTGAGGAACCATTCACGATGCAGTCGTACAGCGGCTCATCTGTTTCCGTTTTCTGCCCCAATAGGCTAGATTCATATCTGCCCTCTCAGCATTAGTGAAGCGATACATCCTACTTGTACAAAGTCAACGTCTCAAATGACGATGGCTCACACTGCCCAACCAATGTACTGCCAAGCAGTAACTTCTAGCACATTCGGATGGTGTTTGCGGACATATGTTCAACTATGAATACTGTTTGTTTTTGTATTCTTAGCCTACCTTTAAAGTTTGTACAGGGAATTTTGAATCACACTATATCACACACATACATACAACTCTCTACTGATTGTGATCTGATGAAGTCTCTGTTATGTAACATATGGCCTTCCAATGACAGTTGGTTACCTTCCCTGGTTTTATGTTGTTGTTTTTTAATTACAGTGTAGTCTTTTCTTATTAGAGAATACTGTACAGTAAATCCTCGATTTAACAGACCAATTTAGGTGAGGGGGTGTCTATTAAATCCAAAAGTCCATTATATAGTAAAGTAGGTTTTCTGAATGTGTAGGTTAAAAAATTGACAAATTAGTTTACCTGTTTTTACTTATGTAAATACGTTTGTGTGATTAAATTTAAGTAATGTATGAAAAGTTAAATTAACTTTTGCGAGTAACAGAGCATTTTAACGCAGTAAAAAAAGGTAATTTAAATTACAGCACCGTGGCCCATTGCCTTAGCAAATGCCATTTATTGGATACTCAAAATGTTAGTCCTCGGAGAAAGAAAGAACAGATATCTAAGAGAGTTCTTTGAATCGGGAATGATTCGAGCATTGAGGAGTTACAACCAGGATTTGTCCACTACCAATGTTTTGGAATATGGTTTGTAGCTCACTCCGACCCATTGCCATTCCCTTTCTTGAAGCGATGTTAGTTCCAGCAGACACCTACTTCCAGTACTTACTCTTATGCATCCCGCCAGGAGGCCTTCCTTCTCCTTACCTCCCAAGATTCCAAGCAACAGTCTTTCTCATTTGACTGACGACTCTCGCAAAGAGAGGATGTATTAATCTTTTTAAAGTAAGCGGGGATTTTCCATTGTGTTTTTATTTTAGTAATTTGATAAAGAAATGTTAATTGTCAAGTTTCGAAACGTCATTTTATTGTAATTAATAATAATTTTTTATATTTGTGCCGATTTAGCTGATTATTTGTTATATTATTAACGGCACGTTAAATTGTTTCACTAAGTTAAATTAACTCTTTTCTGTTTGTCCATTTTTTATGGTAAGGGTTACAATGATGAAAACATATCATTGTAAGTTGTGCCATGCGATGACAGAACCAATTAATGTGCGCGATGCTGTGTGTTCATGTGTTAATCATGTGCCAAACATTGTTTACGAGTGATGACTCTTGGATTTAAATATGTAGACTACAGTTGTATATATGTAATATTTATTTATGTTGGGGAAATTACTACAGTGTTTTTTCCAACAAATGACCTATTTGCTAAAATTTGTTAACAATAACAGTGAATTAATAACAAAAAATAAAATATTAATTTAATTATAAGCAAATATTGGTTAAAAGCATTTTAAAATTAACAGAGTGTTAATTTTCACACATGACATAAGGACCGGAAATTTTGTCCATTATATCCAATGTTCATTAAATCGAAGATTTACTATACTGTATAGTATAGTCCCATTTAATTATCAAAGCCCCTTATCAATGGGTTTCCGACAATTAAATTTATGATAGTTTACATTCAATAAAAAATTGCATAATATATAATTTACAAGTATATAAGTGGGGTTATGCTGTAGAGAGGAAAATAAATAACAAACAAAATACATGTAATTAATTTAATGCTGTGTGTTATTCTTAGAAAACAATTTAAATTGTTAAGATGTTAATTATAAAGAATACTAGCTCAAAGACCTGTTCTTTGTACAGGTTACAAAAAAAAAAAAAAACATATCCTGATGTGGATAAGAAAATAATTGAATTTGAGATCACTTTGAAACTTTCCCAGTTCGTACAAAGTAATGTTATATTAATATCAAGATTGGAGAATATATTACTTCCCACCCCTTTTTCCCCTTCTTCACAACCTTATCACATCAAACCTTCCCCAGTTGGTAAACAGTCATGTGATCAGTACAAATTAATTTTATATTCTTATTGTACAACTCGAAAACCCCATAGAAGTATCACTCAACAATATTTACCCTTACATTTCCTTTTTTATAAAAGTAATGGTGTTAAGGATCATTGTTAGGAAAAAGTCTGTTTCTAACATATTACTTCTGATTCCTGCTAAATTTTTCATAATATATATTTTTGTTAACTTTTTATGGCTTTGTTGAGTGAGATGCAGATATTAGTAGTAATTAATTCCATCTCAAACACCCCACCCCTTCTTTTGTATTGTTATTGTTTTGTATAAAGATGTTTTGTGCATAAATTGGTATATAATTCCATTTCTTTTACTTCATGTATTTGTGTATTTCTCTTTTATAGCAACTTGCTTGTAAAGTATTATTGGAAGTATCTACATGTGCAAGTGGATTAGAAGATTGTGTAGAGGCATCTCAAGAAGAAATAGATGTTCTATTATTGGCTCTACAAAATCCTATGACAACTATCAGAGAAGTAGCCCTTCAAGTAAGAAAACAGTCTTTATCAAGAAACATTTAACGTGTGTCAATGTCGTAGTTAATTATGAAATAAATTTAGCCAACATACCAGACTAAGTTTAAGAAGTTTATATTAAAAAAGAGACAATAAATACAACTGGTTTCGATTTATAGTGTCTTTTTTTAATATATGCTTTTTAAATCTATTTTGGAATGTTGGCTAAGTTTATTTCGTAATTAACTAAACAGTCGTTGTTATTTTAAAAAAGTTAGTAAATTTAAGAATTTTCTGCTGTATGACTTGCAATATCTTAAGTACTATTTGATGATGATTCATCAGTATTTAATCAAAAAAAACAAATAAAATAAAAATTGATGGAACCTAACAAATATTAATTGTAATAATTATATCATTTAACAGCAAACATAATTGAATAATATTAATGCAGGATTTGAGTCTCCCAAAGAATACTGCATAGATTTTATGCTTAAGGGTGAATAAAAAGAATCTGTTGGTCCCCAGAAATCTTCTTAATAGAAGTATGCAGATAAAGCATTCATACTATTATCTCCTGAAGTAAGTTCCTTGTAGGAGTAATAATGTAAAATATTTAATGAAACTTTTGAGTATTACATATGAATCACTTGGAGATTTTTCATTAATAGCTGGAATCTGGGTTAAGAGAGAGTTTGCTACACAGTGTATTACCTAATATAAAAAACGGAAAACAATGAAATACATAAATGTTTGCTTTCACACCTTGAGCTATCATCGACAGGAATTTGGGACAGCTGTTTTGTCCTTATTAGGACTTATCAGCCAGATTTACCCTCAATGATAAGCTCAGAAGGCTATGCCTTCTCCTGCTTCCAGAAGTGGGATCCCACAAAAACAAATAACAATAGGAAAATCGCTGTAATCAGTACACCGTAAATACCGTAGTGTGCTAAGCGCTGGTCACAAAAGGCATCATTGCACATAATGCACTGTGCATCTCATTGTTTTCCATTTTTCATGTTTCAGTGTATAGTGTATTGCCTACTGTTTACATTAGCTGTGAGTGTTTAAGGATTCTCTACAAAGGATGGGATAATCAGATTATTAATCAAGCTGGAACTTCAAATCTCCAAGAACTATTAATTTGTCTTGAGACTGCTATGTGAAAATGCAAATGATAGATAAACATTTTAATCATCAGCGCTTCGTCGCTTCGTTCTGGAACCCTTGCATATATAGCATTCAAAAAACAAACTTTATTTATTTAGCAAATTACTATTGAGATCGTCAGAGAATATACGACTTCCCAGACCGTTGTGGCTTCTCCGGATAACTCAGATGTATTGCGGGTTGGCGCCATACACCAAAAATTGAAAGTGAAAAATCACATTTTTGCAAGTATCTTGCAATCGCAGAAATGTTTGTGAATGAGTGATATATCGTTTGATAGAACTTTCAAATACCAATATTTTCTCAATATAATGTTCTCTTCTAACTTTTATACTTTCGTTTAAATTGAGAAAAACTCAAAATTTGACCCTTTAAAAGGCGCTCTCTTGGAACCAAAAACTTTTATCGAAAGATTTTTGTAGCATTTTGTTTGTCTTAAAAAGATCTACATTTTATCCATTTGCATGACCAATCTATCTCTTATAGTTTGGTCGCACAATTGGAAAAACTGAAAATCTTATGACAATGACAGACAGAATAAAGCTTTTATAATACAGTAGAACCCTGCTATTCCAAACTAATTGAGACCAAACACTGTTCAGTTTAGCGGGAATTCGGAATAGGCGGATTTCATGAATAAAATCAATGTATTGACTTGTTAAGGCGTAAATTAAGTGCGATGACATCTGATAGTGTCGGCTCTATACAGCGTTGATCGGCTCGTGGGAACAGATTCAGTGAAAATCGGAAGGGAAGGGCAGTGACCTTCGACGACTCATCACTCCCCCTACCCCTCCCTCCCGCGATCCAAGAATTACTACCGGGTTACTGCATTTCCGCTGTGAAACATTAAACATGGCAAGTAAATGAAGTCGTTCTTCGTGTACTTTAAAATAAAACTTGAAGTGTTAAAAAGACTGGATAAGGGAGAAAGTGCTACTAAATTATCACTCGAATATGGTGTCGGAAAAGCAACGATTAGTGACTGGAAAAAGAATCGCGTTAAAATTGAGCAGTTTTGTTCTGCTTCAAGTGAAAAAACTCTTGAAAAATGGCAAAAAACTATTTATGTCTCTATTTAACTTCTTTGTATAACAATAAATGTACGTTTTTTCACGAACGTCTTTTGAATTTCTCCTATTTTTAAGTTAAAAAAAATCGGAATTTTTTCTGAACTCTGTTTGGAATAGCGGGGTTCTACTGTATAAGATATATTTGGAGATATTTGAAGATATAAACATTTTAACATTTTTTTTTTTTTTCTAAATAAATTGCCCGAGTTCAAATTCTTCTACAAATGAAGATGATCACGTTTGTATCCGAGTAATTTCAAAATAAACAGAAAAAAAGTTTTATTGTATAAGAAATACAAGAATTTTACCTTAAAAAAAAAAAAAAAAGAAGAAATTCACATCATTAACCTGTTAACACTGATTATAAGCTCAATTCCTTACTAGAATATGGCAAAAACTATTTAACTTATGTTATCTTTGAGTCTATCAGAATATTACATTTTTATTAGACTTAACTGACACTTAAAAATAACTAGTCACTTATTACGATATCCATACTCAACATTTCTTGATCATATTTTACCAATCTGTGTTGATTTGCCTCAGGACTTGGATACTTTCTGGCCAGGCAGAAGAAGGTTCATCAGTTCAGCCCATTGCTTGTTTACCGACAGTACTATGGGCTTATGCTCATCACCAGATCAGCAATCTGAGGCAAGAAGGTTGAAATGAAAAATTCGCAAGTTCTTTTGATCTGACATGATCAAAAAAAAAATAATATATATTTATTACAATTTCACAACATCTCCCTTCACCGCCTGTTTGTGTGTGTGTGGAGGAAAAAAAACCTAAGGATATATATATATATATATATATATATATATATATATATATATATATATATATATGGGCCGTTATGGAAGTATGGCAACTAGTTTTTATTTGCCAAACATGCAGCACCTCTGGAATTCCAGAATACACTTTGAAAGCTTACTGAATGTGCCTCTGATTGGCACCACTAACATGGTTGGGTCAATGAGGAATGTCATGGGAGCAAGTGGAAAATACGTACTTGGAAATCATTGTTTAATAAGATAATGTAGTATAGCCAGGAAAGAAAAAGGAACACAGGAATGCCCAATACACATTGCTAACACCCACAAAGTAATCTCCAAGATTGTCCACCATATGATGCCAGCATTTAGGAACTGCTGTCCAATACCGTCATTCTACATGATAATGCCACTTTGTTACGTCAATGAAGGTGGGAAGCCTTCATATTCGCCAGACCGGAATCCATGCGACTTTGATTTGATTCCAAAACTCAAGCTCAATTCCAAAAGAAAGATTGCTTGCAGTCAGTGTTATTCTCCATCTTCCCAAACGCTGGCAACGGACGGTGGACAATCTTGCATATTACTTGGAGAGATGTTAGCAATGTGTATTGAGCATTCCACTGTTCCTTTTTCTTCTTTGGCTATACTTCATTGCCTTATTAAACGATGATTTCCAAATACGTATTTTCCACTGGCTCCTATGACGTTCCTTCACTGACCCAGACCGCGTTAGTGGTGCCAATCAGAAGCACATCCAACTCCCTTCCCACGTGTATTCTGGAATTGTAGTGGTGCCGCATGTTTGACAGATAAACAATAGTTGCAATGACTTCCGTAATGGCCTACTCATCAAGGAGAAAAATTAATATCCTCATATAAAAGTTTTCACGAAAAAAAGAAGAAAAAAAGGAGGATCATCAGACCATTGGTGATCTTGACCATGATCAGATAAGTATCATTAATAGCCAGACAAAAGGGTTATTTACCCCGACTTATGGATATTTTCAGGAAGAATTTAATTATGTGCTTTTAACAGGAGAAAAAAGCATAAACAAAAAGTACTTTGAAAATTACCATTAAAAAATGAAATAATATAAAACAGATTTCTAATAAGATTAAAATTTCACATGCAATATTTCCAAAATATTACAGTATTTACAAAGCATTCATGAAAAAGATTTTTTTTATAATTCAATAAAATTTTCTTTATATTTTTTCTTTTCTTTCTTTCTTTTTTTTTTTTGATAAAAAAAAGTATACAATATATACAGGGTAAACTTATAAGGTTCATAGGATAAAAGGAAGTTGGTGAAAAGAAATCTTAAAGCAAAAAAGTGTGATATGTGAGGTACTTAAGTCTCAAAGTAAAGTGCTGCTGTCTTTCTTCATATAAAACAAGGTTGTAAACAAAAACAAAAAACCTACTTCTGAAAGTACTTAAATGAAGATGGAGACTTTTTCAAAGAGTTATTGGTTGTGATAAACTATAGGCTGAAATCTTTGATGGATCACAAATCAGATAACTGATGAAAAGAAACATTTGTATTCATGTCTCGGAAAGAAATGCCAGCCTTGTCATAAATCAAGATTGTAATGAAAACCTTTTGGGAATGATAAATGAAGGAACTACAAGATTATTAGTAATGTAATGATTAAATTTTAAAACTTGTGTTTACTATGATTGTTAAATTCATTGTCTCCACCATCACTTTGACTATTTCTTTTCTGAATAATGGATCAAAACTTGAACACTAAAGAAAAATGAACCCTAAAAAAAATACCCATATAACCATTATTTAAAGATCTTTACTGTGTTATTTTCTTCCAAATAAAAATTTCATGTAATCTAATTATGCTGCCATGGTATATTGTTAATATTATACAAAGCAAGTGACAAAAAACATGTGTTCTGCATTATTCTGATAATTACTAATTGCCTTGTTTTGTTTTGTGTTAATTTTTTCTATCTGCAGGGTTTGACAGCAATGTCATTAGTCTTACCAGATATCAACAAAGATCCAGAGAATTACTTAATTTTATCTAGAAGAATATGGGTAGCACGTTTTGATAGCTACGAAGACAACAAGAAACTTGCTGAGAGGTAAGTTTGTTTTTAAATATATAGGAAGCTGCTTAAAAGACTTAACATACTAGTATTATTCCCAAACTAACAAATACTTTAATGTGACAACTTTGGGTAGATTTTGGTAAATAAAATGCAGAAACTGATTTAGTAGAGGGGCTTAATTATGCACAACTATGAAATTTCGTATGGAGATAGTTTTGTCATTTAGATTAAAAGAGACATTTCCAAAAATTATTGTGATAGCTCCCATCCTTGGAAATTGGGAAATTTTTCTTGTATAGTCTGATTAAAAAAAAATGTCTTAGAACAAAATGAATGAGCATAAAAATTGTTACAAAATTGGTCATAAGATTTTCATAGAAGCAAACCTTTTTTAGATATTAAAGTTTTATAATCCAATTTGTCACTCTCGATTTCAGTCTTTTCGTTTAATTGAAACATGAAACTTTTTTGAGATCATATTTTACACTTTTTCTGAACAATAATATAAATAGGCACAATGTTTTGTTTTAGAGGTTGAATGAGAGTTAGAAAAAAAACCAAAGAAATTTTGAAAAGGTGCTTTTTTTTTTTTTTTTTTTTTTTTTTTAAGTTTTTTTTATGTAAATTTTTTTGGTTTCTTTTTATTTTTTTTAATTTATTTTTATTTTAGATTACATATCAGAAAAGAAATTTGCAATGGAAAAATGGAGCTTGTTCAGATTTATTAATAACATTCACATTAGTCCATCGTATATAGGAACATTCCGTAATTATGCTTAGACCACTCATATTGAAAAGATTTTGGAACCATTCTTCAAATATGTTATAAGACATTGGAGGGATAACAGCTTCATGATGGAATAGCTCATTCATTTTTTAAGGCTGTACAGTTTTTTCAAACTATCCTTTCACATCAAGTGACCATTGCTGCTTTCTACATTTTATAGCTTGTGACATTAAAAAGTTTGAAATGGAACCAGTTGGCAGTCTGTCCACTTGAAAGTTGGTCTGATTGAATTGGAACTCTGTCTGAAAAACAAATAGCTACTCAGCAGGCTGGCTCAATGTTCAGTGTGCCAATTAGGTAACACTGCAAGAGATGAAGTTATTGCAAGTTTCTTCTTGTAATATCACAGAGAGCAAATGTAGCACTATTTTAGTAACCATTGCTCCCATGAGAAGGCAAACACAAGATTAATTCTCCATACTGGTGAAGTTATTCTGGAAGGCCATAAAAATATAGCCATTCACACAGTTGATTCTGATATAAAAATGAAAGCTGAACTCTGGTTAGCTTTTGATTCAAGAAACACACACACACACACACACACAAACGTATGTGTGTATGTGGATAGATAGATAGGTAGATAGACATGGTGTCTACAGAACCTGGAAATCAGGGAAGACTGGGAATTGTCAGGGAATTTTGTTATTCTGGAAAAAAGAAAGGGAATTATCAGGGAATTTTGCAATTATTACTTAAAATCAGGGAAATTTATGATGTTATGGGAGAATTCAAGGTCATGCGTCACATCGATCTCCTCTTTCCCCCCCCCGGCTGGTCTAAAAACAGCATTAGCAAGTGGGGAGAAAGGGTGTTGAATAGCTGAAAGACCAATGGGTGGATAGATTGTTTGTATTCTCGGACATTTCAGGAAGTTATTTCGAACCAGAGAATACGGTACCTGTCAATCACAGTCTTTGTAAAGATACATCTGCGCAGGGATACATGATGGTGCATACTATTATAGTAAAACCTCTCAAATCCGGCCTAATGTGGCGCCCAGTAGGCCAGATTACAGAAAAGCCGGACTACCGAGAGTGTTCTTAAAATAACTCAATAGCTCAATTTTTGTGAAGACATAATGCCAAGTTTAATTAATTTAACCCCATTTTATTAATTTTGCATGCAAATGTTTATTAAAAACAATACAAATGGGCTTTTTCTGACACTAGTGATATTTTGTAGACACCCTGATAGATAGATAGAGTCAGGCCTATTCACTGTTCCAAAGCTGCACAAACTGTAACAATGGGACATGGTAAAGTTATAGTTTAGAAGACAAGGGAAGTCGTTTTCTGAAGTAACTGCTATCTTTACAGAACTCTACTATCCACTGTAGCAGAATTGTACTAGCTACTCGACAACACTAGCTATTGAAATTAATAAAGTTTATCATCAATTAAACTAACAATTTAACTACCAATTAAAAAGATGCTTGAACACTGCAAAATTATATACTCTTCCCTTTTGCAGGAATAGAAGTCTTTCTATTCGATGTAGGAGGATCACTTGCTGCTTGCTTCCTTCGATCTTCTCTTCTCTTCGGCTAGATGCCGAGTACGTTCTCGTCTTCAATGAGAGGAGATCCCTTCTTCTTGGACTAGAGGAGGTCCTTATTTCGCTAGCTCCACCAATGTTCTCTCTACTTTAATAGGAGGAGGATCCTCTTGTGGTTGACTGCCTCTACCTAACTCACTTCTTCTGGAGGAAGCACTTGTTGTCACTGGCTGCCACTGGCTAATCGACTTGGCTTGGCTCTGCTGCTCTTTTTATTCCTTGTCCCAGCCTCTTTCTGGCACAAATAGGACAGTCAACTCTGCTGTAGGGAAGCAGGGTCAGGCCAGACTACTATTCAACCAGTATCAATATGACATAAATAATAAACATAATTGCAGTATTGCTGGGCTGCCATGTAAGAGGGTTGTCAGCATGATGATGAATATGGTTAGAAATAGAGATGATTTGCAGGGTGCGCACGCCTCCTTAGAATCCTAAGAAACTCCTTAAAAATGAAAAACATTTTCCAAGGTGCTTAAAACTACTTGGAAAAGCCAAGTACTCCTTAGAAACTCCTTAAATCATCCTTTAAAAAAAAAACAAAAAAAAAACGCATGAATGTATATTATATTCTTTGAGCATAAAAACAGACTAAACAGCTTCCTTATTTTATTTATACTAATTAAAGAATGATATAGATAAGCACACATCTTTTATTATTGCTAATCATCACACTTAACTTTGTCCCATTCTAACTCTATTTTTAAAATTTACTTCTTGATAAAGTCGGCGATATGCACAAACATAGAACATAGAGTTTTATAGTATAGAACTGCCAATCCTCCAGATTTCTTAGTACTACTAATTCAGATTATTTGCTTTTATTTAATTGCAAGAATTCTACGATTAAACATGACAAAGGTAACTCTTCAAAAATAGTGGTATTAAAAAATCTTAGAGGGTTGGCACTTGGCAGCTGTGGGAACACTGTCTTTAGAATAATTTTAAATGAGACGGCTATAAGGAAGAAAAAATGTTTTTGTTTGTTTAGGAAAAATAATTCTACTTATTATGGTCATTAAAATGCATATTATATATATCTGTAGAAAAAACAAACTAAAAGATTACTATTCTTTATTACATTTTGTCTTTAAATTCATCAAATGATGATCTCTATTGAATTAAACATGTTACATTTTTGGGATATTGCATGTATACAATATCGAGCAATTTTGATCGAACTCCTTAGAAATTTCTTGGACTCCTTGGATTTTTTCTTCTAAAATTTGTACGAACCCTGGATTTGTTGTTACCTACATCACCAATGTGAAAGCATTGCTTTTTCTAACAAAGCAAAATCATTTGTTCTTGAAATTTTAATGAATGCTGTTATTAACTTCTTGTAAACAATAAATTTTGATATATCATAATGTAAAATTTGTTTGTCTAAACTTATGGAATTTAGATTTTTGTAATCACTATCAGTAGATTCCTGTCATTAAAAGACATATCTTTCCTTCTCACAAATCATAAAAAAATAAACAAGCCAATAAGTAATTCTTACGTACAATTTTTATTTATATTTATCTTTAAAAAAATTATTATTTTACCTTAGACAAAGAACATCCTCTCCTGTTAACTTCCCATTCTTATCATAAACTTCTTTTCCTTTTTCCTGAAACAAAACTTTTGCCATACTATTATTGTTCAGAAAGTAGTAAAATCATGACTCCACAAGGTTCGTGCTGATAAGACAAAGTAAAAAGACTGAAATTGACGGTGAAAACAGTATATATAGTTGATTTCAGGAATCCTTGATGTGAAATAAAACCTTAATACAGTTGACTCGCGATAATCCGACATTTGACAGTCCGACACGCACAGTAGTCCGACGCAGGTTGGTTCGAAAACCGACCCGATTGAGGCGGTCACGGAGGTGAAATGCACAATCACTTGCGATGAAGTTATGTCGGCTGCAAACACTTTGATACGTTGGTGTGAGGAGAGGGAACTCGACTACGAGAACATGTTAATGTTAAAAGATATTCAAGAAAAAGCCATGACAGACTCTTTACGTAAGAAGAAACAAAAAACGATTACAGATTTTTTTTAAGCCGTAAATACATATGTACATTTTTTAATTTTTTATTTTAAGACATAAAATTATATTTTACATTATATACTGTAATTTTATTTTTTAAGACATAAATACAGTAATAAATTAGTATTACACACATACCGTATTCATTTGTGTAAAACTATGCTTAATGAGTGGTTTTTTTTTTTTATATCCTCAGTGGCCGTAAAATATGTACTCAATATGTATTGTAACAATATACATACTGTAGTACATACATTACTGTATATACATAACTTAAATTTTCTTGCCTTAGAAGTCAAAATTCAGTTTTAAAAAAATCAACCTTTGGTAATCCGACATTTTTGATAATCCGACACCCCCTCAGTCCCATAACTGTCGGATTATCGCGAGTCAACTGTATTTCTGAAACAGTTCCTATGAAAACTTGATAATGATCGATTTTCTATCATGTTCTTTATTTTAATATGGACTTTTTTTTTTTTGTCAGACTATAAATAACCAAGTTATTGTGAAAAAATTAATTTTGGATACCATTTTCGAGAGGACAGCTGCCATTATAATTTCTGGAAATGCTTCTGTATGTCATTGTAATCTAAATCATGAAAACTAATTCCATAACAAATTTCATAATTGTATCCAAATGTGCATGATTTGATCAAAAATTGTCACTAAGCCCTACTAATGTTACAATAAACATAATTGTAAAAATGAATGTTTGCAAAAATGGTAACCAATGCTTTAATATTAAGATCAGTTTTAATTAACAAGAGTCTGTTAATAATATGATATGCAGTCCATATCGTCCCTTGTTATCTTTATTATTGTTAATAGTAATAGTAAGTGTACTTTCCCTTTTCATTTTTGTACTGAATAATTCTTATTTATTTATTTTTTCTTTAAACAAAAGTTCATTATGCTGATGATACATTGTTATGTTATTAATATTAGTTTTTTACTTGTCCTACAATGGCAGTGTTGCATTAATATAAGTTACATAGTTTTCTTTCAGAATTGTAAAAGTATTAAATTTACATAGAATAAATGTGAATTTATCTTTTGTTTTAAGACTAATATTTTTTTTTTAGCTGAATTATTGAATGTAAAACTACATTATTGCATAAAAAAGTAATTTTAATGAAGTTTGAAATGATAAAATGTGGAATAATTTTGGCTTTTTTAAAAAAATTTTTTTTAATATTTTTAAATTTCTTGTTTTGTATCATGACAGTTTATGGACAGAAGCCGATCTTCAGACAGATATTAGGTTGTGTGAAGCCATTCTTAATGATATAACTCATCCTGAAGCTGTTATTCGTCAGGCTGGAGCTGAAGGATTGGCAGATTTATTGAGTATTTATCAAGATCAGGTTGAACCAACCCTTCAAAAACTTTTGGAAATATATCGAGAAAAACTGGTTGTAAGTAAACATGAAAATAACTCCCGTAATTTTCTATTGAATCATTCATTTATTATGATGACTGAAAAATATTACATTATAATTTAATTATGATAGTAATAGATCTTCAATTTAAAAGATTAGGTACATTTATATTTCTCTAAGTTACTGATGACTAGAATTTAAAGCATTCACTTGTTTGGAAATTATTTTTCTTAAAATTTTTAGACATGAAATGAGATTTAAATAAAGATTGATTACTTTGTTTTATTTTAAGTATTACTGTTGATATTTTCACTAATTTGGTGGAAGGATAGGTGTTTAGGACTACAGTAAAAACACCTTTAGTATCTTCTTAACACAATCCTTAAACACAAAAGCTAGCTAACAGAAATATTAATCTTGATATGCTCTTTGAAACTTAATGTTTAATTGACATCAAAGTACCTCCTAAATTTACCCCTTTTGACAATTATGGTTATGTTTTTCTGTTAAGTGCTACACTAAGATGATAGCTTGTTGGTCTGAGGGGATCCTTAACTACCATCATATCCTTGAAAAGGTCTAGAAAATGTTATGAATTTCTGTAGCGATTAAGTTCAATAAAGAATTGGTAGGGAGCAGTATTAGAGACTTCAATTACATTCTCTTACCAAAAAATAATTCCGTACTTACTATTTTTTACTGTTATCTCCATTATCAAAAATATATTACTTACGCCACTTCTTTGTGATTTCTCCTCACTTAAGATTAATAAGGTGATGAACCTAATAATGATGAAGATTTATTTTAAGTTGCATTGTAGTAACTAATTGTATGTGAATTTTTCAGCTGCCGCCACCTGTCATGGACAGCTTTGGCCGTATTATTTCTGACAATGCTGTTGATAATTGGGAACCAAGGAGTGGTATTGCAATTGCTCTGGGAAAGATGGATATTTTTTTCACTCAGAAGACTGTTGCAGACCTTATGACCTTCTTTGTTGAAGAAGGACTGGGTGATCGTCATGCTACAGTTCGAAAGCATATGCTGGATGCTGCCTTGGCAATTGTGAATATTCATGGAAAGGTGATTTTAATTTTTCTAAATAAACTTAATTCTTTTCAGTTATTGTTAGTAATAAAGTAAAGTAGTAGTAATTTATAGTAATAACAATTTCATGTCATTCATTTTTAATCTTGAGCATAATGTAAATCGGAGCTTCTCAGGTTTTTTTATCAATCAATTTATTTGTACAGGAATTTTTTTGGCCGTTTACCCCTTATCCCAAAAATAAAACATTTGATTTTAATGCATGGATTTGAAGAAAATCAGTGATTTATTAACAAATGCTAAATAATAATAAATAATCATAAGTAAAAATTAATATATCAATTTTATTGGTAATAAAAAAAAATCACAATATAAGTTATTTGATTCATTATTATCATTTTAGTTACTTACAACTTAGTCTTGCTTGAAAAGTGATTCTACTACCTTTATGTAATAATCAAAATTAAAAAAAAAAAAAGAACCAAAAATGTTAAATATAATAATTAAAATCATAAGTGAATTCAAAATTATAAATAAAAAAAACTTGCTTTTTGACCTTCATTTGTCTTCTTGTTATTTATCAACTCTTCTAAATTGATAAATCCTGAGTGGATCAACATATCTACTCTATTGGGAACCCTTGAAATTGACAATTCTGTTGAAGCAGTTTCATTTGTTCTTGATAAGTGTATAGTTATGAAATATTGTGAAAATTGTGTCAACATGTTTAAATTTATTAAGTCAAATTAAGCCATTCAGGCATAGCTGAGGAGTCATGGCGACAGTCTGTTATGTGGTGGATATACCTGAAACTGAGTTCAAATCCCGATTGACTTGATGTTTCCTTCATTCTTCTGTGCATGTTTCTCTTCCTTTCAGTGAATTGTTCTCAGTTTCATATCTTGTACTTAGTGCAGCTTATCCTTGTACTATTAAAAAAAAAATACACAAAGAAATATGTGTACCGTCAAAGAAATAAACAAAAAGTCAAAATCTTAGTGACACTTCAAAATACCACCCACTGTTGCAAAAACAAATATTGTTTAATAATATGCGAATATACTTTGTGATAGGAATATATTATCTACAACTTATAATGATTTCCAATAATAAATACTAATAATTTCCAAGAGATTGGAACAGATTTCGTAATATAAAAAATTGTTTATTGACAGTTGTGAAAGGGTTAAAAAAAAAAAAAGGGTCTGGGCATGTTCTAAATACAAGACTAACCCTGTAATAAATTGCAAATTGAATCTCAATATGATGTATGGTCCTATTCATTGTAAGACACACTTTATACATGTGCTCTGTTATTAGGAAGTCAAGCAGCTCCTGTGTGGATTCAAATAGTAACAAAAAAAAAATAATCTACATAATTACCACTTCAAATATCCATTCAGCTGAATTATTTTAATTTAAACATCTGCAACTTATAATGTGCTCAGTTTCTATAATCTGATATAAAGATTGTTTCTCATTAAAAAAAAAAGTTACTAGTTATTTTTGCTAAATGATGAAACGCAGTTTTTTGTAACTATTCTTTAACCATTGGCTTATCTTTTTTAAAATTATAAATGTTTCCTTCATTTATAGACCCGTTCACTTCAGAAGAATATTCCAGAAAGTATACAATATCAGGAAGAAATGTTTGTTCTGTGTTTTAGCTCTCGTTAATTAAGAAAAATATTTTCAGTTTATTAGTTTTGCATTATTCATATGATTTGCAAAATCCCCAATTTTAGTATAATTTTAGCAAATTGTAACATGTATTCCCTATATATTATTACACCAAACACTTCATTTAAGCAAGTTTTAGAGGATAAACATTTGAAAACCACTTTTTTCACTTATGCATTTTGATATCAATCAGAATACATAAATGAATTTTTCTGAATTAAAAACAGTCTCTAATGACTGCAATATAAATTAATTGTAGATTAGATACTACAATTTAATACTGCATTAATAATTTTGAAATTCTATTATTGCAGTTCAATCTCATTGCTTTCCAGTTAAAACATATTGATTTGAGAGAAGATTTTTAATTACTACAAAAAATTAAAAAAAAAAAAAATTAACTTCCATCGCCTTTTGATGTATTTAAACAATTTATATCATAAATGTAAACTATCAGTACAAATTGCTGCTTGCAGTCCTGTATATAGTGGTTTCTCCTATTTTCTGAATAATAGGAACATCCTTCTCAAAATTTTTTTTGTGTTTTCATGTGATCTATAATATTCTAATCTTTATACTTGCATTCATTGACCATAGTTCCATAGTCACTTAACTATGATCTGATGAAAACAGAAATGGTTTTGGTATAAATTTTACAAGCATCAAAATAACGTTATAGATAAATAACTATTAATAAATATGGCTTCATAATTATATATTGCAATATATTTTGGATTCATATCAAATGATATAAATGTTTTCTGCAAATATGTACATTTTGAAAATAAGGTTTAATATTTACTTTAATAGGAAGCAGTAAGCAATCTCTTACCTGTCTTTGAGAAGTTTTTGAACAAAGCTCCAAATAAAGCAAGTTTTGATGCAGTACGACAAAGTGTTGTCATTCTTATGGGAACTTTAGCTCACCACTTAGATAAGGATGATCCCAGAGTAAAGCCAATTGTTGTGAAATTAGTGGAATCACTTTCAACACCCTCTCAGCAGGTAAATATTTCCTTTCACTATAATTTTACAATTTTTTAGTTAGCATTAAAACATCAGTTCTTAGGACATTTTATTTTTATTCTGGCATATGATTCACTTTGTTTGTTTATTTTTTTGTCTGTTTAACATAAATATAAACAGTATTAAAAGTTATACTGGTTATATAAAATGAATTCTACTTGCGTCACTTAGGAGTCACTTACTTAGCATAGATTAAAAATATAGAAAGAAAGAAAGAAATAACAATATACATTTAAAAATATAACTAATGTAACAACTTTTATCTCTATGTTGGAAGTACAATTGGTTGTGATCTGAACCATCTATAACAACCAGATTTTGTTTGTACTCTAAACCTAATTAAAAGAAAAGAAAATTTCTTTAAGGGAAAATTAATTCTAGATTTTCCTGCCTTTTTTATTAATTATTCTTATTCTTTAATATCTGAGCATTTGTTCTGTACATCATACTTCCATGTCTACGATCCAGTAGTAATATCCATTAATTTTTTTTCAATATTGACAGCTTCCAATTGTATTGGCATAAAAAGGGTGGCAAGTTTTGACTGAAAATTATACTTCGATTGGCATTTAGTATCCTCCATGGATTTTCTGCTCTTGTCTTCTAGCCTTTCATGGGTGCAACTACTCAAATTGTGTAATTTTTCATCAGATGCAATCTGTTCTCTTCCAGTTAACATTGTTGTAGCGGTACTATTTCTCTGCTGTATCCAGCCTTTTATGAATGTTGCTTCTGAACATTTTCTATGCATAGATCTCCTATTGACTGAAATTATTGGAAATATTTACTTCCAGGACAACAAGAAGTCGGTTTTTTTTTCCCCCATTAACGTTGACTTCATTCATTTTATGCCAATTGCTGTTTACTATTCATGATATCAATTTGCTGGTTATCAGAAAATAGTTTTCATTGCTTTCTGACAATACTGATAAGCTATCTTCTAATAAACAGCTTTTCATTAATTTATGATTTAGATTTTATTTTCTATATTTTAATGAAATTTTGTTCATTAATACATACACTGGTCAAAAAATTTATGAACCTTTAAGAAAAAACAGATATTAATAAATATTCATAATGTTTTGACCAATGTAAAAGAACCATTAGTTTTGATGCTCCAGTGAATTTGTTTAATTGTAAAGTCATTGTAACTTGTTTCATTTAATTCAGGCTTTCTAAACTTTATCAAGTGCTACCATGAACTGTTTATTGTGAAACAGCTATCAAGTGCTTTGTCCAGTTCTGCCATGAACTACTGTAATTGATGGCACTGAAGCTTTCCATAGCTCCTTCATTGTTTCCTTGAACTAATCATATTATTTCTCAAATAGGCGCAATCCCTTGCTGGAAATTATTAAGAACTACTAATTTTACTAATTTAAAGTTAGCATTTTTCAATTAAAGCTGCTTGTAAAGGTATTGCAAACTTTATATTCAAAGGTATTTGTATAATGCTGTTTCATTAAAAAATCATTACAAAAAGCATTATACGTTTGTTTGTAGAATTGTGCACAGATTTAAAAAGTTTAAGGCTAATAACATATGAAACAACATTAAGTATTTATAGTATGGTACGTGTGACTTTGTGTACTTTTCTTTGGTAAGCCAGGATGGAGTTCCAGATGTCATTCATGTTAAGCCTACTCAGTTATGTAATTTTCTTAACCATGAATATATTCATTCATTGGCATTTTTTTTTAATTATCATCATGCTGACTGGCCTTTATTTCCAGTTCCAGGAATCACTGTGTTCCTTCATCTTTTTAGCTTCATTAGAACATTCAGATATTCCTGCACCCTTCCCAAAGTGCCATGTAATCAGAATTCTTGAACTGGGCATGGGTTCCTGTCTACAAATCAGTTAAAATATTCAGCTATTTCTATGACTACTGGCAGTCAGGTAATTTGTCATGAGTCTCACATCTATAGATAGTTCTTCTGTCATTGACAATGCCGTCCTACTTCATCTGTCAGCAAAATTCATCGTATTAAAAACTTAATTGACAGAACTTTCACCATACCAGTCCTCCTGTTACCAGGATTTTATCACGACTTCTATCTAGTTCTGAAGCCAACATGCATCCTCAGCTCAGTTTTTGCTATCATTCCTGAAACACTCATCAAATGCATCATTTTCATATGGAGATGTTGAAGGCTCTCCGTCATGCATTCCAGCTACTTTGTTATATACAAATTTTGGCACCTTCATTCTTGTATAAGCTTTTATCTCAGTTATGGCTTCCTATTCATTGTAGCTGACCAATTTTACTCATGCATCTTGTCATCATCCTTGCCTCTTCAACTGCATCAGAGTTCCGAAAGTTCTCCCAGAGTCCCACTTAGAACAGGCTCGGAATTAAAATTTCAAAGTGCTGTTTTTTTTTTTTGTTTTTTTTTTCCTTTTTTGCTGGATGTGGCCTAGTATCTTGATTATGGCAAAACTGAAGAGACATCTTCACCCAATGTTCTAGGTTATTTTGTCTTTCAGGCCAGTTTACACTCTCTTTTTGAATTAGTACAAAGCTCACTGGTACTTTGATACCTTACGACATCTTGCTGTATATCCTTTTAAAATCCTAAAGGTTGACTGTGCACCATGACTGCAATTGCAAATTTTTTTCCATTTGGCTAGTTCTTTTGACTCAGTTGGAACAACAACTTAAAGATAGCTATTAAGCAGTTTCATTCTTTATACAGTTCTTGTATTTGCACAGTGATTCATCTTCTACGTAGATCTGATCTATTGTCTGACAAGATCCTTAAACTTTTTTTTATGTTCCTAACGCTGGCTTTACATGGATGGCAATTTGATGGTTATCACTTTTTCACTAGTTTTCCATCGATTTTAAATAAGGTGTTTTATATGACAATCCGTTTCATGTCAAAAACTTATGAGAAGCTCATTTATCGAGAATCCTTTCAGCAATACTGAAAAAGCTTATTTTAAACAATTAAAAATAACTTTTGAATACTTAAATGCATTGAGTAGCTAATTTATTGATAAAACAATATTTTTATTCAAAGAATTATCTTATTACTGTGGGTATGAATATGAAATAGCTCTTCATTTATCAGAAACAGCATCAAAGTTGCCAGCCGCAATGTTTCTTACTGTAGATGATATCCAAGTTCAATGGGTCAGTAAATTGTTTTTCAGTCATTCATAATTTACATTAAATGCAGACTACAAAGTTCTCAAACTCCTCAGATTTTCAGTAAAAAATTTGAGAGAACTTTGATCCAGCTAAGAGCTAGTAGAAGCTATCAATTTTGGTTTTATGTTTCGCCACCATGATGCTATTCACCATCAAACCATCTACCCAGCCATCAAAAATAGAACAAGTTCTGAATTCTGATTGCCATCAGGAATTCCCATCCCATTACCATCTATCCAAAGCTGCAATCCTTTCACTTCAATGTATGTATCTAGCATTCATCCTGTATTTGTTCCTTTAATTCAAAGAGTGGAACAGTTGAATGAAAGAAGTAGCAGATTAGATTACCATAGTCCTTCAGTACAAATTGATGTGTTGTAGTCTGCATAATTAGTCAGAATGTTACTGTGCACCATTAGCTTGAATGGCCTTATGAATGGTCGTGTGGATATAAAGATCAGTCATGGGTATGTGTTGTTGAAGAGCCAACCTTCTCCAAATAATAGATTAAAACATTTGTCCAGTAATGGACATTAATAGACGAGGTCTATTTATTTTCTATTGTTGAATAGTAAGAAACTTAAAGGAACTTCTTTTATATAAAAAAAAATGATATTTTGGGATGTGGATTCTTAAGCCTGATAACTCTTAAATAATCACAACTGTGAATTAAAGATGGAGTCATAAAATAACACTGCTTTTTCCCTAAGTGTACTTAGCAAAAATCGTTCAACTAATAACTTCAGTAAACATTGGAAGATATTAAAAGACTATATTGCTATTTTTTTATTTTCTTCCTAATATATTTTCTATCATTTTAATTGTGGCTTATTGTTTACTTACTATTAAGGTTCAAGATGCTGTTGCTAATTGCCTTCATCCACTAGTACCTGCTATCAAAGAAGATGCTCCAGCATTAGTCAAAAGATTACTCAAGTTATTACTTGAATCCCCAAGTTATGGTGAACGAAAAGGTTCTGCTTATGGGTTGGCAGGACTTGTTAAAGGTTTAGGAATTTTAGCACTAAAGCAGTTAGATATTATGAGTACATTAACAGAAGCAATTCAAGATAAGAAAAATGCTCGCCACAGAGAAGGTAAGGAATTAAATTTTTTATTGCGAGAGATTTAAAATTGTCATCAAGGGATTTCAGCATTAATTTTACATTTTACAATAAAAGTAGTTTAAGGTTATTAATTAGTCTTTAAACAAAATTGATGTACTAACAGAAATTTTATAAAAAAAAAATCTTGAAAAATAAAATTGATAGTTCATGCTCTTCCCCATTTGAAGCTACTGATTTGTATGATTCAGTACATATGAAGTAATTTGAATTTCATAACATACAATAACAGGCTGCTTAATTGTTTAACATCTGTAAATCACATTGCTGTTTCACTACTGATGGATCAATCCATTGCAGTATTGTATCACACATAAGATTACATGATGATCTTAAGATGTTATAAAAAATATTGCATAAATTCCGTATTCATATGCTTAAGTAGTAGTTGCTATCAAACTTGTTTGCTCATTTAAATTTTGGAATTAAGAATGTTTATGGAGTAAAAGATTGCATGGAGGGCCCCTTCGTTCTATAAAATGATTATTTTGCTTAAGGAAAGCAGATACTTTAAAAGTATCTTATAAAAGTTCAATTCTTGCTTTCATTTGTTTTATCATTTCATGCTTTAGAAGGTTTAATAGCTCCTTTGTAAATGATGAGAAAAGAAAAATTCTAAAAAAATCTATTAAATTCAAGACCAGGTTCCCGTGTTAAAATGAGTAGGTTTTTTTTTTTTTAGCATCACCAAAGATGGCTTTCATTTTTGAAACAAGCAAAGATATGTTTAATTTCCAGTGAAATATTTCTTTTGTTTATAGCAATGTATAGCTTTGACAAACAAAACTTAAAAAATTAACTATACTGCATGGCCAAGTTTGATAGTAAAATAATCCATCCATACTCTGTAGTCATATATTTTGTATCATAAGATCTGAAAATGTCCCTCTCCCCCCCAAAAAAAATGTCTGCTATTAGCTTAAATGTTAGAAATGCAACCAAACTCATTTCAGTTGACAGCTATACCTTGATGGGTAAGGTCTTGGACTCATATGCTGGAGGTTGTTGGTTCGAATCCATATATCTACTGGGTTTTTTTTCTCTCAATCTTTTTTTCTCAATGTCTGCGTGTTTTGTTTTTTTTCTTTTCCTAACTTTTTTTTTCTTTTTCCTTACATTAATGTACTTCCTTTTTTTTATTATTACTTTTAAATTATTTTATTATTTAAGGGTCGCCCTTAAATTTATGCTTTAGTACAACCTTATATTCACTTGTTTATTATGGGAATTGCTTCATGTAAGATGTTTTGTTTTACTTAAGTAGAAAAGTAATTTAATATCACATTTAAACTTATTGATTAAATATTAATTTATAAAAATGCTATCATTTTAGGTGCATTGTTTGCTTTTGAACAATTGTTTGTGATGTTGGGTCGCCTTTTTGAGCCATATGTTGTCCATATATTACCTCATTTATTGCTCTGTTTTGGCGATCAAAACCATCATGTCAGACAGGTAAGCATTTAAAGTCATTTAAGTTATTTATATGATTACCGGCCTAGAGACCATTAAGAAACATCAATAGGAATTAGCATTTATGAAAATGAAAAACTGTAGCTGAATTTATTCACATTTGTTAATGTTAATTAGATATTGGAGCATAACCTGTAGTCGTTGTAAAATTTTGGGAGTAATTTCATCAATTAGTCATTACAAATAACTTTTCAATATTTAATATCTATCTTCATCAAAGAAAGCTATAGCAAGAGCTCAGAACAACTTTTGAGGGTTCCAATATCTAATTGTCCCTCTAAGAACATTCTGAGATGTTCTTCTGATTACTCTTGTCTTCTAGTGGTAACCCACTAGAGGAAAGGAAATAAAACAAAACACTTTTTCTTTTATAGCATTCTCATGACAGATATTAAATATTGAAAAGTTATTTGTAATGACTAATTGATGTTAGAAAACAGCAATTATAGGGCAGAAACCAACCTGGGGAATACTATAAGGTGTAACTCTTTAAGTATATTATCCTGCACTTCAATATAAACATTTCAATTATCATTTTCTGCCTAATTTAATGCTTTATAAATACTCTTCAATGGTAAATCCCTGTAAGGGCAATTAGATACCAGCAAACTACAAAAAAAAAAAAAAAAATGTTCTTTGAATGATATTTGCAGATGATCTTTCATTACAAAATTAGTCATTTCATTTACATTCTTTGAATCAATTATAAATCAATTGCTTACTTATAAGTATTGTTTTCCAGAATTTAATGCTGTACAAATTATTTTTAATGAATAATTGAACCAGGAAAACATTTGGCAAATGGCAGCAAAAACCCATCTGATGATGAACACAATATTACTCCTTAATTATAGAAAACATTATTTGACACTTTTCAGTTGATCCAATCCCAAAATTTCTATAACTATTTGTACAGAACCTAATGCTTAATAAACTATTTTCAGTGAAAAATCATTGCTGGAGTAACAGTTAACCAAAAACGTCCATAGAAGGGTTTTGACAGGAATAGCCATTTTTTCAAGATGGTATAGGTAGCCCTTACAGGGATTTACTAACCCTCATCCTGATTGATGGGGTTAATTAGATGGCTAGTAGAGCATTTAGACCAAAAATTATCTTTGTCAAAATTACTCCCACTAAAATACCGAATTTTCTTAAACTATAGAAATACTAATTTTGCCCATTAAATTTATATTATAAAGGTTAAATTTACACAATGCAGAGAAGTTATAATTCTAATTATGGTTTCCTGTAACATAATTATGTTGTCTTTGTTAGGTTGGTGTTGTCTGATAGTTAATATTATTATTTATATTTCTGGAATTAAACAAAAATCGCCTGAAATTAATTTTTAAAAAATATTTTCTGTGTTTGTTTAGGCTACAGATGACACTGCTAAAGCTGTTATGAGTAAATTAAGTGCTCATGGTGTGAAGTTGGTACTTCCCTCCCTTCTGGCTGCTCTGCAAGAGGATTCTTGGAGAACAAAAACAGGCAAGTGAATCAAGATTATATTCAATTCTTGTCCATAAAAAAGAATTGATATAAAAGAATGTTTTTCATTGGAAATAAATTTTAAGATCAACTTCCATTCTATCTTAATATATAAAAGCAAAACCCACTGACTGACTGACTGATGGCCGGTTGCACCATTGAAGTTCAGGAGCTGAACCACGTTCAAACTGCTAGATGAACGGAGATCATCCTTAAACCTATTGCGCCAACAACGTTTAATGAGAATCTCGGTTCAAAAGCGTCGTTAAGTTGAACTGTCGAATTCGGCCGTTCAAGGCGCTGAACTCGGTTCAAAACCGCTGTTCGGCGTTCACTGATATTCACTTGCGAATTGAGACCAAAGCATGTTTTCTCTCAACTATCAGAAATAACTTTTAAAAATGACAACTTTACATTTATTTGATTCGTTGGACAGTGACTGTGAAGAGGAATTTCAGTTGTTAACAGAGTTGCATCATTTGTAACCAAAAGGCAGACTATTTCGCGATCAGTATATATTAGGGTAATCGTGGAGTTTAGCGTCCCAAATTAAATAACAATAAAAAACCTACAACAGTAAATGACAGTGATAAAATGTGAAATTTCACCCAAGTCTGCATGGATACCTAAGTGTCCCACCCCCCATCGACACCGTGCCTTTTTTCTCGGCACCGAAGTTTGCCGCTGTTGGTCCCATCTCTGCCGCCGATGGATCACCCTGACCCGGGAGGAGACCGGTGCAGAACTCCGGACTCCAGAACGCGGTGGCACGAAAACAGAGTTTACGAGTGCCCGTTCTCGGTCGGGGGTGGGACACTTACAGCCAGCCACCCACCAAAGTGTGATGAAATTTCACATTTTAGGACTGTGTGTTATTTACTGTTGTAGGTTTTTTATTGTTATTTAATTTGGGACGCTAAACTTCACGATTAGTAATATTCAGCATCGGTTTTTTTACATTCTAAAACGTGTTATGTACGATTCAATTATATCAATTAAAAGGATTTTTTTTTTTCGTCTCTGTGTAAATAGGGACTCGGCAGAATTCAGTTTTTTAATTCCTGAACTCCATTTTCGTAATGAGATTGTTGACTGCTGAAACAAAGGACAACTATTGAAAACAATCCATTGGGTTGATTTCCCGCATCCCGCAACGAAAGACGAATCTTGTAACCAATCAGGAATCAGCTTTGAACGCATGACGTACTTCCGCCGCCATGAACGCAGATCACAGAACGTCGGTTCAGTTGTAGCTTGGTGCAACAAGGCTGAACTTCAATTTGAGGTTCAAGCAGAACTCGGTTCATGGGAACCGTAGTTAAACGCTACTTTGGTGCAACCGGGCATGACTCACTCACTCACTCATCAACATACAGCCGAAATCGCTGAACCTAGAAATTAGAAATTTTAGGGATGGGTTTCCCTTATGATGTATGTGCTCATTAAGAAAGGATTTTTGGAAGTACCACCCCAAAAGGAAGGGCTGATGTTTTTGAAGGGTATTCATATCTTAAAAACTGTTTGAGTTGGAAATACAAAATTTGATATGAGTGTTCTTTGTCAAAATTGAAAATATACATATTCGACGAATTTTTGATATTGGAGTCCTAAGGGGTTATAAATGGGGGTCCAACTTTCTTAAAGGGTATGCTTATCTCAGAAACCGTTCGAGTTGGAACCATGAAATTTGACATGAATGAACGGAAAGAGGTAACAGGGGTAAATGTCTCAGAAACCGTTTAAGCAAGAAACGTTGTGCTCAGGAAAAATAATGTTTTTTAAAAAACAAAGAAATATATATCCAGTGGTTTTCCCAAAATAAAAAAAATGTCTGAAGGGTGAACAGAGGGATGGGGTTTTATAATAAAGCAGGTGTCCTCACTGACTCATCAATGCACAGCCGAAACTGCTAAACAAAGAAACTTTAATTTTAAGGTTCCTTTTAGAATTCAGTTAAATGTTTTCTCAGGGTTTGACAATTTTTATCCCTAAGGGGGTGGAAAGGGCAGAAATTTGATATCTAAGGGGTTTTCGAGTTATAAAATACGAATAAAACATTCATTTGTAACTATCATCTGATTTATTACCAACTGGGGAAGGTTCAAATTGATCTCACAATTACAATTTCTTCCTTCTCCACATCAGGACAACTCTTTTTTTTTTTTTTTTTTTTTTTAACCCTCCCGAAGTATTCTGCTAATGTAAATAATTATTTATTTATATATACAGTCGAACCTCCATATATCGAAGTAGCAAATTGCCGGAAAAAAATTCGATATATAGAAATTTCGATATATAGAATTTTATCATAATTACTCCTAAAACATTAAAATTAAACCTAATTTTCGTATACGATTCAATTTCTAATTTATATGCGAATCATATTAAATGAAAATTAATACAGGTAATTAAAAAATGAATTAATATGAAAGATTTATTGAGTGCTACATACCTTTTAAAAAAACAATAATCCAGACAGTGGTTACAATGATCACAGTTACATTTTTTAAAAAAAAAACTTCGAATATCTTTCTGAACAGCCAGTTTTGCGGAAAGTTCATCAAAGAAATGTTCGCTTTTATTCAGTTCACTAAAAACTTCATCAGGAATATTTTCCGTGAATTGAAGTCCACGACGTATTGTTTCAAACGCTTCTCGCATTTCTTTCTTCGATGGCTTGGAAATGTTTTCAGATTCATTTACTTCCTCTGGTTCTTCGATTTCTTTTTCAGTTTCATGAAACGAACTCAGTATGTCTTCGTCTGTAGGATAATCAGCAACGACATTCCGATTTTTTATAATAGTCGACACTGTGCTTGCTAGAATATCAAATTTAGCTTAAATGTCTTATTTGCCCATTCCGCTATCTACATTCTTCAGCAATTCAACTTTATCAACACTTTTATCCCAATAAGACTTGAAAAAAAATTTCGATATAA
>JAFIDM010009631.1:97918489-97938363 GCA_023159025.1 Thereuonema tuberculata | reverse complement strand
AACTCAAGATTAAATCCTTAAATTTTAGGAAGTTTTGAGTTTGATTTGATAACTGTCATCTGTTATATTATTTATTATTTATTTATTTGTAACTAAATTTAAATATTTAAAAACTAAGAAAATATATTTAAATACTTAAAAACTGAAAAATAAATTTAAATACTTAAAATCTAAAAACTAACAATATTACTGATATAATAACTAAATAAAAAAGAGCAAAGTCTTAGAATATTGCATTTTTGTTTTCTAAATTGTTTCTAAATTTTAGTTTATTTTCTGCTTTTGCCGCTGATGAGGATAAATTGGCCGTATCTTCACAGAAACAGTGATATGGTTTATATATTGGCATTTTTCAAATTCCACATCACTGTCTGGCTTTACACACACACACACACATATATATATATATAATACATTGTCTGGCCACTTTATTAGGTACACCTACCTAGTAGCGTGTTGTCTCTCTTTTAGTCCTCAAAACAGCCTGAATTCGTCGAGGCATAGATTCCACAAGATGCTGAAAACGTTGTTGAGGTATTGTGTACCATGCAGACATGAGTATGTCACACAGTTCCTGAACTTTTGCTGGAGGTGTAGGCCTGGAGCGAACAGCCCGTTCCAGCTCATCCCACAAATTTTCAATCGGGCTGAGATCCGGGGACTGAGCTGACCACTGCAGCAAGGAAAAGTCATCGATATGTTCCTCAAACCATCCCATAGTGATGTGGGCTTTGTGCCCTGGCGCATTATCCTGCTGGAAGTAGCCATCTGCATGAGGATAAACTGTTAACATGTACAGTTGCACTTAGTCAACTACTACGTTTGGGTACGCTCTGGTATCCTGAAGTGCCTCCAGCGGTATCAATGGACCCAACGTCTGCCAGGAAAACATCCCCCACACCATGACACTGCCCCCATCGGCTTGAAGAGGTGTTGTGAGACACAGCATTTGTGTGCACAGCAGGGGTAAACCTAATAAAGGGGCCGGACAGTGTATATATATATATACTGCCTGCTCAATTGAAAATGGACATCTGTAATATGGAACAGACACTTTATTTACAGCGTGTCTAATAGCGCATAGTGGCCTTTTGCCCTAAGCACAGCATCCACATGCCTTGGCATGCTCTCCACCAGTTTCTGATAGCAAGCAATGGGTATTTTGCCCACTCCGTCTTCAGAGCCTTCACAAGTTGGATGCATGTTTGCAGTCGCATCAGACTCGCACAAATCCGATGCTCCAATTCATCCCACAGATGTTCAATAGGGTTGAGGTCCGGACTCTGGGCGGGCCACTGAAGTTCCTGAACATTATTCTCTGGAAACCAGGCTATGACAACACGGGCCTTATGGCAGGGCACATTGTCATGCTGGAACACAAATGGCCCTTCACCAAACTGCGACCACAACATAAGAAGCATGAAATTGTCTAAAACGTCGAGATACTGTGTGGATGCCATGTTCCCCTCGATCAAAACCAGCAGACCATGTCCAAACCAGGAGAAACATGACCACACTATCACACCACCATCGCCAAACTTCAATGTTGGGATGACACACTCAGATAGCAGCCATTCCTCTGGCAAACGTCACACCCAGGTACGCCCATCCGAGTGTGAAGTGTGATTCCTCGCTCCACATAATGTTCTTCCAGAGGTCCATCGACCAAGACCGTTGATCTTTACACCGGGCCACACGAACGCTGGGCATTTACAGGGGTGATGTTAGGCTTGTGGGCAGCAGCTCACAAATCTGATTTATTTAAATTGTTTTACTAATAAATCTTATGATCAAAATGATCAGAAATATTTATTTATTTATTTTAGGTTCTGTTGAACTTCTTGGTGCTATGGCATTCTGTGCACCTAAACAGTTGTCATCATGTTTACCTAGTATTGTGCCTAAATTAATAGAAGTTCTTTCTGATTCACACCCAAAAGTGCAGAAGGCAGGTGCTCAGGCTTTAAAGCAAATTGGATCTGTTATTAGAAATCCGGAAATTCAAGGTAATTAAATATTCACTTATTACAACATTGTAAGTACTAAATTCTGTTTATTTATTTAATTGTATACTTACTCATTGAATAATTGTCATTCTTTCTTAAATTCAGAGAGGTTGATTTAAATTGATTTTATTATTTATCATTCCTTAGCAATTGTACCTACATTACTTGATGCTTTGCAAGATCCATCAAGAAAAACTGCTACCTGTCTTCAGACATTGTTGGACACAAAGTTTGTCCATTTTATTGATGCTCCTTCTTTGGCTCTTATAATGCCAGTTGTTCAGCGTGCCTTCCAAGATAGGTCAACTGAAACAAGAAAAATGGCAGCTCAAATTATAGGAAATATGTATTCCTTGACTGATCAGAAGGTGAGTTTAACTGATTAGGTGACTAACATTTCTTAATTGGGTTCATATCACTTGCATTTTAATTGCATCCATATTATCTATATAACTAATAATGATTCATGAAGCCTTGTAATTATTAATTTTTTATGTGCTTTATTCTGAGAATTTTTTGGTATTTTGGATTTGTAAGAAGACAACAGTCCTACATATAGATACAAGCCTAATTAGCATATACCAATTATTTGTATGAGGGCTGTTCAGTAATGAATGATCATAATTATTTTCTGACTCCTTACCTTCAGTCATCCTCCATTTTCTGGTGGTCTTTCTCAAAGAAGTTCCCATTGGTTGCAATGAATTTATCCCAGCATTTCTGCCAGTTATCGAAGATGTGCTGGAAGCCATTGCTTGACAGGTCCTTCAGAATTGCCTCCGAAGCCTTCACCAATGCCTGTGAAGATTGAAAAATGCATTCCGCAAAGTTTTGTTTTTTTAATTGAGGAAACGGGAAGATATCACAATGGACCATGTCTGGGCTATAGGGAGGATGAGGAACACACTTCACATTGATTTTGGTGAGATACTCCATGGCTACATTTGCATGATGAGATACTCCGTGGCCATGTGTTCTCATGGTACAACATACATCTTGTGGCATGAAGATGTGGTCGTTTTCGCCTGACATGGTCCTTAAGGGTCTTCAGTACACTTTTATAGTACTCTTCTGTTACAGTTGTGTGTGGTGGTACAATATGCTGGTAAATCATTTTTTGAATATCGAAGAATGCGATGACCATGACTTTACCTGCAGATGTGACCACTTTGGCGTTGGTGATGGAGATTTCCACAGTGAGCTTTGTTGCTTACTCTCAGGGTCAAAATGATGGAGCCAAGTCTCGTCTCTAGCTATTATCTTTGGAAGAAACTCTGCACTGTCCTCCTCTATCATTCTTTTAAGCTCCACACAAACTTGCACACTAACATCCTTTTGCTCGGGAGTAAACAGTCTTAGAACCCATCGAACACAAACAAGTCTCTTATGCAGTTTTTCCCTTAACAGTGTATGGCAAGCGCTTAAAGAAATATACATAATCTCTGGCAGCTGTCATAATGTGATTTGTTGATCTTCTGTTACAATTGCAGCAACAGTGTTGATGTTGACCTCCTTAAGAGCTGTGACTGGAGCCCCTGGACTGGCGTCTTTCGATGTTGATTGCCTTCCATCTTTGAACATTTTATGCCACCGCCGAGCAGTAGGGATGTACAGATTCCCCACAAGCCTGCTGTAACATTGAATAATCCTCAACACATGATTTCTTAAGACACAAACAAATTTCAGTGCAGCAACCTATTCTTCACTATTCAACTCGTTTGTACCGTAGGGAAACTATACATCAATGCGAGCACTCGCCACCTGTCGAAACCTGAACAACATAACTATGACATCATAGACCACACATTACACCAACAGTATATCACTAAACCATTGTTATACTACTAAAATTGTGAGAGTAAAAAAATTATGATCATTCATTATTGAATGGCCCTCGTATATGTTAATTAGGTCTGATCCAAAATATTGAACAAAATCATCAGCAGTAGGAAAATCCCTCATCCACTCTTATATTATTATATGTATGTTAATTAACATGGCCTACTCCTGCTTCAGATATAAGTTACATATAAGCAACCATAAATTGCCTCTAGATTGAAAACTATTTAAATAAGATGCTGTCCACTGTAGTTACAAGATTCCCAGGATTGGTAAGAAAAAAGTCCTAGGTGATCAAGCAGTTGGCATTTTTTGCAATTTGTGGTAATGATAGAGCTAAATCAACAATTGCTACTTAAGTCACATATAATTTTTGCCTTGCCCTACTTTAAGATCTTTCATAAATTTCCAGATTAATTCATGGTTACATAAAAGGAATGAGTAAACACCATTCCTTTATGCGTTGCTGGTGCATATGTCTTCCTCTTTTCAGTCTGAAGTAGTTTTTTTGTGAAGACAGCAGGACACACTTTCACTTATACAAAAAAAGAAAATTCAATTGAAGACATTTTCTTTCTTAGTTAATGAGAAGACGAGAAAGGCTACCTTTCTGTACAAAGAAAGGCGAAGGTTCATTTCCCTCTGTTATCTTGAAGGTTCAACAGCAGTGTCTGTGTGAGATGGTACATTTTAGTTGGTTGCATGATCTTATGATGTTTTGTGCTCAAGATATAATTACAGTGGAACCCCGCCATTCGTCCGCCTTGCTATTCGTACAACTCGTTATTCGTCCAACTTTTTCAAGTAAAATTGAACTCTCCATTCGTACGCTTGCTTGCGATTCGGACAGCGTGACCTTGTTACTGGCCACCCCACGCGGTTGCTTCAGTTCAGTCTCGTGCTAGCTTCCGTACGCTACGCATCATCCACGCAAGCTTTATGAAACTTTGTGATATTTTATTGTTATTTTTTGGTATTTTTATTGAAAATAGTGCAGCCATGTATCCAAAAAAGATTACTGATTCAACTAAGCCTAAAAGGATAGCAGTGAGAACGACAATTGAATTCAAAAAAGAACTCGTTGCGAAGTTTGAAAGTGGAACTCGTGTCTCTGACCTGGCAACTCAGTATGGTATGGCAAAATCAACCATATCGTCTATACTGAAAAAGAAAGGCATAATAAGAGAGGCCTGAATATTTATTGTTTTCATAGTTTTTATGTATTTTACACTTAAAGTATTATTACAAAGGTTTAAATAAGCAATCATCTCTGGGTTCTGGAACGGATTAATCCAATTTACATTGTATCTTATGTGAAAAAATGATTCGCCATTCGTACAAATCGCCATTCGAACTGCCTCCTGGAACGGATTGTGTACGAATAGCGGGGTTCCACTGTACTACAATAAATTTACTTGATTTTTGGGATTTCAGCATATTATACAGCTTTTATCCATCAATCTTCAACTCAAGGCTTTTGGCAGTGGGCAAGCATCAAGCTGATAATAGCAAGGCATGATCACTTCAAGGAAACAAATACTGAGACCACATGGAGGCCCATAGTTCTTAAGGAACTTTCAATGTTTACTCTTAATCTGTAGAATTAATTCCATTTGCTTTAGAATTGGAAGCTTCGAAATCACAAAATATAATGCAATTCCTTTTGGTCACTCAGTGAGTAAATCAGCTGCATTCTCATCTCCACAGTGAAACTTAACAACAGTAAAATGAATCAATGACAGATTATAGACTTTTTTTTCTTTTAAGAGAAGTGATACCTCATATAATCTATTCCATCCGAACCTTTTTATCTTTTATACAACACTTAAAATGATTTAATTGAGATGCAGCAAATAATTGCTTTATTGTGTAAATTCTAAAGACAAAAAAATTAAAATAATATATCATTTAATAAAGATTTGTTCTTAATAATAAATTAGAAATTTGATTTCTGTATATATTACTTTAGCATCTTTTAAATTTTTTCAGGATTTGGCCCCATACTTACCAAATATTATTCCAGGCTTAAAACAGTCATTGCTGGATCCTGTACCAGAGGTAAGAATTTAAACTGTTCTCAGTAGTTGTAAGTATCATTAATAAGCTGTTTTGACTTACCACATCCATTTATCCCTTCCGTGTTACATCTCCTAATCATTATGGATATGTAAGGTATATTAATATGTATTAATCACTTGGAAAAGGAGGCAGTTTTTTTTAATATTGCAGTCTTAAAGGACTTCAGCATATAGTTAGGAAATAGCCATTTCACTTGAACTGTGTGATATAATTGTTTGTTTTTCGTCTTTAAATTGCCTTAATCAAAATCAGCTCGTAAATATTTTTCTTATTTTTTTATTTGACATGACTAACTCAAGACAGCTAATTTATTACAGATGATTTTGGTGTATGTAAGATTTTATTACATTGTGTATAAGTTCACTGGACAAAAAATTAAGTCACTGCTGCTATTTTCTTATTTAATAGACAAATAACTTGTCCTATTGCATGAATTACAGCATCATTACTAACAAGGAAACCTCTGCAACTTAGAACGAGATTATTGATAAAATGTTGCCCTTTGGATAAATCTCGATCTATGAATCTTGTTATGTAAACCATTTGACCTGTAGTGTCACCCGAGTGTGAAAAAGTCAAACTGCATCAAGGTGTGTTGTGGGCTCCAATAGTCAGATTTTTTAGTGAATATTTAACAAGTTTATGTCTGAACAATAAAGAGACAGACTAGTCTGTATTAAAAGTAAGTAATCTTTGTTGATGTATTTATTTATTGATTATAACCTGTTGAAAATAGGAAGTAAAAGTGATCCAGATTTCCCCCCTCCAAAGAAAAAACAGTCATTAATCCTCCCTAAAGGGACATATACTGTGCCAGAATATAAAAATTTTTCTCCATAAGAAGTATTTTCCCGATCTGTGAACTTGAACAGCAAAATACATACATGTTCGCATTGCTGGAGATAGACTGTATGAATTTATTTCAGTCTATAAATTGACTGAAACACCATAAAACTGTTTATTTCATAATTTCTGTTTATATTTATCCAGAAATGTAATTAATTAATGAAACTTTGTAAATAATGAATAAACAAAAAGTTTGGTATTATCTATCATTATGTCATTTGGTAATACAGCTAGTATTCTTTGGATTTTACAAAATGAGATCAAAATGACAGTAACTTCCAGTGAATACTTCTTATTTGTGAAAATGAAGATGTCATTCTCCAATGAAATGAGTAAAGCAAAGTATACAAGAACACCAAGCACAACAAACGAAAGCAATGTTTTTACAATTTGCACCCTGACAGTCATCGATTCCAACATTAAAACACAGTTCAACCACATTTTAAAATGTGGCAGTGTGATTTGTATCAAATCCAGATGTTTGCCAAGCATACAGCAACTTATTTTTAAAGGCTGGTGCACAAAGCTGATTGTAGATGACAGAGTGAAGATCTCCAGTAATGAGAAAATTTATGTACTGGGTGGTTATTATTAAAGTTCCTCACTTCTGCGCGGTCTGGAGACCACGTTATTGCATGGATAGTAATGCAACTTTGTGTATAAGCTATGTAGAGCATGGGGAAGAAAACTGGAACGAAAAACAAATTACTTCAAAAAGTTGCCACCAGGTGAAAAAGTGGTGCTGCAAGATCATAAACAGATGTTGGGAATGCAATATTTTAATGCTTTTAGAGTAACTGTTCAACATGCCCACCGTCTGCGTCGATGACTTGCTGGAAGTGTAGGACAGCGTGCTCAACAGTAGCACAAAGTGTCTATCGTGAAATGGCTGCAACATGACAAATGATATTGGCTTTCAGTTCAGGCAAGGTCCGTACGCATCCCTCATAAACATGATCTTTCAGGGTTCCCCATAGCCAGAAATCATATGGATTAAGGTCTGGTGGACAGGTAGGCCATGCCTCTGGAAACTGTCTTGACAACATGATCATCGCGGAAGCGGACACGAAGAAGTTCCTTTACTGAGCTACCAATATGCGGTGCTGCACCATCTTGCATGAAGACTGTTGTCTGTAAACACCTGCATTCTTGCAAGGCTGGAACCACATGCCGTATCAACAGTTGACAGTAATGTGCACTTGTAACAGTGCACCGGACAGAACCTGTCATCTCCGCAAAAAAATATTGAACCAAAATGAAATCAGCGGTGAATCCACACCATGCAGTCACATACTGGGAATGCTCCACATAGGGGTTTCAGGAACTCCACACGTGACGATTCTGTGTGTCACAGTGCCGTCTAGTGTAAAAAGCATCTCGTCTGTCCTCAGAATGTTCCAGGGCCACTCATCGTCGAAAACCATTTTAGCAAAGAAACAAAATGTGAAGTCTGACCATGTTTGTGATCTTTCGGCTGTAACTGGTGCATTATCTGGATCTTATACGAGTGCCAGTGAAGAATTGACCGCAAAACCTTTTGCACTGTGGACCATGGAATTGTTACTTCATGTGCTACTGCTCGCCCACTGGTCGCTGAGTACCAGGCCACTGACGCTCTTCCTGGCAACACACCTAATTCCCCTGTCTCTTCAAATTTCTGCATCATCTTTCGTAAACCCCTTGCCGTCATGGGTCCTGTTCGCAATCCCTTCAAATGACAATATTCTCGCAGGGCTGATGCACTATTGCAGCTGTTCTGGTAATAGAGCTTCACCAGGAATGCACGTTCTTTCTTTCCCAATGGCATGGTGATTTCTGCAGATTGGCCATTCACAGATGCATTGCGTGTTTCTTACAGAGTCACTGTTTTACCTGGTGCCAACTGTTTGAAGTAATTTGTTTTTCATTGGAATTCTCTTCCCCATGCTCTGCATAGCTTATTCACAAATTTGCTTAACCATGCATGCAATAACGCGGTCTGTAGTGGGGAGCTTTAATTAAAATCACTCGGTATTTTGCTGTTTAATGTTCACAGATCGAGAAAATACTTCTTACAAAGAAAAATTATTATATTATGGCACAGTATATGGCCCATTAGGCAGGATTAATCATTGTTTCAACCAGTTTTTATTTGGGGAGGGGGAAATTTGGATCACTTTAACTTCCAATCTTCAACAGGTTATAATCAATAAATAAATACATCAATTTAAGATTATTCACTTTTAATACAGATCAGTCTGTCTCTTTAATGTCAGACGTAAACTTGCTACAGATTCACTAGAAAATCTGACTATTGGAGCCCACAACACACCTTGATGCAGTTTGACCTTTTCACACTCAGATGGCGCTACAGGTCAAACGAGAAATCTTACGGGCAAACGGCTTACATAACGAAATTCATAGACCGAGATTTATCCAAAGAGCCACTTTTTATAATCTTGGTCTTAAGTTGCAGAGGTTCCCTTGTAAGCATAAACTCAGTTTTAAGATATGGCTGACATCAGTTCTTACTAATTTGTCTGACAGCACCTTTCACAATCCTGTTAGATTAAATTATTCCTATTTTTGTATTTCATGTGTTCTATTTAATCCTAAAAAATTATAATTGGCATTAAATTCAATGAACATGTGAGCTACAGAGGGTTGATAAAATTCAACAAGTTTGGAATCTCATGTTTCAGAGATAAGCCTTTCCTTCAGCAAGTTACTGCTCGATGTAATGACCACAGTAATGGACAGCCGCCTGGCATTGTAGTTTCCATTACAGGATGCTTCTGGATAGGTATTCCTGGGGGATTATGTTCCACACATCCAAACAGACTTTCCATAGGGCAGCAAGCATACAAGATCCAGTCATGCAATCCAAGATTTGAGAAGCCCGAAACCACTGAAATCTGTTGGGAAGGCATCTGGTGACTTAACGGGTGTGGACATAAAGGGAATGATATTAATCCCTGTAAAACTTTCCTTTCATTTGTAGTACTGGACCGAGGAACATATAGAATGACTAAATGCCTTGTGCAAATGAATGTTCACCAATGGAGCATCATTGCTATAAAGCTGTGGGACATGAGTGCTGTAGATTGGTTTCATCACAGTCTCTTGCAAGTATGCAACTTTTAGCTTGGCATTACCAGCCATTCTGATCAGTGGCAGATGTCTGTGAGCACTTTAACCTGCAACAATCATGAAGCCTTTGGAGAACTTTGCATTCCCGCACAAAGTCTGCTTGTCCTTTCTCGCTGATGTACCGGTAACAAACTTCCCTGGATTGGATGGCATTGACTAGTCTCCCCATTGGAAAACCATTATACTGTCTATATATTATTAATCTGAAAATATGAATTATCACATATTAGTTCTAATAGTTTCAGAAAATCTTCTGCTGTATTGGGTTGGCAAAAGCTCGTTTTTTTTTTTTTTTTTTTTACGGTAGATGGTTCTAGTAGTGCTTAGGTATCTTTAATGTCATTCGACACCATTTTGTTAGATTGTATTGTGACAGCTGTCATATCAGCGTGCATTCAAAACAAAAACTTATCAAAATTAGTCAGTTTAATATTGAAGATGGAAGACAATATTTCGGCACATTATGCTTTAGTATTTCAAGAAAGGTAAAAATGCAACTAAAACGCAAAAAAAGATTTGTGCAGTGTAAGAAGAAGGGGCTGTGACTGATTGAACGTGTCAAAAAGTGGTTTGCGAAGTTTCATGCTGGAGATTTCTGGCTGAATGATGCTCCATGGTCAGATAGACCAGTTGAAGTTGATAGCAATAAAATCGAGACAGTAATTGAGAACAATCAACGCTATACCACGCAGGAGATAGCAAACATACTCAAAATATCCAACATACTCAAAATATCCAAATCAAGCGTTGATAATCATTTGCACCTGCTTGGTTATGTGAATTGCTTTGATGTTTGAGTTCCACATAAGTTTAAGTGAAAACAACCTTCTTGGCCGTATTTCCACATGCGATTCTCTATTTAAACATACCAAAAAACATTTCATTTTGATAACAACTTGTGACGGGTTGATGAAAAGTGGATACTTGACCAGAATGTGGAACGGAAAAGATCATTGGGGAAAGTGAAAACCAACCACACCAATATATGGTGGGATTGGAAGGGAGTTCTCTATTATGAGTTACTCTGGAAAACCAAATGATTAATTCCAACAAGTACTGCTCCCAATTAGATCACCAGAAAGTTTCACTCGACGAAAAGTGTCAAGAATTAGTCAGCAGAAAAGGCATAATCTTTCATCAAGATAACACAAGACTGCATGTTTCTTTGATGGCCAGGCAAAAACTGTTACAGCTTAGCTAAGAAGTTTTGATTCATCCGCCATATTCACCAGACATTGCACCTTCAGATTTCCATTTGTTTTGGTCTTAATGGAAAAAAAATTCAATTCCCTGAAGACTGTAAAAGGTACCTGGAACATTTTTTTGCTCAAAAAGATAAAGTTTTGGGAAGATGGAATTATGAAGTTGCCTGAAAGATGGCAGAAGATAGTGGAACAAACCGTTGAAGACATTGTTCAATAAAATTATTGGTGAAAATGAAAAATGTGTCTTTTATTTTTACTTAAAAAACCAAACAAACTTTTTGGTCAACCCAATAATAATATTTCTTTTGAGCACTTCTTTATTTTCTTTGCATAGTCTCTTCACAATTTTTAATGTCTCCTTTACTGGTACTGATGTGTACATTGCTTCAATGTCTAATGTAAATAGTTTTATTTTCCCTTTTTGATTCGACTCGTTTTTTTATCTTTGATCTATTTATTAAATCCCGAGTATTTTTAGTTTTACTATAGATTCAAACATCAATAATGTTTTCATTATCTTATTTAAATATCGTCCTAAATTTAGCGTTGGAGCTCCAAAAGAGTATGAAAATGCAAGGAATAAGTTTAGTAAATTTGCTAAATTTAGTCTGAAGAAAATCGGAAATGCCAATCGAAATATTGTGGAATAATAAAGAAGAAGTTCAAGGTTTAATTATATCAGATAGTAGGAAATGCAGGTTTGAAATATAAATGTTGATTTGATTCTTTAATGGACTATCTGCGGCATTTTGTGAAGTTAGAAATCAGTTTTTTAATGTTTTTTGCAACTTAATGTACTTTTACTCTTCTTGTTCCTTTTTGTCGATGTATATATATGATGTAGTGTTTAACAGGAATCTCACTATAGTCAGACTTATTTGAAGTGGTAAGTCTCAGTGCTTTATTGGTCTACTGATTAATCCACCAGACTAACATGCTCCTGTAGTACAAATGCTTATTTGTCTTTATTTGAGTGATAGCAATATCATATGTACTTGGCTCATATAATAAAGGTATCTAGTTTGAGTATAGCCTAAGTTATCTAAGCCAGCCAAACGGTAATCTTTCTGCTTCATTTGCATCAGAGGATTGAATATTCTGATTTCTGCCCTGTGTTTGTGTGTGTGCTTTATTACTAGAGGGTGTTATATCCTTTTCCCCAAAGAAATATTTATATAAATAAAAACTTATAGTCTAAGAAATTGATTGCCGAAGTTATGCGAATTTTTCTTCATAACGTTTTTGTAGATCCTTTAGCCCATTTCACCAAAAAAAATATCCTTAGAGCCGTTCTGAGAATTTTTGTTTTTTAAAGGAAGTTGCAAGTTGTGAATGAGAAATAAGTGATTGTTATGTCTAGAAATTATGGTCTGATGCTGAAAGGTGCATATTATATGACTCATTTTAAGAAAAGAGACAAAAATATGTTACAAGATTACATTTGTGACTGTATCAAGTACACATGCAAAAACTTTACATAAAATCATTGATATTGTTATTTAATAGAATTATTTAATGCAATTTTCATATACAGTGTATATAAAACATGATATTGCTTACTTAATTTCTTATTATTAATAAATAAATAAATAATATCAAAAAGATTCAGTCACTTAACAACTACATTTAACATAAGTTTTGTATAGAGAATATAGGGCTGCTTCTGGTGAGATAGATAGATTCTTCTAAGGAAGTAGCCTTGGTTTCTGTGACTGCTTTTTCTAACACAGTGAATCCTGAAATTGAAGTAAACTTATATTTCTAAACTAGAATTTTGATATTTTCTTCAGGTCCGCAGTGTTTCAGCTCGTGCTTTGGGTGCCATGGTCAAAGGCATGGGTGAAGGTAACTTTGAAGATCTGTTACCTTGGTTAATGCAGACTTTGACTTCTGAAACTAGCTCTGTTGATCGATCAGGAGCAGCTCAAGGTAATGAAATTTTTCCTTACAAGTTTGGAAAACTAATTACAGCATTAGATATTTTATGGCACAGAAATAGTAACTTTAAATTCTGATTTTTTTTTTTTTTTTAATTTTGCATTTGCGAACACATACAACATTATAATTAAAAATCTGTGTTACTGTTAGATGCAATTAAAACAAAACTTCCAAGCATTTTATTTTTTTTATCTAAGACTAAATTCTTTAATTTTTTTTTTTGTCACTTATAAATTTGAAATTATCTTCAATTTTTTTTTTTTTTTTTTCCTGCAAAGAATTTTATCAGTTACCAGTTTTTATCAGTTTTACCATGGTAATAAACTTAATCTTTAATCTTCCATTTAAAATTACAGTTTATGATATTGTAATTATGATGGAGAGGTGGATCATTGCAGCAAAGATCTAATAAGGATAAACTACTTTCCCTGATATTTTGTCAATGACCAGTTGTTCAGATATGTTCACTTAAATAGATAACTCCTATTCACAGAAGAAAGGAAACAGACCATATTTGGTTTGTTACATAAAGCAAGCAGCAGCTGTTCAGTTGAACATATGTTTCATTATTTCAGAAACACAACCCTGCTGGGCATTTTGTACATGACAGTGTTAGAGGATTACTTAAGATTGTGCAACAATGAAAACCCTCAGTACCTCTTGAGTAAAATTTTATTGAGTAATGTTTTTATTGATAAAAGTTTATTTAATTGAATATTTTTTATTCAAGATGACTCGCAGTTTGTCATGGGTGTTGTGATGCAAACAGATACAGATATCAACGAATCCCTAATCTTTAAAAAGAAATTTAATCAAATTTTTCAGGGTGATTCATACAAGCTGTAGGTCATATATTTAAAGAAATGTGGCCCAGGAACAAAATACGTACCTGAGGATGAGTACATGGAATTTATTGTCAGTGATTCAGAGACTGGGTGAACATCTTTGCTGCTAACCTCATTCTGGTTTGATTGGTCTTTCTTCTGTGTTTAGTTTCCCTTCTCATGTACAAATGTAGACCTGTCTCTGGTATCCAGGGTAACCCTTCATCATAAAATGCATCATCTATTTTAATTGAGATTTGTTATAGACTTAAGGCGTATTTGCCGAGTGCTTGGGCATCGAGATAACAAATATGCTCCAAAGGTAAATCTATAGGTATTTTTTTTAAATAGACTTTAGTGTTCATTGGTGAATATTCAAAATAGTACTGATAAAATTTTGTGCTTTGAGTATGATTTCTGTTCTTTTTTTATTAAATTTGTCAGATTAGATTACTTTATTTTTTCCTTGAAAGTTAGACATGCACATAAATTTCAATGTTGATCTGAAAGCTGTAATTCTATAAATTAGATATTAAAAAATTACATATTTTTATTGAGAATAATTCAGAAACAATATGGCTTTACTCTTTAAAGGTCTCAGTGAAGTTGTTGGAGGATTAGGAGTGGAGAAGTTACAGAAATTGATGCCTGACATAATTTCCACAGCTGAAAGGACAGATATTGCTCCCCATGTTAAAGATGGTTATATAATGATGTTCATTTATATGCCTGTAGTATTTCAAAAGGAATTTACTCCCTATATAGGGCAAATAATTAACCCTATTTTAAAGGTAAGATTGCATTCTAAGATAATGCTCATTTATCCTTAGAGAAATTCTATATTTTGAGTTGTCTTAAACTACTAAGAAAATTCAGAAGAGAGAAAATTAAGGTAGAAAATTGGGACAAATGGAAATTAAGAGATACATTTCCAGTAATTATTAAACATTTGAATTTTGATTAGAATTGGTATCTGATGATATTATTAATATAAAATATTTTATAATTAAAAAATCCAGAAGAATCGCTAGATTAAATTATAATGTGTTTTTTCCAAGATCATTTGTTGGAATTAAAAAAACATAAAAAACAAACCTGAATTCTTAATATGGCTTTACACATTTTACTATTTTGAACTGATTTTTTTTTTTTTTTTTTTTGGTAGGCATTGGCTGATGAAAATGAATTTGTTAGAGATACCGCTTTGAGAGCTGGACAACGCATAGTAAATATGTATGCTGAATCAGCTATAATGCTTTTATTGCCTGAATTAGAGAAGGGTTTATTTGATAACAATTGGCGTATTCGTTACAGTTCAGTTCAGCTCTTAGGAGATTTACTTTACAAAATTTCAGGTAAGCATTTTTAGTTGCATTTGTTTAACCCTTTGTGGATAGTTTAGCGAAAATCACGCATATATGCATGATCCATTTCAAAAAACTTTTTTCAGGTTTTGAGAAATCCCTGAAGCCTGAGGATTGATCAGTAGGTCATCTGTAATTGGCTAAGTTTCAAAGACATAATATTAAACTTTAACTTGGCTATTTTAACTTTTTATTTATTGTAAATTATATTCTATAAAAAATTATAAAGTAATTAAAAAAATTAATTTTTTGTTAAAATATGTAACAAAAATTGATATTAATAATTATTTTCATAAATTTAGTAGTTCCAAAATAAACTTATGTGCAAATTGAAGTTCAATTATTTTTCTATACAAATAAAAAAAAATATCATTTTACTGTTAGTTTTTTATTAATTAATTTTTTTCTAAGAGATACACAAATATGTTGAAAGCATGGCCATTCACAAAGGGTTAATATTATATGAATAATTTAGGTATTTTGAATACATTAAATATATAAATTCTTTTTTTAGATTTGTTTCATTGGCTATTTTCCATTTATTCCTTGATTTTTTTTTTGTCTTGTCTCCAAGATAATGTTTGAAAGTAAATGAAGAACTTCCAAATCTACTAAAAAAACCTGTGCAAGTTTAACATTGGTAAAATTAGCATTTTGGTTTTAATTAATTCTCAGTATAATACAGTAAAACCCCGTTATTACGCTCGTCAAGGGACCATGAACTACAAGCGTAATAAGCGGGATAGCGCTATAGACGGGAAATGATTTATGAGATGGGGAAAGATTTAGACACCATTTTACAGGAAAGATACTTGATTCTGCAATAGATATAGTGCAAATATGAGCTTATTTCCTATTTAAAAAAATCTTTGATTGTGGTTTGCCATGTGTGTGTGCTACTGTTATGAATTATGACATTTTTCAATGCAGTTCAAGTAACTATTAACATCAATTGATATACCACTAGGAGCAACAATAATATATTTTCGAAGCAGATTTAGTGCACTGCCCGCTATTTCACGCGCCTTTCCTTGAATGATTGGGCCATTAATGGCACTGATGCATCACGGGACTGATGAATCCATTCAATTAGAATTTCCTCGGCATCTTAATATTTTCCACACTTTACTTTTTTACGTTTGCAACCACCCTTCGCTGCATTGGTAATTCCATTCTTATTTTTTATTATTGTTCTCAGACTGGATGAGGGAATTCCTAGAGATTCTGTGAAATCCTTCTGACTTAGTGTACAATTCTCGTCGTACTTATGGAGAATTTGCAATTTTTCACTTATAGAAAGGGATTTCTGCTTCGACATTTTGCACTAACTTACTGTATCACAGACTCGCACTTCAAAGAGTTCAAAGATTCCCTCCTACCAGGGAAAGAAAAGAATCTTTACAGTGTTACATTTCTTTTCGATACAAAATTTCCGAAATAAAAAAAGTGCTACAAGCGGGATTTGAAGCGTTATAAGAGGGTAAAAGTATACAGAGTTACATAGAAAATTCCAGGGACCGTATGAAAGAAGCGTAAAGAACGGGATAGTGCTATAAGCGGGAGCGTAATAACGGGATAGTGCTATAAGCGGGAGCGTAATAACGGGGTTTTACTGTAGTTTTTGAATAACATGCCATATTTTGTATTCATGTATATAAAGAGTTTGGGATTGAAGAGATGACTGTTAGGATTAGAAAAGAAACTCTACAGTTAGAGCAGTTTTCCGTAATTTCTTCTTGTTTTGTTTTTTGAACAGTTCTGTTAAACAAAATCTAAGTTTTAACCATTTAACTTTGTAATTAATTTTTTTGGTAAGGGAGGAGCATTAATAATCTCTGTGAAGTATTGAAATAATTTTTCGATAATGATTGACCACCTATGTAAAGTAATCATGAAAGTTCCACGGTTTGAAGGCATCTGCTGTGCAGAGGACTGCATGCATCCTTTGCAGAGGTTTCCCTTGGGCCTGAACCATCGACACCTCAGGCTACAATGGGCTCACGAACACACTCACTAGCATGCAGATTGGCTCCATGTCGTGTTTTTGAATGAGTCCCGCTTCAACTTGGATTACAATAATGGCCGCATACTCATTAGATGATATCAAGGTGAGCACCATCTACCAGACTGCATTGTCCAGCATCATATTGCACGAACGATAGGCGTGATGGTTTGGAGAGCAATTGGTATCATAGGCAATCTTGGCTGCTACAAATTGTGGGTACTCTCAGACGCAACCGCTACATCAGGGAAGTTGTGTAGGCTGAAGTCGTACCTTTCCTTCGGCACACTCATGGAGCCATATTCCAACAAGACAACGCCCAAACACATGTTGCCAGAAATGTCCAGGCCATCTTCAAAGCAAGGCAGATACCTCTTCTTCCCTGGCCTTCATATTCGCCTGATGTGTCACCTATTGAATATGTCTGGGATATGGTCACTTGGCAACTAGCCCATCATTGTCATCCTGCAGTCAATGCCGATGTTCTGTGGACTTGGATAGAAGCAGCCTGGCAGGCAGCACCCCAGGAACACATCCAAGGCCTGTTTGATTCGATGCCATGGTGTATAGCAGCTCTTACTGCAGCTTGTGGAGGCTTTACACCATACTGATTTTCTGCAAATACTGTTGTTGCATTGCTCTGAAACTTTAATCATTAGTTTGTATCACTATTAGTAATGCATGTAATAAATTTTCTTTCATTCTGATGGTTCCTTCATGTTGTTACAATTTTCACAAACATGAGTGTAATTTAATATAATTTTGTTTCAGTATTCTAATGTATTTATTAGTTTTTACTAGTATCTCAAGTATACATGAAATATTCATGTTTCAGATATGTTTTATTTTTAATTAATATTTCTGTAAGTGTATCATGATTGTTGCTCTTAACATTCTTGTTAAAGGAAAAAGAAAAAGAAACAAAAAAAAAAAAAAAATTAAAAATCATAAACCTTTCACGATAATTGAACATCATATTCTACGAACACAACAACAAAGTTAACCAAGGTTACAGAATTTTTCTTACTTTTTATTAGATTCATTTCTTCATGACATTTGATACTTTATCTTCAGAGAATTCATTATTATTCACCGTTCATTTTGAAGTAGATATCACTACTACTGTCCCTTTAAACTTCTTATCCTTAGACTTTTATACAATTCTACAGTAGATCACTTCTTACCTCAAATTTCAGTCAGGTTCTGAATCCGTTACTCAAGCTGATTTGTTTTTCTGTGATTCGCAATCTTTCATGGAGATTGGTCCTTTAGAGCATATTCGTTTCTCATCAAAGACTTCAACTGATGGAAATATTTTCTTAATAGCAACTTAAATATCAAATATATATAGCACAATCTTCTGAAAAAATTAGACACTCCTTTATTTTCTGTCAATATTTCATGTTTCTGTGCCAAATACTTCTTCAGGACATAAATGGAGGAGAAGAAATTCTATTCTCCCTCTAAATTCATTATGAATACATTTGAAAATTAACAATAAATACAAATAATGATTCATTAGATATCATTTGCCCTAAATAATGATTCATCTATTATAAATAATTAGATAAAATTAAACAATTAAAATAATCTTTTCTCTTTTTTTTCCCAGTGTTTTCCATATAATGTACAAAATAACTAAAAGCAGTTTTGTTGACCTTAAGGTTCTTTATTTATTTATGCATAGCTTCCAATTTATATAGCAAGATTCTACCATTAGACGAGAATTGTATCTTCAGACTGGTATACTGTATCTACTATGGGGTCAGGATTATGGCCTTCGTCTTTGCTACAGTCATCCCAATCTGATATCCTTCATCTCTTTCTTCGATAGGCTCTAAGATATTTTTCTAACCATTCCTTTAATGTCCTGCCAGTACTCCTGTAATAGATTAGGCTGCAATCCCTACATTTTAAACTGTATATGACATCCATCTGTTTCATAATATTCTCCTTGTTTTCCTTTCTCTTTTTAATTTATTACCTTTATAAAAAATAAACTTGATCTCATTATCCTTGCATATGCTTCTAATTTCTTTATTTACGACCAATTCTATTGGTAGTTTTAATAATTCTGTTATTTTTTATAACTGTTTTATCTTTCTTATTCAATTTTCTTCTGTTTCTAAAATATGTATTGATTATGTCAGTAAATCTGTTTGGATTTTCATTATGTTCAAAAATCATCTTCATGTTATTAATCTTTTGTCTCAATAACTTTTTATTCTCTGTATATTCTTTAATTCTTTTAAGATAATTAATAACCAATAGCTTTTTTTGTGTGGATATAGTGATTAGAATAGAAATTTAAGACATGGTTTCTTTTAAGCTTTTTTTTTTCCATAATGTTTATAAATTAAGTTTCTTTCTTCATTTATCAATAATACGTCTAAAAATGACAGTTTATTTTCTTTTTCTTCTTCACGTGTGAATCTCAAGTTGTTACTAACTAATACAAAGTCTTAACGTGTGCCAAAATAGTTTTTAAAAGGTCCAGCCCGCACACATAGATTAAAAATTACATTAAAATTTAAAAGTTAAAAAGGTTAAAAAACAGGAGCCCTAGCTTTCACCAACAGTACGACGTGGCTTCAACAGGAGAGATAGTTCGAAAGACAGTCAGCTCTTCTATTTAAACCATA
>JAFIDM010009631.1:97884889-97903803 GCA_023159025.1 Thereuonema tuberculata | reverse complement strand
GGAATTTTTCCTTATTTGCAATTGACTTGGGGGGCCCGAGAAGGGGCCCTAAATATAAAGTCCCGGTGTTGGTCGGGGGTGGGACACTTCAGCCTTTGTGTTGCCTTCCTCCCACCCAAGTGTGGTGGCCCTGCCCCTCATAGGAGAGTGAATTTTTCAATTAACACAATATTTGTGTAGTTCTCATTTTCACCACCAGGTGGATATTGGGTTTTTCAGGGGTTTTATCCCTTTTCAACCCCTGGGGGGGGGGGTTCTAAGGTAGCCTATCTTTTCCGCAGTGTCCTAAAGAGTAATTCTGCAAAGTTTGGTCCAGATAGGTCAAAGGGCCTAGGAGTGTATAAAGGACAAAGAAAGAAAGATACATTCATTTTTATATATATAGATATGGACATGATGCCAATAGAAGGTCTAAATAAGTTCACAACATATTTTGAACTTTAATCTTCTTTGGTATTCAAAAAATATGTCAACACTGCTCTTCTTTTGTTTGCCGTTCCATCACTCTCCCTAACAAGACCCCAGCAGTCGCCTATCATCGAAGGATTCCAGTGACCTTGATAACAGTGTTCCATTGTAAGGATGTCTTAGTGAACGCATTCACCCTGCTCATCGCTTACAGCTCCCAAATTTTCTGGGAAGAAATCAAGGTGGAAATGTAAAATGTGAAATTTAAGGGACATTCTACACCCCATGTTCTTGTAGCTGTCCAACAGATCATTCACAATGGAAACATAGTTAGCATCTTTTCTTGCTCAAAAAAGCCCTTCAGAATTGCTTTGAAACAGGACCAAGCAGCTAATTCGATATTTGTGAGTTTGATATCAAAGGTTGGATCTTTCAACAATTTTCTTATTTGTGGTTCAACAAATATACCATCTTTCAGCTTTACTTCATTCAATTAGGGAAACTTTTCTTTCAAACGATTCGGATTCTACACACCAAAATGCATACTAATTGATATATCGCATCCAGGATGCAAAATGGCTGTTGACTAGTGTAATGGTATGATTTTATATCTAATGCTCATCAGAATATCTTGTAGTGCAAATTTTAACCGATATTCGTAATCCCCACTACTGCCTGACTATGAATACATCAGTTAATTCTTGCTGATGTTCACCTGATTGCACTAGTCATATTATAATCAGTTGTGCTTACATGCAACCACAGTATCCAATAATGTTGAACTCTTCTGGCATCCCAATACACATAGCCTGTGAATCAGCGAGAGGACTAAACAGCTTCATGTAGGCTTACAATCCTGCCTCTAAAATAAGTCTGCAGGTGATAGGATTGCAACGAAATCTGTAAGTTATCTTTGATCTTTCGATGTGCTGTATCAACCTCTCAATACTCTTTCACATTGTCTGTGTAGCCTGGATCAAATGACAAAACTTGGCTTCTGTGGTCTGTTTTTGCCTTTTTGCTCTCTCACACATCTGCCTTGATTGGTTTCATTTCCCATGTTTTGCATTTCCCAGCTACTTTCCCACCTTCCAATTTGCAATACTTTGACTTCCTCTAGCTGGGACAACTACAGTGTTAAAGAATTGTATTTTAATAAGCAGTGATGTACTTATTATAATTGTAGTATACTTATTATATATTATAAATTATTATATAATTTATTGGATACACCACACCATCTCATATAAATGGTCTTTCCAACATGTAATATAACAGGTGACCTCAGTCTTCTGATGTCATTCCTTCAAATTATCTGTTGCTTTGAAAATGAAAGAGTCATCTGTGTGCAGAAGACTTAACAAAGGTTAGTGCTAAGAAGGCAAGTAGAATATGGTACTTTTATGCTAAAACCACTGAAATCCTGTCTACTTACAGCTTATCATTGGCAAGGCCATTATATTTGGTTCAGTGATACAGCCAGGCCCGGATTTAGGCACAGGCCATATGGGCTCAGGCCCAGGGTGTTGAATTTATTGGCAGCAAATTTTCAGAGAATTTTTTTTTTTAAAATGATCGAGTAATGTACAATGCAGGGAACTTTTCAACACTCAAGGAAAATTTTAAGTCTACAGTATTTTTTTTCACCAGCAATATATTTTTGCTCTTTATTTATTGTTTAATTATTTACTTGTATTTTCTTTACATTATTTTAATTTTTTAATATATATTTACATACAATTTAATAATTGATTGTTAAATGTTAGGCTAATATTAATTATAAGTATGTTAATCTAACTGCTTTGTGAACATTAGGTTGTGTGTTTATAGGTTAAAAATCAAGCTGCTTGTTTAGATTGGTAACCGGGTATTAAATCTTTTAAAATATCACAGACGATGGTTGTTTCGAATAATATTATTTTTATTTATTTATGTTTTTTTGTGTAGTTTAAGTATTTAATTAATCCAGTGATTAGAAATAGTCATTCCTTTAAAAATGGATGGACTAAAACATTTGAGTGGGGTTGCTTAGAGAAAATTGCAAGAAGAGAAAAAATGAAAAGAAAGGGAAGTTCTTGGTCAGTTACCAAAATTAGATATACACTTTGTTAAAACGTTAATAGAACCTGTTGCATGTCATTTTTCAAGTAAGGATATTCAAATTGTTAATTTTGAAGCTGGATTTAGTGGAAAGTGTAAATCTGGAGTCTGTAAGTACTCATTCTTCTAACGAATTAAAAGAAACTGTTTTAGATCATACAAATCTTTCAGAAACAAACTGATGCAAACTATTTTTAAACCTAATGTTGATTTTTTTTTCTAATGTTATTCAGTCCTATTAGGTATACTTAAAACTGTATACCTGTGGTATAGGTGATTTGCACAAATCTAATCGTAAATATCCAGACTAGAATAAGCTTATTTCAAAGGAAATAGCTGAACGTAGATGTAGTGGAATGTGATTATTTACTTTATTCATGTAGCCAGATTTCAGTTTTCTGTGCTCTTTGTAAACTGTTTGGCAGATCATCTCAATTTGCAATAAGCTATTTCAGTGACTGGAAGCATTCTAACCAATGGGTAACTGAAAATGAAAATTCCGCTGCTCATCATGATTGTGTTCTAGCTTTTAGGAATAGAGAAAACGAACTCTGTAGAACTGACAAACAATTGATTACCCAGTTAGACGACGAGGTTAGCTATTGGTGGTGAGTGTTGCAGAGGGTAGTTTTTATAGTAAAGAAACTTTCTTCTCATGGTTTAGCATTTCGGGGAGATGATGAAGTGTTGGGCTTGATACATAATGGAAATTTTATGATCTCGTTCTCAGTTTGACTTCTGTTTAATAGGTACTTGTTCAGAATGAAGCAATTAACCACAGAACTTGAAAAAAGAGTTTACAGAGAGTTTTCCAAAAGATTCACATTTTGTTACTTTCTGAAAAAGATCCATAGACATCCATGAATCTGCAAACAAACTTCAGCAGCTTTATCATCGGATATTTTAAGATCATTTGCCACTTGAATGTGTTCACCTGAAGAGTTTCCTCGTGAGGTTAGATGATAAAGTGTTTCTCCTCTTTACCACTTTTAAACAAAATACTTGAAGAAAAGAAACTTCACAATCTCTATCCAAATGTTTGTTTGCTTGAAGATCTACTTAAGTATTCCAGCCACAAATTGCTGTGTTGAAAGATCTTTTTCCGCTTTTGCAAGAGTTAAAATTATATGCAATCATCACAAAAGAGAAAGATTAAATCAATTAGTGGTCCTTGCAATAGAAAATGACATCACTGTAAAACTCAGCTATGAAAATGTGATTCTTTCATTTGCTAATGAAAAGGCTAGAAGAAAATCTCTTTCTTTGTAATGTATGTTTATCTTCAGTTTAAAAAAAATAAATTTAATATGTAATACTACCTTATTAGTAATTTGAAAAATTTCCTTTATGTATTATTTTTAACAATATTTATATTTTAATTTGTTTATATTTTTTCTGTAAACTTGTATTTTGCTACAGTTTTTAATTTAGCTTATTTCTTATTTTTTGCAATTTTGCTAGCTAATCCAAAATTTGTGAAATTTCCCCATATTTGCACCTTTATGGCTATTCCAGGTATTTTTTAGTACTAAATATTTACATATATGAGTATATATATATATATATATTGCTTATATATAAATACATTTATAAGTAATGAATTTTTAATAATTTAGAAAAATAGTACTATGTTTTGCACAAATTGTAGAAAAAAAGGGGACAAAATTTTTTGGGCCCATGGGCGTATGTCTTCAAAAGTCCCAAGAAGTTCAAAATAAGGTGATTGTCAAGACTTCACAAAGCCTGGAGAAAATTCCTGGCTTCAGACAACATTGTCTAATTTTCTAATTTTTTTGCATAAAAGAAAGAGGAAAAAAAACTTGAAATATTGAAATGTGGTCCAATAATGACGTGTGATTATTTTTTTTTTCCAGAGATTGCTGTCACTTTAAAGTGAAAAATATTAAGATTATTTTTGTGGCATATTACTAAATAAATATGTAAAATAATTGTTAAAATTATATAATAGCTTAAGGTAAATTTCACCTTTAAAATGTTTTTAAGGCAAAATAATTTTAGCATGCTGGCAGTATTATTTGTTATAAATAGAGATGATAATTCTACATGCTGTTAGTGAATGTTTAGTATTGTATAGTACAGAAATATGCATATGTTTTGGAGATTTTAAACAGATGAACTTCCTCTGTCTGGTTATAATACAGTACAAAGAGAATTAATAAAAATGCCAATTTATCTAAAAACATTCTTCACAGAAAATGATCTAATGATCTAATTATTGAAACAGCTTTCAATAATTGAGGAATAAAGTTATATTATTTTATTAATGATTGAAATAATTGAATCTCATTTAGGTTGCAGCCAGAACACTGGGAGATCTGGTACGAAAATTGGGAGAACGAGTATTACCTGAAATTATTCCCATTCTTGAGCGTGGATTGGAATCAGATCGTGCTGATCAAAGACAAGGAGTTTGTATTGGTTTGAGTGAAATCATGGCATCTACTAGTAAAGACATGGTTCTCTCCTTTGTCGATAGTCTAGTTCCTACAGTTAGGTAAGTTTTTGTTAAATTGGAAAGAATGATTCCTATTTATTTCTAATCTTTAAAAATAAAAGACTATAAATTTTGGAAGCCCAGTACCTTTTGAGTACATTTAATCTGTCACATAAGATTTTTGTGAACTGTGAGAATTATTGTTTCATGTGTCATTCATCCTACTATCTGCTGACACATTTCACAATGTTCCATCAGTTTATTTCATTGTGTTTTATGTAAAGTTCAATAATAAGTAAAGGATTCTATGAAGAGAAAATTTCATCACTGCCTATGTTTTGGCTAAGATGTAGCTCATTGTATTTTATTGTATCTGACTTTCAAGTTAAATTTGCTTCCGAGTCTAAATCGACTGACTGAAAATGTTATCTCAAAATGGCCAATTGTGGACTTACCCCCTTTCAGCAAATCACCACAGAAATTTGAATGGCAGAACATGTTCAATGGAAGTGTAGAGTAATTTTTAGCATGTTCTGGTAAGCTTTTAGAGAGGCTTCAGGAAGTGAGAAAGTTTTGAAAACATCTTATCCAGTTATGATACAGTGATGATACAAATGGATTTGTAATTTCAAATAATAATTGGTAAATTTATTAAATAACATATTCTAGGAGTATCAACTTATAGTATGAAACTTCAACCTTACTTAGTTGTTAATTATCAAGCTTTTGATCTTTGTAGCCATCCCGATTATATGCAAAGACCCAATTTATTAAGAAGATTCTATATCAAACCTAATAGCATATATTTCATGTTCCAGCTGATAGAATCAAAATCTAAATCTTACTTTTTCTCCTCACTCCTGATTTTTGTCATTCCCATTTTCTAATGCATCTTATCTTTCCCTTAAATACATTATATTCCATAGGGATGAAGTTTGCTGAATATTATTAGCTATTTATATAACATTAATTGGCCAATGCTATTCAATGTCTCATTGTCATGTGTTTTGTGCTTTTTTTTCTTAATTTCATGTTAGTTGATGATATGTTTTAAAGTCCAGTTACTGAGCAGTTGTCAATTACATCTCTAGAAGTTCCTATTGGCAGTCCCCTACAATGTTTTACCATTTAACTTGAATGTTATTGTTAACTTTATAGAGCTTCATAAACTTCATAAACTTACCATCCATTCCTGAAATTCTTGTGTAGTATGGCTACTTTAGTATTCAGTTTGGTGTAAAACCATATATAACGAGTCCTAACTCAACAATGGACATAACTATTGTTGATTGAATCAGCAGCTAGCAATAGAAATATTATTTTTGAATGGACCACTTGAGGTTTACGCCCCCACCGATGTCAAGCACATAGTGAAAGGTCTTGTGGGTAACAAATTGAAAACAGTAGGGCAAGTATATAACTTGACAGTGTTTTTTACTCAAAATTCTTCGATTTTTGATACTCCAAGATGAATTGGTGCATTTCCTTATTGTTAGAATTCTGTAAAAATGCTTGAATATCCTTTCACAAGTTTCCAGCAAATTAAAATCTGCGAAAAAGTGTGGGAACTAAAGATCTGGCAGGATAAACAAAAATCGCCTATTTCATATTTTATGCAAGTTTGTTAAAAACATTTTTTTCCATCTAAATATCGCATGGTTCCTGAAACAGGAAATTTTTTAAAAATAGAGTTGTGCCAAGTGATTTTTCCTTTGTTTTACTGAAGAAATTGAAGTCACTAAGACATAAACTTAATGCTTAAAAGTTAGATAAGAAAGCAGTTTTGTAATTTGTATAAATTTGCGATTGATATCTTTCTATAAATTTGCAAAGCTAACTTAAAATTCTACAGAACACTATAAAGTACAGGTCTTGAGGATTGTCTTTTTTTTTTTTTTTGAAATCTGTAGTATTTTATTTTTCTGAAGAAACAATGTGGTGATCCATATCTTAAGTAGTTCAGTTTAACTTATGAGTATGAATTGATATTTAACACTTTCGGGTCGTACCCTTTGCTTATCTGGTTTTCCCCACAGGTCGTGCTATTTTTGCACATTTTCAAAGCATATGCATCACGAACACAAGCATACTTGTATAATTACTTTGGATCAGTGTTAAAGAACTAATATTTGTCTTCACAATGATACATAAGATTTTATTCTAAGTATTGTAACAAACAAGAAATTTAGGTACAAAGGAGAGTAAAAATTGAGAGAGAAAAAAAGTTTTACACGATAGCTCTATTAGAAAAAAAATCCAAAATATGACAAATCAGAAAAAAAATAATATTAAACAATATAAAAACATAATCATTTGTCAATGCTTTGAAAACACTATACACAGGCTTCCTAAACAAAAGCCAACATCGGTAGACTTCTGTTGAGATTCCACAAGATATTATCAACAGTTAATCCCACCTATTGGTGTATTTTTGAACTACAGTAGTATACAAAGAATCCCGAGTGGTTACTGCTCGAAAAGACACTTACCAAAGTGAAGCAAAGCAATGAGAAATTCACGCTCGGAGAATTACCGAGCAATGTAAATTTAGGGAATATATGGCTGCCATAGAACCTTCGGGCAGCGACCTGAATGTGTTAATACAGTGATATACCTTAACCTGCTTTATAGCCAAGGAATACACCGTCACTTGGAATCTGCTATCATTATTTCTTCCTTTAAAATACACAAGTCTGACTGCTTCAGTTTTTCAGTTTTTCTTGGATAGCAATAAGCCTTTACAAAAGCAAATGCATTGTTGATTGCAGTCTAGACATCTCTGTAATATTTCGAAATAAATAAATTATATTCTTCTTTTGATAATCTATTGCTGCCATGTTCTTCAATATAATCAACTCCACATCCGATATGAAAATTTTGTAAGGCTGACAAACATTTCGTCCAAATCAAATCTCTTAGTTCAGTCCCCATATCTATTAAGTTAACATGAAGCATGTGGATTTGTTGTCCCCACAAATCTAGCAGTAACCTAGTGGAGTATTTTATTTAACTATGAAGCCCTGCCGATCCTCAAGTGGTCCATTCAAAATATATTTCTATTAATTACAGTCACTCGTCTCTACCTCTGTTTTATCCACTAAGGTCTCAAGTTCATAAATCATAAGAAAGCCTTCACTTGCACAAATGATGAAAAAAAAACAAAAAAACCACTGAGTCAGATCTTAGCTTTCAACCAAGACATACAGCTGGGATTGTCCTCTTATTGCTAAATGTAGTAAGACTGAAGAAAAGTAGGCAATTTTTTATCACTTTGAATGAATCATAGGTAGATAATACAAAATTTTAAAACAAAATAATTGTTTAAATCATCATATTTGTACAGATACGTTGCTATCCTAGCTATTGATTCCTTATTCACAAAGCCCAATATCTGTGAATTCTTTCATTGTTTTCTATAATCAATTTGTTTCTTGTCCTTTCACCTGAAATACTATTCCACATGTGGGTTAACACTTTATCACCTTCAAAACGGTTATGCTGTTCATGTTGATTAATGAGCAGTGCATTTCAAAATTCAGTTAATCTCACTTTTGATTCAAATCTCTCTATATTTTCTGATAATTAATCTCATCCATTTAGCCATTTCCGTGCTTTTTCTAAAAAGTGCTTTTATGCTTCAGAAAACCTAAACCTGTTATTTTACTCAGTAAAAATTATCTATTCACTTCATTCCCTTAATCATATCTTCACAGGATATAGTCTACTTGTTCAGGTTTCACCTAAGAAATACTAAAACTTCAGTTGTCAGATTAGCATCCTGGTTTTAAGGTTCCATAACATATGCATACTCAAAATATTCTATTAGCAACCCCTCTCCCCCACCCACTATTAGGTCCTGTCAGTGCATCCTAATACTACTACCTTGGTTGTTAAGGATTCCTGTAATCTGGAATACTTAATTCATCATTCATTATTTTCATCTTTTCTTGATGAAAGTATATTGCCAATACTATCTTCTTATATGAATATTTCCAGAAGCATATGGGTGTTTACCCTGTAGTGATTAGAAAAGATTAGAAAAAGACTATTGTATATGCAATAAAAAAGTGAAATTCAAATGATAAATAACCCTAAAAACCAGTGTTCCAACCATCTTCTGATAGCTACTCTCAAGGCAGAAAACAACAACAAACAACATGAAGACAAGCATTGTAAACAAATCTAATTTTGCTAAACATCAATTGGTGAGCTTTGCAGGCTCCACATGATTCCAACAAATCTAATTTTGTTTGGCAACAAGTGGGAAAGATTGGAAGAGCTATTATGTGGGATGTGGATTAAAGATGAGAGAAAAGAAAAAGTAGTAAGTAAAAAAAAAAAAGAAGAATAAAAAAAGGGAGAGAGAGAACGTAATTATGAGTATTAAAACTATTTAACAAAGGAAAGTGGATGAAAAGGAGAGCTAAGATTAAACTTACTACTTTTATCTCATCTCCCACTGGCAAAGAATTGGGAGAAAGTTAAACTATAACTCCTTTAAAATTATTAAAAAGTTATAATTTATTATTTATAATTAATATAATAGATTATTTAAGAATTTTATTGACTAAGAATTTAAAAATTTATCAAGCAATAAGGTATAATTTATTCACTTAATTCTTTCATAAGAAATTTTTATATACTATACTAAAAAATATAAACAAAATATTTTGTTTTTGAAGTGTAACTTCCCATTTAGATCAGATCACAGCTATGACACTGATTTTTCATAACTGCTTTCTCTGATGAACTTCCACCTTGTGGTCAGCATGTTCATTTGTGACCTGTAGACAATGTATCTCATCCTGTCTATAATTAAGAATCACGAACACTGGCAGAAATGGAAATCCCAACACCAAGACAGAGTTATACTAGGGAAATAAAAATTACATAGAATATTTGTCTACATGAGTTATTGCATTGATACCAGCTTCAACGTCACAACTCACATGTTGTGCATGCAGTGCCACAGTAAATGAGTAATGGGATTTTCCATTAGACACATGTGGAGCTAAGCTCCTAAGGATTACTGTTACTGTGAAAGGCTGGGGTAACACGTGCTACGACTAATCAAATGCCACAAAGGCAACAACGAGCTGTATATCGGCAATTAACCCACTTTTAACAAAGCTGTTTGGTAGGCCTTTGAGAGGATGGGTTTTCATTTCATAAAATTACAGTAAGAATGGGTCGAGGCATCTCCACTGTTTACAACTGTTGACAACAATGATCCCAGGAAGATACTGCTACCAGAAGACCGGGGTCCAGGCCCTTCCAGTCCACTGGAAAGACAAAAGATTGGCACATTTGCAGGATGGCCCTGGCAGACCCTAGGGAGTCTGCAGAGGAAATTCGAGCTGCAGTGAGACCCAGCATCATTACAAGAATTGTTTTGAATTGTCTACTGGAGAATGGCCTCTGCTCTAGGCATCCATTGGCGTGTTTGCCAATCACTCATGCTCCACCATTCAATTTGTCTTCAGCAGTGTCGTGCAAGAGCCCATTTCAGAGCAGAATGGAACTCTGTGGTATTCGCGGACAATAGCTGTTCTGCCTCGGTACCAGTGATAGATGTACACAGGCCAGGAAGAGGTCTGATGGCAAGCTGCATCTGTGGTCGACATACTGGGCCAACCCCAGGCATTATGGTATGGGGAGGGATTTTATATGATAACAGGACCCCCTGGTAGTTATCCCTAACACCTTGATGGCAAACATTTATATCAGAATGGTGGCCAACCTGCTGTTCTGCTGTTCATGAACAGTAGTGAGGGGGCCTGTTTCAACAGGATAACGCTCATCCCCATACTGCAGCTGCAACCTTACATGCTCTTTGAGATGTTAACGTGTTACCCTGACCAGCAAGATCACCAGATCTTTCGCCAATAGAGCATGTGTGGGACATGATTGGACAATGGCTCTGGGCTCATCTGAAACTGCAACGATCATTGCCAATGTGACTATACAGGTACAGCAGGCGTGGAACACCATCCCACAGGATGACATCTGGCCCCTCTACAATCGGATGCATGCATATGTGGACACCTGCATTCAACGCGGCGATGACTAATAGTGGATATTGAGGAGTATGACATTCAAGTTTGATATGGCGCTGCATGCGCATCATGTGAACTGTGACTTTGCAACTGATATCATTGTAATAACTCATGTAGACAAATATTCTGTGTAATTTTCATTCGCAAGCGTAACGCCATCCTGGTGTTGAGATTTCCATTTCCGTCAGTGTTCTTTCAACAATTCAATTTATTTCTTTTAAATTCAGATAAACTGCTTTTGCTGACAAGTAATTGCTTCTCAAGTATCTGCTAAATGCTCGCTAAAATGCTGTCACAGGTAGTGGTGTTCAGCATTGTTGTATTCCAGCTAATGTTATTAAAAAAATTAAATAAGAAATCAGTCTTATAGTGAAATATAATATGATTATCTCAGGTGTAAATTATTCTTAAACTATGACATTCTTGCCACACCAACCATCAATAGTCCAGCACATACAGGGTATTTTAAAAAGAATAGAACACTTTCAAATACTTATTACTCAGTAACAGGTTGTGTGACAGAAGAGGCTATATATTGAGCTTTTGTAGTATTATAAAAATAATTGTGATAGTTCCTTTACAAATTGCTTTTGACAGCATGTTCCTATGAAATCTAGTTTCTGAAGAATAAATATTTCTAAGCATAGGCACCAACCTTCTAAATTATTGTGGGAGGGGGGAGCCCATCCTATAACTTGTATCCCTATATAAGTAGAAGGGTAAGTTTAAAAATTGTGAGGACGTTTATAGGTAAATAATTATTATAAGTTATTTTTGAAGTTCCAGAATACTTGGATTCTTAGAATTGGTTTGAAAGATTTTGATTCTTTTTGAATTGCCTTGTACTTCTGTTGATCCTCCTCTTTTGATATTTTTTCCCCCTTTTTTTGAGTATGTAATCCAGTAATTTTATTGTATATTTTTAGCATCTGTGCTTCATTATTTACTCTTTTCTATACACAACATCCACCATAAAGAAATACATTATTTTAATTGGAAACATTAATAATTCTACCTTTATTTCATCTACAGTGCAGTCTGTCTTTTGACATTTGCCTTCGAATCCTATATAAAGATAAAAGTATCTCAAGGCTACAGTAAATGCAAACTAGTAGTGATGTGGAATGATCATGTGAAGAGGTAACATCTGCAGAGCCCAAAGAAAGGACCTATTTGAAATTTCAGACATTGAGAAGAAGCTGATCTGTCAAGTGAACCATTCTGTAATAGACGATTGATATAAAAACAGTAATTTTCATAATCAAAAATAATTTTTTATTTACTTCTATTAATCCCTGCAAAACTTTTGCTTTGCATGATTAAAACCTTTTTGTGGTGAACTCCACAAAAATTTCCAAAGAAATTTTTGCAAGGATTTTAATTTGAAATATTTCATATAAACTTCATCAGTCATATCTTTATTAATATTAAATCTATTCTTACTTTGATAGTCTCAGATTCTATCTCTTATTTATATATTTTTATATTAGTATTAACTTTGAAATACTCAAGAGATTGTTCAATGTTAAAATTAAGATCAGTTATGAATTAAGTTACTTCAGTTAACTGTCTTGATAACAAAAGTAAATTTGCAGAAACATTTGCATTTACTTCTGGTTAAGTAATGCACATTTTAACACATTGACTGCTGACTACACGGGCCTGTGTATATGGTGCTAATAGTAGACATGCTGATTAGATGGTACCATGTTCTGTGGCTAGGCAAGTTCTGTTGATCAGTATGCTACCGGTGCTTGTAAGAGGAACTTGTATTATGTGCGGCATCTCAGTAGATATCTTGAACTGTTGTAAATAGTTGTTGGCCGGACCTTTTGTTTGTTTGTTTTTCCTCTCCATAATAATAATGAGTGATGTACCAGGGCCTTGAAAACACTAGATTCTCTAAATTTGTTGATTATTGATTTTATGTTGATTTTTAGAATTCAGAATTTGAAAAAATAGAAGTTCCTTGATCATACACCTAATTTGATTTTGTATAAATTTTTTCTGAGAATTTATTTTTATTTTTATTAATAAATAAAAAATACATCCTTTATTCTATCCTATTTATATTTTATTTTGATTTCCTTACCGTATCATTGACGTAACAATAAAATTAACTATTCAAAATCTAGTATCGAGGAGTCACTCAGCACAGCAATTTAACCAAAGGTGCTGCCTACACGGAGCTGTGCACTTGGAACCATAGGTATACAGGGAAACTAGGAAGAATAGAATGTTTGTTTTGTACATCTAAATGGTATTATCCTTTAGATCAGGGGTCTCCAAACTTTTCAGCCCGAGGGCCGCATTAACTATCAAACAGCAGTTCGGGGGCCAAAGAATCAAAAAATGGATGTTGTTTTTAATTATTTATTTGATATTATTTTATTCAGTTATTATTTATTAACACATTGATACACTACATATGAACACCTGTATTAGTGGGAATGGTGAAATTGTCTTTGATGATCTCGCATGCAAATGACATGGGGAGCTCAGCTGTTACTTCAGCCATGAAGACCTTCCACTGCTGAAAGTGCGTCAAGTTGTTGGCGTGTACTTGTTCCAAAAACAAGACAAGTTTGGATCTGAAGGCCTTTAGGTGGACGTATAGATCAGAAACTATATTTTCCTCTCCTTGTATTTTTAGGTTCAGAAAATTTAAATGATTAGTTATGTCCCCAGCAAAGGCCAATTTCCACACCCACTCTTCATCAGACAGTAATGGCAGTGGCTTGCCTTTATTTTCCAGGAAGTCACCTATTTCCGTTCTTAACTTAAATACTCTGTTCAGAACTTTCTCACAACCTAGCTGTCTTACTGCTGTGTAATATGGTAAATCTTGCGATTCTGTATCTGTATCTTTCAACATGTCTCTGAACTGTCTATGGTTGAGCCCATGTGACCTTATTAAATTCATTATCTTCACCACAGTATTCAGTACACTGCTAATGTCCACATATTTAGCATACAAGCTTGCTGGTGAATAATACAGTGCAGGAACATTGGTTGTGGAATGTTTTTCTCATTACACATCTGCTTCACTTGTCCAATCAAGCATTTCTTTATGCCACTCATGTTCTTTACTCCATCAACAGTCAGGAAACAGAGATTAGCCCAGTCCAAGTTATAATCTGCAAATGTTTTTTTTCAACTCATTGAATATATCCCCTCTGGTAACAGTGCCATACATGCTATATAGAAAAGCCAGCTCTTGTGTTATGTTCATGTCTTCATTCACACCTCTAATGAACACAAGCAGTTGATTGCAATTGAAAAATGGCGAAACATTTTTAGCTATTTGAGTTACAATGTTTTTACCCATGTCTGCAACACGGCAGGCAATGGTATTTGCACACAAAGCTACATTTTAAAATTGTTTCGACTTTTCTGGGCAAAGTTCCTCAGCCACCTTCAACAAACATTCCTTCACTACTTCACCATCTGTAAACGGTTTGCCACCTTTAGCTAGGATGTAGGCAACTTCGTAACTGGCCATAGTTAAGGATTCATTTTCATTTGACGATTTACAAAGTCCTTTGAGATATGAGTTGATTTTGTAATTTAGAAAATTTTTCGGCACGGAATTTACCCTCCAACTGTGCATATTCCTCCTGATGTTTGCTTTGATGATGACGGCGCAGGTTGTATTCTTTCATCACAGCCATGGTTTCGTTGTAAATCACACACAATGCTTTCTCGCCGGATTTGATGAAGTATTTCAAACTCCATTCTTCTTGAAATTGCTGACACTCATCGTCTATTTTCTTTTCCTCTTCTTGGCCATCGCTGGGCACTAAAATTAAGTGAATTCAACATGAATAAATAGTGAAACTGAAAGATCTTGCACATAATTTCGCTGAAAAAACCTGATTATGCGAACTAATTTCGTCTCCATTATACTTGCAAATGACCCGAAACAATTTTTAAAAAGTCTTATGATTTCTTAAATTAAACTTACCTGAATATAGTGTGCAAATAGAGAGATTGTTGCTTTTAATGTTTCCGCTTCAGAATATTCGAAAAATTCTTACTAAACTAATGACAGTCAACCGCAACTGGCAAACAAGCATTTAAAAACTCCGCCACCAGATGGCGTTATATCATCTCATTGACTGTGAACGGAAGTAGAAAAAGGAAGCATCGAGCGAATAAGGTTTTGCAATGTACCGGTAGTGATCGGTTAAAAAACGTAATGCACTACTGCGCGCCTCTATTTTAATTCGATAAAAACATAACGTCCACGTAAACGGCGGCTGATCTTGGCAGGAAACACGGAAATTTCCGTAATTTTTTTCCGCAGACAAAAAGGTCTCCACGGGCCGGATGAGAGAGCCTCGCGGGCCGTAGTTTGGAGAACCCTGCTTTAGATCAATACAGCAAGAATGACAATAATCAGATAGATCTTGCAAAACAGATTGTCTTTTCTTCATCTTCTGATAATGGGGTCACATATATAAATTCCTTTCCCTAGACCCATGCATCAAAGTATACAGGAGGAAAGATCAGTAGTCTGAGAGGTCACAGTTTCTAAGAAAAAAAAAGTTTATATGAATATTTGTCCTATTTTGATGCTTTCTGAGATGGAGATTAGAGACTTAAAATACTGTAGTATATTATACAGTATTTTGAATGTGGTGCTCAGTATTGACCTTCCTTCCCATCATAATGCAACACTGCATGAAGTTAGTAGTTGCTAAGGGTAGTGATGTTGATGGAATTTTTTAAACTGTAATAAATTGGTCTGTTGAATAATAAATATTAGAAACGGTATGAAATATCTCCTTATTATCAATAATTTTGCAACGGTGAATTTAAATAGCTCTATCTTGGGAACTGTTTGGAATAGGACACATTGTTCATATAAACTTTGTTTCTTAATCAATACTATGACCTCTCTTGAATTTTGACCATTCCTTTCTCGGCACCCTTATGAACTCATCCATAAAGGTGCAGTTTTTGGTCATATGTTATCACCATAAAAAGCAGATATCTATCTTCAGTTTTTACTTTTTACACTTGTCATTCCACACCTACCTCTTACACAGAAACATTGCAGTTTACCTCCATTCTTAAAAATCATTGATTACAGTGAGTCCTCTCTACAGTTCCCATTCATCCAAGTTTTTATAGTCCTTTTACAATTTCTTTTCTTCTGCTGGATATCCCCCCTCATCTCATCATAACTTATCCATTCCATGTTTTTTTATGAACACCTGCTGTTTAAAATTTCCACAATATTTTTATGAGGTTAATGAAATTAGTTTCACAACATCCTCAAGCAAAAATTAAGAATCCAACTACATTTGATAATTAACTCTTCATACATCCTATTTTATCTTTGAATATATTTAAATTATTAGATCATTTAAACATGTGGTTATCTTTCTCAGTCAAATTACATCTGAAGTGAAGATTAGCTCTTTGGATCTTAGAGCCATAATTAACTAACCTTCCTGTCATTTACAAAATTTATCTCATGGTAGATTTCAAAGATGATATCAAGCATAGCAAATTCACGTCAAGTATAGCTCCTTTTTTTACCATTTTGGATGTCTTCATGGGTGTCAGTGGTTACTGCTCTGTTATTCTGCAAAAATTAATTTTGTGGCCAACAAGTTTCTATGTTAGTCTAGAGAGAGACTGAAAAATTGAGATTCCTTATATTTTCTAGATATTCAAATTCTGTGTGTTCAGAATACTTTTTTTTTATTTAGAGATGGTTCATTGTTATATAAAGTTTTTTATGATTGTAGGACAAATATTCTATCACTAATGACTTTGTTTTAAAATAACATCTATAACTGTTACAAGGGTAGTTTGAAAAGTATGGTGAAAAAGCAAGTTAAACTTTTTTAGAAAAAAGTTTTATTTCTCAACATAGTCTCCTTCAAGGGCTGCACATTTGGCCCAGCGAGTTTTCAATTTTTTCATTCCGTTGGAAGTCGGTTTTGTCAAACTCTGCAGACATCCTCATTCGATGAAAATTTCTTCTCACCAAGCCAAATTTTTAACTTCAGAAACAGGAAGAAGGTGCACGGGCCAAGTCCGAGGAATAGGGTGGATGAGGAATCAATTCAAAGCCCAAATCGTGCAATTTTGCCATTGCTATGGTTGATTTGTGAGATGGCGCATTATCCTGGTGGTATGCGACAGTGGTCTATTCAGATGGCTATCAAACGTTACCTATGCAGCACATACAACTTGGAAATTGACACAAGCTCATCTGAAGAGTAGAACAAAATGGCGATGGAATGGTTTCTTCATAGTCCTGCTATCTATGTGTGATTTATCATACTTATCAAACAGCCCTAATACATTGAGATTTAATTTTTTTAAAAGACATTGTTTTAATGAAAAGTTTCATTCCCCTTATTTCCTTTTTATAAACCATTGAAAATCTTTTCAGCACCAATTAATATTTTTAAAAAATATCAAATTAGTGAACTAATTAGTGAATAATAATTGGCATGTTACTTGAAATTAGCCATGAAAACCAATAATTATAACTGAATATATTTTCTCAACAGGAAAGCCTTATGTGATCCCTTACCAGAAGTACGACATGCTGCAGCAAGAACTTTTGAGAGTTTACATTCCACTGTTGGCGTGAGGGCATTAGATGACATTTTACCCAATCTTCTTCGTCAATTGGTAATTCTCATTTTCAGTTTACTTATTTAATGTTTGATAAATTATTCTTCTTCTTCATCAAATTTCTCACTTCATCTCAAGAATTTCATTTCTTATTACAGTTATAATATTTCTCCTACAATATAATTTCACAATGTTTTGTCTTTCTATGCGATGACTAAATGAGGAGAGGAAATTCATCCTCTTCCTCAAATTTTCATAAGGATTACAAAAACGAATCAAAATATCTAAACAAAGAAACTGACTGGGCAAACCGAATGAATTTATCACTGGTCTAAGTGGATAATTACCTTGTGCGTTTTTGGTCGAGATTTGAACCTAGGAACATCTGTCATTCTCTGACACATTTCTTTTATATTGAAAATAATTAATATTTGCTTATTTGTTTAGATAGTTTTGATTCATTTTTGTAATCCATATGAAAATTTGAGGAAGAGGATGATTTTCCTGTCCTCATATAGTGGCCTGAAGAAGTCTTTCGCCTAGAAAGACGAAATATTGTGGAATTATATTGTAGTAGAAATATATCTGTAAACTGTAATAAGAATTATACTAAATGTTTGCTTAAGTTTCTCATTTTCTTTCTTTAGCAGTACATTTTAATAAATAGCCTTGTGTTATTTAACAATGTTATATTTAACTTTAATTTATTATAATTGATTCAATGTTTTAGAATCATCCTGAACTTGGAGAATACACCTTAGATGGTTTGCGTCAAGTTATGGCTATCAAAAGTCGAGTGGTGCTGCCTTATCTGGTTCCTCAGGTTTGTAGTTATTTTAACATGTAGGATTTAACTTTAGTTAGATTTAACTTGAAACTTCCTATGTGTTTAGCAAATGAGTTTCAATAAGCAGTCAGTTAAAACTATTCACTGATTAATTTCAGAGCTAATCTCTTCTGAGTTTTTTTTTTTTTTTTTTTTTATATATACAGTGAAACCTCTCTGAGCGGCCACCCCACAGTACCGAGAATATTTGGCCGCTCTGAAGGGTTTTATTTACTACTACAGGGTGTTTCAAAAATACACGGCATAATTTCAGGTATGTATTTCCCACATGTAGACAATCAAAATAGTTCATTACAACATATGTCCGGAAATGCTTCATTTCCGAGTTATGGCCTTCACAACATTGAAAATCACCGGAACGTTTTTCGTTCCGCCGGTCGTTGCCATTACAGAAGATGTTCAAAATGACCACCTCCTGCTTGAATACAGACCTCACATCGATGTCTCA
>JAFIDM010009631.1:97858809-97874889 GCA_023159025.1 Thereuonema tuberculata | reverse complement strand
GTGAAATTTTATAACCGACTGTTTCGGAATACTCTGCATATTCCATCTTCAGGGACGGCACAAACATATAAGACATTACAACAACATTTAAGATGACACAAGGTGGGGATGCATGGTGTGAATGCACTCTCACCACCTCGTGTCATCTTGAATGTTGTTGTAATGTCTTACATGTTTGAGCCGTCCCTGATGAAGGAATATGTATTCCAAAACTGTCGGTTTATTACCATCGTTTTTAATTCTCTCCTCAACATGTTTGTAAGTAAGTGCGTTTTATTTATTTTCACTTTCTCTTTAGTATATTATTTTCTCCATAGAACTATTCAAGAACATTGCAGAAATGGAAATGATATAAGGGAATTTAATGTAAAGAAATTTGTGAATCATTATAAGTGATTAATTAAATTTAAATTATTGAATCGTCTGCTTAATTAGAAGTTTCGTTTGCCTTTCAGTTGATTAATTTAGCACAGTTTAATTAACTATAATCATTATTTGTAAAAAATAAGTTACTTACACTTCCGTTAGCTTGCTAAAAATACGATATTTCATAATTGTATTTTTCATGTATATTTTTGTGCTACTGAGTGAAAATGAAATATGTTTTACTTATTTGAAATAACTTTTAGATATTAATGGTTATTTAATTAATAATGTGATGATCTTTAGTTGACAGCACAGCCTGTGAATACCAAAGCCTTATCTATTCTTGCATCTGTTGCCGGAGATGCCCTCACCAGACATCTAAGCAAGATTCTTCCTGCTCTTCTTACAGCTTTGAGTGAAGCTTCAGATACTCCAAATGAACAACAGGTATTTCTCCTTCTTCTTTTTTTTTAATCTCTTGAATTTCTAACATAGATAAAAAAATCATTATTTTTGGTTATTTTTATTTATGTTTTTCTTATATTTTTTTTCCTATTTTATTAGGAATTAGAGTATTGTCAGTCAGTTGTATTGTCTGTAACTGATAATGTAGGAGTTCGAACTGTTATGGATGAACTGCTTGATGCAACTCGCAGTGACAGTATTGGAGTTCGTAGAGCAGCTGTTAGTCTTTTATATGCCTTCTGCTCTCACACAAAGGCTGATTATCAACAATATGTACCTCAGTTACTCAGAGGACTTATTCACTTATTTACAGACAGAGATGAACGTGTTCTTCAGCTTAGTTGGGAAGCTTTAAATGCTGTCACAAGGGTAAGTTTTAAAAGATATTTTTTTTAGTATTTTCTATTTGTAAAATTTGTTTCTTGTAAAATTAACTTTTTCTATGAAAAAAGTTAATTTTCTTATTTTTGTTACAAATATTATTATAATGATGATAATGGCCTAAATTAATAAATAAATGGGGTAATTATATTATGATATTGATAAAATAATAAATCATAATGCAATGTTCAGATAAAGCTAATACTTTAAACTCTGATATACATTTTATTTCATTCCACTTTTAGGTGTTGTTTTTAAAAGTGTTTATAGGAAAGTATAGAATACTTAGGATAAACTTATTTATATTTAACAAATAAAAATGCACAAAGAATTGTGAACAATGTACCTATCTATTAACGGCTCCTTTTGAGTTAATGATGTTTCTTTACCAATAAATAATTAATAAAGCCTGCTGTGAATAGCAAGCAGATGAATGTTTTTAAAATATCAGTTATGTCATAGAAACGCTCAAAATATGATGATGTTTGTCTGCATTTGTTGACAACTGGACAAGGTACTTGTTGATATAAATGTAATAAATGAGATTACAGAGGCTTACTTATAAAAGATAGTCTTTACTTTGAACCATTTGAACGCACAGGCAACATCATATCTTACACATGCAAAGAACATTCTACAACTGTACAACTGGAAGTCCCTGGCATGCATTACCAATAATAACAAAATAACTTATCCAGACATGGCTACTCAATCACAAATGCCCGGATTACATATTGATTTTAATTACAATAAAAACTACAAATGTTATGTTAACTATTATATTCTAATTACATATTATACAAATATACATAAATAAACCTTTTATGGTTCTCTCATAATAAAATCCCATTAGGCTACTTAGCCCAATAAAGAATAATGGAAACTTAACTTACACCCCCCCCCCCCCCTTTTCTCATTATTCTGGAAAACCAAGGGTTACATTTGTAGGTCAACACAAAATTACAGCCCAATAAAGAATAATGGGAACTTAACTTACAGTACTTGTGATCTTGCTTGCTTAGAGGATAAGTGTAGTATGGAATATAATAACTATCTGCTGTAATTTTTATTATTAGGAATTGATTGTACAACTTTCATTCAAAAATATTGAGGTATCAGATTTCAGGAAATTTGATCTCTCCTTGGTTTCCGCAGAAGGTTTTTTTGTTAAATACATTAAATCACAACGGAAACTTACATTTCCATTTTCTTTTAAATTCTGAAATTTCATATAAGCTTCTCTATATTACAACTATTAATAAAGTAAGATCTGTCTCAACTCATGTAATTTCCATTACAAGATAAAAAGTTTAAACCAAGTTATTTTAAATATAATAATATTAAAAAATATTAAACAAAATAATGATAATAAAAATTAAAAAACAAGAAGAAAATAATACTTGGCTTTAAATATAAGTATAGTTTTTAATAATTGATATTTGTTAATATAAAATATATTTTGCTTGTTTCACTTAGAATTTAGATCCACCTGAAATGCTGCAACATGTAGGCAATGTGCGACAGGCTGTTAGATTTGCTGTAAGTGATTTGAAAGGACAGCAGCTTCTACCAGGATTTTGTTTGGCTAAGGTAATATCAGCATTTACTATTGTAATAGTATGTTAAGTTCAATTATTCATTATCTTTCTGTAATTTTTTTCTAAAGTAAGTAATGATTTGATTTCGATATTTTTCTTATTTTAATTGCGCTTAAAATTGTGAAACAATTATTTACTTTCTGGTACCATTATTTTTTTCTCCCAGATTTGTAATTTTAATAAAAAAATATTTTTTTACAGGGTATAACTCCCATACTGCCAATTTTCAGAGAGGCAATTTTGAATGGAGCCCCTGAATTAAAAGAGCAAGCAGCTCAAGGACTTGGTGAAGTGATAAGACTCACAAGTGCTGATGCACTAAAACCATCTGTGGTAAATATCACTGGACCTCTCATCCGCATATTAGGTGATCGATTCAACTGGAATGTGAAAGTGGCAGTTCTTGAAACATTGGCTTTACTATTGGCAAAGGTAAAGCTGATTTCCTTTATTGATTTATATTATTTAGGTAATTTTTTGTATACTTAGTGACGAAGAACTTCAGACATCTGTTTGAAAGAGGATGTGATGAAGAACTTTTGGTTTTAGTTTTAATATTTGTTTTTTATAGTGATTTCAAAAATATTAGGGTAAAATAGAAAAGAAGACTACTACTAATGTTGTTGAATTTATTTACTATAGTTTTGTTACAGGCATTAGAGGTTATTGCTTTTTTTTTTCCTTTCCTGTTAGTAACAACAATTGTTGCAAGTTAACTAAATTCCAAGGGAAAGTAAGGTAGTGGATTTCGGCATGGCATTTTACATTTGCTTCGTTGTTGGAATTCTTTAGTTGTGCAAATGATTTCATAACATACAGTTCAATTATTCCTCTAACATATTCAGATAATAGGGCTTGTGTTTGAATTACAGTAACTAAAATACACTTAATATCAGATTGGTGCTGAATTCAATACAGGCTACTTCATTAGATAAGTGTTGGAATTTAATTGTGAGAATAAGATGAATTTTATTGGGAAGAAAAAATAGGAGGAGTAACTTTATCATCCTCTATTATTAAAACTAGCAAAAATATCCAAGCTTCGTGTTGGTTACAAAAAAAGAGTTGTTCTGGTGTTCTCCAGCTGGTACAAAATCATATGATGATTACAAGTAATATTATATTCTTATTTTGTAACTTGCAAACCCCGTAAAGTACCCTTCAAAGTTTCCCTTTGAACGCTTTCCCTTTTTATACACCCCTTAGGATGCGAATACGAAAAATTCATCGAAGAAGTGTTTTAGATTTTGACAAAGAACATTCCTGCTGAAATTTCGTGTTTCCAACTATAAGCCTAGGCACACACCTGCTTCTTTGTCAACCCAAACCGCAGTCATAAAAGGGGAGCTCACCCTTTAATTGACCCATTGTGGTTTTCATGTCCCCTCTGAAGAGACTTTTCAATTGTTCTCACTAATTACTCAGTGGGATTTTTTCTCTGATTCTCAGATGGATTCTGTTCCATTCTGAAAAAGTCTCTTCAGAGGGGATGTGAAAACCACAAAGGGTCAATAAAAGAGTGAGCTCCTCTTTTATGACTTAGCGGTTTGGGTTGACAAACCGGCAGGTGCACGCCTAGGCTAAGTGGTGTCAGAGATGTGCGTACACTTCAAGGAACCCATTCTCACCCCTTAATTCCAGGTTTTAGTTGTTTATGATGTGAACCTGTCAAATTTGGTAAAGATCCATTGAGAAATGGCGACATTGTTTCAAGACAAACAAACACTCACACTTATTATATAGATTGGGATATTGTTTTTTCGTTGAGAGTATTCCATTTATCACAGAATTTTGTTTTATTTTTATCTTCTGCCGAAAAAAATAAATCCTATATCATTAATGCCGTCATAAATACCATGTTTTACTCAATACTGAAACAAAGCTTCCTTTTCCTATTTCTCAGGGTAAAGAACTCAATAAACTTAGAAATAAAGCTCAGTATCTCGCTATGAACATAACATATTAATGTGCCTTTTTTTTTCCCTCTAAACATAAAATTAATAATTGTTAAAGGATATAGCGGGTTACAAAGCAGAATTATTGCCATTCTCTGGTGCCCACAATATCTTCAGTAAGCAAAATAAGTTTCTTAAAGAAAAAGAAAAATCATATTATTACCTTTTATCTTGTTAGTTATTTCATAACAAATTTCTGAGTTAATTTCTTATTGTTCCAAATAAGAGTTAACGTCTTTCAATAAAATTGAATGAATTCTTTACTCCTCTCACTTTTGGTTTTATTGTGCTTTTACAAGAATATTTGCAATTTCCAGGACAACATCTAACCTCTCCTTCATTAACTTACAATTAAACGTTTTTAAATTGATACTTTATTGCCTTTAATAATAATTTATGATACTTAAACTAAGAATAATTTTGAAATTACTTATCACTCATTGAATTCAGTTAATATCCAGTATATCCAGCTTTTTAAAGATGTTAATTGCTTTTAAGAACTTAAAACCTATGAATTGGTCACTATTGGTAATTTTATTGGGGAAAATATGTGATTGTTTTGAATGTTTTCTGCATTTACAGGTTGGTATGATGCTGAAAGCCTTTTTGCCACAACTTCAGACCACTTTCTTGAAAGCACTAAGTGATCCCAATCGGCAGGTCCGTCTTAGAGCAGCAGCTGCCCTCAGTCACTTAATTGTGATTCATAGTAGGGCTGATCCTTTATTTACAGAATTATATACAGCAGTCAAGAACTCAGATGATTCAGCAATCAGGTAATATTTTAATATTTTTTTATATAATAATAATATGCTGTCCGCACATACATTTAATGGTACTTTTGATATTGGTCTCTAGTTTCTTCATAGTTATGCAAAATTAAAGGAAGGAAATCCTACAAGAACAGATTCTGACCTGTTGTTTTTGTCTTAGTTTTATGTGCATGTGTATCAAGTTGATTATCATCTCGCTGTGCCATTGTTACTCATCCACTTCTTATTCCTGTAAACTTCCTTTCACATTCTTTTTAACATTACAATTGCTATTTTGGTTCCTTATGCATCTACTATTATGGACACACATTTTGATAGAACAAGTTAATCCTGATGATAATAGGAGCTTCTCGTAAGTTTTCTGAATAAAATAAAATAAATAAAAAACAAAACAAAAAGGATATTACAGTCAGCTGGAATAAGAAATTACAAACTGAAGATTTTCAGTCTAATGAAAAGATGTTGCTTGATCCAGACTTTTTATTTACCGAAACATTAAATGACTTCAAGCAGTTTAACAATTATTTGAATGAATTCAAAAACACACATTGTACATCAGTAATTGAGTGAGAACACAGACAGCATTTTCCAAATGATGATTTTGAAACAGTCTCATATGGTAGTTTATCACATCACTTGTGTCGGCTTGTAATGCCATCTACATTGAATAAATGGATCTCTGGTATTCATGTAATGTCATCTTATCTGAACTAACATATTTTCATTTGAATACATTTTGCTTGGAATAGCACAACAGTTTTCAATGGCTATTTTTCCCATTTGCTGTTATCCAACAAATTTTTATCTTTTCCTAAATTCACAAACAGTTCTATCAAGCTCTTGTTTTTCCCTCAGCATGCTGAGTTCTGCCCACAGTTCCCAATTCTTATCATTCTGCCTTTTCAGTTTTCTTTCATCTGGATTGCAGAACTCCCCCCCCCCCCCCCTCGAGGTAATAAAGCCTGTGCAGGAGCTGTCATGTGACGTTATCGTAAAGAATGGTGGTGTTGGACAGCAGTTCCCAAACACTGGCGAAATACGGTGGACAATCATGGAGATTACTTGGAGGGGTGTTATCAATGTGTATTGAGCATTCCCATGTTCCTTTTTCTTCCTTGGCTACACTGCTTTGCCTTATTAAACGATGATTTCCAAATATTTTCCACTTGCTCCCATGATGTTCCTTCACTAATGCAGACCACATTAGTGATGCGAATCAGAAGCACATCTAACAGGCTTTCAAATGTGTATTCTGGAATTGCAGTGGTGCCACATGTTTGGCAGATAAAAAGATGATTTTTAACTGCTTTAAATCTTTCCATTGAATTTTCCTTAATTTCTTCTTTTTACAGTACTGGCTATTTAATTCTTTTCTTAATTAATATTTTTCTAAATCAGAATTGAAATCTTTTATTTTGACATACTGTTAAAATGAGCGTAAAAAGGTATTTTTTTTTTTTTTATAAAAAAAAAAAAAAAAAAAAAAACATTGTGTAAATTTTTTTCTCTGAAATTGACATTTATAATTAATTATAATTTAAATAAATGGCATTGTAAAAGCATTTCAGATGTTTTAAAATTTGTTGTAAGTATTTATTTATATCTAGAGTCTAAAAATATTTTTTTTTTAATCCCTCCAAAAAAAAAAAAAGATATTGTTTTATTTTATGTAACTTTGTTTTTGCTTAGAACCTCAAAAAACTGGACATTCTCATAAAATGAGACATCTGGTCACCCTACTCTAAAGTACGGTAGATTGTAATAATTAATAAAAATTGATTTTATGTTTAAAATCCTTTAGGGAGTATTTTCTCTTTTTAGTCTACTCTGTAGATATGAGCCCCTTAAACCATAGTGGGAGCCTCTTAAGCCAACTTATCCTTCTTTTTTCATTAGAAAAGGTTTTATATTTTGTTTCAGATAGGCACAAAAGAAAGAATTGCCTTCTAGTGGTTTATTATTGAAGCTTAACTTAAATGCTTAGCTCTATAATAGACAAAGCAGAATTGGAGGGTTCAAAAGCCAATCAGTGTCATTGGCTCATTTTTTTTTTTTTTTTAATTGAAATTTTTTCTGTAAGTCATACTCTAATATGACTTTCAGTTGACAAAAGTGCCCAAATCACTCCTCCAAGTGTATGTTATCTTTCAATAAAAAATTTATTCTTCAAATTTACAAATGATGTTATTTTTTGGTACGTAATTTAAAAAAAAACTATTTCATTTTTTGATTTATTGACTTACACTGATTGGCTTCTGAACCCTTCAATTATTGCTATAATTTACAAGAAAGGTTGGAGTAACTTAAAAATGAAAATCTGTCATTATACCAATTTGATATGGAAGGGTCTCTTATATAAAAATAATAATAATTTTAAAATTTTCCTTTCTCTTTTTCTAGAGAAACCATGCTTCAAGCTCTCCGTGTAATAATCTGTCCAGCAGGAGATAAAATTGGAGATGCAGTTCGTAAGACAATGACTTCAACTCTACTTAGTATGCTGGCTTTTCCTGAAGACACAAGCCGAATGGCTGTGGCAGGTTGCTTAGGTGCTTTATGTCGTTGGTTACCTGAAGACGAATTAAATTATCTTGTTAAAGAACATTTACTTGGTAAGATGGTTTTGCTACTGTTACATTACTTATCAATGTATCAAGTAATCAAAAGACTTCCAAAATTTTTGAAGAAAATGATAACATTGAAAGAAAAAAAAAACACTAACTTCTACCTTACCTGACACTAACTATAGAAGTCTTATTTCTTATAAGGAATCTTAAGGCAAAATATCTTGGAAAAACAGTTTTAGGATAATTGAAATACTTGCTGGTAAAACTATACCAAACTGAAATTTGGTATTCTGTTGATGTTTGATTTTGATTCACAGTGAAGATATACAATGCCAATTTATAAAACACCAACTGAATTTTGTTTATTTACACTTCTGTTCTAATATACATACATATAAGTATTGGGATTTTCAAGAAGAGTTTTGGGGAGAGGGTTCTAAAGAATGTAGGGTTGAGGTGCCTAACATTTTCCTAATCTCCAACACTACTCCATCTTCAAATTTTTGACTGTCTTGGCTCATATATTATGATAGAGGTTAAGCAAAGTGCGTGTTATTAATAGCTTAGAGAAACAATTGTATAATATGCATGTTTTTGAGCTGTATTATATGTGTATATACAAAATAAATGTAAAGGTTTCAGTGCAACAGGGCCATTGTGACAGTTGGGATTTGGCACAGTGGCAGTTGAAATTGCAAACATAGGGAATTTGAAAGTTGATGGGCAAAAATGGGCCAATATATCCAGAAAAGTTGCAGTCCTGGTTTAACAGTATAATAAAATGGTTACATAGGGCAGCAATATAGTTAGTTTTCACAGATGACAGTGATCTCTGTTTTCATAGCTGATAGCATAACTGTCCTAGAAATGATAAGAGCACTTGGAATATAATGATAGTGATATAATGATAGAAATAATGATAGTGTTGAATCATTGTGGAAAGCAACCACATGATCTCCGAGTGAAGGGCAATTCTGTTGTGTGGCTTTGATCAAAAACACAAGGTGGCAGTTTTAGTTGTACGTTAGAGGCAGTACATTCAGTCATATAGAAAGCAGAGTTGTTTTGTTAACTCACATAATATTAACTTTTTGCTTACAATTTTTTACATGTGTACAGCTAAAAATAGGGATTTTGTAGAAAAGCTCTGGGGAGGGGTTACAGAAAGAATGTGGAGTGGACGATCTTTTCCTAATTCATACCATTATACTTATAATTAAATATATTTGTGAAACTAACATATTTCTAGAGCAAATTAAAGATTAAGGAGTGAAGTCTTTACTTCAATTTTTTTCCTCTTAAAGAAATTGTTTTAGTGAGAGAAATGGGAAAAAAAAACCCAAACATTTTCCTTTTTTTTATGTAAAAGTAGTTTTATTTAAGAAAAATTCTTGTAACTGTGATTTTACAGTTATTAAATTTGGTATATATATAGGTCAATCAGCAAATTTACAAGCTTGTGTATGAAAAGTACACCTTTATTGGAAGAAAATGAGATGATACCCTTAAAGTGGCACAGATACACTATTTTTCTGCAAAGTCACCATGACAATTGAGGCATTTGTCAGTGTTTGATCAGTTTGTCCATTCCAGCCATATAAAAAGTCAGGGTCCTGCTGTTGTAGCCTTTTTTTTTTTTTGCATCGTGTTGGACTTCTTTATTGCATGTGAAGCATTGACCTGATGTGCTCTTTTAAGGCAGGGAACAGATGAAAATCGCTGTTAGCCAAATCCAGACTGTATGGCGGATGTCCCAAAATTATGGTCAAAATGCTCAACACCATTTCGCAACTTGTCTTGACATCCCACTGTCTACATAAACCTCGATAAGTCTTCAAGGGATCTCAGTTGCTAACACTCTCTGTGCCCAAAAAAAGCGTAGAACTGCTGCATGAGCTTCAATACGAGACCAGTTATTGAATCATCATTTTGAAATGACAGTACACACATCCAATTACAAAAACGAGAAACACCACGTAACACTGAGCAATACAGCTCTCTATCAGATTTTTAACCAATCATCAGCATTATGGCAAACCCATAAATTTAGTTTCTAGCAGTTATAAACTTTTTTCTGATTGACCTCTTCTTAATAACCAATAACTGTAATTTATTCTATGCTAGGAATTTAGTTAGTTAAACTAAAGGTAGCAAAGACTGCTCATTCTTTTATTTTTTCTATATAAGCTATTGTATTGAATAACTGTATTGTAGTACTAGGATTTATTCCTTTTTGAGACTAAACAGAATAATTAAAATTAAAGAAAAAAATTGGAAAATAAGTTATAAAATTATAATAATGAATTCATAATTATTTATAAAATCTTAGATGATGATTCATCCCATGATTGGATTGTTCGACATGGAAGAAGTGTGGCTTTAACAATAGCAATTAAAGAAGCTTCAAACAGAGTGGTAACCGCTGAATGGACTGATAAAATTGTCAAGTTGTTGATTTCACACATCACTGCTGACAGAGTAAGTAAATTTGATAATACTCAGTTTTAGATTTATTGGTTTCCAAAATTAAGCATCACATTGTAAATTTTATAAGTTTTAGATACTTTACAAGAGACCAGCATAGAGTTTAACCTCTGTAATTATATATATAAAAGGTTGTGCAATAGATTCATGCTTGCTGTCCTCTTTATTGATACTAAAGGTCTCTCTAGAACCAGTTTTCTACTGGAGCATTTTTTGAACTAAACATGTTGCCTGTGGCTTCATTCCCAACATTGGAACATTTAATTCATCTTCAATATCTAGTCATTTCATTTCAGCTAGTCTGTAACTCCCTCCTTTTGAGATTCATCTGGACAGTTCAAGCTATATCTACTATCCTTTCATCTTGATGGTGCTTTGTGTGGCTACGGCTGTACCAGCAAGCACAATTTGAAAGTTGCTGGGACAGTTCTTTGAAGACACCCCAACATACTCATTCTAAATGTTATCGTAGTTTGTCTGTCCACTTATCATAACGGCTTAGCTTTGTGAGAAGTGAACGGACATACTCTACTGATAGAGTTAGCTCTCTATTTGATCTTTACTGATGTACTTTATTGATGCTTTTGTTGCTAAGAAGTCTTGAATATGGCCATTATTTACTGAATATGTTCTTGGCATCTCATGGACCTTGATTACAAACTCATCATTTTGGCACTGATCTCCACAGTCCTCCTAGTTTTAGTAACTGTTTCTTTCTTTAAATTTTTAATTTAACTTTCTTTGCATGTATATTACCACATTCCATCTGCCAATGGGATAAATGAAGATAGATTACTGTTTTGAAATATGTGAACTTGAATGAGTAAAATTAGTCTTGTATGTATGTATGTAGTGAAGGTGGGTGGCAGAAGCCAAGCACTGCGACCAGAGGTCTATTGTACTATCCCACGGAAATATGGACAGATGGAGAGAAAGACTGAGAAAGTATGATGGGAGAAGTGCAGGGGAAACGGGAGAACCCCGAGAAAACCTGCCCAGCGCGGATCGTCCACCATCACGAAACCAACATGAGAACCGAACTCGGGACTCAGAGGTGAGAGGCCAATGTCTTAGCAACAACGCCAACCGCGCGGCCAAAATTAGTCTTACTAGAAGGAATTTTAGTCAGATCTGAACCACTTCTCCCCATAATATTCTCAGGAGTATTATACCTAACGCAGGTATTCGGAGAAACAAGATGGCTGTATTTATTTTGGAGGATTTGATTTTATATTAATTAAAATGGATTGAATCCTCATAGCAACACTAGTTTTTACTTGGCATGTGATGGAATATATTGATCTTACTGCCTACTTATCAAAAAGGATGCCGGGCATTATTATTTTTACAAATTGAAAGACCCAGAGTAGTGTGTGCAATTTCTCTGCTCTGGAGAGGAAGTAAAATTACTTGAAAAGCAGAGATCAATTACTTGTGGTATCTGCATTTCATACCATTTGATATGGTAGTGAAACCTGGGTTTTAGGAAAACAAGAGATTAATCGTCTTCAGGCAGCCAAAATGTGGATATGGAGGAGGGTGATAAAAACTAGTTGGACAAAATCTCTTGACGAATCAAGAGGTTTTAGAAGAAGTGGATGAAAGGAGAAAATTAATACAGGAAATTGAGAAAAGAAAAACAAAATTTATTGGCTATGTGATTAGGCATAATAGTTTTTTAAAAAAAATATTCTGAAAGGGAAAATCATAGGGAAAAAGGGCAGAGGAAGACCTAGAAGAAAATTTTTGGATGAAACGAAAAGGGTACCGGAATTCTGAAGTTATCGTAGGTTAAAGAGAACTGCTGAAGATAGAAGGACATGGTTGCAGCGATGCCTTTAGTATCTGACTGATCTGCATTTCGATACTAATATTATTTTGCCAGCTCTTTAATACCATGCACAATTACTGGTACCCTTACATTCTGTTTGCATATAACAACCACTCTAAGAGGACTTTAGCAAGAATGGTAAGTTTATGTTTACAAAAGCAAGTGATTTGTAGTTGCTTGTTTGTTTTTTTCTATCCAGGTCCCAAAATGAACTCCCAAACCAGAAAAAAAAAATCAATACAATGCTAATTCAAATGAAAGAGATCCTTCTATCTACTTTTATCTTCTTCAAGATTCAAGTGCTCTTAAAATGCAGCATGTGATGCTTTTGAAGCTGCCATTACCTACCTGCTCAGATATGACACAATAAGTAACGCATTTTTATTATTCCTTTAGTGATAAAAGCAACTCAGTTCAGTTACAGTTACTCAATTACAAAGTAACAGTTACCAAAATTAATTGTTACACGTTACTTCCCATCCCTAAACTTAAATGTAATTGGAAGAAATGCATGATTCAAGCTAAGGAGAAAGTATAACAAAAATTAATGAAGCAAAATTAACTCTAGATTAGAAACGAATGTAAAGATTGAAATTGCAAGCTACTGAACAAAATGGTTATTTTTAAGAGCATCAGCAGACATTTATTTAAAAAAAAAAAAACCCCTCCAATGACAGTAATGATTATAGGCTGCTTATAGCATTCATAATGTGTGTTTGCTTTTAACATTTTCCACAAATACTAATAATTTAATAAAATTGAATAATATTACTTTTTCTGAGTAAGTTGTGTAATAGAATAATTAAAATCATTACATTTGTAAACTTAAAATTTTTAAGTTCTGATTAATTTGTTGAGTTGTATGTTTATTCCTTATATTTCAGATTCCACTTGTTTTGAATGGCATACGAGGCACTGGCTACTTTCTAAAACATCAAATAGCTGTAGGTGGTAATATTCCTCCGCAACTGGTTCAAGTTCTTGCAAAAGTAAGATTTAATGAAATTGTAATTGTTATAGTAAATTTGTTGAAATTAAAAAATAATGTATAAGGGTTACTTCTTATATTATTAATTGTATCATAACCAAAGTTCACTATTGTTCATAATATTTTCAAATATATATAAAAGCATACACACACTTAATTTTCAAAAGAAAGTGATTAACTACTAATTGAATATATGAAGAATTTAATTAATTTAATATCTTAATAATTAAACTACTTTACAAAGTAGAATTGTCATTACATATTTCAGATTGTCTCTTTATCAAACTAATTGAAAAGTATTTTCTCTACAGTCTATGAATCACAGTTCTAATGAGGTTAAACAACTCGTTGCCCAAGTAGCACATTTTATGGCCAAATCCTTTGATCATTGCTTGCCTGATGCAGTGCTGAAGCCATTAATTCCTATGTTAGTAAATGGCACCAAAGAGAAAAACACCATGGTAAAAGCTAATAGTGAGTTTGCTCTGGTTGCAATACTTAGGCTCAGATTAGGGGATGAAACTCAGCAGGTAAAGCATTTTATGTTTTGTTTTGTTAATAGTTAAAAACAAACGTCCCATTTTATTTAAGATATTTTTAAGAATCATTTAATATCTGTTCATGGTAATAACAAAATTCCTAGATTTCCTTTAAACTTTTTCCCCAAATAAAATATGCTATAATAAAGTGAAGAAGTACAAGGCTGCACATGATAGCTCAGGGTGCGAGAACCTTTTGTTTACTCAGGTGCAGCCTTGTATTTCTTCACTTAATTATATATATATCTGCATGCTAAACTTAAAAAATATGCTATGCTTAGATTTTTTTTTTTTTCTCTCATCCAAGTTTTCCGTATCTTTTAAGAAATGTTTTTGGAAGGAATTATATTTAAAATTAAGCTTCAAAACTATTTCAGTGATTATTGATGTTGTCAACCAAAGCCCTAGAATTAATTAATAAACAAAAATGTCACTCTTTGGGAAATCCATACATTTGAATGTAAACTTTCCAGTGACAACAACTTCAACAGAAGCTCAGTGGAAGATGAATGATCGATTCCACAAGCAAAATAGCAGATATTAAAATTAAATAACAGAATTTTAATGATAAAAACAATGATGTTCAAATTATGAAGAGATGGGGGGGGGGGGAAGGCAGATAGATTTTCAAAATCATTAAAGGTGAATATTTGAAATTTGTTCAAAAAGCAGTGATACTTGTAATATTTTTATTGATAAATAGTAGAAACTGCTTCCAGTTCTCAATGGCAGTACAGTATTGCTGTTTGCACTTCCAGATAAAACTCATGGACATGATGCTTCATTTTGTGGATCATTGACTAAACAATGTTAAAGTTCCTATTAGCAACAATATAAAAGCAATTTAAAAGTGAAAAGCTTAATTTAGGAATATTTTTTTCTTTCATATTCACATCATTTTATAATAAAAATACATAAAATATTAATAATTTACAAAAGAATTAGGATAAATAAAAAATTTAACGTGCTGTGATAATAACATGAAAATGAAAAAGCAAGAATAAGAAACAGCACTTAATTGAATCAGAAAAGCAATTTACACTCATTACCAAAAAAAACGATGCACCTAGAAGGAGTTGTTCGATTGTAATGAAATTTCGTGTGCAAAGACATTGGGACCGCCCATGCAAATGATTAAACTTTGGTGTCCAATGAATGAATAGCGAGAGCTATAGCGCAATGGAACTGCACACTCAGCAGGTGTATATAAGAAGCGATTCTCAATCTGATGGTCAAACTTTCTGTTGCATTGCGAGTTAGGATACCTTTCAACGACTGAAAAAATACCTCACTGCAGGATTCGAGCTCATTACGTGCAACTGTCAGAGTTTGAAAGAGGCCGTATCATTGGATTGAAAGAGGTAGGTTGGGCAAATCGGAGAATCGCTCGTCATTTGGGTCAAAGTGATGCGGCGATTAGAAGATGCTGGCAGGAATGGGTGGACAGTGGCAGATTTCAGCGTCATGAAGGTAGCGGTCGACCTAGGGCCACAGCAGAGCGGGACGATAGTGATTGACAGATCAGCTGTCACAGTGCCTGAATCATCGTTATCAACCATCAGACGTGCGACCCACTCACGAGTGTCCACCATGACCATTCACAGATGGCTGAGAGAGCGACATCTACGCTTGTACCGACCGCTACGCCACCTGCCACTCACGTCTGCACACTGTTGGGCCAGATCACAGTGGTGCTTGGCTCGATCCGGTTGGAATGATGCTGACTGGGGACATATAGTGTTTAGCGACGAATCCCGCTTCCAACTGTGTCCTGACGATCGTCGCAGACGTGTCTGGAGACGCCCAGGGCAGCGTGCCGATCCTGCTTTCACTATTGCACGTCACACAGGCCCTCAACCAGGAGTTATGGTCTGGGGTGCATTTCCCTTGATAGCCAGACCCCTTTGGTCATTATTAGCGGCACACTTACAGCACAGCTGTAAATCGACGACATTCTGAGACCTGTTTTGCTACCCTGGCCTTATTTTTCAGCAAGATAATGCCAGACCACTTACGGCACATGTTGCTATGACCTGTCTTGCAGCTTGTGAAACACTTCCTTGGCCAGCCAGATCCCCAGATCTCTCTCCAATCTAGCATGTCTGGGATATGATGGGAAGGCGACTGCATCCA
>JAFIDM010009631.1:97801735-97815496 GCA_023159025.1 Thereuonema tuberculata | reverse complement strand
TTTTTAGCTTAAGTTATCAAATTTACCGCAACTGTCTGCAAAGGCCAAAAATGCCTAAAACCATAACACAAAAGTGGACGCCATTTTTAAACGAAGTCAAATAAAAAAAAATAATGGTACCCATGAATAGGGGGTAACAACAGTAAAAAAATCATTTTTTTTTTTAAATGGTCGAGCAACCAGTGCTGGACTGCTTGGTATGGATTGACCCTGTTATTTTTTCATCTTTGATAATCAATCTTTCTCCTTTTTATGTGTTTCTGTAAAACCAAGGGCTAGCCTAACCCTGTATTTCCAATATCAGCCACACTACTTAACACTTTTAAACTATTTATCCATATTCTGTTCCTAATAATACTTCAAGTTCCAATTATCTATCTACGACATCATTCTTTTACGTAACCGACATCTTCAGAATTTGTTCAAATGAATTTACCACATGGCAGTGCTCACATTAATGATAAGAATCGACTTGATTCATGTTTTGTATATTTAAGTAATTTATATCAGTAAATCATGATAGACGTGAGCAAAAAATTGAGTTTTTGAAAATGGCAACTTGTCTATTAGTTACTGTTTCACTCACAAGTGGTTCTACATTAGAGTTATAGCCATTGACATTTACCAACCTCTAGCATACTACTCGGCAGTTTTGCAGGTTTTTAAATTTTATTATTTTGTTGCTGCACCTTTGTACTCATGTTGTTGAATTAGGCAGTGTAGGAGTTAAGAAAAAAAAAAAAAAAGACCAAAAATTAGATACAAAATTTTCCTTTATTTAAAACGTGCTTAAAATCCAAAAATACATTTTTTTTGGTGCATAAAATACATTTTCATTCAAAAAACAATTAAGCCAAATGTGTATATATAAATTTAGAAACAATGGTTTTAAATAAAAGTTATTGTTAAAAGTTTAAAAACAACTCAAACAAAGCTATTCTATAGTCTCAAGTACTGACTACTTGTAATGCTGATTAAATATGTCTATACAGTAGAGGATGGCAATGGACCTATGTTGGAGCACTGTGAGGAGTCACTTGCATTATCAGATTCAGTGAAGTTCAAAAGGGACGAAGTTACAGAAAATTCCGAACCCAAACTTGAAGTATCACATTCAGTCATGTCTCTACTAAAAAATAAAAATAAATAAATAAATAATAATAATAAATACAACTTTCTTTTTAATTGTTTCCCCAAAATCTCCCTTAACAATAAATTTGAATTTGTTTCTGATGTTGATGTACAAGTATATCTCAACTGAATCTTTGATACATAAAACAAATTTATTTTAATTTTAGAAAACTGCATTTCTGTTATTATCTATTGGCTGACAAAGAGTAGACAATTTCAACTTCAAAGAGGCTGATTTGTCTTGAGAATGATTTAAAAAGTAGTTAGCTAAAATCAAAAACACTAAATTCTGTTTTCTTTTTTTTTTCCTGGCCATATCTCCCTTAAGAATAACAGAATGAAAGATCGTATATGAAAACATTTGAGGTACTATCTAAAACTTCAGAAAATAAAATAAATTTGATGTAATAACAAAAATAAAAAGCTGAACTAAGTACACTATTAGAAGCAATAAATAATAAATTAAAACAGTCATTTATCACCTTATTGAGGCATTATGTGCTCAGTAAATTTAAAAAAAAAAATTAAGATTTCTGTAATTTTTATTACAAGATATTTTAATTATTTGCTACTTTAATAATTGCTCTAATAGTGCATGTACTAGTAATCATTTGTTTTTGTTTTTCTTAAAAGTGTGGATGTTGACTGCATGAGTAGGATGTTATCACTGCACTAATGCCGAGAGCAGATATACACTTAGCCTACGGGGTAGTGAACAGAAACAGACGAGACACTGTATCGTGAATGGTTCCCCAAGAGACGTGTATCCAATCATCAAATGTTTGTGCATTTGCACCAGAGATGTTGTTGCAAAGAACTTTTAGCACCTACTGTGAACCTGTAAGTGTACACCTTACTGTCATATTGTAAACATAGGGCTAATAAACATGTTGTGCATCTTACTTGTTGTCTTTAATTTCTGAACCTTGGTGTACCTTCTAGCACATCTGGGTGGCGTTTGCGGACTTACGGTACATTATGAATACGGTTTGTTTTTCTATTTCTGACCTACCTTTAAAGTTTGTACAAGGAATTTTGAATCACTCTGTACAACTACATTCTATTTTAAAATATTATTGTAAAAAAAAGAAAAAAAAAAATGCAAATAGGAAATAACATGGAAGTTGAGAGTTGCAAAAATACTATAAAAACTGCAAACTATGAGACAAATATGACAAAATTAAAGGATTTTTTTATTTTATTTTCAGACATAATAAGCAAACACTATTTACCATTTTTGTAATGAGTGAAAAAAAAAAAATAATAATGCATCTAGACATTGGATAGAAAATGTGATGAGTTTTGGAAAGCCTCCATTATGAACAGCATGAAGTACTGACCACTTGAAAGTTGCTGCTTTTACAGATAAATTAAAAAAAAAGAAGAGGGTGATGAATGGAAAGAAGAGATGTGTCAAAGTTAATCATCTTTTTTTTTTTTATCATGATGTGCGATCTTCGTATATACGAAGTTACGCGGTCTACGGAACCTAGTGACCCCCGAAGGGCGAACCCCTAGGAGAAGCCGTAGATAAACTAGGGAACAGATACTGGGGGTGGTTTCCCGTTGCCTTCCCCCAGGACGCCATTAAGGAATGACGTCCGACCAGAGAGAAAGTGAAGAAGAGGTTGGCCAACACAGGAAAGGAAATTGAAACAGCCATGCCCTTGCCGGGATTCGAACCCAGGAACTGGCGCACTGGACGCCACGGCTGGCCGCCGCCGAGACCGCACGACCACGCCATCACGGCCTAATCATCTTTACTATTGTTTAAAGTTCTTTTGAATTTGTCCTCAGATTTGCCATCATCTTTGCAAACAGGATCTCAGAAAAATAAGTAGCATGACCAAGAGATTTCTTAAAAGATGTTTTTAACTTTGCTGTTGGTAGTCTGATGGAGGAGATTCTGTAAATTGTTAAAAATACAGTACAGTGCAGTGAACTGAGCTTATGGGTCTGAAGCAATTTAAAAAGGTACAATGCCTTATCAGTTAATAATCTGAATCTCTCCTTCAAATGTGAAACATGTAATAGTTTTACAGAATATAAGTTCTTCTAGCTTTCTAGGCAGGAAGATGGGAGTTGGGCAGCAAGCAAGCTGTTCTTGTGTCAAAACCAACTGCCTTCGGAATTAGCCCCAGTACCACACTCTGTTGAACTTTGTGTACTTTGGTGTGTGTATGTGTAGGAGGCAAGGGGGTCTGGTGTTTGAACATGTCTCAGCCAACTGGGACAGGTTTGAAGTGATTTCAGCCAGAGAAAATAAGTATGTTATTAAGAAGCAGTACATGATGGACATGTCTCGACCTAAGACATTTGGAGCCACCTGCAAGCTGGTGGCTGCAGGAGAAATTTTTCCCTAGCAATTTCACTCTTCGCATAATTTCAGGAGCCCCTGGAAGGTTTTGCGAGGCTCAGTTTTTCCAGGGACCTGTTCAGAGGACATTTTGATGTTTTTATACCCTCTGAAGATCTAGCTGGTATTCATGCATCACACCCTCCTACTCAGTCATCTTAAAAAAAAATAGACGATGTCGAAAGTGTTGAGCCAGATCCACTGATTCCATACTTAGGAAATAACAAGAATTTATATGTTTGCTAATATAAATTATTTTGTAAGGGAACCAATGCAAAATATATTAGATATAAAGAAGATGTTGCTTGTAATCAGCAGCCTTATTTTTGGTTTACAATTTGTACATTTCTCTTTTGTTCTAATGCAAATACTCCACTTTGCTTTCAACACTTGTATTTCTTAGTATTCTAAGAAATTATAATACCAAGGTAATCATAACTCAAGGGTACTGATATACAATTTCATGGATGAATTAATAATTTTACTTTTTATTTTTATAAGAAAATATGAAGTATTTTAAAGTGCAGTTGTTCCATTAATAATTTCAATTAACAATCTAGTAAATGTGAAAAGTATACTGAAAAAGATGAGAATGTCTAAAATACCATGCAAAGTACATGAAAAATTAAGATTTAAGAAATACCTGGCTGTCAAATCACAACTCATAGTATCTTGCTGGGACTGAAGTGCAGATAAGTTGCCCTGAAAACTCAAAACCTGGCATGTCTGATCATGTACAGATGCTAAGTATATGGTCCCATCAGCCCAAGCTGGTCCAAGATATCGAGGCCCTGGCAGTTCTAGACATGCACGATTGTATTTACTAGAAAAAGACAATTTTTTTAATGGGATAGAACAACAAGTGATATATTACAGTAAAGTATTTTATATTATATATTTTATACAGTATTTTATACAAAATATGACAACATTTAAGACACTTATATGGGCAAAAGCATCATAATTTAATACTCATTTCAGTTTGCAGCACAGCACTTGAAGCGGCGGAACCATACATTCCATCACAAACAACTGCTAAAACTTCCTCATGTAAGAAACACTATTCTTATATCAGTGTGCACACTAACACAAAAACAGGGTTCGCTGAAGGTCTAATTCCAAAACAAGGTGTTAATGTATGAAAGGATGTCGTATTCAAATGATTTGAAGAGCCATGATCTCATAGAAAACTTTGATCAATCCAAGAGGCAAGATGCAAAATGAGAATCTTTTGACAATCACTTAAATCCTTTCATTGCTTGTTTTAATATTGGATTTCCATACTCATTAGGCATTATTACTTTGATTTGAATCGAAGAAACAACAAGGGCTGTCAGCTATACACTCTTTGGGGAGTCCTTATTGTGTGTTTGAGAATATTTTGATTGTCCTCATTAAACAATCTGGCCAAATCAATTTTGAATTCCTATCGTTAATTTAGAGTTCAATTTCATTTGTTTTATTTCCACAAATCAAACCTTGGTTTGGCCAATTCATTTTCCAAAATAGGCTCTTTTATTAACATTTTGCACAAAATACTGATTCGGATAAATCCCATTTCTCAGAAAAGCAGCAATATTCAAACTATTTGCAAATCAGTCGAGGCCCTTTTGACCTCAACGTTCTTTGTAGTCCTGCAACATTCACTGTGAAGATAAATAAAAAAACAAAACACATAAAACAGTTTTTCTTTTATTTAAAGTGTTTCGATTTCATTTTCAAGGAAAAAGTACAGGGTGTCTACAAAATCTGAATAAAAAAATTCCCTGATTTTTCCCTGATTTCACGAACAATTTCTTAAAAATTCCCTGATCATAAGAGAAAAATTCCCTGATTTTAACTACTTGGTAACTATTTACTATTTTATCTAAGTGTAATAAAAGAATAAGCAAAAAATTCTATAAAAACAGTAATGATGAAATACTTAAAAAAAAAGAGAGAAATAAAAAATTATAAATTAATGAGTTTACAATATCTTACCTTTTAAAAGATTTATTGCAACAATATACACAAAATTAAACTCAACGGAATTCAAGATTCATTGTAATGTACAGCATGATACTGGTTATTTAATTTTTTGAAAGCTTTATCGCAGCAATTTCATTTTCAATCATTTCAGATTCCTTTTGTGCTGCTTCTAAGATTTTAATTTTTTTGTCATTAAGCCTTTTCAGTTCAAGTTCAGCCTCTCTTTTTCTTTTAACAGCTACTGCCAATTCTTGATTTTCTTTCTTTTTTTGTTCCATTGCCTCGGAATACTTAGCTCTTGCATTTCTTACATCAAGGATCATCTTCTTAGTAATTTCAATGTTATTTATGCCACCTTTAGACAATACACTATCATAAATGGATCTTCTGGCAATGATAGTTTCTTCTTTGATATTCTGCTCTAAAGTATCTTTGTTTATAGAAAAACCTTTTTCTAAGCTTGCATTGCCATGCGACAATACCATGACTAACTATCACTGTCATAGCTACAGGTGCTCCATTTTCTTCAGCAGATATCAAACTACACCAGAAATTATCAATACGTGCAGTCGATCTTTTATACATCTTAACTTTGAGATATTTTCTGGCTGTGAACATATTTGTTTTAATTGATTCTTAGCTTTCTCAGCTAAAGTGCATGATATCCAGTTTTTTTCAGAAAGAATTACCAACAGACTTGATAATCTACATGAAAATATATTTTCATTTATAGCTATTTTAGGGTCAAAACAGGACACTGCTTTAGTCAGCTTGTAAATAAGGGGAGATTTACTTTGGAGTTTCAGTAAACATTGAATCAATATGCATCTACAGTCAACTTTAAATTCAGCTATTTGCAAATCAGATGCTTTCGCCTTTTTCAAATTGCTTTGAGCAGATAAACCAATATCTATTTGTTTAACTGGCAGAAAATTTGATTTGTCCTCCACGTCTATGCTTGTAATATTTTTGCTTAATGCCTCTTTTTTAAGAAAGCGCTGCATGAATTTTAGTGACAAATTACTTAGGTCAGAATAAAGAAATGGTATTAAGGTAGCATCTGTTTGGTACTCCCTTAAGAACATTTCAAAATCGGAAGCAACTAAATGAAAAAAAGCAAGCTTTGCTGGTAAGAGAGAATCATAAATAGCACTTTTAACTTCCTTATAACTTTTTGAATTTGGAGCCATTTTGTCCTTCTCTATTCCTTCTATAAACTTCCTTAGCAATGGGATAAGCTGCAATGATCGTTCTGTTACACCAGTGTTCTCAACCCACCTAACAAAGCAAAACTTTTTTGGAAATATTTGTGAATTTGTATATTCCGTAAATAATGTTCTTCTTGCTGGGGAATCTTTGAACAAGTAATATAAAGCTCGATGAAACTCCATAATCTTCCAGTCCGTAACTGACACTCCTGTTTTGAAAGCTATGTTCAATGCATGTAGTCCACATGAACCAATATTCAGTACTTCAGCATCTTCCTTAGTTTCCTTTAAAGAGCACGAAAGTTCTTTAAAAAACTTTTGATTTACGTTAGGCCCATCCATCGAGATTTGTAGAAGTTTCTTCAAATCCAGAGGTTTAGTAGCCTCAACAAACGAATTCACCAAATCAGTTGCACGAGTGCGTCCAAGAAAGGTTGAGTTCAAATATCTTGTTTTTACTTCATTTGTCTTTGTACACCAATATCTAATATTCCTCGTAGTAAGTTTCGGTTTCAGTTTCAGTGGGGGGGAATATAGTACAGGATATGACGTCACTATTCAACACCATTAGACCGGCCGGCGGGAAAGAGGGGATCGACGTGACGCGTGACCTTGAATGCTCCCTTAAGATAAAAGCTCGCGCTTGGCAAAACATCATAAATTTCCCTGATTTTAAGTAATAATTGCAAAATTCCCTGATAATTCCCTGATTTTTTCCAGAATAACAAAATTCCCTGATAATTCCCTGATTCCCTGATTTCCCTGATTCTGTAGACACCCTGAAGTAAACTTAAGTAATTTTTGATACTGTAACACATTCTTTGGTCTCTGATATTCTGATTATCAGATCAACAGTCAGTTCCTATATTTCTGTGCCTTTTTTTCTATGTCTATATGTTTGTGCAAAAAGAGGCTGATGTCATTACCAACATCTATTAAAACACTGTGCTAGTGTGAATCAATAAATTATCTTACCTTATGAAGTTATTAATATTTATTTATTGTGAACTGGATATAAATATATTAAAGTAAAATGCAGGATGATTTTATAAATAGCAGATATTTGTTCATGAAATGGCAATGAATGATACACAGTATGCATTTAGCAATTTAGTAACATGGTGTCTTCCTCGCCATCATGATTGTTTCAATAACATTGCAAAGAAAACAGTTTGAATGTTCACAGTCTGAACAAATTGTATCAAATGTTTATTGAAAACTTTGGAATCCTTTGCAGTCTATTTGTTCTATTATTAAACTGACCAGTACTTTCATGGTAGTAACTTCTTGCACAATGTTCAACTGAGAAGCAAAACAAAATGCAATGGGTACCCATTTTGTTCTTCCTGGCCCTTTGACCTACCCTACCTTGTTTTTCACACCCGATACATGAATTTTATTTCTGAAGTGAAATTCCTGCTGCATCCAGTTATTCAAATTCTGATCTGCCAAATCTTACTCTTAGAATTATATCGATTTCACCCACTGAAGATGCAATCATAATACTACACTAGTGGCCGAGTGCACCAAACCTCAATTAACTTTGATGGCTGCATTGTGAACGTAGCTAAAATTACTGGGGGGTGCTGCTCCAGAAAAATTTTAGCCTTTGTTTTAAAATTGTGTGAAAGGAAACAAACATGTATAAAAAGAAATTTATCAAGTTTATGAATAAATTTTCTTTTTATATATGTTTGTTTCCTTTCACACAATTTTAAAACAAAGGCTAAAATTTTTCTGGAGCAGCACCCCTTACTAATTTTAGCTACGTCCACACTGCAGCCATCAAAGTTAACTTAGGTTTGGTGCACTCGGCCATAGGTCTTGTACTAATTGACTGAGAAGATACAATTTTAATGAAATGACAACATTTAAGGATTATTAAACAATAGCAAGGTGGATGCTACAAAAATGAAATCTGGATTAACTCAGGTCTTTCCAAAAACAAGTAGTATGATTATTCAAGTACATTCTAACAAATGAGCAAAAAAAATCCATTCATTTTTCAAACAATTTATATTACGGCCGACCGTAATTCATTAAAAAGCATAAAAAAATTAAAATTAACATTTTCTATTAGGTTTACAATTTGTTATAACTAATTTGTTGTTTAGAATGCTAAGTTTTTTAAGTTTAAAGAATTTAAACTTCCAACATAAAACTCATTTTTAAAAATATTACTCATCAATCTGTTAATATTAAATATATAAATTCATGAAATGCAATTACGTAATTTAAGCCACCAAAAGAACTAAAATATTTACTTTTTATACTGATTTTAAACTCCCAAGTTGATTTTAAAATTCAAATAAATGCCGAATTCATATTGTCCATTTGCAATACTTGATTCATTACTTTAGCACTGACAAAGTTATTAAAATTGTGATTTATGCAGAAACATTCACAAAAGTGTATGGAGAAAGCATCAGTTTCATCCCCTGATTATTAACAGTAAGACTGATTCTTCCTATTTTGCTAATGAATTAGTAGACAGTGTAAGATTACTGTTTTTCCTTTGTTAGTCATTTAACTGCCTGTAAGTAGGGGCATGAGTTTTTAGTATTATGAATTTGAAAATTTAGCATTTCAGTTTTTAGCAGTTTCAACTGAAATTTTAGCGTTTTATAGCATTTACTAAAAAAATGGCTTGCTTTTTTTTTTTAATGATTATGTTATGAGTCAACAAAGTTAAAAAGAAACAATTAGCTAGGCACATAAAAGAATAGTTTTCACTCAATAGACATACTTATTAGAAATTACAGGCAGAAATATATTTTCACATTAAATAAATTACCTATTGTATATGTATAGGCCTATATCATTGTACACTACAAGGTGGCCAGGAAGTTCCCGTAACCCGGATTACGTTATTATTGTATTACATTATTTTGCTATTACAAATACTATCAGTAAGTAACTGTTGATAGTGAATCTCTTGTCGAAACTCCTTTATTCTTTTCACGAACAACATTTAGATTGAGACTAAAACAGAATACAGATGTAAACAGATGAATTTATTTCTTGTTGAGTCCAGACGCACTTTCTGATGATGATGATAGCCTATGTTACAAATGCTTTAAGAATGCAATGATGATAACTTGTTTTCTATTAGCTTTTGATTTTTAAAGACAAATCTTTAAGGAATTAAAAACTTTTAAGATTTGAAGTAAAGAAACTATGGGAAGCGATTTCTTGGAAGAAAAAGTGGTTCGTATATGTATTGGATGCACCCTACCAACAATCAAATTTCCTATACAGATATATATAAGTGATATACAGGTCGTTTACAATATAAAGAGAAGAATCATAATATAATAATATAATAGGGGATATGGGAACTATGTACAGTCAAAAGATGAAACAGTACTTGGAAACAGCTTGTTCATTTGCATACAGGAATAGATATACCTAAAAAAAAAGCATGTTATATGATGCCACTGACTCACTTTTCATGGTTGTACGCCAGTCATTTATAAGTAGTCCTTACTTCGAGAAAACCCTCTCACAATTTGCAGTGCTCGTTGGGAATCACATGTAAGAGCACAATATTGAACTTTAAACACTCATCTCATGTTCTGCCACATATTTCCAATTAGATTTAATTTGTGAGATCAACACTGTCCATGAACCATTTGGATTCAATTACAGTCATATCAAGTGATTGGCTGATTTACAGAAGTTGACCTGTGTGAGGGGTCAAACACAGCGGATTCCAAGAAAACAAGATAACACTCTTCTTTTTACATGATCTCTTAACAACATAATTTAAGCCGAAGAGAACCATATGGGAAATAAAATAAAAACATGTTTATTTATTTTTTTCAAAAAATCGCTTTATGTCACTCTAAGAATTTTTGCTGGAAATGAGAGATTTTCCTTTGTATCTCTAACTTGAAACCACACTAATTACATAGGAAACCTCTGAAAATGCCAAGAAAATGAAAAATGTGCAATTCCAAAGCTTATCGCAAAAAGCTTTTGCTCAATGCAAAAAACTCGTGTCTCTACCTATAAGGCTAAAAGGTTATGATGTCAAAGTTTAACTTGTCCAATGCTACAAAAAAATCCTATTACAAACTGGTGCATTTTACAGTTCCACCTGATTTTATATTCATAAGTTTCACATCAATATAATCTCATGAATGTTATGCAATTGTGGCAATTCTTTGTATAAATTATGAAAAAAAAATAAAATAGTAATACTCACCTGTTCTTCATGTTACTAGGAATTTCACAAACTTCAACTGAATTGAAATGGGTAACAAACAAATATGGTGATCGAAATGCTAGAAAAGAAAACCACAATTGGTTATTGTTAATAGTACAATTCTGACTACATTTTATTATTAGCAATATAAAAAAAAAAAAACTAATTTCACTATCATTTTAATTTAATCCATGCTGATGCTGAAATTAATTATAATTTTTGGGCTTTCAAAGCAAAACACGAGACATACAAAAGACCAAACAAAGTTAGGTACAGACAATATGAGATGATAATCAAATTTAGTCAACATTCCGACAAGATACAATTGTTTAAAAAATATGTAAAAGAAGATGCACTTATTTACAAAATTAATAAAGTTAAAATTCAGCATCCTTATAAATTTAGGTCACTAACTGAGAACCATATGAGTGATATGAATGGTATGTGTGTTTGTCTATTACTTGATGTTCTGGATTTCATCTTTGGCAGGGATCAGGGATACCCCTTCCCTCCCATTTGTTTCTCCTTCTTATAGAGGGCTGGGATCATTAGCCTTATCAAATAGAGACTTGGGTTCTTCCCCAAGGATAAAAGAGAAGATGATATCAATCTGGCTTTCTAACAGTCTTATTGGTTATACATATTTAAAGCCAATACCTCAGTTCCCCCAAGAGCAAGGATCATTTAATAGGATTTTCAATTATCAAAGGGTAAAAAAATATCTCTCACTAAAGTCTACAGGCAATGGCAAACATGTTCTGTCGATTTAGTCATCAGCATTTTAATTCCATATTTATTAAGTTTTCCAAGTGCAAAGACATAGAAATCTGATCCAAAGAGAAAATGAGCAATTTAAGCATGTATCTCAATGAAAACTGCCAACAATAATCTTCACCTGATAGCCTATGCATCTGATTGCCATCTATTTAGGTTTAAATTTTCCCTGGAAATTCCAAAGAAAAACTTAAATAGAACAATGTCATAAATATGATTAGAAATGACAGATGAAGAAGGAAATGCTTTCAGGCACAATTTATGGTTAGAATGTATGAAACTTCATCATAGAAATTCTAAAATGTGTAATTAAAAATATGAGGGGCAGTCAAATTAGTTTACTATTTTTTGTTTTTGAAAGTTATTTAGTAGGAAAAAAAGTGGAAATTACAGAGAAAGAAGCCACAAGCACTCTTGAAGGCATAATCACTTTTCAAAGCTTTTCAGCCACCATCCTTTTTTTACAGTATTTTTTTTTTCCATCCTTGAATCTCAATGAAAACTGCCAACAATAATCTTCACCTGATAGTGTGAAAGTCGGTCTTTCTTCTTTAGCCATTTTGTTACAGTGGGTTTTAGGTGCCTCATCATCTGCAAAACAATGTCCACAAAGGCTTTAAAAGTGTCCAAAGAGATGGAAGTTTGATGGTGGAACATCAAGACTGTACAATGGGTGTGGCAAGATAGTCCATTTAAAATTTGCGTTTTCAATGGTGAGTGCTCTGGTGCGAGACCTGACAATATTGTGCAGAAGCATAATATCAGGACGGTTTGTTGATGGACAAATTCAACTAATATAACATCTCAACTTCGTTAAAGTTTAAATGTAGCGATGAGAGTTTATTGTGGTACCATAAAACTACACATTTATAGTCCTAGAATCCAACTATGGTCCAAATGCCCCTTCAAACAAAAATGCATTTAACACTATTACTAGTGACATCCAGTTGACATGAATTGTACTGAGGTTAGTTATTTTGTGATGCAGTTATTTCCAGGAATAGAACAGAAGATAGCGCCACTTGTTTTGAAAGAAGTCGTTGACTTCAGACAACGAGTTTCTGCCTGTCATATCATCTGAAAACTTTTATTCAGAAATATTACTTTGAAAGACACTGAACTATTGGTGCTGTAATGTTATTGTTATGTTTTAGATAGTTAGATTTAGAATTATGTTAATTTCGAGATTTATGGCAAGAAATTTTGTACTTTAATTTCAACTGTAGTCCAAACGATTTATTGGACCATTCTTGAAAACGAGGTTGGTTCGTAGACTGGTTTCTTAATTTATTGTTGCCAGTTCTACATAAAGAAGGGAAAAAACTGATCATAGGTTACAATTTGAGCTCTGATATAAGTCTTGAGGTCCTGAAAGCATGTGAGGAGCATAATATTGCTTTTGTGGCTCTTCTGCCGAATAGCACCCAATTGACTCGGCCTTGTTGATCAGAGTAAGAATGAAGGTTGAAAGAAGAGGCTTAACATTGTGGCAGGAATTACAGAAAATGACTTTACCTTCCACTTCAAAGGACAGGAAGAACAAACCAAGAAAGAAAAAGCTGCAATCTGATAGTAAAAGTGGAGCTGGGGAATTTGAATTTCATATGCCTTAGTCCTCTCTGAATCTTTCTGAGGAACTAAATGAAGATGTTCCAATAGAAAGAAGAGATTCCATTGAATGGCCATGACTACATTCCAAAACCAGGCAACTTCGTAGTAGTTGAATATGAAAGCAAATCCTGGCCAGGGAAAGTCAAGTTAGCCCAAAACGATGGAGCATATGTCAACTGTATGGCATGCTATGGCCTTCTTGGAAATGGCCAGAAAAGAGGATTGCATCTTCTACTCAAATAAGGATATTAAATTCCCAATAATCCAACATTGAAAATAAGCACAAAGCAGGCGTTACATCGTACGTCAGAGCTGGAAGATAGAAAAAAAAAGATAAGATAGTTATGGGAAAAACCATAAAACTATCTGTCCCTATTTTCATTTAATGGCTGTCTATGGTATGTATTGAAAAAATTACAATTTAGGATAAAAGTTCACTGCTTTTTGTTTGCATACAACATTTTTTTTTTTTTTTACAAGCGAATGTCAGGCTGTCATATACTTGC
>JAFIDM010009631.1:97782350-97794044 GCA_023159025.1 Thereuonema tuberculata | reverse complement strand
CTGCACTTAAAAGCACATACTCCAAGCATTTAACACTTTGGGGTCTTTGCACATAGGTCTTTGGGGTCTTTGCACATACGAGCGGCTATAGATTCCCTAAATTTACGTTGCTTGGTAAATCTACGAGCACGACTTTCCCATTGCTTTGTTTTTCTTTTGAAGGTGTTTATGCAACCCAGCACGAATGCATGTATACTATTGTAGTTAAAAAAATCCACCAATAGATGGCATTTGCTGTCAGTAATATCTCGCGAAATCCCGACGGAAATATAGCGATGTGCCACCATTTGTCTTGGAAACCAGTGTATAATTTTTTCAAAGCATTTCAAAATGGCTCACTTTTATATTATTTTTAATATAATTACCACAATATAAAATATAATTTTACTTTGTTTAGTAACATTTTTTTTTTCTGTTTTGTCATATTCTGTAATTTTTTCCTAATAGGGATGTAATGTAAAACTTTTCCTTCGCCTTAGTTTTTACCCTTTCTTTGTAACTAAATTTCTTATAATACTTACAATAAAATTTAATATACAATTTTGAAGACAAAGATTAGCTCTTTATCACTGATCCAAAGTATTTTTCCAATTATGATTGTGTTCGTGACACTTTGAAAACGTGAGAAAATAGCAAGACCTTTGGGGAAAAGCAGGGGCACAAAGGGTACGATGCCAAAGTGTTGAATCTAAAAAACTTCATTTTTACTTATTTCAATTATATTATGGTAGTGATAATTTTAATCGCCACTGCCTATAGAATGATAATAATACATGAAAAATATTATTTAAAAAGCTATAATAAATAATAGACGTTTTATATCTAACCTTCCACTATAAGATTTTTTAAATCAATTTCAAAAAATTTGTCAGCACCAACTATAATAGAATATTTTGCAAAGTGAATACAACTGCAAGGTTCTGCTGTCATCAGCTCCTGAAGAAAAAAAAAAAAAGATATTTTTTTATATCTACATTGATGAAAACTTAAGTAAAATTTATTTCAATTTTTTCTAATATCAAAACCTTTTTACTCAAATATTATTTTTACTACTTAACATTTATCTCATGTAATTTTATAATTCCCTAATATCAAAGTAGATTGTTTCTGTTTGCACCATTTTTGGGTTACCTCCTTTACTTCAGCATCCCCCTGGAAGCAACAGTAATAATTGGAAGACATACAATGAATATCCTACTCCCAGGACACATTAACTATTATACTAATGTGGAAATCTAACAAAGATAAAAAATTTCAGCTTTTTGATCATGACACAAACATTTATCAAAAATGTTCATCCTTCATGATGCTGATCTAGACATTTTATATGTGAAGGCTTGGCATGCAGTTATTGATTTATACCTTTTCCATATACAGTGTTACCTCCGAATAACGGACAGTCACGGGACTGCAAGTTTTTTCCGTTATTGGGAGGTGTCCGCTATTGGGGAGGACTGTCTTTTTTTCATTTTTTAGCTTATAGCAAGTCATTTAATGAAAAATTACGTACAATCTTAATTAAATTTCTGCAATTATCATTGCAATATGAGAGAATGTGAACAGTTGCAAATTATTTACTATATTCCTTTTTAAATTAGTGCTAATCCGTTTGTCTTACTTAAAATAATGATAAAATTAATTACAGTACAAAATTAATTTCTAGCCATCCATTCGATGCCTTAAACGTGTCCAATCCTAAAGTTTGACCGAATTCTCTGGCTTTTTCTTGAAGGAAAACACCGCTTATAGGAATGTTCTTTGCACGAGCAAAGCGGAACCATTTTATCACCATTTCGTCGATTTTGCTTGTTTCAGTTTTACGAAACTTCAAATTCTTCAAATTTTCGTTTGAATTCACCATCCACATTTTTCTAATCTCATCTTTGTCCTTCAAAAGTTCACTTACCTGAGTTTTTCCAACTTTAAAAACGTTCAGCAAGACAACGCACACTTAGCTTTTCTTTTTCAGCAACTTCAAGAACATCAATTTTTTCTTTCAGTGCCAATCTCTTCCTTTTTGACACCATTTTAATTCGCACTAAATTTAATCAACACCTTTGTAGGATAGCTTTACGAGGGACTGATATTTACAAAGCAACTGCAGTGAAAAAAAGGGCCTCAGATTCGTGCATTGAATCATGAGACACACATACAATGTATCAATGTATGGGACACCGATGTAAATACAACCATGATGTGTTTGTCGAAGTAACTGTCCGCTATTCAGAGTGTCCGCTATTCGGAGTGGATAACATGGAATGTCCTATTGTAAGGGACTGGGACCCGCAATAATGTCCGCTAATTAGAGGTGTCCGCTATTCGGAGTGTCCGTTAAAGGAGGTTACACTGTATATGTAAGATGCCCTATCCAATAACACTAGAGATGTCTTGGACACACTGAATATTATGAATATCATTTGTTACTGTACATCTCTCACCATATAATATTCTCTGGAATAATAGTTCTTATTCAAACTTTCACATCCAATGTATTGCTTAATTTGCAATCAAAATCTTACATCTATCTATCTATCTCACTCCCCTATGTAATATTGTATCAAATTATATACTGCTATCAAATTACACACAAAGGTTGTGCCAAAAGTATTCAGCAGCATTAGGTGAACAGCAAATGTAACAATATTAATAAAGCAACAAATCCCTGATATAATGTAACATTTGAGGGTATAAAAAAAAAAAAAAAACCAACTATGATAAATGTAAAGATTACATTATGTCGAGGAAATGAAATTTTGCTTGTTTTTAAAAACAGTTTCATAGTTTATTTTTGTACTATTGTAATGCTTTAAACATTAAAGCAGCAATTTTTTGTAATTCTTTAATCAGCTTAGAAATGGAAATTACATGAAAAACCAGGCATTCAATGACAATCTTAAAATTAAAGAAAATTTTTTTTTTTTTTTCAAGGGTGTTGATTAAAACAAACAATGACTACAGGTTTTGCTAATATTTATACTAATCATTGACAAGTACAAAATCAATGTTAAACTTCTTCACATTACAACATTCACAACTGAAAAATTTGGCAATATTCATCAAACTAGAAGAGTAGCATCTTAATAACAAATAGTTTATTTTTTTTATGCACTTTCAACAAAAATTAGGTTGGAGGAACAAAATTTAATATCGTAATTATTTCACAATAAATTACTCATTGATGAGTTTTCTTTGAAATTGAACTGGTTGTTCAATTTTGTAAGCAGCTTTTTTTAATAATGCAGGTGGCATCACAATTGATGGTCTTTATTCATTGAAGCCCTTTGATTTCATAAACACTCGTTTCTATTGGAATAACAATCCTTTTATTACTGCATAGCACAATGTTATAATATTTAAATCTTTGTTCTACTCCTTTCATTAATTTGTTTATAACCATTAATGGAAATATAGGTAAGATTAAACAATGATTGAGTAATTTTCAAAAAACAAAAATCTCTTTTCCTTATTAGATTTTCAATTTGTTAATTTTCATTGTTGAAAAGTCATTTGCATTACAAGAAAAGAATTATAATGCTTCTGATTTTGGGTTTAGAATGAAACATTTTTAAGTTTTCATGAAATTAAAATGTGTTATGGAACTGCTTATCTGTCAATTATCTTATGTTGCATTTACTAATGTTACTATCCTTTTTTTTTTTTTTTTGGCTGCATATTAGTTTATTTTCTTTAAGCTAGTTTCCAAAAGCAGCACTACACTTTATATAGAAGACTGAGAATTTAGAAACCTAATCTTTACAGCTATTTTTCTAAACTGATTGATGTAGTTTAATAATTTCACAAAAGTCTTTAGGTAGTAATGATTTAAGAATGTACAACAAATACATTATCTGCTTTCCTTTTTACATTTATAAAATATGTTGCATTATAACAATATCTAACCTTGTGCATTTCAAAAGCTTTTGAAATTGGACTCCACTTCATAATGCTGATTTTATCAGAAGTAGCAGCACACAGAAAGGCAGAATTTGCAGAGTAGTTAGTTGAAAACAGATGGCATGCCTGAAGATTTTCAATCATCCTAGAAGTCAGTTTTTTATTTCCAGAGCCTTCTATTACACTTCGTACAGCATTCAGCTCAAGTTGACAAAGCTGACGATCATCACCTGAAACACAATGGTATAAATTAACATTTTAGTTAAAAAAACTTTGCACAGTATCCATCTTCTTTAATTGTTCTGCTATTATTAGGATTATACAATATTTTTAGCTATGCAATCAATGTTGCTAAAGATATATCAACAGAGACCATGAGAAGAAAAATATCTGTAAATCCAAGTTGCAAAATGAGACAACATTAAACAATCTGAGTGAAAAATTTCTTCAAACATAACAATAAAGAAAATGCCTTCATGAATCATATAAAAAAAATAAAAAAAAATAGGTTGACAATAAAGGTTGAAGATTAATGAAAAGCTTGTCATGGCACACTTTGTTCATAAATCACATTCATTTGTTTGATTTTAAAACTAAGTCTTGGTTTCTTTTTCTTTATTTTAATAATCAATCTACCCCCCCACACACTATTTATGATGTTTAATCAAAATGATGCTTTGCAGTTTATGATTCTTTAATATCAAAAACTTCCATTTTTTTTGCAATTTTTTTGTTTTCACTTCTATGTCATGTTTCCATGGGAACTTATTACTATTATGAGTCTGTGCCAAAATTAATTTGGCAGGAAAGTGTGCCAACCAATCTTGTGATTATTTTTTTTTAATACATGTACTAAAAATAGTTTTTTATCAAGTATTGTTGTATTCATTGATTTATGCACATTTACTAAATCTATGAGGAGGACAAAGAAAAAATAATCCTGGATGGATATCGTCTATCTGTACAATGAATCCACCTTCATTGTACTTCTGTTCTTCTAATTGCACCTCGACAACCAAGCTAGCAGACTCCTTGGACACATTCAAATGATAGTTAGTCTGATAAGACAGAGTGCTAACTTTTTCTTTTTTTTTTTCCCCTGTTGCCTCTTACAGTTATTAACTCCTTTAATAACCTGGCACCAGAGGCTCCGTCTAGAGTGGTGCCATGCCAGTGAGACATGGACTGCTCTCATACAGTCGGGTATTGTGCTTAGTGATGAGTCTCGCTTCTGCCTTACAGCAGATTATTATTGTATCCACATCTGGAGGACGACTGGACAGCCTTAAATCCTGGCAATATTGTCAAGAGCCACACTGCCATTGTAGCTGGTATAATGGTGTGGAAAACTATTTATGTTAGCAGATCCTCTCTCATAGTGATATGGGGAACTTTCAATGCAAAGTGATGCATGCAGAAGATCCTGCAACCCATCGTTGACTTGCTTGAATATTAAGTAAAACCCTTTGCAACTCTACACTGTTACTACATTTTTGAACAATCAAGCATAGCAAGACTGTCAAAACTTTAATAGCACCAAGCTAAATCTCTATTCCCTTTACTTTTTTTTTTTAATTTTAGTGGGGCATGAACTTATGCAGATTTGAACTAAATGATTTTATATTCATTCTTCATTTTCTTTTAAATATTGAAAGGGAAATTTTGCTTCTGCTTGTTTTTCATCTAAATTTCCAGAATTGATTTATTTATTATTTATTAGTTTATTCCAATGAATCTCCAATAGCAGTATATTTATCTATTACTGAAGAAACATTTTTTCAGTTTGCTTCATATTTTTATAAATCAGAAAATATTACATCTTATTGAATTTAGTCTTTTTGTTAGCATTATTTTACCACTTTTTTTTTATTATTATACATCCAAACTGCTAATAAGTAATCAAAATTCTAATTACTATAAATATTTTTATAATTACTGTTTAATGATTTGACTTGCAAGGAAAAAAAACAACAAGTAGCATTCTAATTTATTTGAATCTAATTAAAATACACTATGACAAAAAAAATCTAAGCACTATAAAGGAAGTGACCAATTTGACAAACTCCATATACAACTATCGTCCTATTAAACATGCAAATGATTAGAGCTTAACTGTCCAAAAAAAAAGAAAAACACCATCACTCCATGACTCACAATAAAAGTGCCCATTTTGTGCTCCAATTAAGGGCCACAGAATCTTACTAGACACAATCTGCTTCATGGAACTTAGGCATTCACATCAGTTAACCATCCGTAATACCTCAACGACATGTTTGAAGACTATGAGAGCAATTGCAGAACTTCGAGAGAGGCAGCATCATGGGGCTGCAAGAAGCTGACTGGTCATTCAGATGAACCGCTGACCATCTGGGTTGTAATTATACTTCCATGGGAAGGTAATGGAATCGATGGTAGCGTGAGGGCACTCATTTACATCACAAACACTCTGATTGGCCCAACAGTACCACTGCTACAGACATTTGGTTTGTTGTGAGGCAAGCCCAAACTGCTCTTACAATTTCGCTCTTCACCATCCACTCTTCTAGAGATGCAGCATCCTGTATACTGCAACTAATATCTAGCTGCACCATTGCTACATGAATTGCAGATGTTGAGCTTTATTTCCATCACCCCTTACCAAGCCTGCCTTTAATGATCCAGCACTGCAGGCTTCGTCTAGAGTGGTGTTGTACCCGAGAGAATGATCTGCTCTAGAATGGTCTCGTGTTGTGTTTAGTGATGAATTTGGCTTCTGTCTTGCAGCAGATGATCACTGCATTCACATATGGAGAAGGACTGGGCAGGTTCAAATCCTGGCAATACTGTCGAGAGATACACAAGCCATTGTATAGCTGGTGTAATGGTGTGGAAAGCAATTTCTTGTCTGAGCAGATCCTCTATCATAGTGATATGTGCAGATCTTGCAACATGTTGTTTTGCCCTTCGTGTCATGCCTACCAACAGGATAATGCACATCACACTGCACACATTTGCATTACAACCGCATCCACCATCGAACATCCAGGAATTTGGAGCAGCAGTTGCAGCAAGTTTGGTGTGATCTGCCAAAAGACATCAGGATTTTGTTTCACTCCATGGCATACAGTATATCAGCATGCATAGCAGCCAAAGGCGGTTCAACACAGCACTGATAATGTAACAAAGATGCTGCTATTGTTCAATAAAAATGTTTTTTTCACTGTGAAATTTGAATCTATTCCAATTCTCATCATCTAAATAGCACTTAAAATATTTCATTCAAGTTGGAAGTTTCCTTCATGGTGCTTCGATTTCTTTTGTCAGAATTTTTTATTTGATTTTGATGCTTGTGGAAATCCTTGAAGATTTGGTCCATGTTTCTTGGATATCACAATTTTATACTTCAAAACTTTATAATATATATTAGCTTAAAGTATCTGGCTTTGTCCGGAAAGGGGTGGTAAGAGGGTGGGTGAATCCTGGTTCTTCCCTTCTCCACAACCCTATCACATCAAACCTTCCCCAATTGCTCCAATTGTCGCTGAAAAATATTTGTGTAGTTCCCATTGTCGCCACAAGGTCCTTTATGTGGCCTATTTCAGAGATTTCACCCCTTTTCACCCCCTTCGGGATGGTTAACCTGATTCCAAGGTAGTCTATATTTTCCGCAGGATGGTAGAGTTTCTATGCAAAATTTGGTTCCAATCAGTCAAACTGTGTAAAATTGTAGAGAGAACATACAAACTTTGACACTCATATATATGTACAGATTTTTTTTTTTTAAATAAATATTAAAAGAGCCCTCTCATTTTTTAATTGATGGATGTGCAGATTATCAACATTTTTCAATGGATTCATATTAATTTTATTACTGTCTTCAGATAAAAAAATTACAAATGACATTATCAAGCTTTATAAGAAGCTTTTATTTACAAAGAAAAAAAAATCCCCCTCTTAGTGTTTTGCTATCTTAAATTTCCTAATTTTATTAGGAATACAAATGGTTACATAATTATTTATCAAAATATTGTCCATCCCTAGCCACAACTTTTTCCCATCTTCCTGGCAGCATACGGATTCTGCGTCGAAAAAACTGCTCATCTTTTGAGTCGATCCAATTTTTGGCTTCTTCATAAGAACGGATGTGCTGCTCAGCCAAGCCTTGTCATCAATCAGAATAGGTGGTATTCAGAAGGGGCTATGTCTGGAGAATACGGCGGGTGGGGTAGGACGTCTCATTTCAGTGTTTCCAGGTAAGTTTTCAGAACTTGAGCAACATGTGGCCGGGCGTTGTTGTGCAGCAAAATCACTTTATCCTGTCTCTGCTCATAATCCGGCCGCTTTCCCTTCAACGCTCGGCTCAAACACATTAGTTGTGTTCAGAAGTGAGCTCCTGTGATGGTTTCACCCAGTTGCAGCAGTTCATAATACACCATGCCGAGCTGATCCCACCCCCACACACAGCATGATTTTTGAGCCATGGATGTTTGGTTTGGCTTCATTGTTGATGAATTGCCACGGTATACCCATGATTTTTTTCACCATGGATTATCGTAATGGATTCACTTCTCACCCCAATTTAATGCAATTTTTTGTCATTGTAGCAGCTGTTCGCACGTGAATACATGCCGTTCGATGGTTCTTGGCTTCAACTCGTATGGCACCCAATTTCCTTGCTTTTGCATCAATCCCAAGGTTTACAAACGATGTGAAATGGCCTGTTGAGTCACACCCAATGAATCTGCAAGTGCTTGTTGCGTTTGACTCTTCGTCCCTATGAATCTTTGTCCAGTAATGCCTCCAATTCTGCGTCTTCAAACTTTTTCACAGGTCTGGGAAGCTCCTTGTCTTCCATGCCGAAATCACCCATTTTGTAGAGTTGAAACCATTCGCGACACGCTCTTTCACTAATAGCAGCCTCGCCCTAAGTTTCTACAAACATTCAACGCAACTCAGCCACAGATTTTTTTGAATTGAAGACAAAAAGCAAAGCTTCCCACAAATGATGCTTATTTGGCTCAAACTTCAACAAATCTCCACACAAAAAAAGGATATGACATCGATAAAAATTCACAAATCTAATGATAAGAGTTGTTGACAGATGCCTAACCTATGTGACGTTTCTGATCTGCCATTTCTGACCAGCATTTAATGCTAGTGCCATCTATTGGGAATCTATTGGAAATATCTGTACATATATATATTTTCCATTTGAACTCCTCATATAATAAATGCACCAATGTAACATAATACATTACCTTCAATAAGCAAAATAAGATTCAATTCCTCTAACAGACCAATTTGAAAAACACTGTCAAATCCATTCAATTTTGAACTTGGTTTGTACTGCTTTCTGAAAAGCTCTACAGCAAATAAACCTTCTTCAGCTCCAAGCAATAAAATCTAGGAAAAAATTAAAATACATATCAAATAAACTTAAATAAGATATTACAAAAAAAAAAAAGTAACAAAGCATCTCAACTAAGTTATCTATTTACTTGAGATAAGTAGATGTTTAAGGTGTTTTTAATAACCAACATGTATCATACAGGATGGCCCAAAACAAATAGTACTGAAACACTTTGCCGCACCCCTCGAGTGGAATGCTTCAGAACCATGACTTCGCGTGCTGTGGCTGTTACTGAACATGTGATAATGGTGCTGACAACAGAGGAAAAGGTGTTTATTGTGGATCAATATAATTGTTCATATGAATTAGGCCATAATAATGGTCCAAGTATACAGCGAGTGAAGGTGTTGTTTGCGCAGCAGTTCTGCAAACCTGCACCCAGCAACAGCGTCATCCTAGTAGTGATGAACAAGTTTAAATGAATCGGTAGTGTATTTACGCAGCACCAAGGATGTACAGGGCATCCCAGAACTGTAACAACCAATGACAATCAAGGACCTGTACTGGATCAAGTGTTGCAGTCGCCATGGCGTAGATCAATGGAAAACAGCCTCGAAGCTTGGCATGTCACGAACATCCTTACAAAGAAACTTGAAGGGTCTCCGAGTGTTCTCCTACACCATCCAGACTGCACATTGGCTCAGGGAGGGTGATAAAGGAGGTCCAAACACTGTACTGTGCCTGTGTTCTCGTCACGACCTATGAAATCCCGAAGTTCATGAATAACATTTGGTTCTCTGATGAGGTGCATATTCATGTTACAGGTTACATTAATCGATGATCGAATAAGTTAATAGGCTTTGCCTGTCTCGATATTGTGTAGGAATGTCCACTGCATTCGGAGAAAATAACCATTTGGTGTGCAGTATCAGGGTACGGCGTCGTTGGTCCCCACTTCATTGAGGAAGATGGGGTTCCGATGACACAAACCAACATTGCTACATGAACACATGCCTACTCCCATTCATCAATGACCTTCGTGCCTTCTGCCGAGGGAGGAATATTCGCTTTGCAGATCAATTGTTCTAACAAGACGGCGCAACCTGCCACACAATACGGATGTGCAGAGACTTTCTCATTAACACCTTTCATGTAAATGTCATCTCTTGGTTCACAGACTTTCCGTATTCATTACAATCGCCAGACCTTACTCCTCCCGATGCATACATTTGGGGAATGCTTAAGGAACATGTCTTCCATGCACATCCCACCGATATTGCCGAACTCAAGAGACAATTCTTTCTGACTTCTACGAAATTCAGCAGCCACTATTTTGGGATATGTTACAAAAGTTAGTGAGCTGCTACAAACTTTGTCAGGGAGGGGGCCCACTTGGAACATATCATTTGCAGATATCAAACTCTATAACTTCACTGGCAGAACTGAAACCATGATGTTTGTGTTCAGTTCTGTTTGTTTTGGGCCATCCTGTATATGTAATTAATTATTGGCATCTCAAAAATTAGTATCATTCATTGGTTGTTCAAATTACAGGATTTCCTATATGAATATTTCTATTAATTAAATGTAAATTTGATGAAATTTCAATGACATCTGTAAATGTTTCCCTACTTTCTATAAATCTCAGCCAACAAATTCCAAATATTACTGAACATTAAGTTTCTTGGCAGCAACAACTGCAATATTTTAGATAGTTATTTTAATTTTATCCCAATAATGGTATTCTAATGAACAAATTAAAATAGCTAATTCAATAAGTAGTAGGTTCTGGCCAAAATTCTGTTAAAATTGATTCAGTATTCATTTTTTAACAGAATCTATAGGAAGTTTGCATTGATTAACTGCTAAGTTTTCAGCTTTCAAAGTTGATTAGAATTTGAAATATGACCATCCTAAGTCCATCTACACCAAAAATCAACAGGGATCTTGCTTTTGAAAGCCCAAACTTCCACTAATTTTCAGCTTCCTAACATAAATAGCTTTTGATCAAAGATGATGGATGGAGACTAAATTTTTGTCTGAAACCTGCATTCTAAGCTTATTTATTCTATCCCATTTTTTTTCTACAATGCATATTTAAGTGGTGTTCTGAATATCAGATCAAAGCTGTAATAGCCTTTGGCAGCTATTTTGTATCACACAGGATATTAAAGAACTGAAGATATGGTTTTTATGGACTGTAAGAATTTGAATTTTGGAAAAGGATATTTTGCCATAAATTTGTATTACATGCAAATTGCACTAAAAAATTGTGTAAGATTGGTTGTTATTAAGATAATATTTACCTTGTCTGTTAACTGCATAGCACAATTAACATCAAGTGCCTCATCACCAGTTACTTCCAAAATAATTGTATCTAGCAATTTCTAGAACAGTAAATATAAATATTTGCATTATTAACCATGTTCAAAACCCGAGGAAAAGACAATCAATATATACATATGAATGAA
>JAFIDM010009631.1:97760890-97782340 GCA_023159025.1 Thereuonema tuberculata | reverse complement strand
TAAATATTAATATAACTTATATTTAATTTAATATATGCATCAGCAAACCATATACTTACAAATATTAAATTAATTTTATTAAAAAAAATAAGTTTCAAATAGGCAATATTATAAATACAAATATATATAATACACAAATGCATATTTACATGACTAAACATAAAAAGTGATAAATAACAATAAATTGATGCTTTTATTTAACAAAACTAAATAGACCAAAACTAGGATTATTTTCAAGCTTGTTTTCAAGGAAAAAATTTTTTTTTAAAATCTGACAATTCCTAGAGCATTCAAATATTCACAAGTAATATTAAAACAAATTCAGGATAAATTCTTTAGAAAATTATGCCTTTCTTCAATGATATTCATATAATATAGAACACAAGTCAAAAGTGTCCATTAATGAAAAAGTTTTAATATTTTGGGTGAAAAATTTTACTTCTGATTGCAAATTTACTCTGAATGACCAAAACTGATCTTACTGCTAACAAGTTTTATTAACATAAAGTATGCTTTATATTATAATTTGGTGAAATCAAGACCCAAGTCTAGTTTGTAGCAATGACCATCTCTGATTCATTTAGAAATAGCTTCATTTGTTTCATTGTCCATTGCCTCCATAAGGTACACTGAAGTACCAGAAAATTGAGACAGTTACTTCCATTTCCAGTACCATCATCAATCCATATTAAATGGTATCTTCTGCAATTAATTGTTGGACATATAAAGTTGGATATATCTGCAATTAAGTACATATAAAGTTGGATATATCTGCTATTCGTTGTCATATAATTCCCTATGATAATGGCAACTTATCCCAATTTAAGTGACTTTGAACGAGGTGTGATAGTAGGTGCTAGAGATAGGTCATTCCATTTCCAAAATCAACATGAAACTTGGATTTACATGCAACAATTTCAAGGGTGTATCGGAACTACATCAAGGAAGACATCCAATGTTTGACACAGCTGCGACCGACAAAAAATGTTGGATGATTGTGGACAGAATTATCTGGCATGCATTGTAACATCTGACCGTTTTTCAGCTGAAAACAGAACAATTCAATGCTGGGTCCACACAAAATATCGGTGCTCAGACAGTACAATATTCTCTTGCTTCTATAGGGTATACAGCTGACAGCACACTCCAGTTCTATTGCTGACCTGACAGCACAAGGCTCTGCACCTTGCCTGGGCTCAAAAACACCACGACTGGACACAAGACATTTTGAAACACATAGCTTGATCTGACAAACCACAATTCCAATGGTTTCAGGCAGATGGACGATTACACGAGGAGAAAACCACACGAGGCAGTGGATCCCACATGCCAACAAGGGACAGTCCAAGGCAGCAGTGGCTCTGTTATGCTGTGGGATATTTTCAGCTAGCAAGCATTAGAACCCCCGGTACATCTGGAGACATCATTGATCTTGTAGGTCATTTACACCCATTCCTGTCATGCATTCACTCAGACAGGAGGGCTCTTTCATTAGAACAATGTACCATTGAACTGGTTCACATTCTCCAAATTAAGGTCGGAGAAGCATTCCTCTGAGTTTGGCATAATGAGTTGGCCCAGTCATTTGCCAGATGTGAACCCACTGAAACACTTGTGGGATGTGGTTCAACATGCCTTCAGGGTTCCAACACTGGTGAACTGTGGACCACTATGAAGGAGGCACACTATCTACATAGTACTTCTGAGAGCTTGTGGAGTTCATGCTCCATTGTGTTCCCGTGATAATCTGATCGAAAAGAGGACCTACACAGTGCTAGTTAATATTGGTAATCTGATCAAAAGGAAGACTTAAGTGATACTAGTTAATATCGGTAAATATTTGGTTAATATTCTATTTAGAATAGGCAAGGTTATCTAGAGTATAATTTTGATTGCCGATTGAGATCATTTAGTCATAAAAGTTTTGAAATAATCTATAGACATGAATCGATTATTCTAATATGGCTAATGTCATTATGATGCAAAAATCAGCTATGGTAGTTCTGTTGTCAGTTGATAAAGGCCATTCATCGTATTTGAAGTATCATATCTGACAATAAGGGAGAGAGAGGAAAGAAAAGACTAATATACCAAGAATTAATTTTACTAATTAAAATTAGTCTTCTTTTTTTTTTAATACTGTATTCATAATAGGCTAATAAGATAATGGAGGTGGAACATTTCAAGAGAATTAAAATTGGAAAAGAGAATATAAATATTATTTAATTGAATAAGATTGATAACAGCATGTGAAGTGCTGATCAATATGTGCACTTTAATTTTGTTCCAGTTTTCCTGATTCACCAGTCGCAGACTTGTAAATAGATTACATTCTATTTTCAAAGTGTGATATCTTTCCACGACTGACATTGCATCTTTACCAACATCTCCAGGATGCTACAGTAACAACTTCTTTTTGCTACCTTTTGCTAAAAATGATTTCTTTTCTGTAAATATTTTGCTTTTATTTTGGAAGTCATAAGTATTGAATTACAAAATTTGCATTTTCAACATTTATGAGCAAATTCAGAATGTGTTGAAAATGTATAGCATCACCAATTTACCTTATTACAGATTTTTTTTTTTTTTTCTGAAGCAAATTGTTTGAATACTTTTTGGCAACTGAAATATTCAAAAACAGAATAGGCATTACGTAAAAATTTCAAACTTACTGCAATTCATAGTTCAGTAGAGCCAAAATTGATTTTCAGATGCTTCAGTCAGATTTAAATAAACCTAACAATGATTAGGCAATTGTTATTTTTCTCCATTGTGACAAAAGCAAGAAACAAGGAAAAAAAAATCAGGAAATGCTTTAAATCATTTTCATTTGTTTTACTGACAAATAGGATAGTAATTCTGAGCTATTTTTAGAACTACAAATACTCACTTTCCAAAAATTGCTGCTCTGCTCTAAATCTATAGCCTGGAAGTATTGGGGATTTGCAGGGACACCCAAATGCCGAAACATCTGATAAAATCTTTAAATAGTGATAAACATCATCACTGCTTTTGACCCATCAACCATTTTGTAATGTCAAAATGATCACACCTATCTTCATTTAGGTCGTGATATAAGATGAATTCATTTATCTTTGTAACTTACAGCCAAGGATTACTTGTTCATAATGGTGAGATCACAATAAGAAACCCATGTAAGTATTTAATTTTAAAAAATAAGAAGATTCACCACTGGACAATCACAAAACTAGGAACAAAAAGTGAATTTTATTCATTTTGCATTGTGAATGCAAACATACATTAAAGTTACTAAAATAGATTTTTAATTCTAATACCCTGCAAACAACAAGCAAATCAAAGTAAAAAAGTTATTTTTTATAAGTCAGGAGGTAAAAAAAAGAAAGAAAGAAAGGAGAAGATATTATTTTATAGTAATAAAATTTAATTAGCATAAAGAGATAACATTTAGCTTTAATCAGAAATTAAGAATGTTTTGAAATTGTGAAAATAATAAAATCAAATTTGTATTATTCACTTCCCCTCCACAAACACAAATATTCAGGGTCACTTGATCAATTAATCAAGTTAATAATGGAAAATAAATATAATCAGGGGTTGAATTACTTTAAAAGACATTTATTATAAAGATATTTCAAGGGCTTTTGCAGACTTTTTAACATCAATTGAATCACAATTATTTAATCCCTAAGCTTACCACTTTTTCATTGCTATGGTATGGCAATGGTGATTCACAATGTACTGGTTCTTTTACAAATTCTATGTCTATAATTTAGACATAGAATTTTGTAGAAGAACCAGCCTTAATAATGTTTATAAGATATTTATCTTTGCTCATTCATTTGAAAATTTTAATTAAAAGTTCTAGAAGAATTTATTCAATTCCAATCATTTTATTCAAGACCTTTTCAAGACGATTCAAGTATTCAAGTACTTTCAAGGTCTTAAAAATAAAAATATTAAAAATAAATCAAGTACTTGAAAAAGTAAATGAAATTTTCAATCACAACTAACACTTGATTCTTTTAAACAGAAGCTTACATTAACAAATTTACAGTAAAGTCATAATGACTAAATACTTACGGAATTTTTATCCTTATTTAAATTTTTGCTATGTTGTTTGATTACATTTTCAAGTACAATCACCCATTTCTGTTTTTCTGTAAAATTTGGAGCCATTACATAAAAGGTCCTGAAAGAGAGCAAGCAAAATAATTAATTTTATAGTTTTATAAAATATTAAAAGATTATACGGCTGGTTTATTGAAAGTGCAATACCAAAAAAAAGGTAGACCTTATGATATAGGTCTCAATAAACCATATCACTTATTACAGAAATATATATGACAATTACATCAAAATACACTACAGGGGAAAAATGCAACACCTACAAGTTATGCAAATGTCAAGAAATGTGTGAAAGCAATAGTATATGCGAATGCATGCAAATGATTAGGTTTGAAGGCTGACTGAAGCAATTGCATAGATACAAGCTGACATCACAGATGCAGAGCAGTGGAACACAGATAAAGGCTCCCTGACTGACCAAACATTGTAGACATTATTCTGAAGATAATGTTAACAACAGTTAAGACTTTGACATCATATGCATATGCACCAATGGGTTCAACAATCAAGCAAGGATTGAGAAACGAGAGTGATCACATATGATCACGGAGCGAGAGGACTGTCATTTGTGACTTATGGCATTGTGAGAGACATTTGGATCTGCAATAAACCTGCAAAGTTATTAGTAACAGGTAACATCTTGAATATCTATCAGGCAGACAGTAAATAAGACCTTTTAAAGTTTTCATTAAAAGCCTATCATTCTGCACTGCATTTACCCCTCATATTTGTCCACATAGAAACACTTTAGTAGTGTTGCTTTAGACAGAACTGAAATGAATAGGAGTGCATACCATGGCATTTAGTTTCTCATTTTTGTCTTGGGCAATTTTAGACAACATGTTCACTGCCATCCAGGGAAAAGAAATGCCACCCAGTTTGTGTGATAGTGTCAAACAGGCCCAGCACCTGAAGTAATGCATGCATGTTAGTCAGACATCTCGATCAGAGCTAATCATAAGGGGATCTCAATCTGCCAAACATTTGCAGTCAGTGACTTTCCCATTTTTTCACCAGCACAGAACTTTTTATCAGCAAGAAAATTGCATGTCCCCAGACATCCTGCATTAGTCTACAATATCTACATGAGCAGAACGTTCAAGTACTGCCATGGCCAATATGATTGCTCAACCTTTCACCTATTCAACACATTGGATATGATGAGCTGACATCAACAACGCTCAGGAGGTGTGCCAACCACTACTGCTTAACTGGAACAGCAACTTTATGCTACTTGTCATTCTATTACTCTCAGGAGAACATTATACAGCTGTACAATAAGCCTTCCCCACTGTATTCAGGCATGCATTGCTGCACAGGGTAGTTCAACAACTTCCTAATTATATCGCTTCACTGGATTGGTATATTAGTAATTTTTCGTATTAGTTCTTGCTAAGGTAATCAACAGCAATCTCAGCATATGCTACCAGCTGCTGAAGTTTCAATAAAATGGCACCAATCCTTCTAAGTGCTGCATTTTTCCCTCCTTTTAGTATACATGTAACCCCAATGAGCTGTGGCAACAATTTTTATGTAGTATAGAACAGACCCTAGTGACACTCAATGAAGAAGGACTTGCCATACTGTCAGTATCCTGGCATGGATGTTATCTGCAGTTGCTGGTGGTGGGGTCTGACAGCTGAGGTGAGCCATCATGTCCATACATGTTTCATCAACAAAAGATCTAGGGAGCATACAGATCCGGATAGATGAAAAAAAAATTAGGCACTAAGGCCTTAAATTGTTCCACAATTTTAAGGTAACTAAGGTTTGGAATCACCCTATCAACAAGAATGAAAGCATTTCAGGTCCCTGCAATTTAAGACTCTTCCACTCAAATGTCAACCTCGCCTGCACGTGATGCACCCTGCTTCGCTGAAGAGGCTCTGACGACCGAGTATCTCCCGGGATAAGGAGATCCCCTCTGTCAAGTGCCAACAGCCTCTTTGGAGGGTGGATGAGCGGACAGACTTTAGGGCACCCTCTTGCCCTTGGAATGGGAAACCATTCCTAAAGGCGAATGAATCGTAAGGTCAACGGCGTAGGATGCGGAAGGCAATGGAAAACCACCGCATTAAAGACCCTAGTGGTATCCCTAGTTCCATTGGACAATGATCACAAGTATGGTAAGACCTGAGAAGAAATATTCCGGAGTAATATGCTCACATTCGGATCTCCGGGTGGGTACTATCCCAGGAAAACTGTGCAATGTGACAAGAAAGAGTGGGGAGGCTAAAAGGATAACAGGACTGAGAATAGGAACATGGAATGTGAGGACAATGAATAGAAAAGGGAAATTGGAAAATGTGAAGAGAGAGATGGAGAGGCATAACATTAGTATTTTAGGATTAAGTGAAGTAAGATGGGAAGGAGAAGGAGAATTTGATTCGGATGACTAAGATAATATACAAAGGGGGGAACGTAAGACAAATGGTGTAGCATTGATGTACAAGAAGAATTTAGATAACAATATAATAAAAGTTATGCCAATTAGTGATAGAGTATTGGCTATTAAGTTTTCAAGTGAGCCGACAGATACCCTCATTATTCAAGTTTACATGCCAACATCAGATGCAGAGGAAGAAGAAGTTGATAAGATAAATGAACAAATAGAGGAAGTCTATGAAGAGAATTGCAAGGGACAAGTGAGAACCATAATGATGGGAGATTGGAATAGTGTAGTGGGATGTGTAGGACGGACAAAAGTAGTTGGGGAGTACGGGCTTGGTAAACAACACGAACGAGGAGAAAAATTAGTGAATTTTTGTGAGCGTTTGGGATTTATGGATTGCCAATACTTGGTTTAAGAATCATCAGCGAATGTTATATACGTGGAAAGCACCCGGCGATATCTCAAGATATCAGATAGATTTTGTGATTGTGAACCAAAGATTTAAAAACGGTGTTAAAATGGCAAAAACCTATCCAGGAGCGGACGCCGATTCTGACCATAATCTTCTGGTAACAGAAATAAGAACACGGCTGAAGCATATTACAAAAAAAGGAAAGTTGCTAAGGAATTGGGATGTAATAAAATTGAAGAAAGGAAAAAATGAAGCGTATTCAAGATATGTTGAGGAAGAGTTGGCAAATATAAGACAGAGTGAGGTAGTAACAGAAGAATGGAGTAATATTAGAGATGCAATGCAGAAGGCTTTAGAAGAGGAGGTTGGAGTTGCACAAAAGACTAGGAACAGGAAGAAATGGATTACTGATAGCATGATAGATAAAATGGATGAAAGGAGAAGATGGAAGAATGTAAACACTGAAGAAGGAAAAACGAAATATAAGAAACTAAACAATGAACTAAGAAGATTAACTGATCAGGCAAGAAAGGAATGAATGGAGAAACACTGTGAAGAGGTGGAAATTTTAGAAAAACAAGGAAGATTGGAAGAAATGTATAAAACAGTTAAAGAATTGACAAAGAATGAGACAAAGAAAATAAGTAAGCAAGGTATGTTAAATAAATATGGGAAGATAAGTGTTGAAGAACACAAAAATATATGGAAGAACTATGTGGAAGTATTATATGATAGTAAAGCTGGACATCCTGAAATAGATCTGGAAGATGAAAGGGAATGTGAAGAAATGAATAGAGAACCAAAGATATTGAGGGAGGAAGTGGAAAAGGCAATAAAAGACCTCAAAAGGAAAGGAAAGCGATGGGATGCGACAGAATACCATCTGAGGCACTAAAGAACTTGGGAAGGGCTGCAATAGATAGATTGACAAATGTGATCAATATGATATATGATACAGGTACTTGGCCTGAAGAACTGCTTAAAACTATTTTGGTTCCGTTACCAAAGAAATGTAATGCCAAAGATTGTAAAGATTACAGGACAGTTAGTTTTATATGCCATGCTACAAAAGCAATAACAAGGATTGTATTAAAAAGAATTGAAAAGAAGATTGAGGAAAATTTGGGAGAAGATCAATTCGGTTTTAGAAAAGGAAAAGGAACTAGAGATGCCATAGGATGCTTAAGAATGATGGGAGAAAGAATGTTAGAAGTGAATAAAGACTTATTTGTTTGTTTTATTGATTGGGAAAAGGCATTCGATAAGGTTAATTGGTATGTACTACTGAGAATTTTAAAAGAAATGGGCATTGATTGGAAGGATAGAAGACTAATAAAAGAGATGTATTGTAGGCAGGTAGTGACTGTAAAAGTAGGAGATGATGAGACTGAAGAGATGGGTATTGGAAGAGGAGTTAGACAAGGGTGTTGTCTTTCACCAATGCTTTTTAATGTGTATGCAGAGCAACTCACTGCGAAAGCTTTAGATAAAGCAAGAGGTGTTGTGATAGGAGGAGAAAGATTGAAAACCATTAAATATGCAGATGATCAAGCAGTGTTGGCAGAATCAGAAGAAGAGTTACAGAAAATAATGGACAGTATAGTAACAGTTGGGAAAGACTTTGGAATGAACTTAAATGTGGGAAAAACCAAGGTGATGAGAATAAGCAGGCAAGAAGGTAATGTTAATATATCCTTAGAGGGAAAGATTATACAACAAGTAAAGGCTTTTAAATATTTGGGAAGTCTGGTGAAATGGGATGGAAGTTGTACTGAAGAAATAAGAAGTAGAATAGCAATGGGTAAAGGAGCATTTCAAAAGGTAATAGCATTGTTAACAGCACAAGGCATTTCAATAGAATTAAGGAAAAGGTTTGCTAAATGTTTTGTTTGGAGTGTGGTGTTATATGGTTGTGAATCATGGACTATTTAAAAAGAAGGAAGAGAGATTTCTAGAAAGTTTTGAAATGTGGCTCTGGAGAAGAATGTTAAAAGTGAAATGGTCGGATCGAGTAAAGAACGAGGACGTTTTAAAAAGGATAGGTGAAAAAAGGAAATTGTTAGAAACCATACGCAAGAGAAAAGCATCTTGGTTAGGACATGCGCTACGAAGAAATTGTCTACAACAAAGAATAATAGAAGGAAAAGTGGAAGGAAAGAGAGGAAGAAGGATTGGAATGCTGGATGATGTTAAAAGAGGAAGAAAGTATGAACAATTAAAGAAAGATGCACAGGATAGAAGAAAATGGAGAGCGTCCAATCAGTTACACCAGAGAGAGAGAGAGAGCAATTTAAGGCGAGAATTTCATCTAATAGCACTGTAGATAAGGCTATCTTTCACTTGATATAGTACGCTATACTGCAAAGAATCAACAATTCATCTGTGACAAATAGTTTAATGCTCAGCAGTTGGTGCAGAAATGGTTACATCAATCCACTTTTTATTAGTATTACATTTTCAACAATAGATTTATAATAAAATATTCTGAAAGTAAGATAGTTAGAGAGATTCTAAACATTTTATTTTTATGTAAGACTTTGCAATAAATGCTTCACGTTTGTGATTTAACAAAATCAGGCTACATTTACATGTTTGTTACACTGGCCCCTAGCCGTACAGCAATTGTTTAAACTGCGGATTTGGATATACTGCGAGCCTTACTGTCCAACACTGTTGTTGGAAAAAATTCCGAGAAAAATTTAACTTTTTTTTGCAAACTTTGAACTACAGGAGGCTTCTTCATTGAAATGACTCAGTACTTACGAGAGGGAAAAGGCAGGTTTTTTTGGAAATCCTGGGACCTTTGCTCTCCTATCAAGTTGAGAAGCAAAAAGGATGTTTAGCAAACAAAGAAATTCCTGCAAAAAATTATTGCATGGAATCACAGAATAGTGTGTGGTAAATATCGCAAATCTGGCAGGACTTCAACTGCATTTACAGGGTTGTTAACATTAAAGTTTCTCTACATAGAGGGCTTTGGAGTACGTTCTAAGGCTCTAAATGGAAAGAAATTTGGACAACAGGTACTTGAAACAATGCGCTCGTCGTTTATTGAAAAAAAAAAAAAAAAAAAAAGTATAAAAAATAGCCGATAGATGGAACTGTAGCAATAGCTAACCATAATTAACAAAAACAATAACCATATGTTACTCTAAAAACAAATAATGCAGATATTGTAAAAAGTAACACAAGAACTAAAGAAAGACAAGAAGCTATTCCGTCAAATTCGACTAATTTAAAGTTCCGCAACACGTGTCACGGGCAGGGAAAAGAGTTTTATCAATGACCATATGTCGCCTCTGATTGGAGGGTAGCATCACGGTTATACATATTATTTGCTTAATGTTGACTTGCAGCTCTATAAAAGAAAAGAAAGCTCTTCAAAAGCATTAGATGCTTACCGGCACTTCGTAAGCAATGCCAACGTTGCAGGAAAAAGCACTATTGGTAAATTTGTTCTATCAGAACAATAACAATGCAGCTGTTAGAGAATCTGGAATATCTCACATTCTGGCGTCAGAAGCATGTAAGGGCGTGGACCAATGTCTGCTCGTGCTGTCCACAAAATGATTACAAAATTTGAAGCAACAGGTAGAGGTCAAAAACGAAAGAACTGATATATAAATAACGATTACAAGAAATGTAGTAGAATATATACACTGATGTCCTTAAATTAAGGGGTCTTGCAAAATGAACTATTCTCGTTGTCTAGTTGGGACCAAACTTGGTAGGGAGGTGCAGAAGGTCTTCCTAATACCATTCCCACACAAAAAGTAAAGGTGGCAACACTACCTTTAACAGAAGAAATAAAAATGTCCGAAATGTCATTGCAATAGAAGCACCTGGAGTACTATCCAGGTGTTTGTGGAAGGTATAAAAAGCGTTCAGTAGGCTGTATAGTTCCCCCCCCCCCATCGCACAGCTACACAAGCAATGCAACATGCTGGCATACTGCACATCAGAGTATCAAGCAAACTTTGTGGGATTGCATCCCACTCTTCACCCAATGCTATCCTCATCTCGGGTATCATTTATGGTAGTGGAATATATCCAGCAACACATCTTCCGAGAGCATCCCATGCATGTTCAATTGGATTCAGGTCCGGGGAACGTGCAGGCCACTCCAAACGATGGATGTCTTCATGCTGGAGGTATTCGTCCACCAGACAAGCCCGATGTGGACAGGCGTTGTTGTCAATGAACAGAAACTCTGGACCAGCAGCACCCCTGAAAAGTCACACATGTTGGTGAAGGACATTGTCCCGGTACAACTGGACAGTTACGGATCCTATCTCGAAGATGTTCAGTGGTGTATGAGAGCCCAGCATAATGCCTGCCCACACCATCACACCACCACCCCTGTACCGGTCGTGTTCGACGATGTTGGCAAGATTGGCCTTAGTTCCTTGCTCCCTGGAAACATCTACATTAGTGAGAGATGACATTGGTCAACACGTACAATGAATGACACTTCCACTTGTGACTGGTCTGCCTCAAGACGTCTATCTCTTTCCCTGATGTTTGCAGGGTGATACAGTGTGCCAACATCTCGAATCACTGCTCAGACTGAACTTACTCTAATCAATAAAGAGTATATTACCCTATTGTGCTGTGATCTACTCCTTGTGCTTGTTGCATCAATGTAAACAGCGTCTCCATTGGCCAGGCTTTAATGGGACACAGCAAACTGGCTGATGGACAAACAGTCGAGCTTGGCATAGTAGTCTGGCCACAGTCATCACTGGTTATTCTTTTGCGTGGACAACCACCACTGGTCCTTCGAACAGCAGTACCTGTTGTTTTGAAGGCCCTCCATGCACACAATACAATGCTGTGGACGATACCAAACTTTTCAGTCACACTCCTCCTACTTCACCCTTCCTTGAGCTTTCCAATTATGCGATCTCGGGTGAAGTCATCCAGATATTGTCTATTGGCCATGTCGTTGTCTGTATCACAGTATGAAACCAATCAAATGTCTACAACACTTATACTTACCTTTCGTTAACTTTGCACATACCTGCTGAACTGTTGCTTTTATTCATGTCTGTGCTACCACATGACTCCTGTCGTAACAATTCAAAAATTTACAGGTGCATCAGCTGTCTACTGCACGCCCACAGCTATGCAACTCACCACAGGTTGTTTCATTTGATTTTGGGGGTGAAACCTTCACAATTAATGTCGGTCCCTAAGTTTTCCACTCCATATATAAACAACAAATTCTCCTTTAGGAAAATTTTGCATTTTCAGATAGTGTAATTAAAACAGAAAACCGCAGTGAGAATTATTAAGGTTTTATGCATACACAGCATATGGTGAATGTTCAAAAATGCCCATGTTACTACTGGATGAAGAATCTTTGAAATCTAAAACTGAAGATTCACCTTCAGGAAATCATTATGTTCAATTGAACGATTTTTGTGCCTTTAGCAGTGAATTAAGGAAGTAGCAAATCCAACTCGGCAATTAGTACTAGTAAAAAGAATGAGTAAATTACAGTGACTTTATGTACAAAGAAATTAGTGGATGGAAATTTAAAAATATCAATCATTGGAAACCACAAGCACAGCACTCAGCACAAACCAATCATACTCAGTTTCTATATCATTAAATACATTAAATACACTGTTCAGCCAAAAATGTGTGCAATATTTGGAACAACATGCTTATTCAATCACATTCAAAAGCAGCCATTAATAGGGAGAAGATTATTTTATCTGCTATAGAATGCAAGATCAAACGGATGAAATGAACTTTCTTTCAGGATTAAAATGTATTTGGTAACGACGTAAATGGCATATTGCTGCACAACTAACAAACAAATACTTGTCTGTGTCCCACAATAATACTTTTATGAAATACATATCTCATTTAAAAGGTAGTTCAATGATATATTTACCTGCCAGGCCAACATGTAGTTTTGGGTTGCACTTCTAATTTAATGATGTATGGAAGATCACTTTTGGCAGTTGTCATCAGATCAGTTGGAGTTACAGCACTATGAAGAAGAACTTCACAGTTGTTTGGACAAAGTTCTAATTCCTCATTTGGAATTTCACTCTCAGCATTTTCCTTATCAAAAATTAGCAGTTTTGTTCCACTTAATTTCAGATACCTTTCATCCCAACTTTGTTTTCCATTTCTGAAAGAAATTAAAGAAAATTTTAATAGAACAATTAATTAATGATTTAATTAGATCTATGCAAGATTCTTTTTTGACAATAACTAAATAAATAGCTTTCAATATTTTTAATTATTAAAGCAGTTTAAAAGTATTTATTAACATTGAAATAGAAAAGGATTATATTTATTTATCCACAACAATCTAATGACATAAAACAAGTTTATGGAATTACTTTTTTCACTATGAAGTGCAAAATTATGTAAGCTGTTTTAAAAGAAATTTCTTTTCTATGAATTTACTGCAATCGTACATCAATGTTAAGGCCCCCCCCCCCTTTCAAAACTTACCATTTTTTTCTCCCCCCCCCCCCCCCCCACACACACACAATTTAGTAATAGCAAAATGCAAGATGATATATAATACATTAGTTTCCTGACAGTACTGATTTCCTGTTTATAATAGTAATTCAAAAATTATTCGGAAATCCAGAAATATTGTTTTCTTGGCAGCCACGAAATTTTTCTTCAGATTCCTCCTGCTAGGTCTTTCAATTGGGCATATGCTCAGTGTCCATGAAATACTATAACATTGTAGAAAGAATGAATCATGATTTATGTAGTGATTTAGGATATATCAAAAATGAGTATAATATTTCCTTTAAAGAAAGAAAAATGACCAGATCTATCAAAACAGCATCTTTCACTGGAAGTATATTTAATTTTAATCAAATCAAAGCCTGGACCAAATTAGGGATTTGCATGTGCAATGACTATCAATTCAACACACCGGAAACAGTAATCCATTATCTTCTATCAATGAGAATCAATTGTTTCAAATGCCAATGAGTTTTGTGACTTGTGTCAAATTTCTCCACATGGATCAAATTTCAGATGCATAACATGGGACAACCAGTTTGCCATTTTCATCAGTGGGTCAAGGACTCATGGCCTACTTGGCGATCACATCTCATCACAGACTGATAGAACCTTTCAAATATTGTCCATAAGAAAGAGGAGTTGTTTGTTGTTTTAGGGTGTTTCATCTCTAACTCGGATTATCCAAATGTAGCTCTTGGTCAATTTTGGTCCTTTAATTGAAAATGGACATAACATAGTGGTCCATTGTTCACCGACAGCCAGGGACAGCACAGTAGATCTATAGTTAAAACTGGCCTTTAAAGTAACAATAATGTAATCTTTAATAATATGTTTCATATATTTTAAAAATCTATGATAATTAATAGAATATTGCTGGTGTAAAAAACTGCTAACTGGGAGAATTTTTTTTTATTATTATTATTTCAGCATTGCGATGTTAAATGCTCCTGGGTAAGGGGATTTGGATACAGTAGAAACACAGTCCTGGCTAATGTTCGCCACACTCTCTGGCTACACCACCTGGCTCTTAGGGGTTCAGGGCGATGATTACTGGCTACGGGAGGGTTGTTTCTCCACAATCTGGTCAAGGGCGGCTTGCACTACACGGGGTATTGGGGCGTCTGTCTATTTCTTTGTGGAGAGCTTCTCTTTCAGGCTCGTTGACTTTCCAAGTCCGAATGTTGACTATTGCAGTCTCTTTCCCGGCTACGACGGCTGGTCAAATCCGGGAACCAGTTCACTTCTCCCGGCAAGGTGGGCTGCTTACACAGAGAGAACTTCCTTTCTTCTCCCGTCAAGGTGGGCTGCTTACACGGAGAGAACTTCCTTTCTTCTCCCGTCAAGGTGGGATGCTTACATGGAGAGAACTTCCTTTCTTCTCCCGTCAAGGTGAGCTGCTTACACGGAGAGAACTTCCTTTCTTCTCCCAGCAAGGTGGGCTGCTTACATGGCGAGAACTTCCTTTCTTCACCCGGCAAGGAGGGCCTGTCGTGGAGACTAACTTCTGGACTGGTGGAGGCTGCCGCTGTGGCTCTCAGCCTCGATCTTACTGCCTCTTCCTGTCAGGAGCTCATTTTTATGCCCTGGTGAGAGGCAGAGGGATGTCCAGTGGACATCTCCCATTTCTTCTCTGGTGGAGTAGTTTCACGCTAAGAGGGGAAATTACCACTTTTCTTCTGATGGCTTTTTCACAAGGCAACAATAGTATATTTTTTTTTTTTTTTTTTTTGGGGGGGGGGGGGGGGGGTCTCATGAACCTTTATGATCATTAAGAGTTATCCTTCTTACCTATAGCTTTCAGACATGCTGGGTATGTTAACATGCAAGACCCAAAATAACCATTAAAAAACAATCAATCAATGCATTTTCAATGTTTTTGTTAGTTAGAAAACCCCTTCAGTAATTTTATCAAGAGTTTTACTATGAATCCTCATGTGGCAAACAGTGCCTGAAGGATAAAATAACAAAACTCTATAGCACTCTGATAACACTGGCTATCTACAATCCACGGTATACATTAAGATCCACAGTATATTATTAAGTATAGAATAGATCCATGCATAGATAATATAATTTCAGTTTCTAACCTTCAAAAAGTCCTTTCATATAAAACTAATATTAAGGGTTATTGTCTTAAGTGGGAAATTAACTTATATGTTAAAAAACTTTACTCTTCTTCCTGGTTTACTTTTTTTCCAGAAGAGATAATCATTTGGACCATATTGTAACTACCTACCTTGTTATTTTAACCCAGCCTTGAGGTTGTATACTTGATTTATCAAATGAACTATCAGTTCTTTTGCGAAGAGAGCGACGGAAATGCTGTACTAGTTCATTAGGCAATCCACAAGTGCTTGGCAATGATGCAGAGCATTTTGGATGGGCAACTACACAACATTCTGGGGAAAAAAAAAACAACAACTTAAAATTAATCAAATAGTAGGCTGAGGAAAAGATAGTAAAATACTATATTTGTTTCAAAATTTGGGTAGGTATATTAAATATATGTGGGCCTGGTAGCCGAGTGGGTAAGGGCGCTTGGCTGCGGGTTGGAGGTGGCGGGTTCGGTTCCCAGCCTCGGCGGAGGGTGGGAATTTTTCCACGCTTCTTTCTCCTCCAAATGGATTCTAGGGTCTACCCACCCCTCTGTAGAATGGGTACCGGGTTTCATTCCTGGGAGTTTAAGGCTGGCGGGCGTCGGGCTGACCTCCCGACCTCAATCTAGTCCCATTGGTCTCGAAACGCTGGGAGCCTTACCTCCCGTGCTCCCATGGGCCTGCATGACTTGTTTATGGGATTGCTTAACTTTTTTTTTTTTTTTATATTAAATATATAAAATACACTCTACATATGCACATACATTTGAAGAAAAATTCAAATTTTTCTTAAGATCAAAATGTCTTACTTCATATGTAATTACAAAAAATGCGTAATGTGCAATTATGAAAGAACTCAAGATTTTTTCTTTTCTTTTCTTTAATGGTTTTGTTTATAGCTTTTCACTGTATTAATATAAGACTGAAATTACTACTGATAACAGTATTTGTATAAAATTCAGCTTTCAAAAACTGCTATTTTTATTGGGATGTCCAATAAGTTCTGGCTCATAATGGGGAATTCATATAGTTTGACAAGATTTCCTTCAAGTGTGATATTAATCTGAACTGGCCACTCAAAAAGTCAACCTCACGTCCTCGTCGTAGGTGGCGGGCAACATCATAGGCTCTAGTTAAGAACTATAGATAGCTAACGAGGCTCTGGTCCCCGAATCTAAGGTGTAAGGCATAGTGCCGATGGATGTATGGCACTACAGGGTAAATTAGTGTCATGAATGATCCCTGTAGGTTGCCTGGCGACACCCACAGTATTAAAACTGCCTAAAGCAGTGCCTTCCAGGCAAATATGGGGATATATGCCTGGTGACTGTCTTTATTCCCCAGTTACATAAACTTTATGGAAAACAATACAAAAGAAAAAAAACCCTACTGTCGAGGACCCTCAGAGGAACTCGAGCGGAAATGAAACACAAGGGAGCAATGGGACCTTGGAAATCAAACAAACTTAAGAGGTAACAATTAGTGGAGACTCTCAGGAAAAGAATATTACTTCAGGTTTCCAACACATGAACCTGGAAAAGCGAAAACTTTCTGAGGCTCAGCATAAAAAACTGAAGATACTTAGGCAAAGAGAAGCTAAAACCGGGGACTCTGAAGTACCAGGTAATGCTTCTACAAAGCAGGTAGCTACCAAGAGTGGGACCGGTAAAAGGCCCATCTCTGAGGATAGCAATCCCTCTCCTAGGGGTAAACCTGCTAAAATATCAAAGGGCCCTTCAAACCCTGTATCCTACAAGGACATTGCATCCGCCATCAAAATGGCAATTGTCCCTGTAAACTTTCCCAAAAGTAAATTAACAGAGGGAGAAGCCAATGTCATTGAAAATGACAGATTTTCGGGGAGATTGATAAAATCACACTCGGAAGGCTAATCCTCAGTTCGAGGAAAGTAGATTTCTAGGGAGTTATCTGAGAATAACATGCACTAGTAAATCTACTAAATGGTTAGAAAGTCTTTATAAAGACTAATAAATACAAAGTTATGGAAGTGAAAGACCTTCCAAAAACAATAAAAGTCTTACAAGGAGAGGTCATAGGTTGTATGTTTTAGAAATTGATACCCTTTTGGGAGACGAAAGTACTCATGAAGTACTTCAAAAATATACCAGGTTTTAGGGTCCAACACTCAAGCGTTTTGGAGATATTTGATGATTTTTGGAGTGTTTTTCGTGTTTATGCTTAAAAGCTTCCTGTGTGATAATCGAAACAGGAAGTTCGGCGGTGGCTGAAGTGGTAACGTGTTGGCTTGGAAAGCGAAAGGTTGCTGGTTCGAGTCAGCTACCTGACAAATTTTTTTTTTTCTTTTAAAAAAACCTTTTTTTAATCCATGTCTTACATGCTAATTCAGTTTCTTTTCTTCTTTTTTTCTTTTTTTAATTTTTCTTTTCTTTTTTTAAATTTTCTAAATTTTGAAAAGGCGCCTGTTGAAAAGACAGACAAGGAAGAAGTAATAATGGGATAAAAATTATTTTTATTAATTGTAAATTTCAAATAGTAAGCTTAGAATTTTTCTCTCTTTCTTCAATTACTTCCAATTTTAATAATAATAAAAAAGACAAAGAAAAGAGGACAATTTTGTTGTTACTATATATATATGTATATTATTAGATTTTATTTTTCTAAACAGAGAGTAACTTAAATTAGAAAAGTTAACAGATTTATATATTTTTAATTTTATTTTTATTTCTGCTTACTAGAAAAAACACGAAAAAGAAATAAAGAAGCAAAAGCAAAAATTTGAAAATAAAAAAAAAAAAATTAAAAAAAAAAAAGAAAAGAAATTGCATTAACATATAAGACATGGATTAAAAAAAAAAATTTGTCATGTAGCTGACTCGAACCAGCAACCTTTTGCTTGCCGAGCCAACACGTTACCACTTCAGCCACCGCCGAACTTCCTGTTTCGACAATCACACAGGAAGCTTTTAAGCATAAACACGAAAAACACTCCAAAAATCATCAAATATCTCCAAAACGCTTGAGTGTTGGACCCTAAAACCTGGTATATTTTTGAAGTACTTCATGAGTACTTTCGTCTCCCAAAAGGGCATCAATTTCTAAAACATACAACCTATGACCTCTCCTTGTTAGTATGGATCCCAGGCTCACCGCAGCTAGAGGTCCAAACTATCATTAAACAACTTGAGATACAGAACCAGGGACTAAATCCCAGGGAATGGAGGCTCATTAGTCGTAGAATTGAAGCCAAAGGACAAAAACTGGTCTTTGGTATTGACGAAACATCTGCTAAGAAATTAGCAGAGTTAGAATATAAGCCTCATCACCAGGGTTACTTTTAATATCCTGGGGAAAAAAGAAAAAAGAGGCAAACATCGAGGAGAATACAGGGATGGACCTTGACAATCCAAAACCTGGTATCTCCACTAAACCTTGAATAACTTTTTTTTTTTTTTAATTTAAATAATGAAGATTATTCAAGTAAATCTACAGCACAGCAAGGCAACAACTGCTACACTACGCAAATTCATTTTGGAAGAAGCTGTAGACATCGTCCTCATCCAGGAACCTTGGTGTTACAAGGATAAAGTAAGAGGATTAGGAAATATTGGGGGTACTATTATTGCATGTTCTAACAATAAACCACGTACTTGTATATTTATTAAAAAGAATATTAAGTATTTTACTCTAACTGAATATTACACCACTGAAAAAAACAGAGGGATATTATATTTACCAGTGCTTATTTCCCTTATGATTCACCTGAACCTCCACCTGCTGAGGAGTTTGTTAAACTTGTTAACATGGTGAGGGATAAAAAGGAAGAACTCATCACTGGTATTGACGCCAATGCGCACCACATTATTTGGGGGAGCAAAGACATTAATATCAGAGGTGAAAAACTTATAGAATTTAATAATCACTTCAGATTTTCAAATTCTTAACAATGGTAACACTCCTACGTTTTTTAATAAAATTAGAGAGGAAGTTATTGACATTACCTTAGGTGCTCCTTTTGTTAGTACCAAAGGGAAAAACTGGCATGTATCTAATGAGATGACTTTTTCAGATCTTAAATACATTTGCTTTACCTTAGAATCAAGTTATCCTATAACTAATTTCTACAGAAACCCTAAAAATACTAACTGGGAACCTTATAAAGATGACCTTAAGAATAGTATTAGGTTTTGCCCACGACGGATCAAATCAGTTGAAGATAGAGATAACTGTTGACTATGTACAACAATCTATTATCTCTTCATATAATGTGAATTGTCCCGAGATAAAGCTCAAAAAACCTAGACATGTTTCTTGGTGGGATCAAGAGCTGACTAATCTCAGAACACTCACTAGAAAGCTGTTTAATGCAGCTAAAAGAAACGGTGAATGGGATGTTTATAAACAATCACTCACTGAATATAATAGAGCTTTGAGAAAAGCAAAACGAAAATCATGGAGGAAGTACTGTGAAGAAATTTCTAATGTCCTAACAGTTCTAGACTCGAAAAAATTTTAACAAAAGAACCTAATCTTAGATTTCCCAGATTCTATCGAGATCGATCGGGACAGAGGCATGGATCTGCTAAATTTAAACTTGGGGTCCCATTTTAGAGCAGCCAAGGAACCTGGCCATCGATCGATCAAAGGTAGAATGTGCGGTATCTACTTCCAAACCTTTTAAATCAGCTGGATTACATCAAATCTTTCCAGCCCTTATACAAAAAGGAATAAGCTTTCAAGCTACACCTCTTTGTAATATTTTTAGAGCAAATCTAGCACTGGGTTATATTCCATCTCAATGGAGACCAGTCAAGGTCGTGTTTATTCCCAAGCCGGATCTCGATCATCTTATGTCGATGCCAAAGCTTTTAGACCAACTAAGCTTAACATCTTTTCTTCTGAAAACTATGGAAAAGCTAATTGATAAATATATCAGGGAGGGTGTACTTAGGACTTTTCCAATACACCCAAACCAATATGCCTATCAAGTTGGGAAATCAACTTAGGCGGCTCTTCATAGCCTTGTCTCTATTATTGAAACCACACTTGAAAACAAAGAAATAGCTCTTGCAGCTTTTCTTGACATTAAAGGAGCATTTGATAATACATCCTTCTTCTCCATAGATAGCGCAGCTCAAAAACATGGTACTGACTCCACCACTTGTGGTTGGATAAATGCTATGTCGAAAAGCAGAACTATTCATACTTCTATTTATGAAGATACCTTACGAGTTTCGGTGACCAGGGGATGTCTGCAGGGAGGGGTTCTTTCACCTCTCTTGTGGAGTCTGGTGGTTGACAAGCTTATTGAGGGACTAATAAATAAAGGATTTTACACTCAGGGATTTGCAGACGACATTGTGATCATTGTAAGGGGAAAATTCCCTAACGTGATTTTGGGTCTAATCACAGCCCTCTGAACTACAGGCCTCCCAACTACGTCATCGTCTTATCTCTGACGTCATGAAAGAAGGGTAACGATGACCGTTGGCTTTTGCGCAACCCCGTAGTATTTCATTGTGTGTGTGAGCGGAAAATCTGTCTCAGTGAACGTTGGATATTTTGTTGCTATTTTGATTAACTTTTTTTGGATTAGTGAGTGCCTGAAATTAATTTACAGTTTTCCAATATCTTAAACAGTTATTTCAAAGTATTTTATTTGATTACACTGTTTTTTTATTGTGGAAAACAACTGAGGGGACGTTAGGCCTAACATTCACCGTGCCGAAGACATGTTCTCCTGGCTGCAAGTCGAACTAAAAAAATACAGGAAGTTCTGTTCCTGTTTTTCTTTTCCAAAAGAAGATCTTTTGCAGCGTTGGATTGTGAAAATACACAGAGAAAACTTTGTTCCAACAAAAAATTCTGGAGTGTGCATAAAACATTTCAACGAAGATTTCGTCGTGAGAGAGGACACTTTTACGGACTCTTCAGGTAATGTCATTTCTGTTAAGCGTGAT
>JAFIDM010009631.1:97741488-97755890 GCA_023159025.1 Thereuonema tuberculata | reverse complement strand
TGCGAAAAAGTTTTGTAAAAGAAGTTCTAGGTATCATTTTATCGGAGCAGAAACATATGCCATTTTACAATGTGCCTATGAAAATATAAAACAAATACAAAAATAGAAATATCTATATATTTACAGATAGCCAGGCAACTCTTCAAGCCCTGAATTCTCCCAATACTAATTCTAAACTAGTATGGGAATGTAAGCAAACCTTTAATAGTCTTGCCAAACATAATTGGGTAAACCTAATATGGGTACCAGGACACAAAGGGATTGAAGGTAATGAACTAGCGGACAAACTAGCAAAAAAAGGAGCTGAAACCTCGTTCATTGGACCTGAACCAGTCTGTGGGATCTCCATTGAAACTAAAACTGCCCATGGGACTGGGCAAGGAGACAGCAAAAGACCTATTGGAATAATCTTCCAGGGCAGAAACACTCAAAGCTCTTTATTAAAGAGCCTTTAAGGAAAAGAGCCAGGGAACTTATTAGTTTAAATAAGAACAAGACTAGAATCTTGACAAGACTCTTTACAGGACACTGCCACTTAATGAAACACCTTTTTAATATAAAAATAGTTTCAAATCCTACTTGCAGAAGATGTGGTAAAGCTGATGAAACAGCAATACACATCCTATGTGAGTGTGAAGCGCTTTCGAGCACTAGACACAAGTTGATAGGTATGGGTTTTCCCAATCCCTCTAACTATGTGTCAATACCCCTGCATAAGAAACTACAGATTGGTAAAATCCTAGGACTTTTGCAGAATTAAGGACATTTGGATACACAATAGGCCTTTTGAGGCCGCAGTGTTAGGGACTTAAAAAGTACCTCCCATTTTATGTTATGTTAATCTGAACTTCTGTCTGGAAATTTTGCTCTGAAAGGGAAAGGTTAAAAAACTTAACTTCTGAATCCCACATAGATGTCTGAGGAGAATAAAATTCAACAGCCCACAATTTGCAAATCTCACCAAATAACATTATGAGCCATGTCTGATGTATCTACTGATGGAAATGAGACTGGAAGGAAATCATCTACTAAAAAACTTTTGGAGAAGAATCAAACAATCAATATAGAAAATTCTATTTAAACCATGTTACTGTACAAATCTCACCAAAATGTCAATTTCAAAAATTTGGCTGGGAAGTTCTGCTGCATCCACCAAAGTCCTAATTTCACACTTGAACCTACTCAATGTAGTTTCCTTCAAGAAAACTGAGCTCAAGCACTGGCTGGTTGGGCTCTTCAATGCCAAATTTCTTCTAGCATAGAAACGAATAACTGGTGGAGAATGCAAAAAAAAGGATCGTGGAGAAGGGGAGAATAAATGATTGACTGATCTGTAATTTTGGTTTTGTTATAAATAAAAATATCAAATGTAAAAAAAAAAAAAAAAATTATATTTTAAAACTAGATAACCCAACAGAATTGGATAAATTCAATCTGTTTACTGAGTATTTTGTCTTTTAATTGATTTTAAGAGAGGATAGAATTTATGTAAACAAGAAGACAATATCAGCCAAATCTAAACTCTAAATTATGAAGAACTTAAAAAGAGTTAAATTTCATTCAGCTGAAACCACCTTCTCCTGATTATTTAAATTCTGACAAGCTAATTGAATGCTTGATTAAATCATTAATCACTTCCATTATCAGCAAATCAGATTACAGATTATATGTCATTTATCATCTGATTCATCATTTAGGAACGAGATGATTAAATTGTCACTGTGATATCGAATTTAAAAGAAGCAATAACATTTTAAATTTATTGAGTTCATATTGATAGATAATGATAGTCACACTATCACTAAAAATTAAGATTTTATATGGGAATTCTGCAATTTTGTAAAAATTGTCAAATTCAGATTACATGAAATTTTCTAGTCTTAATTTGAAAGATATTTTCTAAATAGAATTACCTTGACATCTTGCAACATTTCTTCCAAAATGTAAAGCATCTAAACAAGCAGCACATTTTGTTGGTCGCATGTTAAGAGAAACTGTAAATCTATGTGGTATGTTGTGATGCATCCTTTGTTTTGTTGGCTTTTGACTGTTAATACTTAAGACAAAATATGAATATTTTTTATTAATTACTAAGACAGCTCTAAATTTATAAATAAAAAAACATTTACAAATAGAAATGAGAATCTTTCTTGTTGAGATTATTGACATTTACTTAGTATTTATTATTATTATTATTATTATTATTATTATATACATACAAGCTATTTCATCAATATCTAATCATTCTATAAATCAGTGTATCGAATATAAACATTATTTGAGGCTTCTGTCTAGATTAAATAAGATATCTTATAAAATTTGGTGGTGGAGTGGGATGGTAGGGCAGAAAAGTTTAAGTTTCCTCTTCATAAATTTTGTATTATGAATTTGTGAATTTGCAAATGTCCTTTTCCATGCCTCTCCCTCTAACCACATCAATCATATTTAGGTGAAAATATAACAATATACAAACTATAGACTATATTTGATTATTTCTATCTCTATTAACATACTGCTTTCAAGGTTCAAAATAATATTGAAACATACACTATTCAATCATTCAGACAACATGAACAACTTGTTACAGTAGGCTTGTAAAGGACAAAGTAAGAGGAATGTCAATATAAGTCACTATTTCAATGAAATATAACAACCAGCTAATACAACAAATGAACAATAGTCACTTAACAGTGCAGCATTGTGCACATAGTCAAGAGCTTATTTTATGACTAGGGCTAGGATTTATATGCACAAACAAAGTCGAAAATAGGCATACTCAAACAAGAAATATGCAAAAACATGCGAAATTCAATATCCTTTTTATTAATTATTTAATAATTTTATTATTTTTCTACAAAAATGTGAATGACATGTCATATATTTTTAAGTTTCAATATGTACACTATTTCTTTACCTTATTTTTTCTGATTGCAAATTACAACTTTTCAGGTTTTCTGTTGTCATACTTTGTGCTTTACCAATGATATTTTTGAATGCTGAAAAACGATTGTTCACCTTCACATGAGGTTATTGGACAAAATTTTAGGGCACAAATTTGTGAATTTGTAAATTTGTTCATGTTTTCTTTACTTTGAGCACTACAGTGCTGTACCCAGAGTTTTTTGATAGCACCGTGTCTAGTTTCATCTTGACGGCCTCACCAGTGGTCCTTGTGCCTGGGAAATGTGTGTTGTTAGGGATTCTACTACTTTTATTGTTGATAGAGTGGCATTCCTCTTGGTCTCTAGGTTCTTAATGAACTCAGGAAGTTTTCCAACATAGCAAAATCGACAATTTCGCAGAAGGCATCACAAATGCACTCATACAAAATACAACAAAAATCAATTGACACTAGCACTGCTGCTGCTGTGGTGTTAACTGAGAATATGACGAATAAGCAAAACAAAATCAAAGCAGATAGGGATGGTAGTCACATGTTCTCCCTTCCCAACACAAGGACAAGTGGAACAGCAGCAGGGACGGGTTAAGATCCAGTCATCGAGTACAGTCAACGAAAAAAATATATTGATTAAATATAAATATTGATAACAGCCAAAAAATCCAGAATCTTAATTTTTTTTTGAAAAAATGCAAATTTGGGGGTTTATGCAGAGAAAGCCTAAAAATATGCTACGGAATATGCACAATTATCTATTACATGCAGAAACACCTCAAATATGCAAAAATATGCACAATTAACTTTGCCTATTCGTCATCAGACACATTCAAAACATGTATAAAAATGTTTTTGCATAACTTTCAATTAGCCAGTAAAAATATGCATTTGCGTATGAATCCTGATCCTAGTTATGACAGAGTGATAACCAATGATGACATATTCCAGAAGATCAATGAAAATTACGAATTTTCAGTTTAAGAATCCTCAACAGTAAAAAGCTGTTTTGCCACATTTTATTAAAAGTATGTTTAAAAATCCATGTATCCACAAGGACATGTCCATTTCTTAAGTTGTTTATCCACTCTTGATTACCATGGCAAAAGACACTGCCAACAAACATTATCCATCACTCCAAGGTTCAATGCCCATTGTTTGGATCAGACAGTGAATATGTTTAGAAAATAGTAGTGTATTTGATCATCCCCATGAAGTTGAAACAGCTGTTTAGAATGGGGCTGTTAATACTTGGGCCCAGTTTCTTAATTTTTATACTCATAATCTTCATGTTACATCCCCTACAGTGAAAACCCCAACATTTTCTTTTTTTTACCTTCTTCCTTGTGATTTTTTTTTTTTTTTAAACTAACAATAATGCCCTTTACCAAGCACCCTGTTCATATTGTAAATATGGTTGGTGAGGCTTAAGGAGTTGGTACTCTCAATGAGGTTACAACAGGCCTATTGATAATTAGTGAAAATGTTATCATTTCATGACAGGTTTTAGTGTCTAGATAGGAATATTGCTTAGTTACAATAAAAAAAAAAAAAAAGTGTTTTAAATATTTAATTTACTACATGTTAAAAATTTGTATTAACTAATATCAACTTCAAATACTACTACCTTTTAACAGCTGAATCTAAAACATTACTTCCAGGAGACAGAGTAATAGCAGAAAGAACTGCTCGTGATTGAGGAGTTGTTGGTGTTACAAGTGTCTTTTCAGTGACATTTTCATTACCTAAAATTAAAGAAGTTTATTTTCATTGAGCACTAAGGATCTATGTAACACTGATCTACATCAGAGTTCACTTTCAAAAGTATAGTTTTTATTCAGAATTACAAATATCAGTTATACTGGAACAAATGCTTATTAGTCTCAAAATACAGTTTTTTAATCCAATCCCAACAAACAGCAATGCAATGCAACCACACCAATTTTAAATGACTTCAAAATGAAATGCTTAACTCTTTTTCTTTACAATTACGTTACATAATAAAATTAAACTTTTACTTCAAATCTGATGTAAATTAGCGCCTTAACGTTTGATTATCCTGATTATCAGATTGTGATATACTCAATTGAAAAATATACATACAATTTAGGTCCTAGAATTAAAAATGTGAATTTTGAAATTGTCATTGAAATCAGAACAAAGATTTAATGTAAATAGATAAAACGACACCTTGGAATTCGAACTATGTTCTTTTTGAATGGATAACAACCATTTAATAAAAAGAATAAATAGAAAGAGGGGGAAAAAAAGGTTTTAGTTTATCTCTTATACCTGTCAATGAATGCTAGTCTAAACTCATTTCTGCAACATTACAAATATCCAATGTGTACTTTTCTTATAATCCCATTTAAAGGTTGAAGCATATTCTGAACTCCAGCAGATCAATTAAACAACAGATTGTATTAACATTTAGTTTTTAGAATAAACTTCAACTTTTCTACAAGCATAGGCCATGGTTTTTTTTTCTGCAGTTACTAAATAGAAAACATATTACCCATCGATAACATAGATGATCTCAAAACTATAATATAATAAAAATAAATAGATCTCATTATAATCTCCCAATACGGGAAAAACTTAAAAAAAAAGAAAATACTGGTTGAAATTCAAGAATTAACTTCACTTTTTAACAATTTTGCTCAATGTACTTATCATTCCTAGTTCTTGAACAATTATATAAGAAGCTATACTTTATTATGTCTACCACCCATCCCTCCTCAAAATTTAAAAGAAAGAAAAATTATTTTGTGTTAAAGTTGTTTGAAATTTTCTCATACATTTAGTTTTATCAAAGCTGATGAATAATGATTGAAAAGTTTTTTCATTAGTCATTTTAGTGAAATTATTAATTTTGTATATCAAACAGAAGAAAAATTGCTACAAAATTAAAAAAAAAAAAAAAATACTACCTTTCAATGTACTAATTTCAGTTTTTGCCTTGTTCAGTTCAGTACGAAGGCTCTGAACTTGTTGTCGTTCTCTGCTGAGTGCTATTTCCAATTCTTTTTGTTGTACAGGAGTATTATCTTTCAGTCTTTTAAATAATTTCTCTGGGAACGTCTGAAATATAAATAAAAATGTTGCTTGAGATGGATTAAAACAATCAAATGGTTTAGAAGTATTTTATTTACTAAATTAAAAAGTGAATGTAATAAAAAGGGCCAATGAACAAAGACAAAAGCTCCGATTTTATGATTACATACAATATAATAGCTACTATAGCATATGTATTAAAATTCAAAACTATGACTGTTAAAAGTCAACATACATCTCGCAATAAAAAAAAAAAAAAAAGCACCTATTTGAATTATAAATGTAACCTCAGACCATTAGAAGTGACACATATCCAGGGCTGTGGAGTCTGAAACAATTCTCGGGTTACTGGAGTCAGAGTCGGTAAAAATGTAATGAAAGAAGCACCCCATGAACATCTTCACAATGGCAAAAAAAATGTCAACAAAGTCGGATGTTTTTGAACCCTTTACAATAATAATAAATGGGAAACGTTCTGTATGCCGGTGTATTACAGAAGATTATGATTGTGAAAAAGCACATAATGCATTTATTTATTTTATTTTCTATACTGATATATACATAAAGAAGTTGAAGTCCCATAAATTGAGGAGTTGGAATCAAAGGCTTTATGTATCAACTCCACAGCCCTGCATATATCGTTATGGAAATGGAAACCAGAATACCAAGAATTAGTGAACCAATGTTGACCAAAGTTGATAATAATGGTAGTATGACTGGAATTAATGATTAAATTTTCAGGTAATTTGGTTCAATTTTTAATAGTTACAAAGTAATAAATCAAAATGTGGAAAAACTATTTTAGTAATGTAAAATAATACATTTCTACAAATTAATCGATTAAATCTATTTCTCAACCTGGACTAATACTCAGAAGATGGCAAGATGCTGTGTATGTGTGAACTCATGAACTGCCACCGTGGATCATTGGCTTTTGTCAGTCTTTCATTTCTACTAAATGTTGTGGAGATACAATCACTCTTTCTTGGTTTATGTTTCTACTCAGGGTGTTTAATGTTTTATACTTTTAAACATCAACAGCTGGTAAAACATGAAATACCCAAGGACTCAAAAGAACAACATATAGAAGTGACAAAGTTCATCATTACATGCTATAATATTTTAATCATCTTATTTTGAAGCATTTCTAATGTGAAAAATGAGGAAAAAAGAAATAACAATCCTTGAAAAATAGGCATTGTTGGGCCACATTAATTTTTGTGAGTAAATCAGTACTTCAAATATTAATTTTTCTGAGTAAATCAGTACTTTGAATAGGAATTTATTCACAATTATGTAAGACTTCAAAAGTCAAATTTTTTTATCAAAAAAAAAAAAGATAAGATATAAACAACTATGCACTTTGAGGCACATCACAGTTGTATAGTGATAAAATTTTAAATGAAATTTTCACATTTCACTAATTTTGTCAAATCTTTCAGAAACAAAAAATTTGTATGTAAAGCCATGTATGAAATTCCATAATTCAAAAACATTTTCTACAAATAAAAAAAAATCATTTTCTTTCTTTTATACAATACTAATCTCATTAGGTCTTAGAAAGCTTAAAAAATATGAGTTTGGCTAGAGAAGAAAAATAAAACAGCCAAACAAAATACATAAGAAAAAAGGCAATTTTCCTAAAAATAATCTAGAGATCATACAACATGTTTTATTTGTATGCTAACAAAGGCCGTTTTTCAAATTTTCAAAATAAATATTTTCTGAATGAATATAAGCTTAGAAAAAACTCAAGTGCAGAAATTTCTAGTTCCAAAAATAGAAAATCCGGGGGGGGGGGGGGGGATAGATGTGCTATTTATTTTATATTGAAAATGTTTTATTATTACTGAATTGTGTGAATTTATGTATATATGGTGAATAATTAAAATTGGGTCACCTTACATATATATATATATATTTATGCTTCATTAAGCATTTGGGTACAGCTGAATAGGCAATGCAGTGGTCTGCCATGTGGCTGATACTTCTTAATTTGGGTTCAAATCCTGATGTATACTTTGATATTTTATTTTTCTTCTACTGTATGTGTTTCTTTTTCTTACAATGCCTTGCTCTTGATTTATTACCTTGTTCCTGGCATAGCTTAGCCTATGCCACTCTTGAACCATTAAAAAATAACGGAACTTTGAAATAATAGTGCGATGAAATAAATAAATATACTTCCTTCCTTAGAGTAAAAATTAACTTCACAATAAGTAATGTGATAAAAGTTTAAACCAACCAATCACTAAATTAAAGAAAAACATTAAAAAAACAATAATAGCAAATCACTAATAAACATCAAGAGAGAATTCTCGTACGTAAGTGATGCAAACAATTCATGGGCCAGAATGTTAATTTAAATCCTCAAACACAGCTCTTCAATGGCAGCTATTCAATGGCATAACCAAACTTATGAAAATTATCCAACTGACCAATTACTGTTTTTGCAATTGATTTCATTTCTTCACATTATAATTTATTTTTGTCTTTTTTATATTATGTAATCATGTTTGCCTTTCTGTTCATTTTCATTTGATATTTTTTTTAAGACATTTTATAATATGTATTTTCTAATTTTTGGATTTTTAATTTATTCTTTCATCGTATAATTTAATTTTTATTTGTCATTTTTTATTATCATATGAATTTTCCTCCTTATGGTATGCTTTTGATTTCTTATTATATTCTGCCTTTATTAATTAATATTATCAATTTCTAAAATTTGTAACTATTAAAGTGGGGTACATTTTTTTTTGGGAGGGGAGTTAGGAAAATAATATAATATTATTTAAATATTATATTTAAATAATATATAGCAAGATACTGGAAATACCTAGAAGGAAAGACAAAAAAAGAAAAAGGTAGAAAGAAAAAGTGGTAGTCAATATTCTTCTTAAAAATAACAATTCCGTACTAGCAGTCATGCTAAAAGAGAACTTAATTTAACAACTAATTGGTTAGCGAAGTCTTTTTTTTTTTTTTTTTTTGCAAATGTTAGTTGATTAAGTTTAGATAACAGTACAAAATGCAGGAACACAGAAAACAAATGACAAAACAAAGATAAATTAGTTTGATTATTTTATTGTACAAAACAAAGTTAAAAAAATACAGTTATATTAAAGAAATTAAAAACAAAATTTTGGATACAAAATTATAAAAATAAAAATAAAAACTAAAATAAATTAATGCATTATGAAATAAATTGATTAGATATTATTTATTTTTTGATAAATAAATACAACAACTGTTTGTAAAAATAAAACAATTTTACTGCAAACTTTCAATGTTTGGACCTTCCCATTTTCTAAGTGGTGAAAGTATTTGGCATTTTAACAAGTTCCCAGTAACCAAATATCATAACATTAGCATAATGAATTTTTGTTTAATAAACAAATTTTTGAAATGAAGAAGAAAAAAAAAACGTTTTCTTCAAATGTAACTAAGTTTTCCTTACTGCTTTAAAGATGAACTGACCTATCTTCCACAATTTTATTGCATGTAATACCCTCTATTAAAGTAATTGTGTGTATTACTTTTCCTAAGGTATCATTTCTCTAAATAATGTAGATGTTGTGGAAAGGAGACCTGAATGACCATTTTCAAGCAATAAATATTCTGCTCCTTCTAATTTTTACTAATTTCTCACTGATATTTCATACTCTCTCTCTCCCTTATTATTATTACTCGCAAATAGGCCATGACGGACCACGCGCTAGCCCAACCTGACATCAGGACAAGGCTAGGAAGTTAGGAAGGGTAACGAGAATTCACCTCTTTGAGAAGAACCCTGAGAGAGTGAATCCCAGGGAAGAATGGACAAAACACAGAAGAAAGAAATAGCCATGCCACTACCGGGATTCGAACCCAGGTGCCGGCATACTGGCCACATGGGAGACCACCTTCTAGACTGCTCGGCCAAGCCGGCACAGCGCGCTCGCTCGCTCGCTCTCTCTCTCTCTCTCTCTCTCTCTCTCTATATATATATATATATATATATATATATATATATATAAAACACATGCAGTCTTTCCTACATAGGAAATATTAATAAGGGTTGCAGCATTACAGTTTGCTTTGCAAATTTCATTGTGATCAAAAAAAAAAAAAAAAATAATAATAAAAATTCATGAAAGAATTTTGGCATATTTCATTTAACCTTTCATCATTCAATTAAAGTTTCCCTAACATTTTAGAAAGGTATCGTTGGAATTTTCAAAGTCCTGATTGTATAGGCAATCTTTTAATTTAAGACTGGATTTTAACTTAAGCTTAAAAAAAAAATGAGATAAACTCCTGGTATAAAATACCCTTAGAACTGAGAAAACATCAGAATAAGCAGAGAACTCCTTAGAACTGTCCACCCAATTTGTATCATACTTTACAGAAAAGAGAATGACCATCTTAAGAATATAATTAAGGCTATTAACACATGAAATATAGAAAACACCAACAGTTGTAAAAGCTTAGAGTATATTGTATCATTAAAGCAGTAAGGACATTTTAGCCATGTTCAATTTAAATACTTTTGCCCCATTTTAAAAACTGCTTGATAAAATAAATTACTAATTCTTTAAATATGGGACTTTAAATATTAATGTGTGTTTCTATTTTAGTGGTATATCGCTAACACTATCTATTCACAGATTAGATTTTACAATAAAAAAAGGGGCATGAAATTCATCTTAAGTTTTACGTAATCTTCATTAATCTTATACTGCCAGAACAGGCAGTGGGGTAATTTTATTTTTACTAATAATAGTTGTATTTTTTATTGATGTAAATAATATAACTTATTTATGTTGCAATAAATAATTAAGAAAAAATAATAATAATTGAAAAATCACAATGTATATAAAGAGCTAAGAAAAGAAAATTGTGGGTTTTAAGTGCAATCTAGGTCATTAAAAACAAAATAAAAAAAAAAAAAAAACTTTGAAATTGTTTTCCCACTCCCTTTTGCTAGCTCATTTCCATTTTAAAAGTCACAGAAGTCATATTATTTACAAAAAATAAAACATTTAAGGGATTGGTGATTATGAAGTTAGTAAGTTACTAAACTAATAGTATTTATTTAAAAAAAAAAAATGTATAAATAAGAATATCTGGAAAAGGTTAATAGCTTCTCAAAAATTATTAATAGATAATATTTACAGGTTACTACAAAAATTAACTAACTTTTTATCAAGTGGGTTTTAATTCATGAAGAATTATAGAAAATAATGTACAAGTATTTTGAATGCAATAATGTTAATAAAATCTATAAATTGCAATAAGGCTTAAAGTTAAAAGTTTCAGCCGCAGTAAAAACAAATTTACATCCAAATTTGTATATTTGAAATGAATAACTATTTACTGTCTTCTGCTAGAGTTGGAATTATATTCCCTTGGTATCTTCAGCAATACTGTACAGTTGGATTTCTTATTCTTAATTCTCACTTTTGAGAAAATTATTATTAATGACCATAAAAGTTAATGATTTAATGCTATCAGTTGATAACCTCATTAAAAATAATGAACGAAAAGACAAGATGGATGAAAGCGTTCTCCCATAAAAAGGGCTATCCATTTCTGCTATCTTTGGACAAAGATTTCATTTGAAAATGCCCTCTCAAGAACTCAATATAATGTAACTGATTTAACATCAACTGATGCTCCATAAGAAGAACTGGCATAACAAAAATCACAGAACAAAAGCTCACTAAGTTTATTGGTGGCTTTACTTCAACCAAATAATTCTCTCTCACTGTAACTCTCCATGCACTGTGTCGGTTGGTAAAATCTACAATTTTATTAACTGTCTTATAGAAATATATTGAGTTCTTGAGTGGGCATTTTCAAACGAAATCTTTGTCCAGAGATAGCAGAAATGGATAGCACTTATTATGGAAGAACACTTTCATCCATCCTGTCTTTTCATTCATTACTTTCAATGAGGCTATCAACTTTCCAGAATGCCTCAGCAAACTCCTAAATCTTGAAGATATACATCATCATCAGCTTTTGAAAACTTAACTCCCGCTATATCTTCTATATCACTGTGGTCTTACAGGAAGGAATACTGAAGAAGCAATCAAGATGTAGGCCATCAAGGCTTCCTTGCTGCCATTACCTTCAAGAGATGCAAGAAGTTGCTCTTTATGTACATTCTGTAATTATATAAACTACGATTTATTAGCAATCAGTAATTGAGTTGCAAATCCTACATTAATTCATTCAATATAACATTGTCCAAAGTTTACAAGGCCAGGCAGCTTTATGGTGCTAAAGACAATTTATTTCTTTAAATTTGTGTCTGTGTGTGGTGTGTTGTCTGGACTCAATCTCTTTTTGGATTCCACTTGGGAAACTTCTATATAACAAAAAGATCTGATATGAGCTAATTTGGTTTGATATGTCAGGCTCAATTGAAGGCATTAACAAAAGACTGGAGTAAATAGTCATTCTTCCCAACATTGTTTCTTATAGAGCCGAAGTTGATAAATGAGCAAAAAGCTTGTTTCCACTATTTAATGCAAGTTAAAAAAAAAAAAAGGATTTTTGTAAAATTAAGTACAATTTACAGATATGGAATGTAATCATATTTATACCAATTGCTTCTATCTTCAGAAGTCAGCCTTTCTCAAGATATTTGAGATCATGGATCAGTAAAGTATATAAAACTAATTTCCCTAAGCCAGAAATTTTAGCCAGCCACTTCAACTTAAAAATGTATATTTATGATTTCCGTAGTACAGCTAATTTGCAATTTGAAAACTATCACCTATGCAACATGTTTGATAATTTACTGATTTACTTTATCATTCTTACAGAGTATTAAATAATTATTACTAATATTTTCATCGTCAATGTTAAGATCAAGATTCAAGACAAACTCAAATTTCTTAATGATTTTTTTTTTTTTTCATTACTCATTTAGCAATATGTTGGGTTTAATAAAATCAAATCATTTAAATTATAAATAAAACTAATGGAATTATGAATAAATATTTTGTAAAATCAATAGAAAGTAAAAATTCTAAAATATCTTTTGTAATTGCAATTTCATGAATTAAGTAATTTTTATTTGTACATTTTTAAACTGATTTCTAAAGAAGTAAAGGAATTACCTGAAACATTTGACTAGCAAAGTTAATGTGTTGGTGTATGGTTTTGGAGATAGGTTTGGAGATAGTGGTTTCAGAGCTTATTAAAAGTGAAGTTAATCAGAACATTAAACCCCCTACAACAACAACTTTATATGTTCATTTTATATTGACTATCATAAGTTCCGTGAAAAATTGTAAAGCTTTGAATGCATTATGAAACTCCTATTCTACTTAAAATACATTTAATTTTAATGTAAGAGGAAATTATATAAGATTTGGTTATATCAAAATTTACAAGAAAACAATATTACAACAAAAAGTTAATATACAATTATACATCACACATTAGAATGTCAGACTGTCATTTTTGGAGAAACTGTGAATACTCAAAAAACAGTTCACATATTCAATACAAAATAAATACATAGAATACACACAAACCAAAAAAAGTATACTAATTAAAAGCAATATAACATATCTCCACAAGAAAAATGTCAACTCGAGAATTTCTTAAAACTTGTCTTGATGCAGCAATAGATTTTAATTGAATTTTCAAATGGCAAAAAATGCAAATTTTGAGTAAACTCCTATTTACACAAACTGTTATTAATCAACAACACTTTGTCCTAGTGCTCAACTAGGTATCATTTTAAAGCCTTTGAAAAGAGCTTTTATTCAAGATGTCACATTAGGCATTTTGGAAGAAAAATAAATTCTTAACACTTTCCAAACTTTCATTTTTGAAAATCTCAAAAAAGGTTATTTTATATAATATTATATATATATTTTTTGGAAGCACTTACAGCCACTGCAATCTCTTATCTTTTACTACATCATGAAAAAAATGATTAGTCATTTTCAAGTGTCAAATGAGTAATGTGGATAAATATATAGCTACTGTTATGTCAAAAATTGTTTCATTTCTTAAAAAAAAAAAAAAAAAAAAAAAAAATGACAGCATTTAGCTTAAAATTTAAAACCAATGAAGCAATTAATAAAAAACTACAACTATGACATCTACAAAAAGTTACAGAGTACCAATTTTAGTTAATCAATGGCTGCATATTCTTTACTACTGTACCTTTATCTTATAAAATATCACTGGACCATATTTCGCTGAATCTATTAAGCTGGACCTGAGAATATCTTTGAAATTAACGAACTACATAACTGCATCAAAAATCCTCTAAAATTTAACAATGTGAGGATAATTACAATCACAGAAAATGTAATTTTAATATTAGTTATGTTATATTCCCTTAACTTTCCCAGTTTCCAAATCTATCCAAACCTTCCTAAAGAGATATAACAAATCTTGCCCTTTACCGCACCTGAAAATTAAAAAAAGAAAAGGAAAAAAAAAT
>JAFIDM010009631.1:97681944-97741478 GCA_023159025.1 Thereuonema tuberculata | reverse complement strand
GCTAGGAACATAGATAAATTTGTTTATTGGAAGGCTTGATGCGGGCATTACTGGGAACTGACGGTGCTTCAACTCAAACGGCAAATTGACATCACTTGGTTGAAAATCGATCCTGGGAATAGTGACAATATCACCTCTGTTGCTTTCTGAAAGAACTTCTGTTGGGATTAAATTGAGATGACATTCCTTAATGACCAATTGTGTGCCATTACAGAGTCCTTTCTTTGGTTTGAGATTGCAAAGGAGCATCACAATTGATCCTTTCTTCAGGCTCTGCTGATGAGGTGGCATGCAGGAAAATCTCTACTGGATAGTTTTGTTCATCACTTGAATCATCCAACAATACTTCATTTGGACTGCAGAAGATGTGAGACTTACCAGGCAGCTTTCTGATCTCTTGAGTTACATACAGAGGGATACACACAGACAATTGGAAAACTATATATATGGTGTGTCTATTACACGAGGGTCGTTCATGTCAAAACAGAAATTTGCCCCAGTACATTCGTACTGTTGGTATCTTAACATCAAGCATGTTATAATTGTAATGATAGACATTTCCATTAATGTCATGACAGCATTGCTTATTGTCATGATAACCGTGTTGGTTGTTATTAAAGATGGCAGATGAGTCACCCAGTGCCACTAGCGCTCAGCGAATTATCATCAGTTTTCTTATGAATGATATCAAACCTGCTGAAATTTTGCAAAGAATAACAGCACAGTATGGAGAACAAATGTTGAAGAAAACACAGTTGTATGAAGGGTGTGCATGGTTTAAAGAAGAACGAGAATCGATTCATTACAATGCTTGATGAAGAGGCTCAGATGCCACAATAGTCAATGATACCAATATTCAACTTGTAGGGAACATCATTTTCAGTGACAGGAGAGCAACTGTTTGTGAAATAGTGGCAAACACATCCATAAGTATTGGAAGTGTTGAAAAAATTATCCACGATCACCTACACTTTTACAAGGTCGCCGCTAGGTGGGTTCTGAGACACCTGACTGATCTGCAGAAGCAAGTGTGTGTTCACATCTGTTCGGAAATGCTTGCCTGTTTCAAAGCAAAAGGTCAGTCATTTCTGGAACAGATAAGTCACCTCTGATGAGACATGGGTACATCATCACACACTAGAGGCAAAGCGATCAATCTGGATGGAGGCATAAAGGATCCCCTACACCCAAAAATTCAAGATCACACCATCCATGGACAAAGTCATAGCATCTGTAATTTGGAATCATGAAGGGTTTATCCATGTTGACTTTTTACCAAAGGAAAAAAACAACAATAAGTGACTACTACTACGGAAAAACTGCAAACACTCAGATGGGCAGCCATTCCACATACCTCCTACAGGGATTTCCATCTGTTTGGTCTTAAAGGAACATTTGGGCAGCAGTTGCTTTCAGTCAGACGATGAGCTTAAAACTTGTGAGTTGCAGTGATTCTGCAAATCCTTATTCTGCTGGTTTTAACACATTGGTACATTGATGGGAAAAATGCTGTGCTGTACATGGAGATTATTTTTGATACTTAAATTGATCAGCGCACATAAAATATTTTGTTTTATTACATGGAGATTACGTTGGCAAATAAATGTTCCTTACTAGTCATAATTTTCTCTTCACCTGTCAATAAAATTAAGTTTCTGATGTGAACAATCCTCCTAGGGAAAATGGAAGATGCTAAGTTTGTGCTGAGCAATTAACTTTGACAGTATGTCACAAATGCAGCTATGTCTCCAAGAAAGGTATTAAAAATGTTGCAAATCTTGAAGATGACAGCATCCTTTTTGCATTTGAGAATGGAAGACTTAACAGACCATATGTCTGCACCACAAGTTTATTTTTGATCAAGTTGGAATTTCTTCAGAAGTTGTGATCTCCTCAGAAAATACAAGAGACCTGTGAGAAAATCAATACATGTGGTGACTGTACAGCAATATAAATACTTATTAATGAAGGAATTTAAAGTGAAGCCATGGCAAAAATTGTGTTCTCAGTGTAGATCTATGTTCATGTAAAAAGTTATGTGGAGTTAGCTGATGAACGTGCCAATTGACTCACCGAACATAAGGACATTGGCTTGCTTACAGAAGAAGTGACTGTTATTCAGAAGAAACAATAGAAAAGTTCAATTCCCTTTCACTGAAATAAGTTGTTCTTCTTTAAAACTGCATGCCTTTGGTGAAAATAGTAAGGCATCTCGTAGATGGGCAAAGTTAGAAAAATTTCGGGAAAATCCACGACGCAAAATTCAAAAAGCCCTAAAGGCTGATATTTTATTAAAAACCAGGTAGGGAAAGCAATTAGTAAACCAATCACAATGCTTTGCAACATCTTCTGATCATTGATATTGCTTTAATTTCCTTGTGTTTATTTCCAATAATCACAACAATCACTATAAATGTGATTGTTGCAAATGCAAAAGACGCAATTGTTGTGCAATCATAACAATTTAATCATTAAAATTTAATGAGATTTTAATGATACTTGTTCACAGATGGACAGACAAAACAATATTTGTCTGCTGATCTAAATGATCTTTGTGGGTGTCCACAAAGTCTGGGTACATAGGGGATAAACACATACTTTTAAAACAAAACAAGTTTATTTAATTATAATGTTAATTATATATATAATGTTATTTTATTTAGTTCACATGATCACTTGAGAGAACGCATTATCAGTCAGTGTGCTGAAATCGACGGCAATGTAGACCTATTCAATCGAGTTCACCTGAATTTTGCAAGGCGCATCAAATTATGCATTGAAAATAATGGAAATCATATTGAAAATGTAATTTCTTAACATTATAATTAAATAAAATTGTTTTGTTTTAAAAGTATGTGTTTATCCCCTATGTACCCAGACTTTGTGGACACCCTGTAGATCAGAAGACTAAAAACCCAAAACAGAGAAGCTTGTGGAAGAGGATGCTGCTCGGTCCACAGGCTTGTAGAGATTCATGAAAGACAAAACTGAAATCCATTTCAAGGGAAATGCAAATTTAAATTGTTACTCTGCTTCACTGACATGGACACACAAGAAAATATAAGAAAAACTTGATGTGTCTGACTATGCTGTTTGTCATACTTAAAGACTTGCTAAGGAAACAGGATTTTTAGGTGAACCAGATCCTAATTGTGCAGAAAAAACTGAAATCTGATTTAGTGAGAAACTTTAATGAGTGATAAGAAGTCTAAAAAAAAAAAAAAAAAAAAATACATGAGAAAGCCATTAGTTATGGGTAATCTTCATGAACTATATTTCAGTTTCAAGTGCAACTATCTTGTTATGATGGGTTTCTCTAAATTCTGAGCTTTGCGACTAAAGTGGTACACTTCAGCAGTGCCAGTAGCACCCATTCAGTATGCATATGCACAATACACCAAAATCTTGAATTACTTATTCATGCAGCACACACTGAAGACAGCTTTAACGAGATCATGAAGTATCTACTGTGTGAAGAAGCAAAGAATGAATGCATGCTCAAGCAATGCAGTGAATGAAAAGTACACATTTGAAGGTTATGAGGAAAACAGCACAACTGAATTTTCTCAGTGGATATCAACTGACAGGACACAGATAATAAGTTTATCAACACTTGATGATTTCGTTAATAAGATAGAAATATTGATTTACACACACTTTCATAGCCAAGTCTCAGTCTTTGTTTCTAAAAAAGCTTAAATGAAAATGTTTCATTACATACAGCAATGATTTTGATGGACTTGAATGAAAATCACTCCTTTACAATCCAGGATGAGGCCCAGGGTTGTCACTGGACTTTGGGTCATGTACAGTTCATCCTGGTGGGCATGGTGGCCAAGTGGTAAGGTGCTTGCAGCAGAGTTCGGGGATTTTTCCATGCTGAATTATCCTCCAGACAGGTCCTATGGTTTACACAGCCCTTTGTTAAATGGGTACTGAGTTTCTTACCTAGGGTTAAAGGCGGGGAGGAACCAGGCTGACCACCCAACCTCAATTTAGCCCCGTTGGTCATGAAACGCTTAAGTCTTACCTTCCATGATCCCAAGGACCACATAGGTCTGTAGTGGGATACTTTAACTTAATAGTTCATCCTGTCATATTACATTGTAGGAACTCAGAAGGCAAAATGAGTGTTTCGTCACAGTGTACTCATGACCTCAAGCATGATGTGAACATAGTTTGCAAAACCCAGGAAACAGTGTGAATTTTCTCACATCAGGGAAATACATTACTTCAGTGATAGAAGTATTGCACAATACAAAAATAAGTATAACTTCCCCAACCTGTGTCTGCAGGAAGAAGACTTACAACTGAAGGCAAAGTAGCCATTTTTTTGCAACAAGCGATGTAAAATCAGTATATGATGGAAATGGCAGGATAGCTAAACCCTTAGCTTGAAAAGTGTCTCCAGAGATCACTTGATAAGCAAATCAGAACAGCAGCTGCATTTTTTTGATATTTGTGAAGCAAACATCACAAGCCAGTTTCTACTTCATTGACAAAGACAGAGCAAATTCAACTCATTCTGCTCTTGAAAAGATAAATTCAACTCATTCTGCTCTTGAAAAGATAAACAGACACCTGCTGGCACTAGAAATTTACATAACTTCAACCCTCTCAATTCCACAGGGGCTATTGCTACTAGAAAGATTAGTGCTGATGAGGAACCCAGTCTCACATTTAATAACCTGAAAAGATATCAACTGTTATTTGTAACAGTAGATGACTTATATCCCGGGTATTATATTGCACGTAAATATGACCATTTGTGTATTTTGGAATGGTGTCTACAGTGGATAAAGATGAAGGAAATGATGTTGTAAAGCTCCTTCATCCTAATGGACCTTCAGCATCATTCTGCTGGCCAAGATGTAAAACGTTACTGTGTAGTAGCAATTCTTGAGAACAAATTCTCAAAGGACTGCATAAGGTCAATGGAGGGAAAAAAATGGCACTTTTGGAGGTTATGTTATGCAAAAGAAACGAATTTTATAGACTAGAAAGAAAAAAAAAGTACCTAATTTGTATAAGTAAACTTATTATATATGGTTATACAATACTCATCCGTTCAATTCTTAATAAAAAATTACAAAGTATTAAAGTGGAATTATGTTAAAAGCTAGTACTTTTTATCTGTTTAAGAAAATTAACTTAAAAAAAAAAAAAAAAAAAGAGAGAGATAAAAATCTTAGATTTTGCATGAACTGAAAAAGTGTCATCAACAGCCATTTTCTCAAAATGTCAGAAAAATGTACATACTTTTTTTGCAGAAGGAATGAAAATGTCATCAATTTTATTCCTGGATGTGATAGAACATATCTCTCATTTTAAAAATATATGTTAGGCCCTTTCCCTTACATTGCAAATTCAAGTTTCAGTAAACCATGTTTTCCATGTAAAAAAAAAAAAAAAAAAAAAAAGGCTAAGTTTATAAAAAAAAGCTAAATTTATATTTTATAAATTTTTTGATGGACTAAAATTAATATTTAGTGTTCACATTTTTTTCTGAAATTCTCATGCTTTCATTGCCAAAATTGTAAAATTTCAAAGCTTGAGATTGAGTGATTTGTGAGCAAGAAGAAATTTTTTGGGTAAGAAAGTGCAGCTTGTATAGGAGGCTTTGGAAATGGTAAAAAATGAAAATTCATTAAAAGATTGAAGGAATGTAAAATTGCAATCGAATAAGCTAGAGAAGGAAAAAAAAAAAAAAACAAACTATGTTTACTTACTACCATAGAAGGATTGAATTTACCAAGTTTGGACAAAATCTCAGAACACTTGAGTCAATGTGGTTTTTTTTTTTTTTGGTTAAATTGACCCAACTACTATTTTAAGATAGTGCATCACAGCAATAGTATAAAGTGAATCATCTTTTTTCTGATACATCTGTGGCCCTTTCCAAAGTCAGAATGTCCTACAGTGTGATTAAAAGACAGTGCCACGACAAAGGTTTGGTGGTTAGTAAAGGTACCATTAGCCATATAGTAAGAGGGAACCCTGCTACCTTTCATTTCTTTTAAGTTTAAATTAAAAATAAATTTAAAAATGTTATTTTTGTAAACATTATCGATTTTCTTTTTTAATTGTTTATGAATTTAAACAATTTCTAGCAATATTTGTTTCCAAAACAGAATACTATTAGTTTATTATTTTGTTTAATTTCTAGTTTTTATTATTGTTAAAGGAATATTTATTTTAAATAACCACATCTTACACCAATAAATATACTAAATAAAATACATTTATTAAATATATTTATTTTGTTCTTTATTTTTTTTTTCCGCTCAAGTATAAGTACCACTTTTCATTTCATATCTAAAAATATAATCCTTGTATAAAATTCTAAGGTAATAAACGTAATAATTGTAGGAGTAAAATATGTAAGATATGTCAACATTCACTTTCACAGTAATTAAGACTGACAAATCATCAGAGAGATTATTTGTGATAAAATTTAGTAAATTAGACAAATGTTCTTCCTGCATTAATTTTTCTTTCTCTCATATAACTGCTTAACACTTTAATCATAACTGAAATCTTACATAGTTATAAATGAAGCTTTTTGAAATTGATTAATAAAGAATGATTATTGTTTCAGCCCACCTTTTTCTTCTTCCCAATTCCTGCACTTTTAGCTTGAAGAAAATCAATTAATTTTGTTTGTTGAGAAATAGTTGCTTCCAACTTAATTTTTTCAACTTCATGAGTAATCTGAAAATAAAATAAAGTTAATTTAGTTTTTAATCTTCATTTTAAAATTATTTCAGAAAAAAAATTAAGTTTTTGAACATCCTCAACAATAATAGCTGTTAATAGACTAAAGAAATACACGGGGTAGACAGAATAATAGAAACATCCATTAAAAATGAAGCACAAAAGAGGTGCTTATGCAAATCAATAGTGAAACACAATTTGCACTGTATATGTATAGAATAGGAAGTCAGTTATCACTTATCAGCACTACAATCATAGATAAAGACACATGTTGTGTTGTAATAATGAATAATGTCAGATCTCCATTATTTTTGAAAAGGCATAATTATTGGTGCATATGAATCAGGAGCTAATGTGACTAAAACAACTGAAATCGTAGATGCTACAAGAAAAGTATCCAAGATTATAGCTGCCTATCAAAAGCAGAAAAGTTCACTGCCTCTAAAACGTGAATGGTGTGGATGGAAAAAGAAGCTGTCAAACAGACCGTCGACTAATGACAAGTTCTGCACAGAAAATATAAAAAGACAGCAAAACAAATAACAGCAGATTTATATATTAGTAAAGAGGAGTCCATTTCAATCAGAACAGTTCATTGAGAACTTCATAGATTAAATATTTATGGCCGTGCTGCAATACGTAAACTTCTTAATTACTGACATCAATACCAAACAAATGCAGAGAACGAAACAACTGGAGCCTTAACAACTGGCAACATATCATTGGATCCAACAAATCATGTTCCTCACCACAGGGTGAGTTTAGTTATGGAGATGTCAGGCAGAAGCATATCATCCTGACTTGCTTAGTTCCAAGTGTAAGCATAAAGACATCAATAAAGGTCTATATCATGGTACTATTTAGCACCATTAGCCATTCAAGAATACAGCTGCCATGTATCTGAAGTTTTCCAGGAACATGTAATGCAATGGTGTAGGCAATCTTCCTTACTGTCTTGTCCTGATCTCAGGCTGTTAATGATTTCAACCACAAGTTACTTTGAAGTGCATGAGGATGAGCAACTTACCCTGATGTCCTGAGTCACCAGATCTGAATATTATCAAGCCTATATGGAAACTTTTTGAGCGGTGGGTGAGAGCACAATTTCCTCCACCTTTATCACTCAGACTTGAGATTGTAGAGGAATGATACAAAACATCGTTATCTTATGTGCAAGACTTGTATGTATCCATTTTATGTCAAATTGTTATTGTTCAGGATGCTCATGGTGGACAAACTACTCAGCAATGAAACACCTGTCATCTGTACAAATAGCAAGTGTTTCCATTACTTTTCTTTTACCCCCCACAGCACAACGGAAATTCCTTGTATCAATTACAATTCCAAATTCATTCAAAGGCTAAGAAGGAATTTAATAAAAATGAACCTCTCTCAGCTTACTGATGATAAAGGTCCTATTTTTGAATGCATCTCAGGTTAACCAGATTGAGATTGATTGTTAATATACATTTATATTACTTTAAGTTAGGTTTATTATTTTTTTTCCACACATTACTGAACTAAAATGAAATCTATAACTACTGGAATCAAGACCGTAACTCCTGCTGCTTTAAATCCCATCCCTTTTTTTTCACAAACCACAATGATTAGGTATCAAAAACTTACATTTGTTGTTTCCAGTGAATTCTCCAATTCATTAATTTGAATTTTTGCCAATTCACATTTTCCAATTGCTTCTTCTAAACCACTTGACAGCTTGAAATTACTCTCTCGTAATGACTGTATCTGCGTTATCAAACTTGCTGCCTAAGAAACCAAACATATATTATTGACAAAAAGAAAGAAAGAAAAATAAAAACATTTGGAACTATGAAGCTGATTTCGGATTTTTTTTTTTTCTTTTGTAATTATGTTTTGAGTAAATTTTCGTAATCAAAGCGCATATTCTAAATCTTAATATCATAAAGTAATGGAATTTTAATATAATTTTTGTAGAATTTGAAATATTCCTATTTTATGTGTGAACTGAATGCAGGTATGTTATGCACCAAAGTTCAAAAATTTTAAATTTCAACTTTAGCTTTCTTTTGGTTCCAGATTGAGTTTATTGCATTCTTTGAATGCCAAAGCACTTGCCAAGTTACGGAAAAAAAGGCAGGGAGGGGATATCAAGAGAATACTCAAAAAAACATTCATTTCACTAATAAAAATTTCTACACGCTATTTAATCTACACATGATTGAAAACAATGGCAAATGGGAAAGATTATTTAAAAAAAAAAAAAGCAAGAAATAAATGATGTTAAAAAATTAACAGAGAAATCAAGGAAAAATTGTTACAGGATGAACTTCAAAACATACCTTTTTTGGAAGCTAGAAGAAACGGGATCAAAGGTTTTTCTAATCAAGTCAAGAATATAGTAAGTACTGAGAGTATGGTGGGAAGAAGAATGACTGAAGAATAAATTACTAGATTATAAGGAGGGTCTGGATCAGGAAAAATGGAAAGAATACGAAGCAGAAACAGATATAACAAGATACAATTGATTCACATGCCAAGATTGTAAAAAATTAAAACATTGTAGGAATCAGTGTAGATCCTCCAAAGGTTCTAAGGTTAAACAAACAATAAAAAACCCCAAAAAATATAGGTGAGAAAATCATATGCTGGCATTCTGCCAGCTTCAATGAATCTTTTTTAGCACATTAGAAGAATAAAAAAGCACAAATATTAATAAACATCGATGGGTGAGACTAAGAGTTTACTAACAAGGAAACCTCTCGAACTCTTAAATATTCAAATTTTAATGAAACTTTGCAGAATTAATCTATAGATTGTTTATTAAATGACATGAATCTTAGGTGCGGAATCCAAAAGGAAAGGGGCTAAAATGGGACCCAAATATCGTCAAAAATCAATCGTTTTACCTTTCAAACACCAGATGGTGCTAATGATTTGTTTATAACCAAGAAACATAGAACTTTCCTATGCCTTTTCATAGGAAAATAAAGTAATGCCATCTGTTGACTCCTGATGTAATCTTATCAGGAGTCAACAGATGGTCTTTGATATACAGTTATGAAAGGTTTCAAACTTCACAAAGATTCCTAAACGCAAATTAGAATAGAAAGTTTCTTTGTAAGTTAAATCCTAGAACAGCTGTTTCTGCTCTTTGGCGATCATCAGCTGGGAATAGTCACCACTAAACTGTGAGGTCTTGGTACATAGGCTAATAGGAACAATCGTGGGAATTAATGTGGAACCTCCAATGCTTAAACAAACAATAAAAAACTCACCAAAAAAATAGCCTTGGTACCGAGACCTCACTGTTTACTGGTGAGTACTCCTACCTGATGACTGCCAAAGAGCAGGAAACAGCTATTCTAGGATGTCACTTAGTAAACACTTGGTCTCACCCATCAATGTTTATTACTATTTATATGCACTTTTTTATCTTTGAATGTGCTAAAAAACATTCTTTGAGGCAAACGGAATGGCAGCACCTGAATTTTCTCACCTATATTTTTTTTTTGGTAAGTGTTTTATTGTTTAAGCTTTGGAGGCTCCACATTCATTCCCACAATTGTTCCTATTAGCCTATGTACAAAGACCTCGCAGTTTAGTGGTGACTACTACTAGATGACAATCACCAAACAGCTGTTCTACGATATCACTTAGTAAACACTTGGTCTCACCCATCAATGTTTAAAAAAAAACAATTGTTCAGTAACAAAAAAAAAAAAAAATTGAGAAAATGGAAAATATGAGAAAAGAAAGAAAAAGTAAATAGTTCAAAGATCAAATAAGATTAGAATGTAAAATGGCATGCACTCTTCCTCCCCCAATGATATGGTAGTAGAATATATACCAAAATATTTATACAGTTTTTTTTTTTTTACCTATAGCTCCTTACTTATTGATTCGATATGTACTATCATTAATAGGGATCTTCCTTCTAAGAACCTAAACCTTCCAATGAAGTTCCATATACATTTCATTTTAAAATTATATTCTAAAACTTATTTTTTCTTAACTTTTTCTTCTCTCTGATGCATATTAAAAGGCATTACAAATACTCGACCAAATCTGAAACAGCCACACAACCATGTGGATATCAAAATTGGGATTAAACCTGCATGCAAAACTAATCGTGGTACCTCAAAAGACTACTTCAAGTAGCCCAGGATTATGAAAACTGGAAGGAAGATAAAACAGAAATTGTTTCAAATGAAGGATAAAATGGTTGCATGGAATAAGCATGCAGACGGTATCACTTTAGTCAAACTCTGTATCTAGATCATTATTGTTTTAAATTACTGAAGTACTGTTTGTTTGAATTATCAATGTAATATAGAACCATATCTTCAAATTCCTTTGAATCAGAAAGACAATTTCCAATAGAGCATTTCACTATCAATTTCTTACAATAACTACTATTAGTTCTGCAATCTATACCTTTACCATTTAGCAGGTTCTAAAACATCCACCAAACTGCTTCATGTTGATAGATCTAACTATTAAAACACAGTAACTAATATGTTTAATATAAATGCCTTCAATAGTAATACTGAAAATTACAAAATGTGAGTTCACAAAGCTATTTTTAAAACTATGTTATTAATATAATACTTATCTTATGAATATTATAAATCCATCATACACAAAATAACTTCTTGTATATTTCTTTTTTACTTCATCACAATATTTTAATGGCCTACTCGACTATTCTTCTTCAGGTTACATATATACAAAATAAAATGTATAAAAGGGACTACACTTCATTGTCTGTATCTAAAAATTGTAAAAAAGAGGAATAATGTATTCCCTTTTATACATTTTATTTTGTATACATATATAACCTGAAGAAGAATAGTCGAGTAGACCATTCAAAATATTGTGATGAAGTAAAAAAGAAGTATACAGGTGTTATTTTATCTATAATAGAAATGTTATTACATAATTTACAATAATTTGATAAGAATTCATGCCATTATTTCTGATTCTACAATTTTATAAAATGCCAAGTGTTACTTATGAAATTCTAATTCTACTAAGAAATAAAATTAATGGTATATTCATTTATAACAATTTTTTGTAAGATCAAGTATCCTTATAAAATCTTTAGACTTCTAAATAGCAATGTGAACTGATTAATGTAATTTATCTAATTTAGCCTAGAATTTAAGATATGTTTACTTTTAAAATCATTAAAGTATAAAATTCATAATTTAAATATTTATTATTTTTAAGAATATCTAAGTAAACCAATGACATTTTTTCTTCTACGTCTGAAACATTATTCCATTTACCTTTTTTAAAAAAATAAATAAATCAAGCATATTACCTTCACTGAAAAATGTGAATTGACTTTGCTGTCATATCAAATTAAAGGGATGTCAACATAAAATTAAGCACAATTAATCTTTAGTTATTTAAAAATTTTAATTCATATTCTAAATTTGCATGTAAGCTGTCTACAATCCTGGAAATTTAGAACTTCCCATTGGAATCTTCCCCCACTGTTTATAATTAAATTCAATAGAACTTAAAAAGTTTCCACTAGATTTACCTATCAGCACCTAAAAAACACTATAAAGGGCAAAATTTCCTCAAATGGAATATTATCACGATTGAACATTACTTCCCTAACTAGCTTGTCATTTTATTCCTGATTTTAAAAATATAATATTTGCTAAACTTTTTAGAAACAAAAAAAAATAAAAAATAAATTCAAATGAATACGTGAAATTTCATGTTTAATAAGCAAGCAGCTTACCTCTTCTTTAATTTTTACATTATCATCTTCTACTGCCACAAGTTTTCGCTTGGAATTTGTATTAGCTAATTCCAAAACAGCAATTTGTTTATCATATTCATTTAACTGGAAATGCAAATTAAATGGCAAAAATCAGCATGTATTAATTAGATCTAGAGTAAATATTTAAATAAATCGTCTTCAAATTCTGTAGTGATGTATTTCATAAACACTGTTTAAAAATGTGGAATTTAATGTTCCTACCTGTTCGTTAAGCTGCATAATCACTGCTTTCTGTTCTTGCAGATGTGCCTTCATTGTTTTTATTTCTACACTCTGTACTGCTTCGTCCATTTCAAATTTATTCTCTAATTCTTTACATTTTTTCTCAAATATTCCCCTAAATAAAATGCAATGCAGATTACTTGATAAGAAATGACAATGTGGACAGAATATTTTCTCACTGCTTTAAACAGTCAGTTTTCAAAGAAAAAAAAAATTGCAAGTACTATTGTATAATTAGTTATGATATTCAGACTACCATTTTGAATAGATAAAGGCTTACAAATAGAAATCTCCAATGGAACACACCAATAATATATACCAATAAATACCAATAAAAAAAAAGTTAATATAGTATGAATGGTCGAGAATACATAATGGAACAGACCTTTAAAGATGAACAAAAACTTAAAATATAATGAATATGTCACTGTAAGTAAGGTTTAAATAAAAGCTATATCCTTCTGGAAGCTGAAGTTGATAAAATTTTTAAGGGATGTTATGCCAAAGTGAAGCTTAAGCTTGACCTACATTCCAATAATAAACATGTCAATTAAAAAAATCAAATTAAAGGTCTTTTAAAAGCAAATTATTAAATCTTTCAAACAAGCATTGAAATCAGCTTTAATTTGATAAAATAGCCTGAAAAACAAAGATCAACATTTTCAAAATTTTAAGCAATAAATTTAACCTTGGATTCAAGGATGATCTTTAAAAGTTTCTAGTTAAAAACTACCTCGAATAGAAAGTCTGTATTAACAGAAAGTATGTTAGCAAGCTCTTAAAACTTTTTACAAACATGCAAGTTAAATTTTTCAATGAGCTTTAAAGGTAAAGGATTGCTTAACCTTCTCAAAAATTATGTTAATTAGCTTGGATTTAATGGTAATCGCATTTCAATAAGTAACTCTGTATCTAGAGAGGCCCATGTGCTATTTATGGAATTAATATGAAATTTCTAAGTTCACCCATAATAGAAATTATAATGTTCACCCAGATGTACATTTCCATTAAATCCAAGTAATAATAATATTTTGGATTTTAAATTATATCTTTATCTCCTAACTAAACTTTAATGAAAGATTTATTACCCAGATGTTACTACACACTATTTCTTTTTTGCTAGAATCTTAAAGAGTGAAAACAGAATTATCCTGTCTTTTTCAGCTTTTGAACTATTTTTTATGTTTTGCTCGAGTTAAACAACTTTTCTTTCTTTGGGTAAATTTCTTTATTCAATAAACACAATAAAGCATTATAAATTCTATAATAATTAATAATTGGAAAAACATTCAAAATATTCACCTTTGGCTTGTTAGATCTGTTAGTTTCTTTTGAAGATTATCCAATTCTATTTCATTTCTGCTTCTTTCGGATATTAAAATTTCCTTTTCTGATTTCAGCTTCCTTACATCTTCTTCATAAGAATTAACAAGAGCTTCAAAATCATTTGCTTGATTTTCCAATGTTATGCATGTATTTTTCAAGATATTAATATTCTGTAATATAAGAATTTATTTCATGATTCTAGTTAATGCTATATTATCTACATAAAATAATTCAAATTTTAAGGAAATTTTTTTATCCAAATTTCACTTATTCTGATGTGAATAAAAAGATCATTTTGTCATTTAACGTAACTACAGTAACAGAAAAAAAAAGAAATTAAAATAAAATAGCATTGATTACATTCAAAACACATTTTTGACAATAAATAAAAATAAATAAATTAAATACACTGCTCACAAAATTTAGGGGATATTGTGAAATGAATATAATACATGCAAAAAACAGAGGCATTTGAGTTTATTTATTAAAGAACATCATCAGAGAAGCAAATGACACGAAAATGGAAGTTGTCTAAATATACAAATGAGGTGCAGAATCCATTTATTGGGATTGAGCAGGATGTGACACATGGACAGGGGTTAACATTCGCATGTCAAACATGAAAAATGTGTGCACATTGACTGTTCAGTAGAGTGTATGGTCACCTGAGAGTGCTACAACACACTGACAGCGATGAGACATGGAGAGGATCAAACTGTCCAGCAGTTCCTGTGGGATTTGGGGCCACTCGTGCACCAGGGCAACTTCCAGCTGTTATTGGAGGTGATTGGTGACCGGCAACACGTCTTCCTAGTGCATCCCAAGCATTTTCAATGGGATTCGGGTCTGGAGAGTGTGAAGGCCAGGTCCATGTGTGCTCGATTCCAACCTCTTGCAGCATGTTGTTGATGAGATGCACACAGCAGGGGCGTCCATAAAAAGAAAGTTGGCCCCAACTACTCCAGTGTAGGGTATCACTATAGGCTGTAGAATTTCATTCCGATATCTTACAGAATTCGCCGTTCCATTTGTAACAACATGGAAGTCAGTACAACCACCAATGCTGATGCCTGTCCATACCATGATCCACCTCCCCAAAGGAATGTCTTTCTTGCACAAAACATGGATTCTCCCTGTTTCCACTTTCACGCCAGATCAGGGCACGATGATTGTCAGGCTGCAGGCTGAATTTTGACGTCACTGAAGAGAACCGTGGACCACTCTTCATGTGTCCAAGGAAGATGCATTTCAGTCCATCTTCTACGGGTTCTGCAATGTTAAGCAGTTAACGGAATGCATACCATTGGTTTCCGGGTATTCAGTCTACCATGACTGAGTCAATTTTGCATGTTCTGAGTACACACCCATCGTCCAGTAGCAGCGAGAAACTGACGCCGCAGCTCAATTGCATTGCTTTGCCAGTTCCTTCATGCTATTAGCGTCAAGTAGTGATCATCTCTTGCAGTGATGGCACGTGGGTTGCCCTGCCCTGGTCTTCTTCTTACTACACTAATCTCTCTGAAGCGATTCCAGTCTGCTAATCACGCTTTGGGAGGTTCCAACTGCTGCTGCCACTGTCATTGTGTTTGGCCAGCTTCAAGACACCCTATGACTCTCCATGCTTCAAATTCGGGTAAATCCCGTTGCAGGGGGCATTTTCAGGTGACACTCAATGATTCTGCCACTTGTTGTTGATTCAGGAAAGTGGAAATAATCAAGTAGCACCAGCCTCTTTATACAGGGTTGTGGACAAACATGGAAATTAACATTTTGCATCACATTTGCTTATTCAGACAACTTCCATTTTCGTGTCACTTGCTTCTCTGATGATGTTCTTTAATAAATAAACTTAAATGCCTCTGCTTATGAATGCATTATATTCATTTCCAAAATATTCCTAAATTTTGTGAGCAGTGTAAATTCTTCTTTTTTCTTTTTAACTGCTACTGTAAATTTAAATATTTGTTTTGAGTAGATTTTTAAACAGTTAACTATAAAAGACTATCAGCTAATCATAAAAAGATTGAACTCAAAAATGTAGACAGACTGATCTAAGAAGTCCCCATAACACAGCAATTTAATAGAATTAGAATTAGTATTTTGTATTGTTGAGATTCAGTAATTCTAGCACAAATAATGATGGATTGAAAAAAAAAAATAAAAAAATACTAGAGTCTGAGTCATATGGGAAAAATAAAGATATTAGATGTACATTAAACAAAACTTTTTTTTTTTTCTTTAAAAGCTATTGAAATTTAAAATTTCAGTTAACACTTTCACTACTGACCGGTTAATTGCTGTCAACCCCTATATACTGACCAATTTTGAGGTTTGGAATAAAATTTGTAGTTTTATCATGGTGTGGTATATTTAAATGAAATTTCGTGGCTTTATAGAGAACACTTCAGCTTTGATTTGATACCATGAACATGGGGATACGTTTAAGCATATGATTTTGTATTTTAGTTGAAAAATATCATTTTTTTTTTTTTTTTAGAAGAACAGAAAGTACAACATCTATGCAACGATATTATCCAACTCTTTATTTAGCTTATATACTGAGCCTAAATGCAAATTATTTTATTCCCAGAATCTTTTCGTTTATTTCTTACATTTCATTACATGAAAGCCTTTTCCTTCGGATGATTGATGGTAAAAACGCAGCCATTTTAAGTCTTTGTCGTGCTCTGAAAGCTGCACAACAAGTATTTTTTCCTCTTGTTATAATATATGAAACTCAGGCTTTTAGCACCGTATTCTATGAACATACATGTATGTTGCATAAGCTATCCACATGATATGTTAAAATATGTACTGGTATACGTTTGTCGTCGAGTTGTAATAGTTGGCTACAGCATACCAGTGCATTCTTAGTGGCAAAAGCGTTAATGGTGAATTTACTAATATCAATTAGATGGCTCCTCTATCTCTAGTGATACAATTAGAATGACCATGATAACGTTCATTGATGGGGGAGCCAAATTTTAGAGCAAGAACCTTTAAAGATGTTAAACAAAGACAAATCCATGCTAATGTCATATGGCTTGAAATAAATACTGTGATGACATAAGGCGAAACACAAAGTCTACTTGCATCAATGTTTGGACTATCCTTACTAGCTAAAATGTCAATATAGACAGAGGCAATTCTATATACATTGAATAAAACTGATTACAAGACTACTAATGGCAGTTATAGAAATATGCTTTGTGATGGACAGATCCTACTATTTTCAACTCGTCAGCCTTTGTAGAAGTATAAAAAACATGCAGTTCAATTACATGCATATTTGGTAGAAATTTGTTAGAAAGAAACAATTAGTAATGGAAGCACTTTAGTCAGGAGCAATGTGAGTAACATTACTATAGGAACAGCATGCAGTGGTATCAGCTAGGAGAACATCTTTAATACTGACAGTAAAACTTCTGATACAAGCATTAAGTTTATTCACAGGAAATGTACAAGAAGCCAATAGCTGAAGAATAAGTCAAAACAAACAAAATTAATAGTCATCCCTTGACTTATGTCCAGGTTCCAATCCATCTGGCAGAAGGTAAGTCGATACATTAAATCAACAGTCATAGGGATTAGGGACTTAACTGTGCCTAATCCCTATACTTAGTAATTAGTATACTGTCCCAAACACTGTATATTTCACCGATATTGGATTATTAACAATTATTGATAAAAAACAAGAACATCAGTAATGTTGAAAGAGAGAAGAGGAGACCATAATATTCACAAAGACTGCAGCTGAACTCTGTAGCTTTAGATTAGAAAAGGACCTTGTTTTGCTTCGTCACTATCGTCGATTTAATGCAGATCCTTTCACAGCCTCTATGATTTTATCCTTATTTTTCAAAATGGTCGTCACTGTAGAATGAGATCACCCGAAGTCATGTGCAATCACATGAACAGGCTTACCGATAAATCATGTTGCTTTATAACTTGCAACTTCATTTCAAGATCAATAGCTTGCCTCTTTTACTGTGATTCATTACTAGGTTTTATGACTGTGTGTGTGTAGGAGTCATGTTGCACAAAATATCATGAAATATTTAACGATAAATTCACAAATAACCTATTTCTCAAACACAAAATCAACAGAGGGATTGTTGAAAAAGACGTGTCGATTGGCAACTTCCGAGGAAAGATGCCACTGAATGTGCTGTTGCCACTGTGCATGATACATTGTTGCTAAACAGAAACCTTTTTACTTTTGGTTTTCTTGAGTCTTGTTCAAAAGTATAGTCACAAATGTTATTTATTCCCTTAGGGGATCACAGATATACGAACGGACATAACTCGAGCGGACATAAGTCGAGGGATTACTGTACAGCTTACACACATTCAGCTTTCATAAATTCATTAAAAAAAGTGTAACAGATGAATGTCTTTTTTTGTGTTCTACACACAAAAGGCAAGATGAGATGATCTTCATTTCTACAGGCAAGATAAAGATGAATGCAAGCTTTACAGCAATATATGTTGGCAGTTCAAGGATTAGCAACCCTTGCTTTGCTATAAAAGGTAAGTAAGTTCGGTGTCAACTCTGTAATCTGATCTGCTGAGATACAGTGGATTGAAGTATTGTTTTATTAAAGTAAACGTACTGCAAATATTCATAAAATGAACCACAAATAAGCAAAATAGGGAACGAATGATTTAATAAACAGAACTGAATAAAATAAGTCAATAATTAGTGAATGGGAATGAAGTTAAACACGGCTGCAGCAACAATCAATTGGTTTTCCTATGCAAGCGGAGTGCCACATGGCATGCCGAACACGTTCGTCTTAGTGTCAAAAAATACCTCAGTCATTCTGGCTACAATTTTGCAATGCCTTTCGTATTTACAAATTGCGAATTAATAGATATGCATTTGATGTATGGCAAGGCCAATGGAAATGCACTTGAAGCTGCTCGTCTGAAGGCAGAAAAATTTCCTGATCGAAATATGTTAATCAAGATCCTTCAATGTCTAAGAGAACACGGAACATTTGAGCATCCAAAATCACCAGGAAGGACCAGAAATGTGAGAACAAATGATTCGAAAGAGAGGGTGCTGCAGAAACTCATCGAACCACCAAGTGTCAGTACTCGTCGCATTGATATGGAAGACTGAGTTAGTCAGCATACAATCTGGAACATTGTCCATGAAAATCTATTCATTCCCTATCATTTTCAAGGAGTTCAATCTTTAAATGAAAGAGATTATCAGCCACGGTTACACTTCTGTGAGTGGCTACTACAACAGTTAGTAATTCCGTCATTCCTTAGCAGAATTCTCTTTAGAGACAAGGCTGAATTTACACGAAATGGAATCTTCAATTTTCATAACTAAATACAGTTATGATGGGTCTACCAAAATCCACACGCTATTCAACAACAACGTCATCAAGTGCAACATCATCAGTGAATGTGTGGGCAGGAATTGTAGCGATCGTTTATTAGGACCATTTGTTCTTCTGAACAGACTAACTGGGGAGGCTTATTGCTATTTCTTACAAAATGACTTTCAATTACTTGAGGATATTCCACTTTCCATTGGCAGCACAATGTGGTACATGCACAATGGTATGCCAGCACATTTTCATCGAATCGTACAGCGCCATCTCAATTTGGTTGGAGATGGTTCAGAAGGGGTGGCCCACAGCGATGGCCTCCATGCTCTCCTGATCTTAATCCTCTGGGTTTCTGTATTTGGAGATATTTAAAAACATTACTGTATTTCTATCCAGTCAACAGTTATGACAAGTTGCGAGAACGAATAACCAATTGCTTTCAGGACATATGACAAAATCCCGGTATATGTGAAAGAATTCATTCATCACTGTGAAGGAGAGCGGAAGCATGCGTGCAAGCCAACGGATGACATTTAGAACATTTATTATGACGATATTCCAAGTCATTTTTATTATTTATGACGACTCTTATAACAACACAATATTTACTGCAAACTACGTTTTGCACAAAAACTATTCATTTCTGGATCCATTAATTGTTTGTTTTTGGTTTACAATACCCTTTATTAAATCATTCATTCCCTATTTTGCTTATTTCTGGTTCATTTTATGAATATTTGCAATACATTTTCTCACATCATTCTGTGCCAACAAAACAAAACAAGAAACAAACACTTATATTGAATAATAATACAATAAGTTTTTCTCGAATAATATTCATTTCCGGACCCATGTTCATAAGAACTTCTTTGTTTGGTTTCCTGAGTCTAAGGCTAAATTTTTGGCCCACCTTTTGGAATCACCCTATATATATATCGAACAAGCAAAACTCAAAGCATACTCTTCCGAGTTTCGCAAAGCAAAGATTTCAATCAATTTTTTTGCAATTTAGAAAAAGTATAGAATACAAGAATAAAACTAACTTACATTACCAAAGTATTGGCATTTTTCAAATTCCTCATCACTGTCCGGCTTTATTTATATATATATATATATATATATATATATATATATATATTACGGGTAAAGTCTGGCATGTGGCTAATGTCAAGATTGCCCATGAAATGACTACACTGTTCAAGTGCATTGGGTAATGACCAAAATAAAAAGTAATTTATCTCATAATTATCTTTATCTAGATAATCTCTACCCCAGTGAGGCCTGGATAACTTGGAATAATATTTATAAAATTAAGCTAGCACATTTACAATTCCAGTAAAACCCCGTTATTGCGCTCATCAAGGGACCGCGACCTAAAAGCGTAATAAGCGGGACAGCGCTATATCAAGGTTTTATTGTACATAGAAAATGTACAGGGACCGTATAAAAGGAGGGTAAAGAATGGTATAGCACTGTAAGTGAGAGCGCTATATCGAGGTTTTACTGTATTTTCTTAAAAAATACTTTATTTAAAGAAAATGTAATATTGAATTCAAAATTATTATACATACATAATATTGAATAAAATATTGAAAATTTTATAATCAAAAAATTATAGAACAAAAATTAAACAGCAAAAAATTATTCGGTAATTTCCTATTTTATGTCTAAAATCAACAGCTTTCACCAGGCATTGTTAACAATTACAATCGTTATTTCATTTAATGTGAGGACAAATCTTAACATTTTCCCTATTTTTTTATTAGCTGTTTGTGATATCTATCCATTGTAAATTTATTTGATAATTTCCTATTTTAACCAAAATAAGGTAATTTTTTAAATTTTCAATATAAAGATCCTGGAGGGCATCATACTTTAACTTACCTACTCTAAAGCTAATCGTCACACACGATTCACTCAGGTGCTGATGGTACTTTGCACCAGAAGCTTGAGCTCATACTAAGTTAAATATTTTCCCCACTTATTTCATGGCAGCTGAGTAGAAAAATATTTAACTTAGTATCAGCTGAAGCTGTTGGCACTCTGTGCCAACATTGCCCAACTGAATTTTGTGTGTTGATTAGCTGTAGGTTAGATAAGTTGAGGTATGTCACCCTTCGGGATGTTTATATTGAAAATTTTAAAAATAACCTTACTTTGGTTAAAATAGGAAATTACAAAATAAATTTACAATGGGTAGATATTGTGGTGATTTTGTTGGTGTCCTGGTTCGTAGAATAAAGTAAAACGAGACTGATACTGGATCTGAACAGGTTTTCCTTTATTGAGGGAGAGCAAGGGTTTTTATAGCTTTATTTACAGTGATTGCTGATTGGCTGGAGGGCTTTAACAGATGATTGGAAGGCTTAAATAACTAAAATTAACGGAAGGATTTAAATTAAGGTGCATGATGTGAGCCCTTCCAGCCGTTGGGATTTAAAAGTAAACGAAACAGAAATAACCATTAACGGTTGGAATTTGAAATTGTACAAGTGATTTTGATTAGATAAATAAATGAATAAGTTAAAATAGAATATACAGGATAAATAAATAAAAATTAATATAAATATAAAAACTCATCATAATATTGCGAACAGCTTATAAAAAATAAGGTAAACTAGTAGATTTATCCTCACATTAACGGAATTACGATTATGATAGCAATCCCTCGCGGACAATCCACTTGAAATCTGTCTATATTACCTGGGACATAAAACAACTGGGTGTCACACGAATATCTTGTTTAATGACCTTCAAATGATGAATTATGCATGAGCAGTTCTTTTTTCAACCATCGTGTATTACATTATCCAAGTGTCTGGATTATATCATTATTCGAAAAAATTCGAAAAACTATTTTTAGTTTTACTTTATTCAACATTATCCATGTATCTGAATAATGTCAACATTATCAGAATAGTGGCATTATCCAAGGTCGGACTTTACCCATAACACACACAGACATACAAAACATGTGACAGGGTTCTTACCTTTTCCAAATTGTCACATTTCTTCTGCTTAGTAGTAATCTCATGGCGAAGGTCCTCTTCTACTTTTTCTTGCTGCTGTTTGAATTTCTGTAACAATTTTTTCTGATCTTCTGAATTCTTATTAAAATAAAAAATAAAAAAAAGTTATCTTACTAAAAATAAAGTTTACAATAAAATATTTCAAATCAAAATATAATGTAATTTAGGAATGTGTATTAATAAGCATTAAATAAATAAATGTTTTTTAAAAAAAAAAAGATTAACGATTAACGTAAATACAGAGACTGTGTAAAACTTATTATCCAGACCTAAAATTCTGAGTTCATCCAACAGTCTGGCAACTTTCATGTAATGACTTAATGACTAAATTACTTATGGAGCTTCAAGAAATATATAAAGCACCAAACTTTCAAAATATATTCCATAATACCAAAGGCAATAAGCAAAATAGACTAAATTGAAAGATTATAACACATTGATTCTACATGTAAACGATGATAGAACACGAACACCTAGCAAGATTAGAAGGAAATTTCTAAGCTGGATGTTCAAGATTAGCTGACCTTAGTAGATATAGAACTTCATTTATGACAAATGTATCTCTATAATGAAAAATTACTATGTAAATAACGCTTAAATGAGGAGAGATCCATATTTGCAGGATGGTATATGGTGCTTCAAATTATCCATTAGAAATAATTTGTATAGATTAATAATCCATTTATTGTTATCCATTTAAAGTCTATATTCAAACAGAAGGACAAGTTGGGACTTTTCTAAAAACAGGACAACAAGTATGCCTAAATATTCTAGCAATCACAGCAACTGTTAACCATGATTTTTTTTTTTGACGAGCTTCCAATATCTTAAAAATTATTTTTACAATACTGGATAGTAAAGGGGGAAAATTAAGCTTGTTGTTGATGAAATCAAAATTTCAATTATAGACTCAGGCCGTAATGTTCAGTATAATCACTCTCAGACACCAAATAGGAAAGCAACTCTGCTGCAAAACTTTCACAAAAGAAACAATGGGCAAACACTTGTTAAAGAGAGAGATATTTAATGTATAGATAGTATGTGAAGAAAATTAGCATGTTCTTCAATCAATAGTAGGTCATGATGAAAAACATCCTGTTAGTCAATAATATTCAAAATGGTTAGGAAGCAAATTGAGCATGAACATATTAGTTGATAAAACCCACAAAAAATGGGAAGTCACCTAACTAGACTGAGACACAGTATTTCTCAAGTTACTCTATAGGAACTGACCACTGACGAAAGATGAAAAATGTAACAGATATGGTCTTACTCAATAGCTGAAAAGCCTACAATCCAAATGGGGAGATAAAAACAAATGAGTAATGAAAGTAAAAGGAACAGTTATCTATCCAGCAGCCAAAGGATCAATATGATGCATTAAGTCCACTTCCCTGCAACTCTACAATCAAATAAGTTGTATGTAGTGAAGTTTTAATGATTTGGGATATTATTCCTACTAAGCTTTACCAAGGTATCAACAACAGACAATTGTGGAGCAACTAATAATAGATGTAAACAATTGTTGAAAAAACAAACAAAAAACAAAAAGGATTGTTTTTGCATCAGTATGTAAAATTACACAGACATTACCTTGATTTGCTTTGATACTTCTTCATATTGTCCCTCTACTTTACTTAATTTTGATTGAAGTTCTTTATTTTCCTTATTAAAAGAATAAAGTTAAAATTATTTTTTTTATAGCTAGTTAAATTGAAGTCTTTAAGGTAGAATATACCCTAATGCATACCTGGGGATTAAAAACGGGATACAGATAAAAGTATTCAAAATCAGAAATACAATTTTTTGTTTATATATATAATACAGATATTGATACTATCTTCAGAGTAACAGTTTTTCTGCTGCTACCATCCACAACACAAATCTTTCTTCAAATTAAAAATTTAAATGAGACCATACAGCATTCTTTAGGAACGGAAATTATATTAAAACAAGAAATGACTATCTGTTGGTCCAAAGGAAGTAATGGAAAGTAGATAAGGAAAAAAATTCTTCCCTTTGTTCCATTTAATCCTACTGATTGCATTCAGATATTGTTCTACCTTAAAGTTATAATAATACAGTAAATTCCCAATTATCTGCAGAATTGGGTGGCACGGCAACTGCAGATAAGTGAATTCTGTGGATAATCCAAAATAGGATGAAAAAAGACGAAAATCAACACAAAAATGCTTTTAACATATTTTATTTACATTAAAATGGCAATCACACTCACAAACTGCAACAAATTTACAAAAAAATAAATTGAAGTTGGTGGCTTATTTGACAAGTCAGCTGTCTGATGTATATGTAGAAGGAGAAGGCTCTCCCGTAATTTAGTGTAACCTGCGCCTAAGCTCCGCCCACAAGGTCGTTCTTTAAATTGTTTGTCTATAATTGTCTTCACTACTTTGTTAGCCTCTTTTATTGTTTACCTTATTCTAGATTTAAAAAATTTTAAAGGTCTAAAATTTTTTTAGAGATTCGCAGATAATTGGGGAGTTTGCTGTATTTACATTTATTTATTTCATTTTTTTCTCTCCAAATGCCATTTGGAATAGATAAAATTCTTTACAATATATATTTTTTTTATGCTACTGACAGAAAAATCAGCCGAGATGAAAACTAAGGTAGGGATAGCGATTAGTAAAACAATCACAATGATTTGCAACGTCTTCTGATACGTATAAGACAATATAATTGATATTGTTTTAATTTCCTTATTATAAATGTGATTGTTGTACATGCAAAAGACGCAATTGTTCTGATTGTTGTTAATGATATTTTGTCCACAGACAGACAAAATGGAATATAAATCTTCTGATCCTTATCAGAAAACTAAAAAAAAATAAAAAAATAAATAAATAAAATCTGGTTATACAATGAAATAAATCTTTGTTCTTTGAGGCAAACTTTAGCAGGAGATGAAAGGTGTTCCTAAGCCTGCTGTGTATTTTACATTGTATATTTTATTTTAGCAGAAATCACTTTATTTAACTGGTAGTATAGCTTGCGTTTTTTTTTGTTTTTGTTTTTTTAACATATTCAGCAAGGTAGTTTTCTGTAAGTTTCTGAGAATCCTAAACATCAAAATGTAACGACATTCCATGCTGGTTTAAAAAACTTAATTTCTTGCATATCAACTTAAGTATAAACAGCACAAACTTTGCTTTAGTTGCCCCTCTATTATGAAGCTATTAAAAATGAAGAATTTCAGACAGAATCTTCTTTTCGGACTAGTTTATTATAATTCTGCATCAATATATACAGGTAATACACTCATTTTCCTTTTTATTATTATCTATTTTTCATGCACATTATCAAGCTAGGAGAAACTGTTATAACATTAAATAGCAGTCAATATAGTTTATGTATAGGTTGGTTGGTTGGTTGTTTTATGGCGCAAAAGCAGCTGCGGCTAAGCTGCGCAAAAGTTTATGTATAGATTTTAAGAAATTTTGATTTATAAAAACAAAAATATTCAATAACTCATACAACACATCATTTCATTACAATTTTAATATGTCCACCATCACCATTGCCAATGTGAAAACAAAAAATTACAATCAACCAATCAATTGGATAAGCATAAAGGTGGACAGTATACTTAGAAGTAGGGTTCGGATTATATGCAAAATGCATATTTGTTATTAAGAGGTATATCAAGAAAATTATAAGTTTTCTATGCATATCTAATGTTTTTTGATTAAAATAGGCATTCTATCAAAAAACATTAGATACGGTATGCATAGAAAACTTACAATTTTCTTGATATACCTCTTAATAACAAATATGCATTTTGCATATAACCCGAGCCCTACTTACAAGTAATCTAAATCAATAACAAAGGAGAATGTTTTCATTCTGAATAAATAAAACTTATAACAGAGAAATATATCATTAAAGAAATGCTCTATCATAAAATAATTGCTGAGCTCTCTGTTTAGTTGATCTGTAAAAATCATCATCATTTATTTACATTTGATCCAATGCTGCAAATAATAATAATGATAATCTTTTTACTTACTTCATATAAAGATTCCAAATTCCTTATGCGTTCCTCTAGCTTACGTTTTTCTGCCTATATAAAATACAGATAAAAAGATACATCTGAATTATATAATTAAAAAAAAAGCTAAAAATAGATATTTTAAATGGAATTTTAGGAAAACTTTAATTAGAATTGATGAATTTGACCTGATGAGCTTGAGTAAAATTTTATTTAACTTAAAGTAACTTGCGTGAAGCAACAATCGTATTAATTCTATTAACAATTGTTCAAGATTATTTTTTTTAGCTAAAAATTGTTATTGAGCAGCATTCTTACTTATTTGTATAACTTAAACAAATTGAATTCTTTTTGTGGGATTCAAACAAGCTTGGAGATTCCACTCCCCCACCCCAATAATAAGGAGAAGCATTGGACTAGTGGAAAAAATTTTCGGTTTTCTAAAATGAACCCAAATTTTTGGCAATGCATTATTTAAAATTAATTACATAATTGCCATTATTGCAAATGACAGTGAACCATCTTCAGGCAGCTTATTACTGGTCTTTTTAATAAAAGGATGCAGAATTTGATTAGAAAAAGTGTGATATATTCTTAAACATCAAAATTAATCACAATTTTTTGTTGATAATTCAGTAAATATGGAGGACAAATGAGGATTTCCCAAGTTCACCAATTACTTCAAAATATGGTCATCATCTTGTTAATGGTATCATCATCAACATCCCTCACATAAAAAAAATCCTCCCTCAAACAAAATTTCTTACGCCAAATGGGATATGTCTGATATTATGTCACTCCCAAATTTGTCATGGAGATTTCTTGGGTATTTTTTTTTTTTTTTTATCTAAATATACATATTTTTTTTTAATTTTAAAAAGCCTATAATTCTTTAGACTACAAAATTTTATGAAATCTATCAAACTGTTTGCAGTAGTAGATGAGGAGCTTAGTTTCAAAATCCGCCATCTCCAGAATTAAAAATTTTCGGAAAATAGGAAAAATTGTACCTACGTTATTATTTCAAATTTACAAATGAACTTTTTTTTTATATTGTAGGTTATAGAAAGAGTAATAAAGTGACCCAAGTCAAAAAAATCTGATACTGACGGTTTTAAGTGTTATATCCTATTTTTATATAGAGAAGGCAATGTTTGATATAAAGTATTGGAGTTAGGGGTTTTTGAAGTAAGATTGTGCAGCGTATATCTCGGAAATACAATTTGTTACTAGAAACATGGCAGTTCCTACTCACCGCTGTTCCTGTTAAGTCCAAATGCGGCCAGGTTTGGTAGTAACTATCGATCTAAAACTAATACCAATACCTAGCTAACCCTTAGGTCCATAATTTTTTTAAATAATTTTCGCAATAACTCGTAATATCACCATTCATAATAGAACATTCTTTTATTGCAATAAACGTTTTTTACATAATCACACTCGCACTCTAGGGAATTTATTTTATGTAGTTTCCTCATCCGTAGCACTGCAATCACATTCACTATCAGTTCTGGAATCTGAATATTCTGCCTCATCAGTAACCAGTATTCCTTGAGAATTCCAGATCGGGGTTTTCTTCCCATTCTTTGCCGTAACGAGGAGTTTACGAACATCCTGGATTCTTTCTGATTTATTTGAACTCCAAGAGATACAAAATTCGGTGTTATTAACTGTAGCTTCCTTCCCTCTTCCTAATCAAACTGAACTGCATGAAACGGTATTGTAATTAACTTCAACTTTGACCAACACGTTATTCTTTTTCTGAAAGTATATGCGTTTCACTTTGGACAACTTGAACGGTAGAGTTGCTGGGATATTGAGAACTCCACAAGTCGCAGTTTTCCAGTCAAATACTTGCCAGTCTGTGTGAATTTTCTTTACCATTCCGAAATGTTCATATATTTTGTGGGAGTCTTCTGGTTTCAGCATTGCTTCATGTTTTTTGATTTCCTGTTCGACACATCCAAACATGCAATTGGGTGATATGAAAGAGTGACCTACGTTTGGGAAAACCATTGTGACAGTCTTAAAGGTTTGAGGAGCACTGCACTTTAGCCACTGTGCTACCATTACCACCATTGTGGAATTTTTATTCCTGGGAAGTACCCGATTAAGAAATCTGAAATTCATTGGCCCTCTTCTTGTGAACAGTAAGCTGAACTTTAGCTTGTGCCCTTTCCTCTTCTTTTTTTGCTATGCTTACATTGGTATTTGAGTTTAGTACAAGTTGAGTACACGTCTAAGTGGCATTCTAAACCCGAGGTTAAAATGGGTTTTGAACAGCTTGAGGAGGAAGCATTCTTTCACTTGCAGAAGCAGATGGGCATCTTAATACATTTTCCATTCTTCCTGATGGACAATTCTGATGATAAGTAATGCCTCTTCAACTTAATTCCACAATAGTGTGATTCGCGTGCTCTAAATTTCTTTATCTGAAGTTTAAGGCTTGAATTTCACAGTCTTACTATCACCATCTCTATTCTCTTTGTGAAGGCTGCCAGTAGAATGGTAATGCTTGGCAATATTTTGTAACCTGTCCTTCCCTACCTGTAGAATATCCAAGAAGGCTTCTCTGCAAACACGCTTATTTTTGTTTCCATCAACCACAGCGTTGTACAATTCCCTACCATTATATTCTTCAAAATGAAGCTATCTTGACTCTCCTTGTCCTTGTGGGAGTAGAACTTATTATGGAAGGAAGTTATATCTTGTTGGGTTAGTTTTTCGCACTGGAAAGCAGTTTTATTCCCGTGCTTACACTTCGGTACTACAGGAGGGTTTTTGGACGAATATCTGTAATAAAACATACCGAAGAGAGTTATTATTCAATAGTAATTAAATTAACAAATTATTAAAAACTAAATTGAGTCGACAAGTTTTAGGAAGCGTGATATTTTGATAAGCAACACTAAACCCTTTTTTCGCGGACTCATTTTGTTTCGTACTTCTGTTGCTAACACTTTTCCTAGCATCTCTTGCTAGGAGTGCACACCAGAACATGAATTGTTTGATGCATTATCCATTTTATTTTAAAATATACGAAAAAAATGTCTAATATTCATAATAACAGCAAGACTTTTGTTTCTATCGAAATCTCATGGAGGCTGACAACTTGAAACTACTGCGATACCACCAAGCGTGGATAAGAGTTTTGGATACGGCGGGGTTTGATAATGCATTCGCATTGGACATGGCGGGCTTTGAAACAGCACTCATATCGAAATCGTATCGCAATACATTATTATGACAGTTTTTGAAGTTGAACTGTATGCAAATGGCTGGTTTTGATTTGAACTTAGCAAAAACTCCATTGGCTAGGAATTTGCAATTTTTGGAGATGGTGGGTTTTGAACTAAGCTCTTCAAATGAATTGTCATTTTCGTATTTTATAAGTTTAAAAAAACTCATCAAAAACATTAAATAAATTTATTTTCTTTTTTTTTAGCGGCCCCTAGATTACAGCTTGCCTGTAAAACATAGGGACTAAAACATTCAACATTGTGTTCAGCATCAAAAAGTAGGTGACCACATTCAAAAAATCAGACTTCTAGGACCACTCCCTGACCGGAAGTTGGGGGTCAAGTGATTGCTTCCGATAAAGTTTTGTTTATAAAAGTTTGTTTATAAATTTGTGCATATTATGGGGCCGCTTTGCTTTTTACACTGTCTAAAAGCATTAATTATCTTGTTTAATCATGGGATAGGAATTCACAGTTTTTTTTTTTTTTTTTTTTTAAATAAAGACTTCATAATGTTGTATAGAGACATAAAAGATGAACTCATGAAAGAAAGTACCGGGTAGTTATAATTAAAGTTCCCCACTTCTGCGCGGTCTGAAGACAGCATTATTGCACAGATAATAATGCAACTATTTATATAAGCTATGTAGAGCATGGGGAAGATAATTCCAACGAAAAAAAAATTACTTCAAAAAGTTGCCACCAGGTGGAAAAGTGGTGCTGCAAGATCATAAACAGTAAAGTCACTATGTTCTTTGCGTCTAAAGAAAGCATGGATATCTCTCCATACGGAGTCATTTTCGAGCCACATCACTGACGTTAGTCGCGCAAAGCGCTAACGACATTTTCAGTTTGTGTTTTTTCATTTTTTTTTTGGAAGAAACTTTATAGTAATATCATTGTAAACTTTTTATCAACAATGATTATTTATTTTTAAAATCGTTCATTTACTGCAGTTAACTCATTATAAACCTCTCTTTCTTTTATATGATAACCTTCTTCAGAAATTAAAATGAGTAAAAAGGGAAGAAAAAAAAAATTGTAAAAAAAAAATAAATAATTAAATATACACATTTTCCTATTATACTAATAAGATTTTTTCCCCTTCCTTTCTTTGATAATGTTAATACAAATCTTTCGTAGAATTTTCAATAAATGTGGATTCTATTAATTAACATAACTAAAGAAAATTTAACTTTTATTAATCATAAATATATTAATGAACATGATTAAAATTTTCAAGCAAGAAATACTTATATATGCGTTTTAATATATATTGTTGTATTCATTTTATTAGTTTTTAAATAATAAAATTGTCATTTTGAATTAATTCTTTTGTTAAGGGGATTTTTACCATTAGTTCAACTGATTGTACATACATATATTTATAAAATTATTTAAGGTTAGGTATTAAATTAGCTAACCGTGCGAGATTCAAAATTATACATAAAAATTCTGAAGCATTTGAACTTTGGAAATTAACTTCACCAATTCGAATATAAAGTTATTATATTTAAACTTTAATGAAATGTACAATTAAGTGTACTTTAACTTAATTAAAGGAGAAGGAATGACCTGTACATCACAAAAATCAATGCCCTTTTGTAAGATGAAAGTACATATGGAGTATTTCAAAAATATACATCGATTGATGGGCCAACATTCAAGTGTTTGAGATATTTAATATTGTTTTCATCAATTTTTGAGTTTTAACTTATGAACTTCCTGTAGTCTGATTTCAAAGCAAGTGTTCATGTAGCATAAGTTATAGGACTGGAAATCTAAGGAGCAAGTTTTTATTTCTTTTCTACCTAATATTCCTAAAATAACCAGAGGGAAAAAAAAAAAAAGAAAACCTATATTATATTAAAGTAAGAAGAAAAAATAAGAAAGTAAAGGGAGGAAAAGACAAGTAAGTAAATGATAATAAATTGTCCCCCCACAGAATCGAACACTCCCTCCTTAGGTCTCCAGTACAATAACTTGAGCATTACTTTGCTTCGCATTGCTTTGAAATTGGACAACAGGAACTCAATAGCTAATACTCGAAAATGTTTGAGGGTTGGCCCCTCAACCTAGATATATTTTTGAAGTACTCAATGTGTACTTTCATTCCACAAAAGGGCATTGATTTTCGTAATTTATATGCCATGCCCTCTCTTTGTTAGTGTTAATAGTATTTAGTTTATAGTAAATTTAGTATTGATAAATACTTTTAGCAAACTCAACAAATATGCTTAACAATTTCATGAAATTTCATTTGATGAAGTTATTTTAGGTGCCATTGCCATATTTTGGGTTACCGAAATGTTAATTTGAGGTCCAACAATAAATTGTTTTGTATCACTACAATTTTTTCCCTGTTGTTCCAGCATGGTATCTAGATGCCATAAATAGTACTGCCAGGACAGGAAATGGCTCAGGAAATATTAAATTAATTCATTGAAATTTGGTCTGATGTTAGACATTTGACATGCCCATTGCGGATGTTACCAGTATTTGACATACACAAACTTTAAGCAACTGGTGAATGAATAAGAAATGAGCAAATATCTAATAATCGTAATTAGTTGTATGGCATAGATCAGATTCTATTACAACAAGCAAAATTTTCATGTCAAAATTTTGAAAAAATTAGATAATTCAAGTCAAAGCGGCCATCTTGGTTAGGACGTTACAAGCATTTGGGACATGGTTTTCATAAAAAAGAGTATTCACAAATGTAGGTAAAAAGTTGCTTTCTACAGCAAAACATTCTTTACAGCTTAAACATCTTAATAAATACTAAAAACGAATTTAAATTTGGATTAGTGATTCTTTTACAGAACCCAATCTCTGAATGTCGGACGTTACAGATTTTGACAAAAAAGAAATTTTCCATTATAACATAGGCTTAAATTAAGAATTGTAGCAACCTCCGAAGAAACTAAATTTGCACAACTAAATAAAGCAATAGACAACCCACTAAGCCCAATTTTGATCATTAAACAATGCAAAAAGTGTAGGATAAGATTGATTGTTTCGGACATTACAATTTGACATTTACAAAACTCAATTCAAGTCGGATTTTTGAAAGGAAGATGTGCTTCTTTGCAGTCGGTCAGGTATCTCCCTTTGGTGGGAATTGTTAGAGCTAACTTAAAACTGGGTTTTACAATTTATTCCACATTAAAAACGCTTCTAGAAGTGGAGCTATGCTAATTCAATGACAACGTTGTTTGCTCAGTTAACATCGCGGCTAGCAAAAATTGCTTAAATTTGACAGTTTCATATTTAAAATTAGGCACTTAAACCATTTTTATTATGGTTTTTATTGCTTTTCTTGTTTTTTTGAACATTTTAAGACTAGGTAATATACGGGTTTTTTTTTTTTGTTTAGGTTGTAATAATGAAACTTGAGCATTTTAAAAAAAAACCAGTTTCTAAACTCCCCAAAATATGGCAATGGCACTTAGGTCAAACAATTCTGCAGTTATACCAAAATAGTAAATTGTTGGATAGTTAACATTTAAAGAATGTGATCCTATTTTTTTTTTTCCTCATATGAAATTAAAATGTTTATTGACTAAACTGAATTTTTCCCAAATGTAAAGAACCATAATTTGATGGTAAATAATAATAATCACCCTATATTCCATTTTCTTAACAATATATGCACTAAATAAAAATTTAATTCAGTTACATGTAAAAAATAAAATGATTTTTTTTTTAATATTTTTTTCTTTATAAATTTAATACCTTATATACATCATTTTGTCAGTTCTAGTGAAACGTACAAACATTAGAATTAAAGGATAACAGAATTAAATTTCAACTTATTTCCAAACTATTTACTCCATCTTTCTGAAAATAAAGAGTCCCATTTTAATTTAACACTGTAATTTGAGACTATAGATCAATGTTAGAGATTGAAGGACATTAAACAAAAAAAAAAAAATAAATTAAAGTTTTACTCAGCATTGCAAAAAACCAAAAGTGTTTAGTACATAATTATTTAAATTATTCATTTTGACGTAATATTGTCATTGTCAAAGGGGAAATGAAATTTCACTACTTAATAACACTCACTCTATGCTATAAAGTGCGTAAATATATGCTTATTAAAGACTTGATTTGGGTTTTTTTTTTCTATTTTTCTACTCCTAATAAATAAAAAAAAAAAAAAACAATTTTTGAAATGGGACTCTTATTTTCGGACAGAGGGAGTATGTGGTAAGTTATGGTAAGAGACTGAACAAATAGCCAAGAATATATTTTTTAAGACTTAAAAGAAATAAAAATAAAATGAAAGTAAATTTTATTTTATTTTTTACTTTCTATTTATTTGTAAATAGAATATAATTGATTGCAATTAACTTGTGTGAATCTATTAAAAGAGAAATATGATACAAAAAAGCTGAAATGATATAAAAAAAAGCTGCAGTCATTTTACATTTAAAAATGCAGACAATTTTAAGTTGAATGAAGAAGTATATGTAGAAACTGACATTTCACTGGGAAGAAACAGTAATATGGATGCACAATAATTTTGGTAATAAATTCCAAATTATTAGTACAAAAAAAAAAAATATGTTTATTTTTGAAACAAAAAATGAAACATCAATTGATACTCCATTACTTTCTTTAAGAAAATATCCAATTTAATTTCTTGAAATCATAAATAAAATCCTCGGAGTATGTAATTAAACAGCACAATCATTTACTTACATAACTATTCAGAGCTAAATAATAATATGATTTTTCAATGTCAACTATATGATGGAATAATTTACAAAAGTGATGAAGATGTTCCTAATTTCAATTAGACTTTTTGATGATGATTTTTTTAATTATTATTTCTTAATATAAATTAACATATTTTAAAAGATATCTTAAATGTTTTTAAATTAGGAAATTAAAAACAGTATGTTAACAATTATAAAACAAGGAAAAGAAAAGGCTAGATTATTTATTTTGCCGTAATTTTTGTTTTTAGCATTTCTTCTTATTTTGATTCTTTTTAAAAATCCTTTTTAAAGGTTAAATCCTTTATAAAAATTTTAAAAATAAATTTCAGTTACTTGTAAGTATTTTATGTTCCTTTTTTTCTTGTGTGTATGTGTTTTTAAGATTTCAATGAATAACAAATTTATCTTTGAAAAAAACAAAAAACAAACTCATTTATTTTTAAAATGAGGTAAAGAGCATTTTGAAAATTTACTGGCTGATTGATTTTTATGCAACAGAAGCATCTTAAGCTAAGCTGCACCAAGAAAGGTAAAAAGTATAATGGAAAAATATAAATAGGTCAAAATTGTATGTAGGCAAACTCAAGATTATTCTTTTACTGAACAATATATCTAGTAGGGTGGGCCGAAAAAAATCAAAATTTTTTTTTCAAGTCGTAATACCGCGGAAAAGTTGCGAATTGGGGAGACTAAAAAGGGATAAAAAAAGAAATGAAATCGGTTTATATCTTCCGTTCGCACATATGCTCTAAAGTTTGCCGAAAGTTGAAAAAAATTCACATTTTTCCGATAATTTTAACATTTTTAATTTAGCCCCTTCCCGAATGTAATAGCTCAAATTCTTATGTATTAGAAAAACAGAAAATAATGTTTAAATATTATTTAAATCCATCAACATCTTCCAGTCGCACATTACCTTCAAAAGTTAATGAAATTTTGAAAAAAAATTACAAATGAAGATAGATCACAGTTCAAAGAGAAAAAAATACTAACAACTTACATGCTTTTTTTTTTATTGAATACATGATTAAATGTTTAAAAACAAATTATTTTAGACCATTAGTAATATTTATAAACAAATTTTTTTATTGAAAAACAAAGTTTTTGTGTGAAGAGTCGTAAGTCCAAGAAACCGATTCTGACTTCTCCCATGTTATAAACAAAAACAAAATAAGAAGAGAAAAACAAAATTTTAGGGCTCAATTGTGTAGTAAATCTGACGAATTTCCACTACAAGGTCTCTATTTGGATGGGAGGAGGGACGACACGTTAGTGGTAGATCTAGCTCATTTGAAAAGGTCCCGAAGAGTAAAAAAGGAACGGCATTACTCGCTAATTCAAGAACCTGGTTCGGTCTTTATCGGCCATATTACTCCAACTGCTGGAAGTTCTGGAGGCATTGTCACTTCTATTATTTCTTATCTGTCTGGTCATGGTATTTCTCTTGAAAAATTAATTGTCATAGGATTTGATGGCACTGCTGTTAATACAGGTTTGAAAAACGGTCTGATTCGCCGAATATCGAAATAAATTTTGGGGAAACCGTTACAATGGGCATTTTACCTTCTCCATTTCAATGAACTGCCATTCCGGCATCTGTTTCAATACCTATACAGTAAATCAGCAAGTCCAAACTCTTTGAGAGGGCCAATCGGTGAAAAGCTAAGGGGCTGCGAAAAACGTCCAGTGATTGGCGTTAAGAGTATTGGCTGTCAGATCCCCACAATAGACAGAAGTATACTAAGTAAGGATCAGCAATATCTACTAGATATTTCCATGGCAATAAAGTCGGGAAACTGTAAAGAGGATTTGGCTGTACGAGATCCTGGTTCCTTGTCACACTCGAGGTGGTTGACAACAGCAAATCGAACTCTCAGATTGTACTTAAGTGAAGAAAATCCCACACCTGAACTTCAAGAAATATTTGTATTTATTTTGAAGTCATACATGCCAATGTGGTTTAGTATTAAAACAAGTAAATACTTTACAGAGGGACCAAAACTTGTGTACCAATCCATATAATCTTCAAGGTACCTGCCTTAAGATTTACGTAATATTGTCGACCTTGTGATCGAAAGAAATTGCTTTTTCGCTCATCCAGAACATTTGATGTTAGCCATGACACAAGATAATACAAAACACATAAGAGACATCGGACTTCGACGAATTTTAAGGGCGAGACAGTTAGATTAAAAGAGAACAACTATCAGAACATTCATGCGACCAAAACTAAATTTCAAGGCTCAACACTACTCGGAAATAATTAACTGGATGGAATGTGATTTATCTTCTCCCCCATTATTAAAAGATATCAGCCACGATGAGATTAAATCACCTATTCAAAGTGATTCAGTTCCAAATTGGGATATAACATTCAAGACATTCCCAGTTCACACACAGGCAGTTGAACGATGTGTGAAACTCGTGACAGAACCCTCAGGAAAAGTTTCCGGAGCTGAGTCTAAGGATGGTTTTATCAGAACGACTCTGCTGTCAAGATCAACCATGCCTAACTTCGCCCATAAATCAGATTTCAAAGTACCTTCAGCTAAGAATGAGTGAAAACTGAGATGTTCAGTTGTTCAATATGAGTTTCTTGGACTTACGACTCTTCACACAAAAACTTGGTCTAAAATAATTTGTTTTTAAACATTTAACCTTGTATTCAATAAAAAAAAAAAAACCTAAAAATGTAAGTTGTTAGTATTTTTCTCTCTTTAAACTGTGATCAATCTTTATTTTTAATTTTTTTTCAAAATTTCATTAACTTTGAAGGTAATGTGCGACTGGAAGATGTTGATGGATTTAAATAATATTTAAACATTATTTTCTGTTGTTCTAATACATAAGAATTAGAACTATTACATTCGGGAAGAGGCTAAATTAAAAATGTTAAAATTATCGGAAAAATGTGAATTTTTTTTTCAGCAAACTTTAGAGTACATGCGCGAACGGAAGATATAAACCGATTTCATTTCTTTTTTTATCCCTTTTTAGTCTCCCCAATTCGCAACTTTTCCGCTGTATTACGACTTGAAAAATTTTTTTAAAATTTTTTCGGCCCACCCTAATATCTAGTTCAGTAAAATATATTGGGACTAAAAGTAAGACCAACATAAGAATATTGTAAAAAAGAATAGAAAAAACCATCAGTAAAAATCTGAATATTATAAAAAGGTGGCAAGGCCACACAGATAAATTAATCTTAAAATGAATGAGATTGGTGAAAGATCATTGTCATTAAAAAAAGCAAGGAAATATGAAAAGAACATTAAATTTAAAGAGGATAAAAACAGCAACAATGAGGTTGATTAGAAGTAGGACATTCAATTAAAATATGATGAATGATTGAAACAGTATTGCACATAGCACACATGGCAGGCTGATCTTTAAGCAGTTAATATTGGTGTGTTAGTCTGGTATGCCAAATTCTTAAGTGGAGTCAGAAGAACATCTTCCTGTCCAAGCTTTACACATTCTATTTTTAGGAAAGAATAAAACAGGACTAACAAGATGGCAATGTTACTGTGAAGCTCATTCCACTGTTGCTGCCAGGCAGCTCTCAACTCGAGTATGAATAATAAAGGTAGGAATGAGGAGTAGAGATCTGTTGCAGTGGCAGACTGGAAGCACTTAGCAAGAGAATTGGCAAGTTTATTGCCAACAATTCCAGCATAAACTGGAATCCAGCAGAAAATGACAATGCTTATTGTTTAAACCATTGTAACAAATCTAAAATGAATAAAAGAGTAGGGTGAGCCTTCAGATTGTGACTTCATAGTGCCCGCAGAGTAATCTCAGAATCACTATAGATGAGGATTTATGGTAATTTTTCTTTGAAAGCATATTTTGAAGCTACAAAAATGGCATAAAGGTCAGCATTGAACACTAAACCTCACAAGGAAGATGGACAGCATTACCGAAGTTCTCAGTGTAACAGGCTACTCTTCCTTTGGATCCATCTATATAAAAAATTTTAAAATCTAAGTGGCATGAAGAATGTTTATGTTGCAGACTGAAAAACAATTGAGGGTGTGTTTGTTTTTACTTATTTATGAAGTGAAAAGTCACAATTTGGCCTATTATACTTCTAGTGTGCAGATGGCATATTAGGTAGAGTGGCAATTTTTTAGGTCTGTGACTTGCAGTGTATTTATCAAATTCTTCACCTGATGACCAAATGATGGTATAATGGAAGGACAATTGGTAAAAGTTGTCCTTGACAGGGTGAACATACACAAGCTAGCAGGACTATTTGAAACTGAAGAAATGCGTGCAAGTTATTGAAGAGACAAAGTTTGCCAACGAAAATCCGGTGACAGCTTGACCGACTCTGAATAAAGGCTTTGGATAGGAGAAGTAGGAAAAGCACTGAGGCATACATAGAGGGCCTGATGACGAACTGTATGCGAACTGCAAATGGCTGTGCAGAGCCATATACAGCCGCAATCCAATTGTGATCGGATAAGGGCTTTGTAAATGCTTAACAAGGCCAAGCAATTGCCAACCCATTTGGTATGCAAAAAAACTTAAGGCAATTTAATTTTAAAATGCACCTTTTCCTAAGAATCTGTATGTGATCCTTAAAATTGAATTTTCAGTAAAAAATGAGGCCAAGAAATCTTCGTTGAGACGTACAGGGAAGTTTGAGACTGCCTAGTCAGGTTGGGTTCAGGAAAGATCCCTTGATGTGGAGTAAAATATACACAGACAGCCTTAGATGTAAAGAATGTAAAGCTATTATAAACAATGCAGTAATGTAACTGCTTCAAAGCTAATTGCAGCTGTCTTCCAATCAGACGTAAATTACCAGAATGCCAAGAGATCTGACCATAAGGGCCATAAACTATGAAAATCTTTCAAAATGCCAAATTCCATGTGTGATATTACTCTTTCTCTATATCAAAGATGGAAAATGAGGTGTTCTCTTATTAACCCTTTGTGGTCATAGGCAAATCCAAAATTCTCCGCAGCCAGGACGTCGTAAATTACGGGTGTTTGGGGAGAAAAAATGACAAACAACTTTTCTTCAAAACCAAGATATTTTTTTCAAGTTTGATATTAGAAGTATTAAAATTATTATAGAAACAGATATACAAAATTAAATTACATGAAATAATTATAATTTTTTTGAATTTGCCATGGTAGGATATCTTTCAAAGCTGGGCACATTGCAAGAGGAGATCGACAGGTTTTACAGTGCTTTTTATTTACCACTAATTATTTTTTTTATTTCAATACTTTATTTATTAATTACTTTGCTTTTTATTTTCAAAATGATAAATCGACAAACGACAATGCTAGAATGAAAAAAAATCAATTGTCGACAATATATCGACATACGACCGCAAAGAGTTAACAAAAGCAGTGCGAACAGCATCTTTCAGGCATACAAGATGGTCAACAGAACATTGATGCTGGTCAAACCCACATCGAGTAGAAGTGAGATGGTTGTTGCTTTCAAGATACCATGTAAGTCTTCAATTCACCATGTCTTGTACAAATAGCTGGTGAATGTTATCGGTCGATAATTATTTGGATATAGCTGTCTCGGCCAATCATATTTTATTAAAAATAGAAAGAATGACTTTCAATGAAGCAAATGACAAGTGATGCAATATCTCAATGTATTATACAGCTCTTTGTTGGTAGAAGAAAACTTAATGAAATAGCTTCGGCCCATTGTTTAATGTTTTGATAATTATGTGATGAAGTAGCAGAAACTTGTCCAAGTGCTTTAGCTCGTTTGAAGATGCTTTGTATTTCAGTGCCGTTTTCTTTTAGTATATGCAAGGGCTGAGAAGGGTAGAGTATGTATCTTATGAATCTTATCACAAGAGGGTCGCTGAAGAAATGTTTCTGTTATGGATGATACATAATGTTGCCAAGACTCTTTCTGGTAGTTAATTGGATATTTCAAACAAAAACTCACGCTCTTTTGAAACCTAAAAGATTGGAAGATAGTAGGATAATGTTGGAAAATGTTCTAGGCTTTGTGTGCAGAAGTGCATTCATTATTCCACTAAGATTTAAGGTGCAAAGGGAAACTGGTATATGTTTACAAGATTGTTGCCGAGCAGCTAAAATTATTATCTTATTAAGTTCATTAATATCATTATAGTGTTAGAAAGATAAATGATCACAAGTAATTTACATATACTAGTCACTTGATCCAATCAGCAGATTCAAATTTCCATCGAGGAAGACAAGAAGTTATAATAGTAGAATGAGGGAGTTCTACCAGAATGACTGGGAAGTAGTCATTGCCTCCAGGGTTGTTAATAACCTCCCACGAAAAATGGGTGAAGAATAAACAGAACCCAGTGCTAAATCAATAGCAGAGAAGAAAATTGGCGAGGATGTGAAGTGTGTAGACTCTCCAATATTAAATATACAAAGATTGCATCGAATTATTTGAAAATTTATTTCTAACACAATATTAATACAACCGTTTAAAGATTAATTATTTGTAACTAAGAAGCTTTTCTGATAAGGGTATTAATTGAATTACTACAATTCTTAGCGCTATTCTGTCTGTCATAAGACTTTACGTTTTTCCAATTTTGTGACCAAACTATATGAGATAGATTGGTCATGTAAATGGATAAAATGTAGAGCTTTTTAAGACAAACAAAATACTACAAAAATCTTTCGAAAAAAGTTTTTGGTTTCCAAAATGGCGCCTTTAAAGGGTCAAATTTTGACTTTTTCTCAATTTAAACGAAAGTATAAAAGATGGAAGAGAACATTATATTGAGAAAATGTTGGTATTTGAAAGTTCTATCGAACGGTATATCAGTCATAAACAAAAGTTTCTGCATTTGAAAGATGCATGCAAAAATGAAGTGTTTTTGCTGCATTACAATCAAGAACACAGACAAAAGTGATCAATGAGTCCAATGCACCCAAGGCAAGTGCTGAGGACCTCAGAGAAAGGTTTCAGAATTGCGACAGAGGACATTCGGAGATTAGTAGCTTTGCGGCACTTGCTGTGAGATGCTCGCTCAGCCAGATTTTCAGAACTGGGCCCAATCATTCTTTAATAGATCTGTGATTAGGACTTCTCACTGAAGGACTATGTAACGAAATTGAAAATTAAATATAAAAAAATCTATTTCTTTGGAAAAGTCCGAGTTTCAAAATCTTATTAGTTCCTTTTCAAAAATGTGAAATAAGAACTTGTTCCCTTTCAAAAAGTGGATTTAAATCATATCAATTACAGTGAATTCCCTTTGCTTTTAATTTTAGGGTGCTATAAAATCCATTAGATTACAATAATCCCTCGTTTATCATGGTTAATGGGGACCAGAGCCCCCTGCTATAGGTGAAAATCCGCGAAGTAGGATTGCCCCCCCCCAGGAATTTTCATGTGTGTGTGTGGGTACCAGAATGTTTAAAATATGTATATTTATACTTTATATACAGTATACAGTACATACATAATATATATTATGTACAGTATATTTTACTTAAATCTTTTTAATTATAAAACCTTAATATTATACATTCACTCACTCACTCCCACTCGTAGAGGGTTGAGGTTCACTCGGATGCTCTTCTGCTGGAGTCGCCGACTGTGTAGCTGGGGTTTTTATCTAGGAGAAAAACCCGCGATGCACTGAAGCCGCGAGACTTGAAGCGTGAAATAGCGAGGGATCACTGTATATGTTGTTTACTTACAAAAAAAATAAATACAAAATACATACCTCAAATTTTTCTTGCTGCTTTTCAAGATTTTCTTTTATATCTGTGATGTTGTTCTCCAAATTTTTGATCGTTTCTTTTAATATTACTTCTTTTTCCTGCAGAGATTCAACTGAAGTTTCAGCATCCTTCAATTTTGTAAGAAGTTCTGCTTCCTTTGATTGTAAGGAATTAATTTGATCTTCAGCAGTTTTTACTTTACGATTAGAAATTCTTAGATCAAGCTTTATTTCAGAAATTTCTTTTTCTTTCTAGTTAAAAAAAAAAAGCAAAAGAAAAAGAAGGGAATTAGCTATTTCATTTAAAATAAATGTCACTGCATACAATTTGGTAAAACATATGGATTTAAGCCTCCCCCTCCCCTCCAATTCAAATGAAGTTATTTATGCTCACTAAGTTTGTCAAAATAGCCCCAAGAATGAACTAGCGGACACTGAAATGACACTTTTGCTCCAAAATTGTCGTGTTTAAATATATCAATTGAGAATTACTCTCTCATATGCATACATACAAAATTAAGGTGAAATTTCAAAGGCCACCTATAAATGTAAACAATTTTATTTTTGCAATATTTCTGCACGATCTTAAGAATGATCACATGGAAGGGTTACAACTACATTTAAGATGGCAAATAAGACAGAACTACATATTTGTTCATTCACGGCACTAGTCCAAATAATTTAGTTCAAGATTTATTCCAAATGCAGCCAATTTGATGAGAATAAAGAATAAATCAATGACATTAAGTGGATGTCAAATAAAGCTGATGATAGAAAGTAAATAGTAGGTCATGTGGTTAACACGACTACAACTATATATATGTAATCTTTAAATCTCAATTTTACTAACGCAAGCCATCATTGATGCAACAAGCATGAATAGAAGAAGACCCAAACAGTTCACAAAGAAAATACTACTAATTACAATAAAGATGACTATATGATTAATAAATTATTTGAAATGAACATTAAATTGAAGGTAATATCAACTGAGCATTCGAAATGCTTAAATTAGAAAGTAGTTCTCTATAGCAATCTTCTGAAGCATGGTATTGCAAAGGAATTAAAGAATGCCATGAAAAATTGATAGAGGTTAAGAATGTCTTCTATATTCCAGGATTCCCGTGTTTAGTGTGTGTGTTGTTTTTATCAATGAATTATCCCTCTTGATACATAAAACTTTTGGCTAACAACATTTACAGAATTAGATACACAATGGAGTCATTCCACAGAAAACTTACCTTTTTAAGTACAAGGCACTTATTTACTTAAGAAATATTCAAAGTTCTTCTTTCAGTGGATATAAACAGCAATACAAACCAAGGAAGATATGAACATTGGTATTCTTTGTTCTTTCATTTTACTTCTATTAAATTTTTAAACAACAGTGAAGATATGTATACCTCCGTTATGTGTCACAAGTGCTTCATCAGAAGGGTGGTTAATTATTGCATGAATTTAAGGAAATATTGAATAAGTGAGTCACATTGTATTTCTTACATTAAAAGGTGAACTGCAGTTCCACATAAAAAAAAAAATGAGAAAATGTTAGCTTGAACATATGTTTTCAGTTTTGAAAGTTTGTCACAGACTTTCCCTGTATCCTCCGTTCTGAAGATATTTTAACAAATTCCCATTAGATGGCAATAGTATTCACAAAGAGTGGCTGAAGGAGGAAAAGACGCCACTTTGTTTAAGCTCTGTCTTGTGTTTGGAGAAAAATAGTGTGGTTTAACTACATCCTATTAACAGTTTCTTCAGGATTGTCAAGACGGTTCTCATCTTTGTGTACCTTCCATTCTCAACAGACAGGTAAATAACATTGAGAAAATACATAGTTTGTTGAAATTATTCTTAAATACGATTCAATTACATTTTAAATGATGTTCACGAGCTAACCTCACAGTAAGGATGACAAAGTAGGGAAATTTTGCAGAGTGTATCCTCCGTTACATTAACATTGAATGGAGGATATTAATTTCGTAACAGAGGGTACAAAATCATTTATTTAAATACTATGAGTCTCAATAATTGATTTAGTATATGTACTATATTGTTTATTATCATTATCTCAATAATTAATTTAAAATATTTATGATATTGGAATATTTGTTTATTATTATTGGTAAATTTCTTCAGGGTGTCTACAAAATCTGAATAAAAAAATTCCCTGATTTTTCCCTGATTTCATGAACAATTTCTTTTAAAATTCCCTGATAATTCCCTGATCTGTTCAACCAAAAAAAAAAAAAAAACCGATCTGTTCAACCAAAAAAAAAAAAATACCGATCTGTTCAACCAAAAACCTCCAAACCGATCTGTTCAACCAAAAAATTCCCTGATTTTAAGTAATAATTGCAAAATTCCCTGATAATTCCCGGTTCTGTAGACACCCTGTTCTTTTGTGCTATTTTGCAATAAGTTAATGTTCTGTTTAACCACTCAGTTTCAGAATAAATTGAAATTTTGCTTAAATTAAGAGTTATGCTTTTAAAATATGGTAGATTTCATTAGTGTATCTTATACTCTGTTACAGTTGTGTATCCTCCGTTCATATCAAAATTTTATTTTATTCCTTATTTCAAGAAAAAGGAAGAAACAATGTAACAATTCATTTTAGAATTCAGAGGAGGAATAATACTGCTTAGAAAATCAATTTCAGATTTGTTTGTCAATATTTTTTATTAAACATTTTTGTCTCTTAAAAGGCACGTTTTCTGTGGAATGACCCAATGAAGTCAATGAAGACTAATCACATTTCATTACGATTTGATGAAATGAAGAGCCTTTCCATTAGTCGGACCGTAAGCCACCATTACACAACTTGAAAACTAAAATTATTTTTGTAGCAGTGGTAATATAAGAATTAAAAGTAGTTTATTTAAATAAAAGGCAAAAGAAATATACTAATTACTTCAATCAATCAATAAGTAATGCAATCTTTAATTAAAATTTTAATTTTTCCATAAACCCACCACAGCTAATGTTTGATCATATAGAGCATGTCTCCATCAAGGACTACCTTTGGGACTTCTTGCATCTTTTGATGATGCATTGATGGTGAATGCACCAAATAAATTCTATGGTATTAGATCTTGCATTTGTTTCTAGTTTTTGTTTACCAAAAAGAAACTTCCTTCATAAATTTCATTTAAACAATTATTATAAAAATGTTTAAAGATTTTTGTAAAATATTTGTGTGCCGGAAAAATTTTGGAAAGTTGGAAGTATGCCATGGGTTGAAAAAGGTTGAGAAGCACTGCTTCCTAAGCAGTGAGACATATTTCAATGGTGAAAGTGCGTTTCAAGTTTATGTAGTTACCTATTAAGGAATACATTTATGATGAAATTAAAAATGTAGATAAGATGACAGCTATTAATGAGAAGTTATTTTGCAGGAATGACACAGCCCATTCTACTTGATAAAATCATACATCATTAATGAAAATATATATATACACACACATACATACAGTGGAGCACCACCTTTTATATGTTCTCGTTTATACGTTTTTATCATTTATACGTTTCTTTCAAGAACTCAAGAAGAGAGAAAATGGGCATTTCAACCTCAGATTCCCACCTGCCAATTGTCCAGTCTTAGAAAAGGCACGCGACCTTGATCAAAACCTGCCCAGTTGTATAAAAGCCGTATCCCTGAGGGATGTGAACATCCCACTTTCTACAGATAAGGGTTGTTTTTGTGCTCTCCCCAGGCCCAGCAGGGGGGGGGGGGGCAAGTTCTATTCCTGTCAGCTTCAGTGTCTGGATTTTATCATTCAATAGCAGTTCACGATGACTTTGCGCAATAGAAAATCTCTGTCGTTGAAGAAAAAAAATGTGCATTTTAAAAAAAGTGGATGAAAACCAACATATAAAAAGAGTGCATCTTGCCAAAGAATAAGGTTTACCAGTTTCAACTTTAAACACGCTAATTTAAAAGCGTAAGATCATCGAGGAACGCCATCATGAAAGTGGATCTAGTGCTTCAAGAAAACTTCAAGTCCAAAGTGGAAAATTCGCTGATGTAGAAAAAGTGCTTTTACAGTGGTTTAATCTGTGCTGTAGTGTAAAAATTCCCATCAGTGGTCCTTTGCTTATGGAGAAAGCACAAGAAATTTCAAAGAAGCTGAATGTGGAATGCGATGCATCATTTTTGTCAGGATGGCTTCACAAGTTTAAATTAAGACTCGGCATAACAGGCAAAACTGTAAGTGGAGAGTCTGGAGATGTTGATTGAGAAACAGTGGATGATTGGATTCAAAACCAAATGCCAGATCTGATAAAAGGATATGAACAAAAAGACATTTTCAATGCAGATGAGACAGGTTTGTTTTATAATCTTCTGCCATCTAAAACTCTTGCTATCAAATCAGATACGTGTCATTGTGGAAAAAAAATTAAAGTGCGATTGACAGTGTTATTGTGTGCCAATGCAGATGGATCTGAAAAATTATCTCCTTTGATTATTGGCAAATAAAAAAAAAAAAAATCCGCTGCTTCAAAAATGTGAAAGCATTACCAACAAAGTACCTAAGCAATAAAAAATCATGGATGACCATGTTTTTCTTTACCGATTGGTTAAAAGGATTAGATGATAAAATGCGAAAACAGAAACGGCGAATCATTTTATTTATTGATCTGTGTCCAGCTCATCCACCTGATAAGGACTTTCTAAAAACATAACTGTCAAATTCTTCCCTGAAAATTGCAGCCACTGGATTTAGGAGTAATAAAATCCCTAAAACAACATTATCGAAAACTTTTAGTGAAAACAGTTATCGCCAGTTTAGACCATGGAGACTCCAACATTGCTGTCTTGCAAGCTATGAATTTCATAATGATGGCTTGGCAAAATGTTTTACAGAAAACTAAAAACTGCTTCACCCTTGCCGGATTTTTAACTCCAGTGGATGTCAATCCCATTGAAAACGCCGATAATCTGATCATTTTGTTCCACCAGAAATCTGGTCAATTTTAAGTGATGTTACTGCATTTGAAGAATTTGTGCAATGTGATTCGGAACTTGCAACATGTTCTCTTCTAACAATCGATGAAATGATCGTAAATGAGGAAACTAGCAGTGAAGAAGAGGATAATTGCACTGAAAAACCTCTGCCAAGTTTTCAAAAAGCTTTGGCGGGTTTTAACACCATGCAAGAATCACTCATTAGCAGTGATTTAATTGATAAAGATGGCACTTTTAACTGTGCACAATGAACTTTTTTCTGCGCATTTTAAAAAAGCCCTACAACCTAAAATAACAAAATATTTTGTAAGTGCTGAATAAATATGAATAGTAGTACTAGTTGTACATTAAATCCGGAATAAAAAGTTTTGTATTACATACCTCTTGTATTTCATTTTCATGTAATATTTTAATTTACCTCTGACTTTTTATTGTTGGTTATTACGAAATTGTTCATAACTTTTGTGAATTCCGTTTAAATGTTTTCTCATTTATACGGGGGGTTTTTTCTCAGTCCCTTGAAAAACGTATAAACGGTTCTCCACTGTACATAGTAAAAGATTTGAAATCAAACTTTAACAAAGAATTAAGTTATTATTTATTTCATCCTAACATCAAAGCAAATATCTCAAAAACAACTATATTAGAATTATTCTTACCTTTCTTAATTCTTCATTTAAGTCTCTGCGCTTTTGTCTTTCTTCCATATTAAGTTCACGAGAATTTTTAAGTTGGCCTTCCAGTTTACTGATCTGGGTTTCAAGATAGCTTTTTTCTTGGGCAAGATCATCTGAAGCTTCCTTAACGGCTCGACTAAAAATTAATGAAAAATAAAATTAAAAACAGAGGCACGACTGAATATAGAGAGGAAGATACTTTGAATTCACATTCAAAATTTTAGGTCAATTTCGTCTGCACGTCAAATTGACCTTAAATTTTTTTTTTTTTTTTTTTTTTTTTTTTGAGAGCCAAATCTTAAGTGTGGCACCTGTTTCCATCTGAATGGAAATGTCAATAAGCAGAAATGCCAAATAGTAGCAGCAGATCACCCACACCATTCAGAATATTTCACAACTCTTGCCATTATTTTATCTTTTGGTATGGCTTATTTTCTCAAAGATGTAAATGTTGTAAACAGTACTTGCTTACATTGTGATACATATATATATTAATAGGTAAGAAAAAAAAATAATGCACAAACAAATTACAGGCATTTCCTATTTTTCAACATATGAACCAAGTCTCTTGACACATTTCTCCCAACATGACACCAACTTTAGTATTCCTCCTTTATGGAAATCTGTTTCCTGGGATCGAAGCCACTTACTCAACTGATTTCATTTCATTCGATCCAAAGCATTGGCCTCTTAGGAATTTCTTCAGTGGTCTGAAGAGGTGAAAGTCACGGTGCAAGTTCTTAACTATAGAATGGATGTTGGAGCACCTCCCAGCCAAATTTCTCAATTTTTTTCACGAACAGAAGCCACGACATGGGGACGAGCATTATTGTGATGAAGTCTTGACATTTGCAGCATCTCTGTTAGGCAGTCAGATTAATGCGTCGATCATTTCGAATTGCGCCTCAATGCCTGTGACATTGGGTGGTGTTGAGACGGTCACTAGTCTGCCGGAACGAGTTTCATCAGTAAAGCTTACTTGGCCCTCTTCGAAGAACCTGCACCAACTGGAGATGTTGCTACAGTCCAGACAATCAGCATCATACACCTCTAACATTTCTCTGTGGATTTCACTCAGGGGATTTTGTTTTGCCCACAAAACAAACTACACCTCGCTGCTCTTCACAAGTGATGATGCTAGCAAATGCGCCATCTTTACTCACAAGGGAAGTGTGTGACCTGGAACGCTGAGAACCGCACGAAAATGTGCCTAGGATATAAATCGCTCATGCTAAAAACAGTGGTATGAGTCATTCCCATGCAAAACTCAGCTGTTGTCTGCTAGTGCCATCCGACGGTGGCATGTTGTACCTGCACTAACAAGTACTTAATCTAGTTGTGTGAATAATACCTGCAATAGGAAGACGTCTTTTGGAGTGTTTCGTTGTGGGTTAGATTGTAGACAGTGTACATTGGTATCATGAGGAGAATTAATCCCATGAATGTTATCAAAATCTTAGAGGCAAAGTTGCGACGAGCTGAATATGGAAACATAATCGGAGTCGAGGATATGGAGTTTGCAAATATATTATATAGCATAATAATTCAGAAATACAATGGGGATAACACAGAAATGCATGAAGAAACACTGGATAGATATAGTGATTTTCAGTGACAGGAAGAGCTCATACCTGAAGTTTGCTCTTCCAGCAGTACAAGACATTCATCTTCAGAGCAACAGAAACCTTCAAGTCAAAGTGAGTAAGAACTATCTCCACCCAAAATGAGGAGGCCCAGTATATTACAAGATATTGACGACAACATACTAGAGAACATTTATGAAGACTATTACAATCGTGGCTTCAATTCCTAAGCAAACTTATGAGGTGCTATAAGTGCATTCGAAATATAGCAATATAGTCACAACATTGAAATGTGTGTTTTTGATCCCATTATATCGATATTTTGTTTCTTCCCATTACCAAAGTTCCTCTCTTGGACCTTCAATAGGTGATCATTCAAATGTCTCTCATAGTAGGACGTGCAGTTTTGTATGAGAATGACTCATACCACTATTTTTGGCAAGAGCAATTTATATTCTAAGCACATTTTCATGCGGTTCTCAGTGTTCGAGGTCACACACTTCTCTTGTCAGTAGTTCACGCTCATTCCGCCAGGGCAACACCTGATCGAGCAATAGCTCTCTGTAATGCAAGATTTAAACTTAACTATCGTCCACAATTTAAACGTCCAGAACAAAATAATATTCCGTAAAAAAATTGTTGTGCGTTACTTTTTGATCTCCCCTTGTATATTCTTTTCACAACAGAGTACAATTTGAAGGCATTCTAAAAAGATTTTCCTAATGAAAATTGAAAGCATAAGATTTCATATGAGAAGTAGGAATTAGGTTACAAAGCAACTGACCATTCTTCCAATTTTGCCTCCACACTACCTCTTCAAATTACAACACTTCTACCATATGTTAACCAGAGAATTCTCACGAAATCTATCGCAAATCAGTCCTATCACAGGTGCACAATCTTGAACAATATGATATGGTCGATAAGCTCAGAGAAATGTATTGTCTGTAGCTATCATTCATTTGCTGATGAAGACTTTGTGTTACATGCCACTTTCTAATACCCTCCTTAGTCTGTTATATACTTTTGCCAGCAACAGTATCGTTGTTGGAAGCAATCCTGCGAACTACATTCTGCGACTGTTACATACCTGTCGTAACTCCTTGAACCTCATCACCATTTGGAAACTGCTGATCCTTTAGAAAATCCTTCACCCTCGGAACCAGACAAGTCTATAGGGCCAAATTGTAGGGAATATGGCAGATACCTTCACATTCCACTCCCTCTAAGGATTCCTGTTCTGAGTTTAACACAAACTTAATGTTCGCACATTCTTCAAACTGCACCATCATATTTAAGAGACTATATATACCCACATTAAACTGACTTCTAACCATTTTTACTTCTGAATGTTTGTATACCATGACATCAAGTGCTTACATATTTAATTCATTAATGTCTAAGAGGACATACCAATACAACATAGTATGGAGTGATTACTAGTGAGCATCTGTCTTCACTTTTCTTGGAATTTATTGACTGTACTATTATATATTGCCATTTCACTTTGTCCATTTGTGTTGGTCTCGCTTCTTTTCTTCAACCTTGACATTGGAACTGATGGTTGGTTAGTAGAATTTAATGACGCAAAAGCATCATGGCTAAGCTGCACCAAGAAAGGTAAAAATTAGAATAAGAAAAAGAAAAGGAAATGAAAACAAACTACCTAGATAAGAAAGGACAGAGATAGGACAGGAATCAAGAAAAGAGCAGGTAGTGTTTAAAGTAAAATGGTAGTAAATGTAGTGTATGGAAGAAAATAAAAAATCTGATAATTACAAAAGGTTGGCAAGGCAACATTGATGAATGAAACGTAAAACTGATGAAATGGGAAAAAGGTCATTGTCATTTAAAAGCAAGGAAATATGAAAAGGAACATGAAAGAGGATAAAAGCACTGACAACAATGTTGAGTAAAAGTAGGACATTCAAATAAAATATGATGAATGGTTAAAACAACGTCCCACATTAGATATGACAAGTGTAGATAAAGGAGTAGAGCTTCATCAAACATACTGTTATTTAAATCTATTTTGTTCCCCAATTCTTGAATACAAGAATCTAGTATTTCTTGGTTAAGTTTATTAGCTGTAGAAATTTTTTTAATTTAATAATTAAATAAATCAATTTAATTAGCAACAAAAAATTTTACAAGATAGCAGCAGAACTGTGAACACATGAAAACACAGGATCAACACAAACTTCTCTAAATAGGTTGAAAAATGAATTGCTCCAACTCTGCAATCAACTCCTAAATAACCATTTTATAACATTAAACTAATCCTCAAACTTTAGAAAATTAATGAAGCATTACAACAATAAAAGCATGCAAATATCAGAAGAAACAATGGAACTGAAGTAAACAATGACATGCCAAAAATGTTTAACTCACAATTACCTAGTAAGATTTCAAATAATTGTCACATATAATAATATGTGACAGTTGAAAAAAAGATGAAAATCATGGGTTATGGATTACTACTTCCATGTATTCTCAGTGACATAATTGCAAAGCATCGTGACTAATTCCTATATTTCTGCAAATCAAAGTAGATTTTTTTTTTTTTTTTTTTTTTATTCTTTGCATCTTTAACATTCCTATGTACTGTTGTTATTATTGTTTTTTTTTATATTATTCACAGTTTTAAAAATATCATCCATATCCAAAAGGCTTCGGATGTTGAAAATAAAATGAGCAGGTGAGGAAAAATGACTGGATCCAGTCGATTTTTGCTTGTTGACAATTCTCTTCACCATCAAATGGGACAAATTTGTAGCAATAGCAGGTCTTCTTAGTAATTCAGAAATTACATATTCCATCCCTCTTAAACTAATGGAAAATGTTCCAAATTATACTTCTAGCTTGGCTGTGACCTGTTTTAGTAACCTGCGACTTATAGTAGCCTGTTCTTATGACTCTTTATATTGCTTTCTGCAGCAATGAGTTCCAGAATCAACTAAGTGAACCGTTTATTTCATTATAAGGTAATGTCTCTTCTTTCTCTGCAAGTACTATAGTCATTTTTCTTTTGTAACTGGCTTCTTTGTTATTTATATGAGATTATATGTAGAAATGCTGCTTTCTACCACTTTTTTTTCATATTTGTTAAACTGTAAAATTTTAGCAACAATCCTTACTGCTAAGCTAATTAGTATAATATTTGCTCCAATTCCTTGGAATTAATTACAGAATAAAACATATACCTATTAAAATTATATCTTTACATCAAGCATAGTTATGATCTAAAATAATTTAATTAGAAACTTAGTTATTACTTACACTGTTTCTTTGGTAAGTTGAGACGATGCTATTTCTTTTTCTTTTTTTAAGCTTTCTTTCTCCAACTCTAGAGACTGCACTGTTTCTTCAAGTTTGGTCATTGCCTAACATTAATAAATAAAAAAAAAATCCAGATGTATGACTTTGTAATTTTTACTTACAACTATCATTGTACTCAGGGACTCCTATAAAAGGATAAAGTGAGGGGAAGAGGCTCTTGGAACCCAGAACTGGTCACTGAAAGGGCCACAAGAAACCTTAAATTATTATATCTTTTAGAAATATTGTATGAATACAGAAAATGAAATAAAGTCATTCGTAACTTTTTTTTTTTTTTTAAATTGAACTGATTTTATGTTTTCCATAATATTGTAACGAGTAATTTTTATTTTATTTTAATTCTTTATTTTGGTAAATAGTTGTCATCTTTTAGATTTTATAAGTTTCCTGACCTTCATCAGTTGGATCCAGAAATGGTCCATCTTGGATTCCCAGTATCACAATTTCAAAAAACAGATCTTAAAAAAAAAACTCTTAGTCGGTGCATTTTTCTTTTATTTCTTATGTATTTGTATGCACGTTAAACTTTTGCATTGTATATTTCTTGTTTAACAATTAATTAGGGATGGACGGGACCTGATATTTCGGGAAAATTATAATCCCGTTTATCGGGCGGGATTTGCTTTACTTCGGGATTTCTTCGGGACGGGATTTGGCGATTTATTTAAATTCAACAAAAGGCTTAATAATGCTGGGATTATTAATCCTGGCAACTGAAGACTACAATAAATCATTGAGAAATACTCTGGACTATTTATTTTCCTTCTGCCTCCCAATATTACATCAACTACTAAGTGTTTTCGTCATGGCGTTAGCGATCGACATGGTAAAGATGAAGATACATGGTAAAAAGTTTTGCAATAAAAAGTATAAAATGTTTTTGTTTGTTATTATTATTGTCATCCATATCAAGTTTCAAAACCCGAACAACTATTTCCCATTTACTGAAGGAAGGACAATCCCGTCCCGATTTTTGGGAGGGGAAAAAAAAATCCCGTCCCGTCCCGACCTAAAAATCCAATCCCGTCCATCCCTACAATTAATCCCTTACATGCTAAGCGTTAGCTAGAGGGGATTAATTGATCGGCCCATTTTATTCTTTATTTAGGTTTTGATGGGTTTTTTTTTTTTAATTGGAAGACCATTGTGGTGTTACTTTTGTTTACCAAAAAAAAGGGTTTACTTCCAGGATTTATGAGAAAGTTTTAAAGTTGAACATTTTAACAAAATTTTTACAAAAATCAACGTAAACTAAAAGATGAGAATAAAAATGATCTGTGATCAAATAAATTAGCTAATCATTTATTTTAATTCATAAGTACTTCTTCAATATGATAAACATCTTTAATAGCAATATTTCATTCAGTGGATTTCCTTAACTTCTTCAGGCAAATCATCTGAGGTAGAGAATTTATTAGCTCCAACCTCTCTTAAATAGCAATCATTAATAAGAATTAGCTTCCAATAAGTTGCATTTGTGTATTTTGAATTTAGTAAGTTAATTCTTATTTCTATGTAAAAGAGTTTAAGAGTTAATAAAATATCTCTACCTCAAGACAATTTGTCTGAAGAAGTTCAGCAATCTGCTGAATAAAATACTGCTATTAAAGATGTTAGTTATAATACTGAAAGGGTATTTGTTTATTAAACTAAAGTTATAGTATTTATATTTATATTTTAATTTCATGTTTAGATGTATTAATTATTTTCAAATGTTATTGTATCACTAGGATTGAAGTTGTTTTATACAATTTGTGGGACAGTAAAAATGTTGTGAGCACACCAACATCCATTTGCATATAATTTCCCAATTTTCAATAAATGTTGCCAGTGGGCCACATTATTTTTTTTTCTTTTGAGAATTTATAAAGATGGAGACTTTATTTTACTTGTATTGTGACATCCAGGCATGCAACAATTAAGTACCATGATAGTGAAAGAGTGAACGCTAATACTACAGCTGCATTCCGATCACAAAACCATTGCCAAGATGTCGCCATTCATTGTATACCCTCAAATATGACAATTTTTGCGAAACCCGAATGTGGAACACCATTGGCGAGATACCGAGCACCCAGGATCTGTCCTTTATCAAACCTCAGTAAATCCTTTCAGTCCCGTTATCCATACATGTATAGCATGCGCAGTCAAGTAAATACTGGTGCTTTCACAGCATGCTCTGCGACTAACGGGGTGACACATGCCCAGTTCAAGAATCGGTCTAATACAGGAATCCGGAGGTATTTTTATTTTTGTGGCCAGTATATGTACATAAGCAGTAATGTTCTATATTATAAAGATAAGCAAAAGTATTGGTGAATAAGTAGGAAGAAACAAACAAAACAACAGCGTTATAGTGAAAAAGCAGTTTCAAAACCACGTGGAGGCTTAGTATAGCTTCATTGTTAGGTGATTTCTCATCAGTGGCATATTACGAAGAGGCGTTCCGAAATGATTTACAATAGTAGTTTTTTATAGCTTATTTATTATACAACAAGATTCTACAAACGTGGGATCTCTCAATATACTCCCCACCAATGTTAATACATTGTTACAGTCTTCCTGGTAACTTCATAATGGCATCGTGGAACCATTCTTTGGGGGTACTATGCCACTAGTCATGGACAGCTGCCTGCAGTTCCTCAATGTTTGCAAATTTTCGAAATCGCAGCGAGTCCTTCATGTAGTCGAATAAAGAATAATCAGACTGAGATTATTCAAAAAAAAATCTGGATCTTCATTGTGCATTTCTAGGAGCTGATGACGTACTTCCACCCTTTTGTCCTTCTGTGCCTGCATCAAGTCCTGTGGAATTCAATGTGAGCACACCTTTTTCATGTTCAAATTGTCGTGAATACGAGTAATGGTGTGCAGGTCTGCACACCAGAGGCCTGGGTCTCTCACACTCCAAATTCATCAAAGGTTATGGGCCAATCAGCCATAATCAATTCAGACACGATCTCAATGTTCCTGAACCAGTACTCACATTCTTGTGTGTAGTTTCTATGCCGCTGGCAAACCATTTGACCCAGTTGTACACTGTATTCTGTGCAGGAGCTTTTTGACCACATACCACAGTTAAACATCTATGAATTTCTGCAGTTTTGACTTGCTGTGAGATTGAAAATTCGCAAACAACAAGGAACTGCAAGCAGCTGTCCATGACTGATGATGTAGTATCCCCAAAGAATGGTTCTGCGACGCCATTATGAAGTAACCAGGAAGATTGCAACGATGCATTAATGTTGGTGGGGAGTAGATTGAGATCCCATGTTTGTTGAATCATGTTGCATAATAAATAAAAGGTATAAAAAACTACTACTGTAAATCATTTCTGAACGCCCCTCGTACTTGTTAAAATTTATAGACATCAGTTCGTATAACTTTTTTTTTTTTTTTAGTTATTTTTATTTTTAACTATCAACTATGGTTTTAAATTAAGATTATAACAATCATCAATATATATTAAATATAATAATAATATTATGTATGGTCCTTAACTGACAGTTGGAGGGAAGGGGGGGGGGGTTGGTCACACAACCAATATTAATATTAAAAAAGCTTTAAAATTAAAAATACTTATTTTTTTAGATTTTAGCTAGTTAGCTTTATAATAATTTAAATAAGTTAAGAATACAATTTTTAAATACATGTATATTTATATTTAAATCCAGAAGTAAATTATACAAACCGACATCTGTAAATTTTAACAAATAACATGCCACTGACGAGAAATCATATAATAATAATTAGATGGTTTCAAAACTGTTTTTTGACTACTACTACTCTGTTGTTTTCAGGAAGCAGTCTGGCAATTTTTATTTCTTTGGTAATACATATGCTTTACTGAAATTGTCAACTGCTTACCTGGAAAGAATCCCAATAATAATTAGCTGCAATTAGAAAAACTTTTTTACCTTCTTTTCAATAGCAAACACTCTTTTTTGGGGAGTATTTTATTCAAATAATTTAGATAATTAACTAAGGATATTTTTTGTAATTCATTTCTTTAACTATTCTGCAGCAGATGCTTCGATATTATGGCTATTGACTTTTTTGTGTGAGAGACTAATATAGAGAAAGTGAGCCTGGCTCCTCGGTAACACACTTGACCACAGGTTAAAGGAGACTGATTCAATCACAGGTGGTGGTCAGGGATTTTCCCCTTGATTCTTTCTCCTCCAGACAGATCCTATGAGTCACCTAACCTTGTGTAAAACGAGTACCAGCTTTCTTTCTCAGCGATTAAAGGTGAGTGACAGTTGGACTGACCAGCCAACTCAATATAATCCTGTTGGTCAGGGAGACTGGAGCATTATCTCCCATGACTGCAAAGGCCCCATACGCCTACTTTTAATACAGAGAAAATGATTATATTGCGTTAGACCTTCTTTTATTCCTTATAAGCTGTGCTTTTATAAAAATTGGCTTATGTGAAGTCTTACTATTCCACTTGAACATTTTTCTTCTGTTGGTCCATTTGTCTGTTTATTCACATATGTTAAAACAGCTGGACAGATTTCCATAAAACTGCTAATTACTTTATTTATGATCAAACTAAAAATACAGGCACATTTATTTTGGTCTCCACCCTTCCCACCCTCAAAAATCCCTTGCTAAAATGTTGGGATGATTTATGTAAAATTAGGTACAATGCACACGGAAGGTTGACACTACTTATAATAACGAATTCAATTGCGTGCTACCCATTTTGTGTGATAACTGAACAGGAGCAAGCAGTTATCCATGTATCTGCATTCCTCTACATTTCGATAGATGTTAATTTTATTTTCATAGATTCTAAATTAAATGCTTTTTGGGAGGATTATATTGTGATGAGTTTTTATAACTATATTTATAATTATTTTGCTTATTCTCTTCTTATTTACTTTTATATGCATTTTACTGTACAATCAATTATAATCTAATCACTTGTAAATTTCAAATTATAACCGTTAATGATCTTTTATGTTTGTTTACTTTTGAATTTTAACGGCTGAGGGTTCCCATAATTCCCTGTAATTTTAAATCTTCAGTTAATTTCAGTTATTAATCACATGTTATTTTAAATCCCCCAATGAACTGTTAAAGCCCTCAGCCAATGACTGATCATTGTAAATACTCTATAAAAACCTTTGCTCTCCCTAAATAAACAGAACCCTGTTAGATCCAACTTCAGTCTAATCTACTTTTTCACGAGCCAGGACACCAACGAAACTCACCACAATATTACAGCCCTTTACATGCAAAGTTTAGTTACACAGATTATAAAACTGTCAAAAGATAGGTTATTTATGGCCTATCGGTCAGTAAATGTGACATTTCCAAATCGTACACCTAGTGAAGTGTCAAGGCTTACCGGACAAGAAATCAACTAGTACCTACTGGAACTGCCAATACAGGGTGGCCACTCCCCAGACATTTTAAAATTCCCTGACTTTTCCAGGTTTTCCAGGTGAATTGAAAAAAAATCCAGGTGCGGGGCTGGACATGAATTGTACACGATACTGTAGAAACCCTTTTCAATGATTGCCTTTAGATTTAGATAACTCAATTGCAAGTTTTTCTCTCTTACTAAATATTTTCTTTTTAAAAATTTCCTCTGTAATAAGTTTACTCCATTAACAGAATAAATTTTACTTCTTATAATTTATGAATAGAAACACCATTGTATTTGTTTACTGCACAATCTTGCAAACTGTTTATAGGGCTTGCAACAGATATTCACTTTGTCCCTAGGTAAAAAATGGACCAAAAGGAACGAAAAATCTTAAAAAAGGGACCTAAAATTAAACATTTTCAATTTCAAATTATGAAATTTCAGGGTAATAATTATATTTCAGTAGAGGTAATTATACATATTTTGTTTACTTTATTCCTAGTGAACATTTTAGAAGATTTGAATATAACATTATAGAATATAATTTTTCAATGTTTGAGAGGCAAAGAACCTTTTATGAATGTTGTGCATGAATATCACAAGTAATATACAGAATACAGTGATAACCAAAATGCTAGAATAAATGCCTCAAAAATTTATTTGAAGAAACTAGATATCAAAGAAACACCATAATTATCAGATTAAAACAGACATTACTTATTATAAAATTCCCTGAATATCTAATTAAGTAGAATTACTTTCCTGGAGGAAACTGATGTAAAGTGTATGTGAATTAAACTTTTCGATATGACTCTTGATTAAAATTCAGCATTTGATAAAAATAATCATTTATTATTATTTTTCATGTAAAGAGGTATCATAGAAACTTGAAAAAGGTGAAAAAAGTATTGGTTAGAATAATAAAGAGTAGAGAGTTTAAATTTTAAATATGACATTTTCAAACATTTTACTTTAAAATGTATATATTTAGTTTTATCAGTTGTATATATCAGTTTTCAAATTTATATATTTTTTTTAAATGCCAAAGACAAATTAAAAATAATGTAATTCTGTTTAATTAAGTGAAAAAAAATTTGAAATTCTGTTAATAATATTTTGAGTTATATCAAGTTTAAATTACTCCACTTTTATTAAAAAAAATTAAAATTTAAATTTTTTTTAAAGTTTAAGAAAATTTTTATTAAGTGTTTTTGTGTAGTCATTGCATGATTAATCACCAAAAAAAATTTCAAATATTTTTAACTTACCGGTAATTAGTAATTTTTTTTTAAAAAAAAATGGGCCTTCGACCCCCTTAAGAAGAAATGTGGCATATTTAAAAATAATAAAAGTTTTAAGGTTTTTATTTATTCATTTTTTGATTTTTTTTTTAGATTGCATAAGCACTTTGTATAAACTAATATTTTACAAAAAAACGCACGCACATTGTAACGCATAACGCATAAACGAAACGACACCCCCCCCCCCCCCCC
>JAFIDM010009631.1:97658945-97669359 GCA_023159025.1 Thereuonema tuberculata | reverse complement strand
TATACGTTTATTTTGTTTTTATTTTGAAGATTTGAAGACTTTTCAATAGATAGAATGTCTAGAAGAGGGAGATTTAAGAAGACTTATGGTAAATACACTTACAAGGTTGATGTTATCTGGAAAATAGTAATCTCTACCTCTGAGGTGATTGTTTATATAATGATAGTAGAGAAAATGCCAGTTTGTGAGGAAGGGGAAGATGATTTCAGAAACTCCTAAAAGAAAATGTGCTGAAAGGTATGTACTTTTTGGGTAATCCTAGGATAGTGTTATAAGACATTTGAGTCTCTTATAAGACATTTGAGTCTTTTATAAAAGTTAAGGGAACATTTGTGGTTTTGTTACTGAAGTGAAATGAACTGTTATCTTATTATCAGGTGATATTAAATAATATAATTTAGTTTTGTTTTGAAAAGATTCATTCAGAAAGAAGAAAAAACTTCAATTATTTTGATTGGGTCTAAAAAGAAGGATCAGACATAAATACATCTCCCATTGACTTACAGGGAAATTTACTGGATATTCATCTATATATGGAAATAGTTGGTTACTTAGTATGAGACAGTAATAGTCTCTAATTTTTGTATATTAAAGATATATAGATATGTGTATTATACCTAAAGAATTATAGTCTGGAAGAGATAAAGGATCCTTTATTAGGTTAATACTTTATTGGTTTAAGGCTTTGATGTACTTGAAAAGGGATAGTGTAATAAGAAGCTAGTTGTAAATAAATCCTCTAAAAGTAGTCTTCAATACTTAACTATTTTTCTCTCAGATAATTTGAGGTTGTTTAGGTTATTTCATTAATTTGGGCCCAGCATTCTTTGAGTTGTTTTGTTTTTAGTGTGCTTCATCAGTGCTACAACAGCTTGTAATGTTTTTATTCAAACCTTTTAGTAGGTACGTAAAAACTTATTTTAGGGTCATCTCAGATTAGCAAGTGATGATGTCATTTTTGGCAAGACCCCCTCTCCCTTCCCATGCATCATGTTACCATCATCCAACGACCAGATCCCCCCCCCCCATTTTAAATGATGTAATATATGGGTGGCCCTACTACAATTTTTACCAGTTCATTTGAAAAGTTAAAAGAGTTTATAGTGCAGCAATGAATTACTGGTTTATAAATCATTAGATTTCCTCAGATTTTAAACAATATAGAAAAATAATCATGGACAACTTTAGTCACTAGAAATATTTTACTCTCAAGGCAAAGAAACTACAGAAAGATATCAATAACAATACCTAGCTTTTAATCACTATTTTTGCTTTCTTCCTGAAGATAGGAAACTTCAAACTTTTTAAAGCATCCCAGCAACATCAGAATTAACTTAATCACTAATGGCAATTATCAATAAACAAAAGAATCAGAAATGAACAGTCAATGCAATAATGGTACAGCATATATTTTCTAAATCCAAAATGCAATTACCTTTAGCTGATTTAACAACTGATGTTCTTTGAGTGAAAATGTCTGCTGTTGTTTATTTGATTCCTCTTTCGATTTATTAAGTTTCTCTTCAAGAATCTATGGCAAGGAGGAAAAAAAATAATAGAAACAAAGGAATGCCAGAGGTTATTAAAATTATATTTAAAATTTAATTATTTTAATCATACATGTTATTACTAAATAACATCTAAATAAAGAAATTAAAACCACAAACCATCAGAGTATATTTTAGTATTCTAATAATGGAATTTAGCATAAAATAAACATAGTTCATTTATAAGTACTGTATTTCCATATTTAGAATAAACCTATCCCTTATGCTGCTTTTTCTTAAGCTTTCTAATGTTGTAATTCATATTCCTTTCATAACAAAGATATGTCAGTAAAATGAATCTTTCAAATGGATCAAGGTCTAACAATTTAAAAAAAAAAAAAAGATAAAACTTCCAACATTACATTAAAATGCCACCTTATTTAGGTACACCTACCTAGTAGTGTGTGGAGCCTTCAAAAACTGCCTGAATTCATCTAGGCGTGAATTGCACAAGATGCTGGAAACATTATATAGGAATGGTGAACCATGCGACATGAGTGTCATACAATTCCTGGAGATTTGATGAAGCAGGAGACTTCCAGCAAACAGCCCTTTACAGCTAATCCCAAATATTTTCAATAGGATCGAGATCCGAAACTGAGAGGGCCACAAAAAGTCATTATCATGTTCGTGGAACCTTGCCGTAATGTTTCGGGCTTTGTGGGCTGGCACATTATCTTGCTGGAAGAAACCATGTGACTCAGGAAGCACTATCAATATGATTGGATGAAGTTGGTCAGCAACAATGTTTAGGTACATTGTAGCATTTAGACATATGTCTATTGATATCAAGGAACCTAACACATGCCAGGAAAATATTCCCCAGACCATTACACTGCCTCCACCAGCTTGCACTGTTGTTGTCAGATGTGGGGTCAATGGATTGTTTTTGCCAAATTATGTGCCTTCCATCAGTATGCTACAACAGGAACTTCAACTCATCAGACCAAGCAACGATCTTCCAATCCTTGAGATCCACTGCTTGTGTTGTTGTGCCAACAGTAAGCATGCTCTCCTGTTCATCGTTTATAATAATGGTACCCGATAAGGCCATTAGCTGTTGTAGCCCATTTGCAACAAGGTGAGGCTAATGGTCCATTGCAATATGTTATTCTGGCCACCGAGATTGAATTCTGATATGATTTGAGACATTCTGGTCCATCTGTTTGCTTGTACAATTCAACACGTCCTCCTCTGACCTCTCATCAATAAGCGATTTCCATCCACAGGAGAGCTGCTGACTGGATGTTTTCTGTTCGTTGCACCATTCTCAATATACCTTGGAAACTGTGGTGTGAAAAGCTCAAAGAGAATTGCCATTTCCCCCATTCTTTGTCTGATTTGTAAGCTTAACTTATATTAGAAAGGTGTTCTACATTTATATCAAAAACTGCGATCATGCGACTTGCAATGTCATGGAACACTCCATTTCTGTGCACAGCAGGTGTGATCTAATTAAGTGGCATAGTGTAGGCTATATTGTTGGCAGAGGAGGGCAGATGCCATTCTACTAATGAAAGACATTTTTGGATAAAAAATAATTTGAAGTTAGTAAAATTGGGGAAAAAAAATATATTAGTCACTTTAGAATTGATTTTTAAGTAGCAAGATAAATTGAAAACTGAATGCTTACTGCGATTTTCTTCGTGAATCCTTGAATTTCTTGCTCTAAACGAAATTGGATATCTTTGTATATAGCTTCTTGCTTCTTATTTATTTCTACTTGTTTATCAAACTTTTCGATTCTTTTTTCCAAGACAGAACAGTGTTCCTGTAACACACAGCAATTATTATCAAATATCAAACTGCAATTTATAATTATTTTTTTTATTAAAAATAAAGTCAATCTCTAATTCCACTGATTACTAGATTTCATGAAAATAGTACATTTTTCTATGCTTGGTAAGTGTACCACAAAAGGATATTAACTAAAAAGACTTACATCAAAGTTATCAATACATATCTGCCCTGAAAGAATTTATAAAACACTTTGACATTTAGTGTCATTTAAGTTTATTTTTCCTTCACGTGTCAATCTGTTTGGTAAAGTTCTAGATAAATCATCTAGAAGTTTACCTAATCTTTAAACAGTCCAATGGTTGACAGTCTCTGGATTAATACGATGCCACATCATACAGACCAGGTAGGTATCCAATGGCTATACAAGTTTAGTGCTTTTAACCCATTTGGTACCTTGCTTCCCAATATAAACCATTTATATTTATGAAGTTTGGAAATCCTTATTAAGTTTCGTATAAACAAGATAAATCTTCATCAATTCCATAAAATACATATGGCTAAATTAAAAATTTTAACTTTATGTAGGTAAGTGGCAAGGCAGTCGTGTTCCGAGTTTAGTCAGAATAAGGCAAGTTTCTTTTTGAGGTAAAATATGGTTTTCTCCAGGTCTTACCTATGTTTGCCCATTTTTTGTTTTGAGACAATTGACTCATTTGTTCGTTTATTTTTGTTTCAGTTTTTGTTTTGATGATTTGCTTCAGTGTATTAAAGCTGATGGATTTATTATAACAATATAGTTTAGTTCTTTTTAAACGGCAATATCATTTCCAAATAAGTGAAGGCATCCAATGAAATTGTATTTGTTTGAATAAACCTTTCAGTATTTTTATTAAATTTCATACAGACCATGTAACCCATAGTCTCAGATTTTAATAAAATTTGGTATATTTGTTCTTGGTAAGAATATTAAAAAAAAAGTTAAAGTGTCCCTCTACAGGCCTGAACAGACCTTTGGGGCACGGGAGGTCAGGCTCCCAGCGTTTCGTGACCAACGGGACGAAGTTGAGGTCGGGTGGTCAGCGCGACACCCACCTGCCTTTAACTCCCGGGAAAGAAACCCGGCACCCATTACACAGAGGGCTGGGTAACCCTAGGACCCGTTGGGAGGTGAAAAGAGCATGGAAATGGTAAGAATATTACCAAGTTCAAATTCTAAGTTACAGGTTCCTAGGCCACCTGGATCAAGAGTAGCAGTGCTTCAAAGTTAGCATGTTTTACTATAAACGTTATCGAACCAATGCTTTACAGGGAGATAGGTCCATGTGAGTTTTTATCTCATTGAGTGCAACATCATGAACGACCAGTCCGTGTCACAGCACCCCGAGCCCTGCGAACTACTGTGCATCCTAAGCAACAATAACACTGGTGCAGAAGATGGATCCATCAAGGCTTTTTGATTATCTGATTATTTATTGTTATTATTTGATACAGTCGGACCTCTATTTAACGAACCTTTATTTTGCGAATTTCTCTATTTTGCAAACTTTTCTTTGGAACCAAGAACATTTTGCTAAGTTCTTCGTAAAATAACCTCCAAATAGCGAAGTGCATTTTCTATTTAACGAACTTTTTCGTGGTATCTATTTTTTTTTTTTTCTCCTTGAAATGTTTTTATTATCAATATCTCTTAGAGGAAATGAAAGAAATTTGGATACAGCTGAGGGAAAAAGAAGAAATTGTTGATGATGTGCTGATTGATGATTATCTTTCACTTGATTTTGAAGTTGAGACCTCGGAAGCACTAACTGAATCGGATATTTCGGACAGTGTGAAAAATAAAAACAATACAGCAATGAATTGCGATGAAGATGAAGATGATGAAAATGGAAATGATCTTGATGCAGAAATAAAAAAAAAAAAAAAACTTTCGTATGATGAAATGCTAAAACTTTTGAAACAATCTGACGAGGATTACAATTTGAAGAAAATACTGAAGGGGTTTTTAGTGCATTGCAAAGATGCGAGACGTACTATGAGCGAAAACACTTTCAAAAAAAAAAAAAAAAAAAAAAAACCTCAGACAAAATTAACAGACTTTATTAGTAAAATTTAAGTATGCATGCGATAATGTATGCTTCATATCATTAAAATTACTTTTTTTAATAATATTTATTGTTGATGTATTTTAAATCTGTTTTATATAGTTTAAAGTAATTTTAAAAGGTGAATCTCTATTTAACGAATTTTCCATATAACGAACTTTTTTTCGGGATTTAGCGACTTCGTTAAGTAGATGTCCGGCTGTAATTTTTAATGTTAATTGTACTTTTTAACAATGAACTTCAATTATTTATACCTGCCTATAATATCATTAACATTAATAAGATTTTTTTTAAATTTTAGATTTTGATTCTATTAATATTGTATTTAGATTATTTAATCTTTTTTTAAAGCCTACCCACAGATATATAAAAAAGAAAAAAAAAATTCAGGCCTGTAGAAATTCTATGGTTGGAAATATAGTTCTCCTAATCATAATGAAGTGATAATTCAGATTAATTAAGATCTTTTAATCATATTTAAGTGAAAATTAAGTTAAGATGTGAAAGAATTCAACCACTTTCTAGTTGTAGGACAACACAATAACAGGTATCCAGGAGGTGTCAATTTTTTATGAAATTTTTATTAAAATTACTCTTAACAAAAATCAATATGCTCATGCAAGCCTCCACACATCATCCACAATATCAGGACCTTTAATTTGATACCACATTTACCCCTGTATCTCATATGGTTCCCAGGAAAAGGGGTTTACAGACTTTTCCTTTTATATATATGTCTAGATATTTACTAATAGTAAATTAAACTATACTGGAATTAAAATACATTCAGGCTGCATTTTATTGCAATGTACTACAGTGCAACTTGGATAATTCGAAGCTGAAGGGACCACTACAAAACTTCGAATTAAGCAAGTTACATCTTTTAACTTTAATTTCAGGTCCACTGAATGCTTGAAAAGATTATTCTGTCAATAAGTAAATATTTATTCAGAAAGATCATGGTATGAAAGACTTAAACTCTATATGTATGTAAACAAAATAAGATTTATATTACGTAAGCTACTGCAATCAATACAGAAAATTATAGTTTTTCAAAAAACTGTGCAATGTCTGATTGTTTTGTAGAATTCAGTCGCTTAAGGTTATCAAAATCATCAAGCATGTTTAGTGAACAGAAAACAGCTTCACTTACGTTGGTTTGTCCTTCAATGTACAGACGAAATTCGGCGCTATCCCATACTCGTTGGCGATTTGGCATTTCTTCTTCACACCATTTTCCACCTCACGAATGATGGCGACCTTTTCAGCGAATGTTAAATTCTTGTAAACGCGTGGTTTACTGAAGGACATGGTGACACTGACAGTAGGAAGCTCGAATGGCTTCTGAAGTGTCACGTGTCGAATGGTGGTGGGAAGGAGATTTCAGTTGTCATGTGTCGAATTTCTTAACGATGAAACGCCAAGAGTCGTTATAGTTCGAAATTTTTCATAAAAAACTTTGATTTAAGGAAGTTAAACTTCGAATTATCCACAATTTTTTAACATTGATTTAATAAGAAATTCAAGGGACTAAGAGAAATCTTCGAATTAATCACAATTTCGAATTAAAGACGTTCAAATTATCCAAGTTGCACTGTATTAGGGAGGAGGGTTCACAAGATATTGACAAAATGTGACAAGGGGAAGGGGTCAAATTTAACTAAAATTAGCATGACAGTTTACAGACAGCTCTTTTTATTGCAAAGTTTCAAATAAGTGCATGGTATTCTTCGAATTTCTAATGTTTTTTTTTTTTAAACTTCTTATTATAAAGCATGTTGTTCAAAGTAGTTTCTAAGTATTTTGCAAACAGGGTTCCTTCAGGTGGAAAAGGAGAGAAAACAATATGTATCGCAAAGTTGAATGAAATAAATAGACGGAAAACATGTTATTTCTTTGAGGATAGTGTTCCAATCAATAACCCACTGTTTTTTGTTTTCCATTTTTTTTGTTTTTATATCACTATATAACAAATTGTCTACTTTTTCAAATGGTATAAGTCCCATCTTTGTATCTGGTCTGCCTTTTGAGATATTCATGATATTACATTTCGAGGTCAACAGCATTTCAGTAAATGCTTTTTTTTAGCAATCATAAGCCATAGCTCAAAAAAAGTATGAGGTTTATCACAATTTGTTAACATATTTGAAATCTTCAGGGAATTCTACATAAAAAAACACCCTAAAATGTTCTTTCCGAAGTCATAAAAACATTAATACATAAAAACTCATATGGACTGTAAAATATTGGTTGCAACAACATTCCTAGTAAAACATGCTAACTTTAAGCACTGATACTCTTGATCCAGGTGGCCTAGAAACCTATAACTTGGAATTTGAACTAAGACCCTTACCAAAAAAAATGTAACAAATTTCATCAAAATCTGAGACTGGGTTACATTTCACATTTGTTTGGGCGAATTGGCTTGGAATGACTCTTTGTTTATTTTGTTTATATTCATACCTCTGCTGGCCAGCACAACAATACAATTTTGTCTACTGATGACTATTGATTAGTTGTCTGATAAATGACATTATATCCCACTTTTAAGTCTTGACTATTACTACTACTACTAGACAATGACAAATTGAAATGACAGTCAAAGTAAATATTATAAAATAGACTAAATAAACACGTAAGTAAAAAATGTCTGCAAAGAAATATAATATTATAATATTATAAAAATTAATATTATAATATTAGTACAAAAGCTCGACTACAATTCACAACAAAACCATTAATTTTTTTTCGGGTGATTACTCCTAATGAATCCCTAAAATTCTTTTTTAATCTTATTTCCGAACCTGAAATTTAGAAATATGGGAAACTGAATAATATATATATATATATATATATATATATATATAAATCAGTATATATTGTTTTAGGCTGGCAGTGAATGAACAAACAGCAGGACGTAATCCTTTCAAAATGTTTTCAATATAAATATCCTAGAGTGCATGTTACCTCAATTTACGTAATCTAAAGCTAATCGGCATACACGATTAACTTGAAAAATACTGATCGAAATTGCTGGAAAGTTTGGGAAATGTTAGTTTAGTTTAGGTCAGCCAGTGAAGTTTGTTTAGGCTTATCCACAGAAGCCTATATACAAGAAACATACACAATCCAAAAGTTACTGCCAAATAATTAAATGTTGCAAAAAAAAAAACTATACATCAAAGGACAGATACTTAAACTGAAATAATGTAATTAAACTGAATAAAATAGTCAGTCATCTGAATAATTCAATTAAATTAATTCTGAATATGGAAAATTGTAGTTGAAAAAATTACAAAAAAACATGAAAGATAAGTTGCTATACAGAAAAAGACAAGTCATAGTAAGGACAGATGGAATGATATCAGCTATGGTTTCATTCATTTCCAAGAACATTCATTTTGATTCATGATAATATTTTAAGTGTAAAATTATATCAGTATTTTTATGTAATAGGAATTAAAAAATGTAATGATTAACAAAAAAAACACCAGAAAGATCATTAAGCAGATTGATTTCACGTTTAGAATATTTGTTGGCAGATTTTCCTTTACAAAAATAAGATTCAAAAATTGTATCACTGAAGTAAAAGATTTAAAAAACTAGGCAATTTATTCACAAATTATTTATACAAGATTTTGAATGAATCTTGTTCATAAATTTTGTTGCATAATATAATCTATTATTGCTTATTCTGCTATAGATTTCCATTCGTATTAAATAGCCCATTTATTGACTGTAAAATTTAATGAAAAAATATTTTCTGCTACCTGTTTTTCTACTAAAACGAATACAATATTTAATAATTTATTAATTCAAACAGATTTACGAAAACATTTCAAAAAAAAAAAAAAAAAAAATAGCTCCTTACCATAGTCATTTCTAGTTCTTGTGTCAAGTTACATCCCTCTTCTTCAATTAGAGTTTGTTCATCTTTTATTTCCTTTAAAAGCTGCATTTCGTGCTTACAATCAGACAATTGCGTTTCAAAAGATGATTTACGTTGCAATGCCTGGAAAATATTTAGAAAATGAATTCATTTCACTAATAAAGATATGCTGTGCTTCTCATTTAATCAAGTTCACAATTTTGAAAATATTAAATATCTGGAAATTTTTTTGTGTTATTATCCTTTTAAAATTATGGCAGCTTTAATCTTTTGTTCTCCTAAGACCATGAAGCTGCATGTTTTTGAGAATTCTGTTTCCAAATGCTAAAGTCTGAAGTAACTTTTTGGTGACTGTTAAAAAGAAAGATCTAACACCTTGATGAAATTCAAACTGCTCTGTCAAAAATTTTTGTTGATAGTATGCTTCATTTTGCTTCAGTGCCAATTTCAATTTGATTAAAGGGAACAAATTTTCGATTGAGAACACTACTTCAGTAAAGGTGGGGGTTCTATTGGAGCTGTAGAGTCTGTCAGCGCTGGCAGCAATGACAGTCCCCTCCACCCAATAGAGCCACTGGGATTGAGTTTCCAATGGGGATGGCAGGCTTTTGTTGTAATTGATGGTACTAAAACCATCCTCCTCACAACTGAGAATGAAGTCACCCCCAGGGAGTTTGGGAGGGACTAGTATTGGTGACTGCAGGAACTAGTTTCTGTAGCTTTCTATAGCCAAAATATCAAAATAAATCATGTTTTGAATTCTTTTTTTGGAAACAAACAACTACAAGTTGACACCTATTACAGAAATTTATAAAAATAAGGGAATTAAATTAAAATATAGATCCTCATTATTGATATATGTATTATTATTGTAATTAAACTTATTTCGAAAATATGTTTGACTTTAAGTTAATATTCATGACAATTTAATTAGCAGATGAATTTATGTTTGAGAAATGGATTTTTTTTAACTTAATTTCAAATTAAACCTGAAAAATAAAATCATACTGGAATATTAAAAGAAAACAAATACTTAAAAAGAACTGATAATGAATTTGTAGATTAAAAAGCTTAATGTGTGCTAAAATCGTAACGTTTAAAAAATAATGACACACAAAATTATAAAGATTAAAAAT
>JAFIDM010009631.1:97586233-97658545 GCA_023159025.1 Thereuonema tuberculata | reverse complement strand
CCCAGAAAAATCTTTTGTCCATTTTGTTATGAGCTAACTTTTCTTGTGTGATTATTAGGTTTTTATTGGCAATTGTTGCAGTGCAACTAATAAATTCCTTAATTCCGCTCAGTACAAAATCAAATTGGTTCTATTTAACCAAAAAAATGCACAAAAGCCTTGAAATTAAATTATTTAAATGCTCTTCTGTACGTCTTCTAAAAATGATGTTTCTTTTCTTTCTTTTGGGCCGATCATATAGTAAGCCAATTATGGTTTCTCTTTCTGATTGAAATTAGAAAAATATAGCTGCCTCAGTGAAGGAATCCATTCAGATTGAAAAGCGCAGGAATGTCACCCTCTTTGCCTTGGGCTGAAGCGACCCTGTTGAAGTGACTTCAAAAGCTACACCACGAAGGCAGTTTCGCTCCTCTCATTTCTGTAGCCTGCAGGTAGACTGCAAGTTAACTCTCCAATCAACTCATGCAGCTCTAATAGAATCCCACCTTAAGATTGCTCGAGTCTTTCTGTACTTCTTCTGACTTTACAAACTTCCTTAATAACTTCAAGAGTTCATTAAGTTCATCATATTGTATGTGAACTAAGGGTTGTTCAGCATGAAACTTAGCAAGGAACTTCAAAAAGTTATCACTGATATGAACTAAAAATAAGTAGCTTGTTTTTAAAAGTAGTAATTCTAGCATAGCATAGATTTTTCATTGGCATGTAGAACTTTGAGGTAAAAATGTTAAAAAGTAGTGCTCCAAAGCCTCATATTGCTTTAAGTCAGTGTTTTTCAACCGGGGTGCCGCAAAGTTTAGGCATTTTCTTGGAAATTTTCTTAAATTTAGTTCAAGATAACTCATTTTCAGTTCTATTTTGCTTCGAGATATCTAGGAAGCAAAGAAGCGATGACTAATGTTATTGTAATGTTCTACGTTACGTGTACCGTATTGGCCCGAATGTAAGACGGCTCGATTACAAGACGAATGGCGTTTTTTGAGCTCCGATTTGATAAAAAACTATTGGTCGCAAATATAAGACGTTATATCTATTAACGAGGCGTAATTCGACAAATATTTCTAGTAAATTAATTAAAAAAAAGTTTGTTGACAAATTATCTTCCCACATCCAGCTCATGATGAAATCGTTAATACTTTTGGTTGCAGTAATAGGCTTAATGTCAGTAATATTTAGTTAAATCTGTGACTTCTAAGTTAGGCGAAATGTCATTTATGAAATTAAATGAAACTATTTTTGCAGAAAAGTACAACACCACTAAGCGTAGTAGAATATATATTTTTTTTATTTTGGAGCATGTTGGTTAGGCCTACGATCGACTTCATCAAACGCCACCAGGTGGTGTTGCTTCAGCACCAGAGCACGCTTGGTTTCAGTTTCGGTTTCGTGCGCGCTCCAAGTTTGGTTGCGAATATAAGACGAAATGGTACTTTCGTGGATGGGATTTTGGAAAAAAATGCCGTCTTATATTCGGGCCAAAACAGTACGAAAAAAATTCATCTGCCCCATTGCCCCCCCCCCCCCCCCATTCAGATTCTAGATTCGCCGCTGGACAAGGGTGCCACGATTTTTTATTTTTCAATCAGGGGCACCACTCAATGAAAAAGGTTGAAAAACACTGCTCTAAGTCTTTTCAAAATAGGGGCTTTACTTAGCCATCTACAGCTCACAATCTGTAGAAGTAGTTCTCAGAAACCTCCATCAGTTCTTGAGATCTCTTAAAAAGTCTTCTCTTCTTGTAGTTGATAGCTTGAAAAACTTGGAAGGCATCCTCTTCAATCATGGAGAATGGAACCAGTTTGAGGCCACTTCCAAATGCATTATGAACTTTATGCAAAGTACACAAATTAATACTTATTAGGGGAGGAGAACCAACAGCTTTACTTTAAGTCCATTATTTTTTGAGAGATTTGACATTTGTTCCGTCCATCGAAAGCATTATCATTTGGACAGGGGTAAACCTTCACTTTCAATGTGTTTGCAGATTTCATCAAGCATTGTTTCAGCTTCTGCATGTCCCAAAAAATATTGAAGTCAAGTATCGGCACTGCACAGGTTTTAATCAGCAAAATGTTGACCAATATCTAACATTTGGATCTCTGCTTTTTAACATGAGTAGTAGTTATTTCATCTATGCAAAAGGTGTAGAAAGCAGTAGAATTTCTACAGTCACAAATAAGTTCTTGAATAATAGAAAGTTTTAGACGTAAGAAATTAAGTACGAAATCTTGGCAAGTTAAAGTTTTTGGCACTTTGCCCAAGCATTAAAAAAAAAAATATTTCAAACCTTCACATGAAAAAATAAAAACAAATAAAATAAAAATTACATTCGGAAACCTTGAATGCACATATTTTCCATTTCATTGGATCATCTTCAGAAACATTACCTGAAATTGATTGAGGAGTTTCTTGCTATAAATCCTCCCCGAGTCATCTCAAATTCACTTTGTCCAATAGAATACACAACTTTAGCTTTTGAACTATTTTTTTTTTTTTTTTTTCGTTTCACTGTGTTTATTTTATGAGAACACAAATACTCCACAAAAAAGTAGGACAAATTGCTATAAAGTAGGACAAGTGACACCACTGTATAATAAATAAGTTCATATTTATATATTGGTGTAGACCTTTAGCTCTTGTGGTTATGTACTTTGACTGTGGGCTGGAGAAGCCAAGTTCAATCCATAGCGGTGGTGATTCTTCTTCAGACCCATCCTAGACTTCACCCAACCCTGTGTCAAACGAGGAACGGATTCTTCCCAATGTTAAAGGCTGGCAGGCATCCTATTAGTCATGGAACACTGGCAGCCTTAACTTCCACAGTCCCATGGGCCCCACAAGGCCTGCAGTGATATACTTTACTTCAGTAATATATTAATACATTGGCAATTTGTGTTCTACAGAAAAACACAAATGTTGGATGAAAATTGTAAGCTGAAATTACCTATTTTTAGTAATCCCATACATGAAAAGTATAAGGATGGGGGATGGGGAGGTCCTGCGTTCATTCTGTCCATCACCACCTCTACAGCCCAAACTACAAGTCGGACAGATATGAGTAATACCTTGTTAGAATCTTCATAACTTATAGAGGTAGGGAAAAATATGAGTTCCGGTCTGTGGTCATTTCCTGTTCTGGTCTCATGTAATACAGTATGCACCAAAACAAATGATACTGAAATATTTGTGTACAAAAAAAGTTTATGTGACACACAGAATACAACTAGTAGAGGAAGCTTGAAGTACATGGAAGTCAATTTCCACGTTTTCTGAGACATAGCACATATTCGATATGCATTGTAGGCAGTACTCATAATGCTCATTAGATTATCAAACATGTCCCGAAAAGAAGCTGCTTCATTCCTCTGATGCATGTCATAATCTTTTGACATTAGTCGCCAAAGGTTGCCAGTAGTTCTCTCGAAAAATGGCTTCCTTCAGCAAAAACCAAATGTAAGCATCCAGTGGCATGAGATGAGGTGAATGAGACGGATATGAGAAAGCTGTTCCACAGGAAATGATGCGATTACCAAAATTGCTGTGTGGCAAGTGGGCCCCTCTTGCTGGAACCATTGCGTACGAAGTGGAAGGTTAGCTGCATGGCAGAATCTGATGAGATCCCCAAGAAATGGTGAGAGAATGTTTTCTCTGTAGTGTACCTAGTTCACAGTCGCAGGATTAAAAAGAAAACCAGGATTAACAGGAAAGCTTCATCATTGTACACCATCTTTAAACATCGTTGCACAGTAAACTATTCTCGCATCCTTGTCGGCAATGCTCAGATGTTGTCTGGTCTCTATCTTATAGGCAAACCCACCAATTCCTTGAACATTTGTCTTGTAGATGTTTGGGTAAAGATGTTAGCTGGATACTTCGTTTAGGCGACTAACAATACCTACTTGAGGAGCCTTTATCGATTCACATTTGTTGTTACTGTAATTGGACATCCGGTGCAGCCTTTGGTGCTGTCAGAACACTGCCCATCGAATGAAATTTCTTAATGACGACTAACAATCATGTTCATGGGTGGTGGTTTTTGAAATCTTTCTCAAAATGCATTTTTAAAGTATAGCAAACTTGGTCCATTTGAACATCCAACTCCGTATGAATGAAAATAATGCCCCACAATAAAATGTTTTCCTCCTTTGTTAGTACCATTTGAACATCTATCAAGCTTTAACTTAACATAAGCATACTGTTAAGTTTCTATAACGATGTTTGATGAGGTGATCACGTGGTGCACATGAGCAACAAGGCTTGTGAATTTCAGTATTATTTGTTTTGGTGCATACCGTACTTAAGAAAATTCTCAACACTTTACAAGTATTCTGAGCGGTTTTATTCGTCTGTATTTGTAGCCGGAATAGTATACTGGTTGTATGTTGCACTCTGGCTGCAATAACCCATGTTTGAATCACGGTCAGGACAATGCTTTTCTTTCTTTTAATCTTAATTTTTTACTAATGATATCAAATATCAATTGGAGGGTATGGTGATGCAGTAAATCAGTTAACTAAGTATGAGAATGGAATGTTAGTCATGACGATCAAATCTTTGAGCAGTAAAAATAAATAAATATAAAAATAAATAATAGATATAAAATTATATAAATAATAAATATAATTTATATAATAAATTTATAAAAATAAATAATAAATAAACCGGTATATTTTGATGCATGTTTAATAAATCTGCTAAATAACTGTCAAGTTTTAATTAAACTGTGAAATAAGTAAAATCTATTTTTAATTGGAAATGTTCATATCTAAGACTAGATAAAAATTTTCATTAACTTCTCTTCACTAATTTTAGCAAATTTCAAATTTTCACAAAGTAGAAGCACCATGAAATTAACAGATTGAATTTACCACACTTACAATCTTGGATAGTTTAATCCCTAGAAATTGGATAGTCATTTAATCACTCTTTAAACGATTTGCAATTTCTCTTTAAAGAAGTCAAATACAATTTCAAGTATTAGTTCAAATATCACAATCTAAAGTTAATTTTCCTTATTTCACTATACAATTGCAAATTGGTCAGTATAAAATTTGCAAATACAACCATTAAGAAAGAAAAAAAAAATCTGGAATTACCTCATTAAGTTTCTGCTTCATATCATAAAGTTTCTCCTCATGATCTGATTTCAATTTATTAAAGATTAACTGCCAATCACGTACATTAGCTTTTGAATCTTCAGACAACTAAAATAAGTTAAAGTATAAATAGTTTAATTTCTGTTTTAGACAATAAAATGTATTTTTCTGCAATACTTTTTACGATATCAAATAAAACTACTAATATTTTTTCACTCAATTTCTAAAATAGCATTAAGACCAAGTGCAATATTTGATTCTCATCATCTTCATCTGTTATGAATGCCAGAGAAACTACTGCTTTTAATATTATAGCTGAAGAAGAATATTCATGATATACAGAGTTCAATCAAATCTGATGGTCAAGCATTAAGTTACCACTTTCTTGCTACCCATCAATTTTAACTTTATTTCTGATATTTTTCTTTTCTTTTCTCTTCTAGAATCACTAATAATGACAAATTCGTATACAGAACTAAGATTGAAATTATTGGCTATTTTTTAATAGGACAAGCATCTCCAAGGTGAGCTTCCTCCAAAAAATATCTGTATTGCACTGAAAAACAAATAAAACATGCTTTGCAAGTCAAATCTCAATGACTAAATAAACTAACGAAAAAAAAAAAAAAAAAGATTTGAACAAAATTTGAAATCTTTACGGAAAGAATCATATATCCTAGCAGAAAGTGAAACTGTTACCAAATGACCTGCATTACAAAAATATATGATTTTTTTTTTTCTCTCTTATATTTGGCAACTTAATGCTTCCTGGACAGATTGGTGCACATACATCTGTTTATGTGGATACTGAATAAAGGAAAGAAGAGTTAGTTTTGCTAAACTGCAAATTTTAAAGGTAATTTGTAAAATCATAAGTTAAAATTTTAATTCCTAAAAGTCTTCATCAGCCCAAAAAAGCCAAGACAGTAAAATTGGATTTAATTTTTCTTTTCTGTATTTTTAATCAATAATTCTTAGGATATATTTTGCATCAATAGTTTATACTACAATTTTTAATTTTTGTTAATTCTTCAGAACTCAATGTAAAGAAAACACTTAATAATTCTACATATACAAAATAACTGTTTCAATTAACAATTTCCAAATGCAATACGGGCATACATCATGTTAGGTTCCAACCACTGTTGTAACTCAAAAAATATTTTAACTAGAAGTAGTGTCTAAGGTTTGTATGCTAGAATGTCTTTCTTTTCCCTGTAGATTTCAGTTTAAAAGGCATAATCTCTTACAAGAAGATTAGCACCGAGAACTGACAACAGGAATGTCAGGTAGAAGATTGATGAAAGTAGTTTCATGTCGCTAAGATATTGGTTTTTGAAACAAGTGGTTCGGGGTATGGTGTCAAGTGAAAAGTGTTCGTAAATGTAAAATAACACAAATTGGGATATACCTGTATATGGAAGTATCAGAAAGTAAAAATATCCCATTTACTTAAGTTTTTATATTTGTTCTTCTCTTTTCAAAGATGAATTTGCTAAATAACTTAAAATTTCAGCATTAATTACACTCGTAATAATGTATCAAATTTGGCTACTAATTATTTAATTAAATAGCAATATACATCAAAGAAGTCAAGATTCTGCCATATGACCACAGTCATCAGCATCAACAACTAAAAATGTCACATATTAGAATCAAACTTTAAAATTTACACATTGTCCAAAATAAACATTATTTAAGAAATAAGCATGCATTATTCTTATTGGGCTAATTTTCTGAACAGAACAATTTCGATAAATGTGAAACATTATACAATACTTCTGATTCTATGAAACATTTTTAAGATTATTATTTGCAACCTTCTCCCGATAATTAAACAACAAAATAACCTTGGTGATTCAACTGTATATTAACTAACCTTGTTCAGTTTTGCCTGATAGTCTGATGCCTTCTTTTTGTGTTGCAAAACTTCATCTTTTTGCGTTTCCAATTCCTTTTGTGTTTTATACAGCAACAGCGCAGTGTCTTTATATTTCTTTTCAAGTATCTCAATGAACTGAATCCGTCCTTGCAGTTCTTTCCTACAAATAAAGAATTATTCACTGATATAATAATTCTAAGAATTTCAAAGAAATTTAATCTTACACAGTTATAAAGTACTTCAGTACAAAGATAGAATGAGATGCAAGCTTTCCCTTTCTCCATACAATAGTAATGAAAAAAGTAATCAAATAGATTTGCAAAACTTTTTTTTCGTTTTTTTTTTTTCAAATATATCTCATCATTTTTGTTTTTAAAACTACTATATAAAATTCACTTTAGTCATGCTAAATATTTGTGTTCCAATTTTAATGGATATTTATGCTGTTTGCACCCTAGAACAACTTTAGACTGTTTTGAGTGTTATTTATATGCATGGATGGTTGGTATTAAAAATTTTGTGGGCATGGTAACTCGAAAATTATTACTAGATCTACACCAAACTTTGTATTTAAGAGTTTAATATTACTATCTAGATTGTTTTGATTTTTTTTAGTATATATAGGCAGATTCTTTGTTTTGGTATATGTATGGATAAATAAGGTGCCAAAACACTAAAACATTATTAAATTAAAGGATAAACCACTGATCAACACTGAACTTTTAGAGTTAAATGTCATTGTCTAGCCGTAAATTAGATTTTAGCCCATGATTAAGGACCACTTCCTAATATTGTAGTGATTTTTATATTCATTGTATAGCTTTATCATAATTTTATCCTTTTGTATTCTAGTTATTCCGTTTTTCTGTATTTTAATTATTTAATTCCTTTGTTGATCAGTTTATTTTTGAATTTCAACGGTTGTGGAGTCCTTTTAATTCACTTTATTTAAATCACAACGGTTTAAAAACCCGTTGTGATCACATGACATTTAAATCCCCCAATCGATTTGTAAACGCCACAACCAATCAAAACACTTGTACATAGGCTATTTAAACACGTGTAACCTGTAAATAAACAGTTGTTGTTAGTTCTTGCTAGTTCAGTCCAGACGCAGCTCCAGTCTCTACTTATTTAGACACTACGATTTTTACCAGTTAAAAACAACCCACAATTTACACCAGATGTTGTGCTTTTACTTAAATTTATTCGAATAAAAATGTGTTATTTTATACCAAACTTTAAATTTCAAACTTAGTATAATTATACACAAGATTCAATTTTGAATTCATAATAGTCTGCTTTTATTACATATTTCTCTTTGGATTTTGATGCTTGTACACCTACGTTAAAGATCAATAAAGAAAATGGGTCAAAACTACTGTACCCTAAATAAATCAAAGGTGTAATTTACTTAAGTTTGAATTTATTCACGATAATTTAGTCAACTCGAATTCCATACTTAGGATTTTAGGGTACATGTTCGTTGAAGCTGGATCTGCCTTTCCCGTCTTCAAATGAAAACGAAGCTGAAGATGAGCAAAGCTTGAGCCGTGTTCTTTGAAGTAGGGTCTAGCTGACTTCGCCAAAGACAGGAGATGAGCACACACTGCTTGTGCATTTTGAAAATTTTATAAACAATCATTTTTCTTTTAAAATAATATTATCAGTTGGAAGAAGTTTAATTTTTTAGGATAAAAAAAAATGTTAATTTAAATGTTCATTGTTAAATATTTTTTTTTATTTAACTAAAGGTTTTAAATTTGTTTATCTCAAACATGTAGCTTTAATTTGTTACCTTACATCTGGAATTTAAAAAAAAAATTAATTATTTTACATTGTTGTAATTTAAAAATATTATTTTATTTTTCTTGGTCTAAGTTCTTAAAAGTAACTTGTTCTAATGTCAATCTTATCAACTAATTAAGCATAAAACTGAAGAATTCAGAGAATAAACATTAACAAACATTTTTATTAATTTATTACCTTTCTGTAGGATTTGTGTATCTCACATGTGGGTCATTCCATGCCAAAGTGGTCTAAAATTAAAAAAAGTACCTGCCATCATGTCTCCAATTTTGTTCAAATTTTGGCTGTAGCACTGGTAAGGTGTTAAACTAAGTTTCCCAAAATTTGAGGTCCCAAACTGCAATAGTTGTTGATCTAGACCCCCCCTATCTGAAGGGTAGTCGGTCCATGTTCGCGCAACAGTGAACAAAATGCCACTTTTGGGGTCTAATAAAATTGAAATTAACTTATAAAAATGGCTAAAAAGTTGAGATCCTGTACAATTTTTCCTGCTGATTCCAATAAAATTAATTTTAACATTATGGATGCAAAATTCAGTCAAACAAGTTGACTTACGTGTGCATAAAAATTTGTTGTGTTTTATAGCAACAAATTTTGATCAATATTCAGACTCCAACAACTTCCAGGCAAAAAAAGATATGGACTTGAAATTTTGAACAAGCACTATTCTTGGATTTAACGTGTTACTGCCAAATTTGCAACTATCTAGCATCTGTAGCTGCCCTGCAGGATCTCTTCAAATTTGGCACTGTTGGCAAGCATGGTGAAATTTACCATAGTTTAAAGCCAATTATTAAAAAATAGTCTACCTGAATCTGCTTTGGAAAATTTGGAATAATGACTTTATAACTAATTAAGTTTCTAATATTTATTACACTAATATTAAACAAAAATTGTATACCGTGACAAAATGAAGTTTAATCACAAATGTTTTGTAAATATTAAGGACAACTGAAGAAATTTATTTTTTTTTTTTAACAATTTTAAGTTTAAAATTACTTTGGTGATCCTATCTCTGTTCGGGGAACTCGCAGCTGGAAGAAGGGGTGGTGGGAGAGGGCGGAGTCGCCCAAGGCCTAGCCACTCAGTTCTCAACCGCAGGTCAACCTTTGTTCTAAGTTGTGGGTCAACGTTCATAGATGGGGTTAAAGGGTAAAAATTAACCAATAAGAGAAATGGTCATTGTCTGAACGAGGTGAAGTGTAAAATGATAAATAAGAAGTAACTCTCTCTCTATCAGCAGACAGCGAGGAAGAAAGACGAATACCGGTATGAAGGAAGAACCCTGAGACATTCAATAAGACTTGGCGAGTCCTCTTTTCATGTGGGGAAAGAAATTTATTCCTTTAGTTTTCTGGAGGGAAAATAGGGATAATAATTGAATCCTTACTTTAGATTAGCTGGTGTGTGCTTTAGGTTACTTTCTGGATGGGATATAGACGATAATTCCTACAGACTCGGAATTTACTGGAAAGCCATGTATTCGTTCGGAAAGTGAACCTGCAACACTAACAAGGAGTCGACACGGCCTGTACTTTTCAAATGCAAAGCCCTTTTGTGAGATGAAAGTACACATGAAATACTTCAAAAATATATATAGATGTTGGGGCCAATGACCCATAGATTTCGAGATATTCGGCATTATTTCCATCGATTTTCAGTATTGGCTTATAAGCTCATTGCTGTCACAAACAAGGAAGTGCCATGGTAGCGCAGAGGTATGTGATCAGCCTGTCAATCGGAGGTACCCAGGTTCAAACCCTCTGTGGGGTAAAATAATTTTTTTTTTGTTAATTTCACTTTTTTTTTTTTTTGTTTCTTTTTTCTGTTTTTTGTTTTTGTTTTGCCTTCTTTCTTTGTGATAATTTGTTTTTTTCCATTTATATTATGATTATTAGACAGAAAACCAATTTACGATTATAAGTAAATAAATAATATTCTCGTTAACTTTGATTTTTAATTAATTAGTATTAGCTTATTAAAAAAAAAGTAATTATATACAGTATATGTTTTACTTTATTTTTCTGAATTAAAGTACTTCTAATTAAAAACCAGAATTAATGAGAATACTAATTGTTTTTTGTTTTGTTTTTTTTATAATAAAGAAAAAAAAATTCAGTTAGAGAAGTTTTACACATTTAAAACTCTTATATAAAAACTTAATTTTTCCTAAAACAAAAGCACAACTGAAATAATTTTAAATACAAACAGTAAAAGAGTTTCACCACAACATAAGAAGAAAAAAGTTTAATTAAGTAACTGATTAATTAAAAACCAAAGTTAACGAGAATATTATTTATTTTCTTCTAATCGTAAATGGTTTTTCTGTCTAATATTCATAATATAAACGGGAAAAAAAAAACATTATCATAAAGAAAGAAGGCAAAAAAAAATAAGAAAAAATAAAAAAAAAATGAAATAATATCTTACCCCACAGAGGGTTTGAATCGGGTACCTCCGATTGATAGGCTGATCACATACCACTGCGCTACCACGACACTTTGTTTGTGACAGCAGTGAGCTTATATAAGCCAATACTTGAAAATCGATGGAAATAACGCTGAATATCTCGAAATCTATGGGCCATTGACCCCAACATGTATATATATTTTTGAAGTACTTCATGTGTACTTTCATCTCACAAAAGGGCATTAGGATTTGAAAAGTACAGGCCGTGTCGACTCCTTGTAAGTAGGAAAAAGGCTAGTCAGGAGGGCTCATAAGAATTTATCGACTGTCCTAAGCAGGGGAATACCAAGTACATTAGTATCGTGTCAAATTCACCTCGGCATAGTTAAATTTTAATTTATAGTTGCGGGGCTACCTCTCAATAAAGGAGTAAATATAATTGAAATAAATATAAATTCCTTCAGTGTCCTTAACCTATATTATCATTTACGCTGTATAAATTACTTATTCTTAATTTTAAATTTTTCTTTGTATATAAGTTTTATAAAGGATTTTTTTATTGTTGTTAAGTTTGAAAGTGTAATAAAAGGAAAATATTGGATCCAAAATTTCTGTTTGAAATTAATTTAATACAAAGTCAATATCCTGAGAAACTAATTTAAATATAAAACATCCTGAGATTTTTAAAACAATTATGAAGTTAAATCTTTGAACACTCTACCAGTCATAGAGGGAATTTAAATTAGAAAATAGAGTTCACAATACCATCAATGCTAAACAAACTAGAAGTACAAATTACAATTATAACATACTGAACTTTTTCTGATTTAATGATCATATTTACAGGGTTGTAGAAAGTAGGTATTTCGAGCTAATGATCTGGGATTTTGGGAAAGGAAGAAGTGGCTACTTAAGTATCTACCTACAAAATTTCAGACAGATACAACAACTTTGAGAAAATCTACTGCTTCAAATATTAGCAGGTTGCACTTAGGCGGTTTGTCCAAAACAGCCAGAAGAAATATGAGGAGGAAACTGCAAAGGCAGAGGCAAGCAGTTAGTCCTGTAGCCGGAGGCAAGCAATTACAGTAGAACCTCGATTATCCGAAACTCTTAACCAACGTCAGTTTCCTTAAGTTTTTTTTTTTTTTGGTACATAAACAATTCCTCCCACCATCCTCCCTCCTGTCGGAAATTCCATTCTTTTGTCCCCCTTTGCCAGAAATTCCATTCGTCTCCAAGACCATCTGCATTCTGCTTTTCTATTAGCTACTTGCTGACCGACTCAGAAGCATCGGCTTTACTGAAATGTAGAACATTCATTTATGCCATGGAGCCCACTAAACGAAAACATTTTGTTAACAGTGGAACAGAAGTTCCAAATTGTGAGCAGAATTGAAGCAGGTGAAACTTCCAAAATAAGCAACTCCAATGCTTTTGAATATTTTGCTAAAGGACTGATGTAGTTGGAGCGACAAACTGACTTATTCTACAGAACTTCCGCTACTGAAAAAACTTTGGGACAGAGCGACTAAACGAGTCAGTCATGCTTATGGCAGAACAAACATTCGCTTAAGTCAACATAAAGAATGTATCGTATGTCATATAAACATTTACATTGCGCATTTTCTGACTTGAGCGACATCTATTGAACAAATTTATTGTTTATAATTATAGTAATATAATTAAAAAATCACATTTAGTTATTTTGTACATGTGTACATGTTTAAAAATCCAGTGTTAAAATTTTTACGGTCTCCTGACTGCCATTTTTAAGTGCTCTCTTTTATCCGGAATTTTCGATTTACTGATGGAGGTCTGGTCCCAACCTCTTTGGTTAATCTAGGTTCTACTGTACCCCCTAAGGGCAGTTACAAAAAGGCAGCTCTCGGATACTTTGACACTGTCACCTCTAAATGTACAGGGTCCTCCGAAGTGATCAAGGCAGGACCTAAATCACAGATCTACAGTGAGGCCGTCTCTAACATTAAGATGGCCGTCATCAAGGATAAATTTCCAGATGAAAAACTGGACAGTAATGAAATAGGCACCATCCAGATGGACCTTCTTAGGCGGGTGGATGGAACCCCAGAAGGGGAACCTCTACCACTAGTGAAGGGTTCCAACTTAAATGGAGGGGTAGTATTTTATTTATGAGAAGATCAGGCAACTGCACTTTGGTTGACAGAAGCCTTTAGTAACAATGACAGTGTTCTGCAAGGCACGAGGCTCAGGGTTCTGAAAGCCAGTGACATGCCAAAACGTGTCAAAATAGCTTTTAGAACAAAAGACATATGGACAACCGATTCAGCTGTCCTACTGCGGAGACTCAAAACTTACAACAAGTAGTTTAATACCAATTATTGGCGAGTGTTGAACCGCATCTCAGACCCTCAAGCTTTGAGATGGATCTTTCAAGTTGACAGGGAATCTGCCATGGCCATCGTTGAGGCAAATACGGGGGTCAAGAAAGGAATCTTCAAGATCCTACACGACCCAGAACATATGAAACCCGATGTTAATACCTTCGCACCTGAGCCTCTACTTCTAAGGAGCCAGCATGTAGTTTCACACCTACAAGAGTAGAAGATCAAGAAGTTACAACTCTGGATGTGACAGGGAAATCGGAAATTGGTTTGGCTTTGTCCGAAAACATGGAACTGGTTGAGATGGACGAGAGTAGGGATCTCTCTGATCGGGTGTTGGAATCCGATACTCACAATGAGGAAAATGCCTAATCATTCCATTCTCAGTCTTTTGATTCCCTAATGTCACCACAGACATGTTGAACTGTATTCAAATCAACCTTCACCACAGCCGGTCTGCTTCTGTGGCCTTGTGCCACAGACTGGCTGAGGATAATATTGATTTTAGCCATTATCCAAGAACCTTGGACTTAAAAGGATAACATTTTAGGATTACCTAGATCAGGATGGACATCTGTGTATGATACCACCTGTGATAATATGAGAACCTGTATTTCATTAGGAAAGGCATTAACACCATACCCCTTACAGAATTTCTCTGAAGATACGCAACTGTAGTTAAACTTTTTCTGGAGGGAAGTAAAGTTAGTGAACTCGTTGTGGTCTCAGCATATTTCCCCTATGAGGAGAATGATAACTTTCCTCCTTTGGAGTTAAGGAATCTCAGAAATCACTGCGAAAGCAATGGTATGCAACTCATCATTGGATGTGACACCAATGCTCACCATATCGCCTGGGGAAGCACTGACTGCAACCAATGAGAAAACCTCATGGAATATTTCGTAAGTACAAAATTACGTTTTAAATAAAGGCAATGAACCTACCTTCACTGTCAGTAATAGGAATGAAGTTATTGAACTTACACTCTGTTCTGTTAATTTACTTTGTTCTATTACTAATTGGCATGTATCTAAAGAATCTTCTCTTTCAGATCATAGGTACATTTGCTTCTATGTTGCAGGTAAAAGACAATAAATGGTATTTCCCAAGAACTCCAGAACGACGAATTGGATTGGCTTTAAGGAGGATCTAGAAATACTAACTAGAGGTATGAATTCTAACATACACTCGGTGTTAGATATTGAGTTAGCAGTTGACCAGTTGCAACAAGCTATTCTCAATTCTTATCAGCAGAATTGCTCGGTCAAGGTTGCTAGTCTACCAAGACATGTTCCTTGGTGGAATAATAAACTTAGCAACCTAAGATATAAGACAAGAAGGCTTTTCAACAAAGCAAAAAGACAGGTGAATGGGAGAGTACAAAAACACACTTACCTGTTACAATAAGGCCATTAGAGGGGCTAAAAAGACATGGAGGAAGTTCTGTGAAGATGTATCATACATCTCCAGTACTGTCAAGCTTGTCAAAATCTTAGATAAAGGTAACTATAACCAACTAAGTTCTATAAAACTTGAGAATGGTAGTTACACAAAATCTGGAAAAGAAACACTAAAAGAAATGCTAAGAGTACACTTTCCAGAATCTAGAGAAATCAACACTGAGGACATGCACTGATCGGGTCTGGTTCCACTCAAGAGGTAACCGCTCAGACTGGTGTGTGTCTAGAAGTATTGTTGAACACTCTAAAATCAGATGGGCTATTTGTAGTTTAAACCTTTCAAAGCCCTAGGTATGGACGGTATTATCCCAATGCATTTGCAAGAAGGATTGGATATCATTACACCGATTCTCTGCTGGATTTTTAGGGCAAGTAAAGCACTAGGGTATTTCGCGTTGCAATGGAGACAAACCAGGGCTATCTTTATTCCTAAACCTGGCAAACCAAGGTATACACAAGCTAAGTCTTATCGACCTATTAGCCTTACCTCTTTTCTGCTCAAGAACCTAGGGGAATTGGTTGATAGATACATAAGAGATGAGATTCTTATAACTCATCCTCTTGCCAGTCATTAATTTGCCTACCAGCAAAGTAAATCGACTGAAACGTTCCTTCATCATATTACAATACTTTTGGAGAAAGCCCTTGAGCATAAGGAATTTGCTTTAACTGTTTTCATGGAAATTGAGGGGGCCTTTGATAGAATCTCTATAGAGGCTATTGATGCAGCCACTTATAAACATGGAATTAACCCTACAGTTGAACCATTTGAGGAAGGCAGTCCCATCAGGCCAACGTTGGGACTGAGAACTTGAAAAAATAGGGGAGAAAGGGTATTAAGGTAAGGGGAGGAAAGATTACAACAGTGTTTGCAGAGCTTGACCTCATTATTATCGGCTTTAAGTAACTATATTTCCAAAGAGCTGAATTCCCAAAATACTAAAAAAAAAAGAATCACATAAAGGTGACGCCTAGACGGTCAATCATATTGATCAAACGGTTGGGTCAATCTTGGCGCATGCTTCAAATAACCCTTCAATCTTTGGCCCTAGACAGTCAATCGTTTGATCAAAATAGCAAGGCAATCGATTGACGCACGTTCCATTCTTTTAATCAAAACTCATTCATAGTGGAGTTTCAGTAATGGAAGGTAGGTATTCTTTTTTTGCGAGACTTTTGTGAAATAATTGTGAAATTTTGCGTCTTTATATTATAATATTCGTGTAGTTTATAACACGTTTTATTATTTTGTAACACGTTATAATTAGGGATGGACGGGACCCGATATTTCGGGAAATTTTCCGGAAAATTATAATCCCGTTTATCGGGCGGGATTTGCTTTACTTCGGGATTTCTTCGGGACGGGATTTGGCGATTTCTTTAAATTCAACAAAAGGCTTAATAAAGCTGGCAACTGAAGACTACAATAAATCATTGAGAAATACTCTGGACTATTTATTTTCCTTCTACTCCCAGTATTAAATCAACAACAAAGTGTTTTCGTCATGGCGTTAGCGATCGACCGGCGAAACCAATAAACAACAGACGACGGCCTTCGTGATTTCGACTGGCGACAGACAATAGAGACTATTCATTTATCGAGTTAAGTACCAACTGCGCAAAAAATGTTTTTGTTTGTTATTATTATTGCCATCCGTATAAAGTTTTCAAAACCCGAACAACTATTTTCCATTTACTGAAGGAAGGACAATCCCGTCCCTCCGATTTTTGGGAGGGGAAAAAAAAATCCCGTCCCGTCCCGACCTAAAAATCCAATCCCGTCCATCCCTAGTTATAATATTTCATAACCGGAAAATAACGTTTTCGTGACTTATCAAATATAGTGTGTACCTACATGCCTAACATTGAAACAATGGTTTCAAATACAGATTTATGCTTCCTTGTCTTGACTTTAGTTGCCGTTAAGCGGAAAAAGGACAGTAATAAGAGGAAACGACGGTGGTCAATGGAGTGGTATAAAATGAGAAACCGCTTCACTCATGAACATTTATTCAGCGTTCTGCGTGAAACGGAACCTGAATTCTAGACCTTTTTTTAATTCTGTAACAATACCCTGATACCCTTTCACCCCTATTTTTTCAAGTTCTCAGTCCTAACGCCTGAGGGGACTGCCTTCCTCAAATGGATCAACTGTATCTTACGACGATGATTGAGATCAATTCTAAGTGAACGTGTGGTCATATCCTCGCTTCTCGGAGACACCTTAGCGGTCGCTACCAACAGGGATTGCCCACAGGGAGGTGTTCTCTCCTTTGCTGTGGTGCCTTGTGGTGGATGAACTGCTAGTCTCTCTTGGGAGGTTTGGGTGTGGCTGCATTGGTTATGCAGTTGACATCTCAATAGTCATTAGAGGTAAATTCCCTAAAACCGTATCAGAAGTTATGCAAGATGCTCTGTTACTGGTTGAAAAGTGATGTAAAAAAGAAGGTCTTTCAGTCAATCCAGACAAAACGACCCTGATACCTTTTACAAGGAAAATGAACTTGCACGAGTTGCAAGCTTTTACCTTCTTTGATGGGAAGCTTACCATCTCTTCGGAAGTCAAGTACTTGGGTGTTATACTTGACCAAAGAATGACTTTTAAACATTTGAAGCACTCGTTATGAAAGCAAAAAGAATCTTTTAGTCCTGTCGAGGTGCTATTGGTAAAACCTGGGGTATCACACCAAAGGTTATGCACTGGATCTACACTATGACCATAAGATCCATTCTCACACACGCTGCAGTGGTATGGTGTCTAAGGGCCAAACTTAAAACAGCTCAAACTTAATAAGCTACAAAGAATGGCATGCATAGGTATCACAGGGGCAATGGGAGCCGCACCCACGGTTGCAGTGGAATTGCAACTGGGATTCTTGCCACGACATTTAAATATTGAGGCTGAAGCTACACTGGGAGCTTTAAAGCTTAAGACTGCAGGTGAGTGGTGTTACACCCATTCGGCAAGCAGCCATACAAAGCTCTACACACAGCTTTCAAGTCAGGAGTCTGTTTTGCAAATGACTAATGATAAAATGCTTCCTCTTTATTTCTTTAAAAAAACATTCGGCATACACATTCTAAGTAGAGTTGAGTGGGTTTCTGGATCAATTCCTGTACTCACAGACGAGTCTGTTTGGTATACGGATGGATCCAAATCTGCCAATGGCTCCGGAGCAGGTGTGTATTCCCTAACTGGCGGAATTGGTTTTTCTTATAACCTAGGTAATTTCACAACAAGCAGAAATCTTTGCTATTCTTGCTTGTACTGGCATCTGTTGGGACAGAAACATCAGGAATAAGAATATTTATATTTTTTCTGATAGCCAAGCAATACTGAATGCTCTGAATCAGTGCCACATTACTTCTAAGATCGATTTTGATAGCTCTGTCTTTACTGGCACAATTCAATGAAGTTCATCTTTTTTGGGTGCCAGGACACAGTGATCATAAGGGCAATGAGAAAGCAGATGCCTTTGCTAAGAAAGGCTTGGAGATGACCTTTATAGATTCAGAACCTGTTATTGGTTTATCCAATAACATGATTAGAAAGATCCTAAGAAAATGAGAGCTTTACAGCTTAAGTTATGGCACAGGCTTGATGGTCAGAGGCATGCCAAGATGCTAATTCAAGGACCTAGCAACAAACGTGCCTCCGAACTTTTAATGCTATGGAAAAAGGAACTTGGTATTGTTGTTGGTCTACTTACTGGACAATGTCATGTTAACAAGCATTTAGGGCTTTTAAACTTAAAAGACAACCCAGTCTGTAGGAGTTGTCATTTAGAAGATGAGACTTCTTATGTAACTGTGAATATTTCGCAGCACTTAAGACTTAAAATCCTAGGGATCATTTTTTTTCTTAGAACCAAAGGATTTGTTTACGGTCCCTATAAATAAACTACTGGAGTTTGCCATAGCTACTGGTCTTTTGGGGGATTAAGGTTAGAGAAAGTACAATAGACCTTAGGTTGCGGTGCTATGTATATTTACCACTCATCTTCTACATTAACATTAGCAGAATATCGCCAGAAACTGCAACAGCTCCGTGACCATGTGCTTTGTTTTGTCCATCTACGTCCAAACAAACCACTCCTGGAACTTGTTCTTCACACTTGTAGTAGCTATTTATAGTAACTCCTTGACATAATACCAATGAAACCTGTGGGTGCTTCCCTTCCATGGGGGTATGGGGGGGGCTGTCTCCAAAGCTATTCTGCACCTGACATTTCATTTACACCAACCCAATATTAACGCCTTAAAACTATGCACTTTATAGCTCAATTAAAAATGCTGCAATGTACATTATGTTTTATATTATTTATTTTTATTTTAGAGAAATGTTTACAGTACAGAGAGGAGGGAGATTAAATTTTGGTTTATCTATGTTACTGTTATGAGGTAATTTATTTAAGGCCAAAATTATCGAAATGAAGAACAATTTATTTTCTGAAACTACTTACAGTTCCTTAGTAAGAAGAATTACTTGCTATTTATTTGATATTGTAACAAAATCTGATCTAGTAATTCACAAAAATTAAAGACAACATTTTTTTATATTTAGTTAACCTTTGTAAATTAAAATGCATTGAATAAACGATACTTTGGAAATAATCTAGCTACTTGAAAAATAATTTTCAGATAATAAATAATAATTAAATAATAATAATGCTTACTCTAATTCTTCAAATTTCTTTTCTTCCTGAATCTTCCATTTCTGCTTTATGTCTTCCATTAAACGCAGAGCCTGATTTTCAGTTGATAACCTTTCCTGTCTTTCCAGTGAAAGAATACGTTTAACATTCTGTAGAATACAATATTAAATTAAAATGTGTACAATTCATATTTCCATCTTCCTTTAGTTAAGGAACTCAAATAAGTTAGGCAATTTAACTAAATACAAGTGGTTCATTTAGAAATATATGGACATAAAATGGGAGGAACATTTAATACTGATTCTGACGGAAGGAAATGAAATTAATGACTTAAATTACTTTTCTCATTATTTTGTTTCTGCAATGTTTCAACAATTTTAAACTAAGAACAAAGATTGCAGAACATTTGGAAAGTGTCAGCATAATAAAGGAAAAAAAAAAAAAAAAAGCAAGAAATCAAAAAAAAAAAAAAAAAATGAATTTCTTCAAAAGTTAATGTTTCTGATTCTGAATAAATAAAATGTTAGAAATTTGCATGATGTCCTCTATTATTTTTCAATGTTTTCTTTACTATGATTACTTATCTCCTTGGTAATTTTGTCTGGATGTCGAAAAACAAAATTTAAAGAGAATGGGAATTTTCCAAAAATTTGAATAACCAAACCTGGAAGGAGCCTCTGCCCCCCCCCCCCCAATCACCAAGCAGTAGAACCAAATACCATATAGAGCAGTGTTTCCCAACCTTTTTTGTGTATAAAATATTTATGTAATTTAAAAGGTAAATTAAAGTTTATTTTCTTATTTTTAATATTACCTATCATAATTTTTGTTTTCTTACGTTTTCCCAAATATAATAAATTTCATTGATGATAAATAGTACATAAAGAAGTTCATATTTATAAATATTGACCTAGATAGAACAAGAGGAATAGGAATTTAGTAAATGAATAAAAATCTATATATATAAAAATGAATGTATCTTTGTCTGTCCTTTATAGACTCCTAGGCCCTTTGACCTATCTGGACCAAACTTTGCAGAATTACTCTTTAGGACCCTGCGGAAAAGATAGGCTACCTTAGAACCCGGACCCCCCCCCCAAGCGGTTGAAAAGGGGTAAAACCCCAGAAAAACCCAATATCCACCTGGTGGTGGAAATGAGAACTACACAAATATTGTGTAAAGTGAAAAATTCGCTCTCCTATGAGGGGCAGGGACACCACACTTGGGTGGGAGGAAGCCAACACAAAGGTTGAAGTGTCCCACCCCCGACCGACACCGGGACCTTATATTTAGGGCCCCTTCTCGGGCCCCCCAAGTCAATTGCAAATAAGGAAAAATTCGCTTTCCTATGGGGGGCAGGGACACCCCACTTGGGTGGGAGGGTGGGAGGAAGGCAACACAAGGGCCTAAGTGTCCCACCCCCGATCGACACCTGGACCTTATATTTAGGGCCCCTTCTCGGGCCCCCCCAAAGTAAATTGCAAATAAGGAAAAATTTGCTTCCCTATGGGGGGGCAGGAACACCACACTTGGGTGGAGGAATGCGACACAAGGGCCTAAGTGTCCCACACCCGACCGTCACCGGGACCTTATATTTAGGGCCCCTTCTCGGGCCCCCTAAGTCAATTGGAAAAAGGGAAAAATTCGCTCTCCTATGGGGGACAGGTCCACCACACTTGGATGGGAGATGGCGACACAAGGGCCTAAGTGTCCCACACCCGATCGACACCGGGACCTTATATTGTCGGCCCCTTCTCACCGAGCCCTTTCTTTCTTTGAGTGGCATTGCAACGCATGCCGGATACAGCTAGTAAGGCATAATTTAAACAAGAGATTTCGCTCATTCAGGACTTGCCGCTAAGAGTGCTGTAGGTTTTTGTCTTGCTGTTAATCCCTCAGTGTCGGGTATTCTCTATATGGTATTTGGTAGAACTTAGCAACATTATTTGTTTATAAATAATCATTATTTTTTTTCTAATGGAAACAAATCTGAAATTTTGTTTGTCTTTGTTGGGCGTAAACCAGGGTGACCAACCTTCCTGATATGGCAGGAAAAATACAGATTTAGAATTGCATGTCCTGCGTCCCGATTTTGGAATAAATTGTCCAGAAATGTGATTTTTCAGATTTTTTTTTTTTGGTTGAGTTGCTCAGAAGAAAGAAAGGTGTTTTTTTGCCTGTGTTGCTTAGAATTTATTATTTATTTATTTTTTATTTTTTGCTTCAGTTGTCACGCATTGCAATTTTAGAAATATTGCCATTACATGATAAAAACAAGAGCAGTGACAAGTCTTAATATGTCTATAATATGAAGTCAATTAAATATGATTTAATCAAGTAACTAAGTCCATCTCAGTGAAACAACAATTTTCAACATGAAAGGATAATTCAAACAAACAACATCTACCCTTTGGGTTTGCAGATTCTTGAAACTTTTTTTGTTTTTAATTAGGCAACAAAATGAAGAAAATATCTGCAGTCAAGGAGATGTTTGCAGATAACTCCCCATTACAAAGATGACAATGTGGGGAGAGATAGCCAACAGTGTACTAACTAAATGCGAAGTTAGAAAACAGATTTACAAGAACAAACTTTTGAGATATATACAACATTAATAAATCAAATTATTCACTGAAAAACAGTGAATGAGTCAAGAAAGGCTGAATTTACTTTAATATCAACAACAAGTAGCTCAGAAAATCTGCAGATCATAAAAAAATAAATCATAAAAGAAATGAGCTACACAAAATCTCAGAATAAACTCATAACTTCTCTTAATTCCTTTTATAATGGAGTTTTACTGTAGTGTGTACTCAAAGTTCACTGGCTCTGATTAGAATTCTTTTTATCTATCAAAAATTAATTAATAATAAAGAAAAATTAAAAATCCCAGAAATGAAAGATGTTACTTCTACATAAAATAGTGGAAAAAATAAAAAGTGCTTACTGTTACTTCAGCTTTAGACAAGGATAATTCTTCTTCCAGCATTTCAGATTTCTTTTGTAACTTCAGAAATTTGTCAGCAGAATCGTTAATTTCCTTTTTGAGATGATCAATTTCATACTTAGATTTTACATCCAAACTCAGTGAATCATTTAACTTTTGCTGCATTTCTTGAAATGCCTGAGGACTTTTAGTAATTGGTGAATCACTATTTAGTATGTGAGAAAAACTTGATTTTCTGTTTACAGAATGCCTAAATTGCAATAAATATAAATAAATAGCATTATACATTTTCGATCATTACTTTACTAATATTTGAAGTTTCAAATACAATACTTAACATGTAAAAAAAGAAGCAATTTATTAAATATTTAACTTTTCTAAGATTTACATTTTCTTAATTTATTTTGATAACAATAGAGAACTACAGGAATTCCCTTATATTACAATATTTATTATATTTTATCAAAAATTTTCAATAGTTTGTACAAGATTTTTAGAAAAAAAAAAAAAAAAACAAACTCTTTGGACAATTTATTTTACCCAAAATTTACATTGAGAATTTGATTTCAATTTGGAATTTAAAAATGCCTTTATTTGGAAATTTCTTCTAAAATTTAGTATCCTGAAAGACAAATAAGTGAACTGTTTATAAAATTTATTTTATTAACCTATAAAATAGTACTTACAAATTCATAGTTTGCATTAGATCCTTTGTGAATGTAAACCCGATAAATGGCAGATTTTTCCCAGAAAATTCCTTTTTAGTTTTTAAATCATCTAGATGAGGAACTTGAGATTGTTTTTGAAATTCTTCAAAATGAGAAGTATCATCTTGACCTGAAACTTTTGGCACAAATGGTGGCACCACTAAAAGAAAAATAGTTTTTACTAAATACGATTATCAATTTCTTAAGAAAATATAGACTAAGTGAAAAGAAAATTACGTATTCACACAAAAGCAATTTAACTGCAAAGACAGCCTGAATATAAAGAATTTAACTTAAAATCAGTTTTAACCTTTTACAACCTTATTTGGTCATTTCAACATCAATTTCAGCATTAAAACTTCACAAAAACTAAACTTTTCTGGTTTCTAAAATTCCATCAGATGTTTCTAAAAAAAAAAGGCTCTTTTGCATATTACCAGTGCTATATTCTTTGTGTAATCAACTAAACAATTAAATATTAATGAAAGTTACAAATTTTTAATTCACAAGGATTTAGCAAGATATAATTTTCGAATATAGGAGAAATTCTTATTGCTTGTTTATATTTTAAGCAATTTCATACGTTTAATATTTAACATTTAACACTGCAAGCTTTTGTTACTTGAGAATTGGAGGGCTTATTTTTTGATCACAGAAAGATTGATGTGATGTCCAGTAATATGATCCTCCAGATGCAAGTGGATTTAAGAATTGGTTTAAAATGACCTATGCCCTCATGAAATTTTAGCTTAAAGAAAAAAAAAATGTTAAGTTGTAATAACAAAAAAAAAAAAAAAAAAAAAAAAAAAAAAAAAAAATTTAAAGTTGTAAAAAAAAAAAAAAAAAAAAAAAAAAAAAAAAAACGAAAACTATTTCAACTTTTCAAAGGTATGTAATCCAAAAATTCTAAAATTAAATTCATTCTCCTTTAATTGAGAATGCATTTATGAATACCAGTTTAACATGGAATCATCCCTAGTGTTTGATCTCTGAATTATAGAAACCTTAAATATGGAGGGGAAAAAAGAAATGCATTTAACTTAACATGTCTTCATCTAGAATTATGTCTATTTAGTTACAAAATTTATAGTTGGGACAGAATACAATGGCATGCAACGAATAATGGAAATGTTATTAATTAAGAGTGAATTGCCATCATATGTTATATTTACATAGAGAGATTCTAAGTAATTGACCAAAGTGAACTAAGAAAGTATCATTTATAAATGGACCCATATTAGCCATGTAATTAGTAAATATCAAATAAGATAACCATCCAATAAAATGATCAAGGACAACCAAATAACATTTTAATACAGTATCTAATATCTGGACACAAAACTAAGAACTGAACATGAGATACTCATGTTTATTTGAATGAAAGAATCTAAATATGAGGGGCGTTCAAAAAGAAACGAGCCGGAAGCCGAGGAACAGAAACCAGTACAGGTATGTCAGAAGTATTGGCCCTGGCTGTTGAGGCACTTGTCCCACTGCGATACAAGGTGATGAATGGCTGTCTCGTAAAATTCCCGGGGCTGCGTTGTGAATTTCAAAAAAACCAGTTCACAACGTCGTCATCCGACATGCAGTGAAGCCTAAGCAGTGAAGGGACATGCAGTGTTCACCGTACACTTGTGACATTCTTTGATGAATGTCTGTTTCCCCCTACTCCTTCTGCTGTCAGAAAACGAACAACACCTCTTTGCTCTTTTTTAGACGCCTCCACTACACTGTTTCACTGCTTACAACGTGAATGACCTCGTTGGACAATTGCACATGCTTCTGCTAGCTTTTAGTCACGTGACTTGCACCCGTGACCCTCTAGCGGCTGTGAACTTCGCACTCACTCGTATCGGAACCAATCTTGGTTACACATGCAACGATATTATCCTTCTGTCACCGGTTTGCCCATTACACACTCCGGCTCATTTCTTTTTTAACGCCCCTTATATATGAATTATGAAACTGAACTAAATCTGATAGAAAAAAACATCTGAACATTTCTCTTCAATCCACACGAAATGCAACTTTACTGTCATTGTCAAATCACAATTCCATTTTCTTCTTTTTCTTTTCTGATTTTAAATTTTGAACTTCTACCTTACATCAAAAGACTAAAGAACAATTAGTTACGACTTATTTTGAGAAGCAATGCAATTTAAATTCCAATAATTAGGTGTAACTGCAAATGTTTTTGTTTATTTCTTCTTTATAAAGATTTTGATGATTGAACACAAATACTGTTTATGTGATTTTTAATTTAATTTGCAGCTGCTTTTTAGTCTGCAGAAGCTATTAAGAAAAAAAACACTGCTATTAAATGTTTTAAAATTTAAGCTGTCAAGTTTTCTTATTTATCTATAATAACGAAATGCATTCACCAAATCAGCAAAATAAAAGGCTTTTATTACTAATTTTTTAATAAGAATTGCAATTATACTTACTACTTCTAATATTGTCGAAATCAATATTAGTAAAATATGAATGTTTACGTAATTGTTCATATCCTAATCTATCGTCAACATCTTCTAAAAGATCTCCAATGATTTCTTTAGCTGAAGATGATATTTTAATGTTACTGGGCCATTTCAGAAAAGTCTAAAAAACAAAGATAAATGATCAAATTTCATAATTTTCAGCAAAGTAACTACAATTCAAAATATTTAAATATATATATATTATTATATATATATATGTAAGAAATTATGAATTTCTTTCTCTCCTCAAGTATGAAGCCTTAACAGGCTCTTCAGTGCATCCCAAATTTAAAAGACTTGACTTTCAGTGTCATTATTAAAGGACTAAACCTGGTATTTATTTATATTAAAAATATTTAAAATATAATAAAAACTTCATTTATTCTTCATATATAAATTATGAAATAAATTAATAGTGTTTTGGATGTAACAAAGTAAGCACAGTTCACAATAAATTTATTAAATAAAAACTACATGGTTTTCGAAAATATTATGAACAATAAGTAAGGCTTACAAACATCAAAATCTATACAAAACATAAAAACAAATTGCTAATATGCATAAAAACTTTAATTAGTAGAATTATTAATTTTTATTAAAAGAAATAAGAGAACCAACACACACAAAACTTTTTTAAAAAAGTAAAATGTATTAAAAACACATTTACAGTTATAGGACAGTTTTGACCAATTTAAAGTTGGACATCATCGGAGAAAAGATCTTATTAAAATTATAAATTCTTTATTGTATGAAAAAGTCTGAAAATGAGTAAGTCTATTATCGCAAGATTTTAGCAAAAGTAATAAATTTCAGAAATAAACAGAAAATTTTGAGTCCACTGCAAAAAAAAGTATTGTCTTTTGACTTATCTCTTAAACACAGAAGTTTCCATCCTAATTCATTGAAAAAGAAAATTGTTAGAGAAAAGCAAAGCTTTATCCTACTGTGGAGAGTATTGGAATTTGCTTTTAGTTCACAAACATATACAAGCTTAATCATAAGATGATTTACTATTCAGTATTAATGACTTAATTAAAATTGGGCCATGAAGCACATTGTCACAACACACAACAATTTCACATTTTAATTAAAGACGGCTTTTCAGGGTTTAAGAAGCGAATCCTATCCTCAGATTTTAAAAATTAATTCAAACTTTAAAACCTGAGGATAGGATTCATAGCTTAAACCTTGAAACATCATTGTTAATTTAAATGTGGAATTGTGACAAAGTGCTTCATGACCCAATTTTAATTAATATATAAGATTAAGTTTATGATGAGTGATTATTCCTATACATATTAATTTTAATAATACATAATGTAGTGTTTTGCCCATACTAAGGAGTATATACATTATTATTATTATTATAATAGAGTATATACACTATTACTGTTATTATGAGGATAAGATACAATAATTAAAGGAAAAGGATGATACTACCAATAATATTTAAAAGGAAAAATTGTAAACTATTTAATACTTTGTGTAAGTTAGTAAAAGGTTTTGGTAAATGATCTTAATATGTGTAATTGCACATAAATTACTTAGATCTTAAAAATCAATGAAACAGAAAATAAATGTGACATAAGAAAAAAAGACAAATGGTACTGATGATAATTTACAGAAGAATGTGATCCAATTAAGGGGAATTGACTGGAAGCTATATACTGGTGGCTGAAGTTCAGTTAATAGTTAATGGATGGCTGGACCGATATGTTTTGAGGGAATTTCTGGTAATGAGACCAAAATTTGAAATCCAGAAGATAAAGAGTATATGGTAAAGTTTTATGTTCCTCTCCTGATACGAATCATACTGTGTCAAAAGGTCACCTTCACAGATCATGTATAGAAAGAAAAACAACATTCATTTTGCTACTGTATTCATACCTCTGTACCAGGATATCAATATGACAGACACTGAACAACTCATTAATTATTTAAATTAATTATTAAAAAGTCCAGTATGAGGGTACTAACCTTATGATTCATTATATTACTATAGGTAACAATTGTAGAATCATCAGCAAATGGAGTTATCCCACACAATATTTCATAAGCTACAATACCTAAACTCCACCAATCACATTCAAGCCCATATGCTGGAGTTTGATAATTTCCAGCATTCAGTGCAGTTATGACTTCAGGTGCAATGTAATGAGGAGTTCCAACTGGAATTTTACTGTAAACCTATATTGCAGGATAATAAATAAATAAATAATTAAATAAATAAAACTTTGTCACTTACTGAACTCAAATGTATAAAATATCTCACAGAGCATTTAATTACTTTCAAAATTAAAATGAAACTAATACCTTCCCATCACTGGCTAACTTAGCAGCTGATCCAAAATCTGCAAGTTTAATGTGCCCAGTTCGATCAATTAAAATGTTGTCAGGTTTAATGTCCCTTGAAAAAAAAAACATATTTAGTGTAAAAAAAAAAAGTACTTAGCATTTTTTTTTTTTTTAATTTATTTTCAAACAAAATAACTAAGTTTGAAGCAGGACAAAATAAAAGAATTATATTTCTTATTACAGGTAAAAAAGTAATTTCATTTATTATTACATTTAACAGTTTAGTACATACACCAGTGACCAAAATTGTGGAAACCTTTTAGAAAATTTGTGTTTTTCAACTTTGCTGGCTCATAACATCCATTTTTCTTAGAATAACATCTTTTTACGTCATTAGAAAAACAATGTAATAGATAATGCAATTCAATACAATTTATGAAAAAAAAAATTATACAGTAAAACCATGATGAAATGCATTTCATAAGTTCTCACCTCTTCTGTTAGTAATTCATCGGAAAATCTTTTGCAGCAATTACAGCTTTACAACGGTGTTTCATGAAGTGAATCAAGTGTTTTAGTTCATCAGGTGTTATAATATGGAACCAAGATTGAATTATAGCTTCTATTGTGTTTTATTTCTAGGTTGCTTCTGAATGACATGTTTCTTCAATATTTTCCACAAATTTTCTATAGGGTTTAAGTCAGGCCTATTACCTGTCCATTCTAGAAGTGAAATGTTATTTCCCTTAAACCACTTTTTACAGACAGCAGCAATATGGCAAGGAGCTGAGTCCTGCTGAAATAGATAGGCCTCATTATCATGAAAAAGGTCATGTGCCAAAGGCTTTAGTTTTGGCTCAAGTATTACTCTCAATGTATTTTGGCACTTAAAGTGCCATTAACTGCACAAATTCTGCCTACACCTTTAGCTGTCATGCAACCCCAGATCATGACAATAACAGCATGCTTAATAGTAGGTATAGTGCACTCCGGTAACAAATCTTCTCCAATTCTCCTCCACTCACATTTTATTCCATCTCTGACAAATATGGATATTCTGTCTCATCACTACAAATTACTTATCCCATTGTTCTTTTGACCAATTAATATTTTTTTTTTTTTAGCCCATTCTAATCTATTCTTTCTTTGTTTTGGAGATAGAAGTTGCTTTAAATTACAAAATTCCAACGAAAAAGCCAGGTCTATAAGTCTGCATCGAATACTCCTTGCACTCGCATGCAATCCACATTCTGATAATTCATTTTTAATTGAATTAGATGATTTTCTTCTGTTAATTATAGCTCAGTCTTTTAATTCTTCTGTCATCAACAGCTGTTGTACACCTTTTCCTGCCTTTACAAGGTGCTTTGTGAATGGATTGAGTCTCTTGATATCTCTTGCATAGCTTCGAAATCCCACCTTTGGTTATATTTCCACCAATTTTTTTAATGATTTCCTCATAGGAGTATCCTTCTTCCCACAAAGTTAGTATTTTAGTTTTTGTTTTTTTTCCAATGTGACCAGTCAAACCTTTTTAATCTATCATCATATAGTACTCTTAAACTTCGAACCAAAAGAAAACCCAACAGAAACGTATGACCAACTTGATTACTCTTGACAACTGAATAAGGACTGCTAATACTAATTGAAATAAGAAGCAATTCATACTAGCACATTATTGGTTCCTTGCTATACCATAACAGCACATGTTTGGCTTTCAGAACAATCACTCTCATTGCCCGGTTTTGACTAAGAAAATCCACTTCTTTTTACTGAAGCAGTTGTGCTTTCTTTTTTTTTTTTTTTGGTTATTTGGCTACAACTTTTGACAGAATAATGATATTTCAATAAAGTTTAGTTCATTACATTCTGCATTAAATTGTGTTTCTAATGACATATAAGATTATATTATTACAGTACAACCTCAAAAATCCAAAAGTTTTTCCTATTTTCCGTTTGTTTTGTTTGTTTTTTTTTGGGGGGGGGGGGGCAGAATTCAAGAAGCGGGATAGCCCATTGCGGTGTTCTGACCAAGAATTTTTCGACCACATGGTTTTGAACTACTACATTCCATTTTCAACAGTGCTGGTTTTCGGTCAGTGACGCATCCTCATACTGATACAGCCGCATATCAGTATTGAGTGAGTTATATATTTGCAAAACATGTCTAATAAACGGCCAGCGGATTCTTCTTCAGGGGCGAAAAGGAAACATAACTTTTCAACAAATGCCAAAAAAAAAGACTTCAATCTAAAGGCCGCTTTACATGTACCATTTCAACAGGCCATAACGCAGGCCATGTCAGGAAAGATGGCCAGTGAAAAGGAAGCTTTTTTTTTTTCTCTTGTCTTACACGTTCCATATCGCCTTCCATCACGGAAAATTTACACTTCTCAATTGTCATCATACCTACGTTTTATTTACGAATAAAATAGCATTGATTTATATAAAAATAATTTATTCAAAGCATCGAATAGGCGAAAGAATGTTTTTAATTGATTAAAACAGGAAATATTCTTGTTTTTCATCTTTTTGTATTTCTTTGTTTTCAGTTTCGATATTTCTCGTTAAATCTCGACCATCCCACGATATGTTTTCAAGATTCCAATCGCTCGCCGATTCAAATTTTCAGGCGAAAATTCTGTAATGATTTTGATTACTAGTGTAACATTTTCTGAAAGCATCCACGAAAACTTAAGGAAAAGATGACCTTCGATCGTGAAAATCATTTTTGTAATCGGTAATTTCGAATAAATAGATACAAATCGATTGGACTTTAAAGTTCTACAATTCATCGCCAGGAGCGATTGGAATCTCGAAAACATATTGTCGTTGATCAAGATTTAACGAGACTGAATTATTTATTGAAACTGAAGACAAAGAAATACAAAAAGATGAAAAACAAATGAATATTTCCTATTTTAATTCTATTTGTCATTATTTTTACCAAAAATATTGTTTTATAGTGTGTTAGTTAACACTACGTTTGATTTTATATAACTCTAAAATTCGGAATCGGCCAAATCCCGGCGAGTCCGGATTTTCGAGGTTGTACTGTATTTTAAAAACAGTTGATGTTCAGAGCCACGAAACCTCCAAAACAAATTTTCTAAAAGGTTTCTACAATTTTGGCCACTAGTGTAATTAGTTAAGAAATAAAGTGTATTACTTTTTTTTTATTAGATTACATATCTACATTAAATATTTACTTATTAATAATATTAATTTACAGATAGTGTTCTAAATGCTCATGGCAGATCAGGAAATTTTTAAGATATCAAAGTATTCATCAAATTTTTCCTTTTGATGATCATGCATAAAATTCAGATTTTCATTTTCAAAAAATTCACTTCCGAATTAACAAACTTAATAAATCTTTAAGACTAATACTGTAGTCTTAAGGATGTATTAAGCTTGCAGTAAATGAAGATGTATTGAAATTAGTAGTGTAGAGCAGTAATGGGAATAGACAATAGTAAAAATTTTTGAAGATAATAAATACACACAAAAATTAACTAGAATTCAAAGACTACTGACTTAAACAAAAACAAAAAAATTGTAGAAAATTATCCAAATTCCAATTCTTTTTTTAAAATTCCAACATAGAAATCAATGTTCACTGCATATATCAATTTAAAAAATTCTATCAGTCCTGACAAGAAAAAGATCGATATCCAAGATTCATATTTTTGAAATGCTTAATTTTATTTATTTATTTACTTTCTAATCAGACAACTATTCAATTTATATACAGTAAAAGACAGAAAATCTGGCCACCAAAATCCGAACTAGATGAAAATTGTGACTTTTCGAAAACTTTTGAAATTTTGTGGGATTTTTGTGTGTGTGCGTGCAAGCATGTAACTTCTTTCATTTGTATACCATATTTTTCTTTTACGGTTATTTTATAATTGTAAACTATTTAATCCTTTGTGTAAGTTAGTAAAAGGTTTTTGGTAAATGATCTTAATATGTGTAATTGCACATAAATTATTTAGATCTTAAAAATCAATGAAACAGAAAATAAATGTGACATCATAAGAAAAAAAGACAAATGGCACTGATGATAATTTACAGAAGAATGTGATCCAATTAAGGGGAATTGACTGGAAGCTATATACTGGTGGCTGAAGTTCAGTTAATAGTTAACGGATGGCTGGACCGATATGTTTTGACGGAATTTCTGGTAATGAGACCAAATATATATTTAATGTGGATATGTAATGTAATAAATTTTAGACATGATTTCAAGCTTTTTGTGTGTGTCTAAGGATTCCCTTATCAATCTTATCTTATTTTAGTGGGTGTGGATTCCCTTATCAATTTCGCACTATCTGAGCATTTCATCTGGTGAGTGGGTTTGGCTAATGAGTCTCTAAAAAGGGCAAAACGGTCTGTCCCAAACTCTCACCAATGAAAGCTCAGATATTTTTTAGTTGTGTGTCATTTCTCTATTCTTTCCAATGTATATTTACACTTCATTGAAATGTACAATTAAAGTGTACTTCTAATTTTATAGCAAATTTAGTGTTGATATATACTTTTAAGCAGACTTTTCAAATATTGTATAATAATTTTATGAAATTTTCATTTGATGAAACTATATTTTAGGTCAAATAATACGCCAAAATAGTAAATTGCTGAACTAAAAACATTTAAAGAATGAGATCCTAAAATATTTTTACTATGATTTAGTTAATAAATTTCATCTAATGTTCAATCAAAATGATGTTCAAGATTATCAATTACGTACACTGCTTTCTGTAAGAATTTTTTTTCTTTTTTCTCATAGGTAATGAAATATTCATTGACTGAACTGAAGTTTTCCTGTATGTAAAGAAGTGTAATATGATCGTAAATAATAAGAATTATCCTATCTCCCATTTTATTAATATATGCACTAAATACTAATTTCTTGACTGTTCATTTAAAACAGAAAATGATTCTCCCCCCCCCCCCCCATTTCTTTCTTTCTTTTATTTTTTTATAAATTTTATATCTTATTTCCAACTTTCATCAGTTCCAGTGTAAGGTACAAATATCAAAGTTAAAAGGATAACTGAATTAAAATTTTAACTTATTTCTAAATTGTTTATATTATTACTTACAGCAAAAGAGACTGAACAAACAACCAAAAATAAATTTTAAAGACTTAAAATAAATAAAAATAAAATGAAAGTAATTGAAAAGTCTTCAAATCTTCAAACTAAAACAAAAATAAATGTATAAAACCATACATTTATTGAAATAAATATTTCTTAATTTTCGAAAAGACTTTTTTGACTTCTTTTCTTTTTCAAAGCCGAAAAACAACAACAATACGTTACAAACAAGTAGAGGAAAACGATACAGATATGAGACATGATGAAATTGTATTGTTACAACAATACTTACAAATGCTATTCTCCTAATTCTTTAATTTTCACCTTATTTTTACAATTTGAAATACATATATTGTTAAATTCTTTGGCCATTTCCACAATAAATTTGTTTACATTAACACCTTCATTTCTATTAATAAAATGAAAGTTAGATGAAAGTATGATTGCTATTAATTTGAATGGATCTGTTAAATGAAATCAGTTGAATTTATAAAAATAAAAGATGCAGTCATTTTACATTTAAAAATGCAGACAATTTTAAGTTGAATGAAGTATATGTAGAAAATTCCTTTTAAGCGTAACTGGAAAGAACTATGGATGTACAATAATGTTGGTAATAAATTCCAAATAAGCAGTACAAAATAAATAAAAAAAATTTATACTCTATTGATCAAAACATTTATTGATATTTCATTACTTTCTTTAAGAAAGTTCCTTAACTACTTTCTTGAAATCAGAAATAAAATCCTCGCAGTATGGAAATTAAGCAGGACAATCATTTACTTTCATAAATGGTTCATCCAAAACTATTATTTTAGAACTAAATAACATGATTTTTAAATGCCAACAACTATAAGAATGGAAAAAATTTGTAACAGCAACAAAGATATGTTCCTAATTTCAATTAAAGTTCTTGAAGATGATTTTCTATTATTTGTTAATATAAATTACCACTTTTAAAAGATATCTTACTCTTATAAAAATTAGGAAGTTAAAAAGAAGATGCATGTTGACAGTTAAAAAAAGAAAGAAAGAAAAAAAAAAAAAAAAGCTAATCATTAATTTTACTGTAATTTTTAACAATTATTATTATTCTGATTTTTTTATATAAGGAAATCCTTTTTAAAAAAATTTAAAATATGTTTCAGTTTAAATTATATCTATATATATATATATATATTTTGACGAGAAACAAATATATCTCTGGAGAAAACCAAAAAAAAAACAACATCGTTAATTTTCGAAATGAGGTAATGAACGTTTCGAAAATTTATTTCCAACACAATGTCAATGCAACTATTTAAAGAATAATTATTTGAACTAAGAAGCTTTCTGATAAGGGTATTAATTGAATTATCTACAGAAATCGATAATTTCACTTTGTGCCTCTTATTTAATGAATTAAATTGAATGTAAATATTTTTGTAGATTTTGATTCCATGTAAAACTTAAAATTCTTCATATAAAAAGCAACAGATTGCGTGTCGTTTTCAGAAATTTTCCAGGGCATTTGCAAAAGAAACATCATTTCCATAATATTTGGTTTTAAGGCCAGAGGCTAGCAATCAAGAAAATGGACAAATGTGATCAATGACTACCAAATGACGAGTTCAATATAGCAGAACAGATGCTTAGAACCTCAGAGGGGCTTTTCAGAATCGCAACTGACTGAGCTGAACGTTCAGCCACATTTTCATAGTTGGTTGGCTGATTATTTGATTTTAATGGTACAAGAGCATCTTTAGCTAAGCTGCACCAAGAATGGTAAATATACAGGAAAAAGTATAATAGATAAAAATAGTATACACAAGGTGATTCAAAATTCCCCTTTCCTAACTTTAAAGGCAAGTCAGGAATATAAAAACAAACCGTATTCATAGTGGAACGTATGTCAGCAAACGCCACCTGAATGTGCTAGAGGGCACTGTTTGGCAGCATATTAGTTGGGCAGTGTGAGCCATCGTCATTTGAGAAGTTGACTTTGTACGAGTAGGATGTATCGCTTCACTAATGCTAAGAGGGCATATATGCACCTAGCCTGTAGGCAGCGAACGGAAACGGATGAGCTCCTGTACGATTGTATCGGGAACAGTTCCCCAACAGAAGTGTGCCCAATCATCAAACATTTGCATCAGAGATTGTGTGAAACTGGATCATTCGATGAAAACAGGCATGATTGTGTATATCTTACTGTCATAATAGGGCTAATAAACACATTGTCTACCTTATTTGTTGTCTTTTATTTCTGAACCTTAGTGTACCTTCTAGCACATGCGGGTGCCATTTGCTGAGTACGTTCCATTATGAATGCGGTTTTGTTTTTGGTATTCCTGACCTATCTTTAAAGTTTGTACAGGGAATTTTGAATCACCCTGAAGATAAAAATCAAGAAAATCCTTCTTTCAAACAATATACATACAAAAACACTAAACAAGAAAATAAAGAACAAGAATAGTAGGTCTAAAAGTATGACCAAAGTAAAAAATTATATAAAAAGCACATAAAAATCACCAGTAAAAATTTGAAAATTATAAATAGTTGTCGAGGCCACATAGATAAACAAATCTTAAAATCGATGAAATTGGTAAAAGATCATTGTCATTTAAAAGCAAGGAAGTATGGAATGGAACGTTGAATTTAAAAAGAGGATAAAAACAGTGACGACGGTATTGATTAAAAAAAGGAGGACATTCGCTTAAAATATGATGAATGGTTAAAACAATGTTGCATGCAGTAAAGTAAGAGACTGATCTTTAAGCAGTAAATATTGGTGTTTTAGTCTGTTATGTCAGATTTGGACAAGCCCCAGAAAAACATCCTCCCTTTGAGTTTTGCACATTCTATTTTTTAGGAGAGGATAAAACAGGGCTAACAAGCTTGTTACTATGAATGAGGAATGGAGATCCATTGCAGTAGCAGACTGGCAGCTGACTTGACAAAAGAATCGACGAGTTCATTGCCAATAATTCTGACATGACCTGGAATCCAGTAGAAAATGATAATGCTACATTTAAGCCGTTGTAACATCTAAAATAAATATAAGAACAGAGTGAACATTCAGGGTGCGACCGCACAGTGCCCACAGAGCACTCTCAAAATCACTATAGATGAGAATTTTCAATAACTTTTCTTTGAATGCATACATTAAAGACAAAAAAATGGAATAAAGCACAGCAGTGAACATTGAAACCCCAAAAGAAGATGAACAGCATTACTGAAGATCTCAGTGTAGTGCAACAGGCCATTATTACAACTTGCCATCAAAATTGTCCGATCAAGAAGGCTAATTTACCAAGACATATTTGGTGAAATAAAGATCTTGGCAACCTCAGATCAAGAAGACAAAAGCTTTTCAATAAAGCTAAAAGAACTATAGAGTGGTCGATTTATAAAAACATACTCGCCAGTTTATTCAACAACAGCAGTCATCTTTGTTACATTATTAGTACCAAGTTGAGCAGCTTCTGGATGCTATGCATGCTGATATACAGCGTAGTATGGAGCAAAACAAAGTCTTGATGCAGTCTTGTAGCAAATCGCATCAAGCTTGCTGCAAATTATGCTCCAAATGCCATATGCTGAATGATGGGATGCAGGTGACATCTTAGAATGTCCCAGACATGCCCGATTGAGGATCAGTCTGGGGAACTGGCTGGTTCGAATTGCTAGGAGGCATTGCTGAGAAATGTGAACAATGTGGTCGTGAATTATCCTGTTGGAAAATTATTCCTGACAGGCATGACAAGAATGGCAAAATAAAGGGTCGAAGGATCTTCTGCACATATTGTTATGCATTTAAGCCTCTTAAATCACTGAGTGAGGATTCAAGGATTCTGCTGTCATAAGAAAAATAGCTTCCTAATCATTACACCAGCCATAATGGCTGTCAACAATATTGCTGGGATTTCAGCATTGCCAGTCCTTCTCCATACGAGGATGTGATGATCATCTTCTGCAGGCAGAAGTAGGACTCATCACTTAACACAATAAGGGACGATTTAAGAACAGATTTTGTCTCTTGGGCAAGGCACCACTCTAAATGAAGTCTCCAATGCTGGGTCTACTGCTGCTAAAGGCAGGCCTCATAAGGGGCGACGGGAATGAAGTCCAATGTCTGCAATTCATCTAGCGATGGTGAGGGTACATACCGGTTGCTCTATACTGGATGCCAAATCCTCCGGATGGCAAAGAGTTAAGCTGTCAAGTAGTTAGGACCTGCCTCAGAATAAGCCGAATGTCTCTAAGCAGTGGTACTGTTGGGTCAACCAGAGCCTTGGTAAGGAGAATGAGTGCCCTCATTTAACCATGGACTACAGCACCTTCAAAGTAGCATCATTACAAACCAGCGGCTTCTCACAATCCCACATTCTGGCCTCTCTCGAAGTCCTGGAAACTGTTTAAGATCTTTGAGCACATCGTCGTGGCATTACTGATGGTGAACTGATGCAAATGCAACAGTTCCATGAAGCAGAATGTCTAGTAGGATTCTGATGGTCCTTATATGGACCACAAGATTGGGACATGGGTGTGGTGGTGACATTTCTTGACAACTTCAATCATTTACTTATCTAATGGGAAAATAGTTGCAGACAGATTTTTATTTAAATTGAATACTTCCTTCATGGTGCTTCAATTTTTTTTTTGTCACAGCGTATGTATATATACTGTATACACAAAGTGAATAATACTTTCAGAACTTAAAAGTTCCGATTTAATCTACAGCTAAATTAAGACTAGAAATGTCATAAACATTATTAATGAAACACAACACATTTCTTTTCTTCTTCATTTGCAATATTTTGCAGGCAACGGCTTTGTCCTGCTTCATCAGGCTTCTAAATACATCGAATAGTTCTTGAAAACATAAAAATAGTCTTCATAAACATAGAAGCATTCATGGTAAAAAATAAATAAGCATACAGATATTTTGTTTAATACAATACAGAGCATGATGTGTTAAAAGATTAAGAACATACAATAATGAGTATAGAACTTAGTTACATACATTTGTTTAAATCAGCTGCCTGTTGTTAACCAATGTGATAATTATTGAAATATTTCGATGTTTTTACAGCTTTCTTTAAATTTTTCTAAAATCATTGGGCTTATATCTATGCCCTTTTGTTTGTTAAAACAATTGAAATTATGTTGTGTTTCATTAATAATGTTATATACATATATTGGAGTATTAAACTAGAAATGTCAGGTTTTTTTTTTTTGGTTTTTTTTACAGAGATTGAGCAAAGTTCGGAACTTTAAAAATTATTAGCAATTGTGCAAAGTATCCTAAAAATTAAATGTATAAAATGTTACTATATACAATATCTGCATTACATTATTTTCTATTTTGCAGAAATCTTGGTAAATATAACTTTCAAAGGAAGTCTCCTGTTTGAGTTGAGAACTTTATTTTTATATACTCCATCACTATTTTATCTAAATTGTTGAATTTCAATCAACTTTACTAAATCGCAAATCAAATAAAGATATTTTAATAATAAATAAGACTGTAAAAGAAATATAATCTTTGAAATTTAAAAAAAAAAAAAACAAAAACAAATGATTGTTTTATATACTGCTATCCTAATATTGGTGCAGAAATTTGTTACTGATATACATTTTTGTAGTCAATCTAAAATTTTAACAGTACAACTCAACTAACATTTTTCAAAATTGCATTTCTTTGATATTAAATTTTATAATGTATAGATAAATAAGTCAAATAGAGTAAAAGAATATTTTTCACCCACATCTTCTAAAAAAAAAAAAAAAAAAAAAAAAATTGACAAATTACCTATGAGCATAGCCCATGGAATGTAAGCTATGGATTGCCAACACCATTTCTGCCATATAGAATTTAGCCATATCTTCAGGTAGCGTATCATCATTCCTAGTCATGAGTGACAACAGATCTCCGCCTGGATGAAATTCCATTACTAGGTACAAATGATGTACATCTTGAAAAGCATAGAGTAACTGGGTAATCCATACACTTTTTGTTTTTGCCATTATGTCACGCTCTTCTTCATAAAATGCTACCTAGATTTTAAAAAATAAGTTATTTTTAATTCAATTTCAAATAATATCACAACCAGAAATACCTTTCAAATTGACTGCTAAATACAGTTGTAAAACTTCTCAAGTATAAAAATTAGAATTAGGTAATACTGCTTTCATATATTAATGGCAAGATTACTTTCTTAGAAAACTGACAAATTCGTATGCACTATATATTAAGGGCAAACCTAGAATCTGTTTTTAACAGTCTAGAAATGCATGCTTATTTGGGGTAAAATTAAGTATAACTTTCTAGATATGCCTATTAAACCACAATATTACCATATATAAGAACATGCCAAATATAAACGATAGGTAAACTTTTAGATGAAAAAGTGCCCTTTCCCTTGACCCCTGTCAATGCAGTCAATGGACCAACTTAAGAAATTGTCTTTGTTTCAAATGTTAGTGATATTAAACTAAAGGTTCAGCAGAAACTCAAGAAGAACTAAAAAAAAAAGGCAACTGTAAATACGTTGGTTTGTATTTCAAAGTGCAGTTTTGAATGGCTTATGAGCCCTTTAACAACAAAGATCAACAAGAAAAAAGACGACTTCTACAATGTGGCCGGGAAGCTCCCATACCCCTTAATTGGTAGTCATATTTTAAGAATGTATTTATACATTAAGTGTACACAGACGCATTGTGTGTTCGCCATCATCCTGTACACACAAGTTCATATGCCACCGTGTTCTACTTGAAATTTTTTGGAGCATGTCCGGTGTGATGGCTCGAAATGCTTTCTCAACTGCATTACGCAATTCTTCATTTGTAGCATAACGGCGTTAAGACACGTAGGCCATGGTGATTCCCCACACTGAGTTGTCAGGACTTCGTGGTGGCCATTTCAATGGAGGTGGTGATGCTGGAGCACCACGACCAATCCAGCGTCCTGGAAAATATTCATGAAGAAACCAGTGCACAGTAAGAGCAGGTGCACCATCCTGCTGGAGCCATATACATTCCATGATACCCATATCTTCAAGCTTTGGGAGTAACCATGTTTGCAACATGTGTAAATAAGTTTCATCCTTAACATGACCATCAAAAAAATACAGTCCAAACAAATAATACATAATAGGGGATACGGGAACTTCCCGGGCACAGTCATTTCTTAAGCCAGCTAATCAACAATGACTAGCTAGTGCTCATAAGAACTAATAAAATGAACTGATAATTTATTTTATTTCCTATTCAGTAATTTTCAATTTAAATTTGTTGTATAATCCAATGCAATACCTATTTCCACATATAAAAGTGTAAGACTGTATCTTGGATTATGGAAAGCAATAAAGTGTAGCAACTGATTAACAGCCATCAAGCATGGTCTTCATTAACAATGTCAACAGTTTAAGAATGAACTAACAGAAAAAAGACACTAAGTTTCTGAAGAGCTTCAGAACCCTTTGGCTTTGTTTCAAAGAACTTGAGGGGGGAAAAAAGCTATCCATTGGCTTTCTTGACTATTTCATCAACAGAGCTGAAAATTGCAAGTTTGCTGTTTTATTGTCTTCAAAGGAGCAAGAAAGTAACCAAAATTCACCAGTTTCATTGTTTTATCATCCAATTAATTACAACACCAATGTACTAAAGAAAACAATTTTAAAAACTGCAAATATAGAAATTTACATATATTTAATATAACACTTTAAAAAATAAAAGAATTTCTGAATTTTAGATAACTATCTTTCATTTCGGAATTCATCTTATTTTATCAATGTAAAAATTAGTTCATGTTATACAGTGAATTCTCAGAACCAATTAATTAATTGCATAATGAAAGAAATAACTGTACCAGTCAATATAGCTAAAATTTCTGAATTTCCTGATTTACAATCATGTATATTACTAAAATTAATCCATACTTACATTTTCTTGTGATAGAGTATCTCTTTTTCGAAGAATTTTCATGGCATATACATTATCCGTTTGCTTTTCTCTAACAAGCTGAACATCACCAAAATGTCCACGACCAATAATGCTCTTAACTTCAAAATCACTTATGTTGACTCTTAATTGCTTTAATTCTGTTACAGTTGTTCTAACTATATATGAAAGAAAAGTTATAAATCCTTTTATAAAGTACAGAAAAAAATATATGCTAGTTTTGTAAATATTTAAAGATATGGGAATGTAATGATGCAAATATTTGGATAAGAATTTATATGTTACATTCAGGCATCAAAAGGGGGGGGGGGTCATAACAGATTGTATTTAGCTCTTAAAAATCCAAACACTGAAATAAGATGTTTCTTAATGTCTACAAAGGCATTCTCAATGAACAACAATCTATTGTGGGTGACTGAAAACAACTAAGGCTATATTTTCTTTTATTTAACATCTATTACAAAATGAATTAATAAATATTTGATTCTTAATGAAATATACTGATGAAATAAGTTTTTTAATATTTCAAAAGTAGAAAAATGTATTAATATTTTATTGATTTTTCTGACTGTGAAACAGACCGACTAGAAAAGTAGATGAAATGAAAACAAGACCCAAAAATCATTTGCATATTGATATAGGGTTTAATTAAACAAACATTTGTCTTCTTAAGAGAATATTTGTTTATATATGTGTGTGTAAATATAAATAAATATATATATATATGTTTATATTGTGGTGATTGTTTCGGTCTCTGGTTCAGAGTAGACTGAAGCTAGTGTGAGTTCTAACGGAATCTGAACTGGATTTTTTATTCATGGGAAATCAGGGGTTTAAAAAAACTTATGTACAGGGGCTGTGATTGGTTGGTGTGCTTTTACAATTGATTGGGGGAATTTAAATAACATGTGATCTTAAACAGAATTTTAACTATAGCTTTAAATTACGACAAATCAGGGAAAAGCACGCCAACAGGTAAAATTTGAAAATAAACAGAATTAATGGTTAATTTGAATATACAATGGAATGAATGTTGATTGATCAGAACACTAAAAAAATATATAAGAATAAATAGAATAAAATAGGATAAATAGAACTATAAAAATCATTACAATATATATATTCACAAAAAGGGTTAAGGTGGGCTCATAGTATCTGAGCCTGGTCACTAATAGGTTCACAGAGTTCAGAAAAGTATATTGTTTATTCAAAAAAATAATATTTTTAAAACTGAGTTGATCATTATTTGGTTACCATTAATATAATTTGAATTCACTTAACTAAGAAAAATATGAAAGGAATTTTATTAAGTCCCAAATCTTTGTAACATGATTAAAGAAAAAATAGTAATTATCACTGATATTAAATTTTTAGAATACTACCATAATATGTAGAGTTAAATAGTTTTGTGTAAAACAATTAAATTAAGCGAACAAAAACTGGAATAAGCTACCTACTTTCAAAGAACGACTTTTTAATTTTAAAATATATAATTTTATAATAAAAGTTAAATTAAAAGAATCTTTTTAAGTAAATTGGTACAAATTTTAATGATATTAGCATTTGTGTTACATAGAAATTATGATTTACTGTTGAAGGAGTGCAGATATTTTGGGGCAAGAACCTAAACTTCAATTTGGGGATGAAAATAGCATATTTTTTTTTTTTTTTTTTTACACACATCCAGAGGACTTCTTGATTTATATAAACATTTGCAGTGAGACACAAAAAAATCCTTCTGCAAATCAAAATGAGAGAAAGGAAGTCTTATGCAGAGGTTGTTAAACATGTGATACTTATTCAGTTATGTAAGAATATGTGAATAGTTTCATTACGACCTTGAAATCTTTGATTCATAATCAAATAAATAATAGGTTCAGTCATACTTAAATCCAACCATGTTATTCACTGTTAAAACTACATATCTGGAAACTACATTCTTAGCAATCTCCGGAATTTAAAGACAACTTGATTCATTTCAACTGAAGGCAGTTATCAAAAGGAAAATGTATTAGTTTTTAATTGGATTTCACATTTTCAGAGCGATCCTTGACTTAATGAATTTCAATTATGCATATACCTTTAGACTGCATAGCTGAAGAAATCCATAATTTTTACATTTAGCTCATGAAAGTGTAAAGGCAAAACCATTTTCCACTAAATGATCTGGGTCAAGTATAATCATGCCACTCAATACATTTGCTAATTATTATTCTGTTTTTATATAAAAAAAAAAAAAAATCATTTTCCAAAGAAGAATTTATCTATTTTTTTCTCTGTGCATCCAAACACCACTTGTTACTCTATTTATAATGAGGTATTCATAATTTGGATAGAGTTCAATCCCTTTGAATACAAACTGCAACATAGTTCCTTTCTCCATTGTTGAGGCTAACAGCACATACCTAACTTCAGGATTGACAGTTCTAACTATTCTTTATACTTTGGAACACTAGCTTGAACTTCCATAAACAAGTTAAAGCTAGTTCAGTTTCTGTTAATTCTGGAAAATTCTTCATTTTCATTTTGAATAATGAAGGATGCTTCGAAAATACAAGCATAGCAAAAAGTAGATACACTATTTGTTTTAAATGGCTTTGATACTGTAAAATTCTTAGATTCACTTCAAATATATCAAAGAAATCAACTTTTTTGTGATCATTTTGGAATCAACCACAAATAGTGGTTTGTAAATTTCACATTAGCGTTCACGATATTTTTTATGACAGTCATAAAATGCCCCCCCCCCCCTCGTTATTTTTAATATAACACTACAAATGAAGAATGTAAGTTACAGCTATTGTTCTGTCTATTCCAAAACAATATTTTGTTAATTTTCTTCTGCAGTTGCTTTCAAACTAACCTTTACAACGAGTTATATTTCCCCCTTTCCTGTGAAGGAGAACTGATAATTAAGGCAAGATATTATAAAGTAAAAAGACAGCAGGGACCCGAAAGAATATTACAACATGTACACCGACTGCTCAATTGAAAGTGGACACCTGCCGTAGTGAACAACCCATGCAAATTCGGGCAATAATTTGAATATATTCGTTATAAAACAACACGATCATGTGTAGTTGGAGCCATTTGGTGTCTAACCACGTGCTAAGGTAAAATGCCACCATCAAACCAACTGAGCGATTTTCAACATGAAGTAGTCATAGGCTGCCACTTTAGTGGCCAGAGTGTGCGAGCCACAGGAGCGGCACTGAACCTGCCAAAGTCGACCGTGGATGCTATTATCACGAAGTGGAAACATGACGTCTTGGAGGTGGCCGATAAAGACTGGAGGGCCCTGAAGTGGTTGGTACAACAGAACAGGGCTGTTCCAGTGGAACAATGGCGTCAGGACTTCCAGCAGACAACGGGAACAACTGTCAGAACCATGACGATTCGTCGGGAGCTCCATGCCTTAGGGTACACTGGTCGGGCTGTGGCCCTCAAGCCTAACATCACCCCTGTAAATGCCCAGTATTGTGTGGTCTGGTGTAAAGAGCGACGGTCTTGGTCGATGGACCGCTGAAAGAGCATTATGTGGAGCAACGAATCACACGCCACACACTACCAATCGGATGGGCACCTGGGTGTGGTGTTTGCCAGGGGAGCGGCTGCTACCCAAGTATGTCATCTCAACAGTGAAGTTTGGCGGTGGTGGTGTGATGGTGTGGTCGTGTTTCTCCTGTTGGAACGTGGTCCATTGGTTGAGATTGAGGGGAACATGGCATCTACACAGTATCTCGACATTCTAGACAATTCCATGCTTCCTACATTGTGGTCGCAGTTTGGTGAAGGGCCATTTGTGTTCCATAAGGCCAGTGTTGTCAGCGCCTGGTTTCCGGAGAATAATGTTCAGGAACTTCAGTGGCCCGCAAAGAGTCCGGACCTCAACCCTATTGAACATCTGTGGGATAAATTGTAGCACCGCATTTGTGTGCATCTGATGCAACTGCAAACACACATCCAACTTGTGCAGGCTTTGAAGGAGGAGTGGGCAAAAATACGTTTGATTGCTATCAGAAACTGGTGGAGAGCATGCCACGGCATGTTGATGCTGTGCTTGGGGCAAAAGGCCGCTATTAGACACGCTGTAAATAAAGCATCTGTTCCATACCACAGGTGTCCACTTTCAACTGAGCAGGTAGTATATATATCACAAATTGAGTATGGAGTTCTATCCATTTACAATATTTAAGTCATCATTAGAAACAGTCTATTGAAAGTGGCAAAAGGTTACATAGAAATACAGGATCAAAGTTCTTACTGGCAAACTGCATATCAATATATAAAAGACACAGTAAAGAATTAGGAAACCTCATAATGATGACATTTAGTGATTCTCATGTTAATACGTCAACAGTTATAATAAACAGTATTAAAACATTTCTAAAATTTTCAATAAAATAAATGGCTACAATTTTAACAAATGACAGCTAAGGATAAGCTCATGATTAAGTATAAAGATAAAAAAATAAGAACTCAAGCTTGTTATCTAAAGCAGTGGTCGGCAATCTTTTGTTGTAAGAGGGCCAAATATATTATGTGGGGATTACTGCGGGGCGCACTTGGGCCAAAAAGGAAAATCTTATTCTTATTCTTAACAACCAAAAAAAAAAACGGAAACTCTTAATTTAACAACCAAAAAAAAAACCGGAAAATCTTAATTTAACAACCAAAAAAAAAAACCGGAAAGTCTTAATTTAACCAAAAAAAAATCTTCCAACACGCCTCGTGGGCCGCGGGTTGCCGACCACTGATCTAAAGCATAAAATTAAAATACAAAAGCATACAATTCCTAATTACATACATGAAGATAACTTTAATTTTAGGTTCAGCTTTATGAACACCAAAATCTAATGAGTTTTATTTCAATAACAATCAACTTTCAAATATGAAATTTGATATAGATTAGTATATAATTCTTTCAGTTACTTAAGGATACTGTACTTCGGCCCTGAGTGTAAAATAGTACATAAAATGGTGCTAAAACAGATTTACAAATACCAAAATCTAATCAAATATAAATAAGTACACAAAAATCTGAAATGTGAAACCACATGCAAATTATTCTTTTACTTAAGGCACAGTACTTTAGCCTATTAAGTGAAGAGGTCCACATAAACCGGAGCTCCAAATCCTAAAATGAAATTGGGGTTAGACAATACCATTTAAATCTTAAATAATGTTGATCAGAGCATTACTCTGTGTTTTAGAGGTCGACTCTTTTAAAAAATGTGTCCCATAAAATGAGTCTAGAAATACCAAAATCTAGTCAGATGTAGATCATAATTCTGGACTTAAATATGGAGTTAAGATTGGATTTTTTTTTTTGTGTGTGTGTGTGTTATAGGGTACACAATAATGCAATAACATGCATCGATTTGCACAGAGATCACTCGAAAAAAGGCTCAACATGTTCCTGGGAGTAAACATGATTTTCCATTAAAATTAGGAAATAGATATATTCATATGAATACTAGTGTATTGTAAAATTAAAGCTGTTGGAAATTTAAAAAAAAAAAAAAAATAGTTTGTACTTGATAGTCATTTGCAAGATAGGTATACTTGCCCATTACTAACATATGGTGAAAGTGATAATAAAAGTAAATAGCTGAAATAAAAAAAAAAAAAAACATGCTTAATACATTCACAGCTTTATTTGATGTTTCAATAGCTAGAAAATTGTCATCTTTCTTGAAATAATTTAATTATTTAGTTGATTTTTATACAATTATCTTCAGTTCTAAAAGGATCATATTTTATAAAAGCAATTTCTAACATTATAGGTTATCAATAAAATCTTAGATATAGCAAAAACATGTGTGGTAAAGAAATTAATTTTAAAAATTGCAAAACTTAAAATAATAAAAAAAAATGTATATTTTATTTATTAAACATTTATCAAATGTAAGTCAAATTTAAATACAGTAAAAAATTTTGCAATATTTATAAAGAAAAATAATTAGCAATCAACTGCACTTATGTAACACAATATCATAAAAACATAATATGTAATTATAGATATTAAAATTTAGTAATTATTAATTTTATCAAATAAAGAGAACTACTACATTATTTCAAGTAAATATTGAAAGATATGATTCCATTAAGAAACAAAGAAATAAAGCCAAAATTTTATAATTTGTACCTTTTATGCAACAACTGAGATTTCTGCAGTCATAATTTCTAAAAAAGATAGTGGGACTTGCTATAACCTTCAATTATTTGTTGTGCTTACATTTCATTATCTGCATTTTTATCTTTTTTTTAAGAAAAATTTGAAAAATTTAATCTTTCTTTGCAAATCAAATTATTAATTACTATCCTTAATATTAGGGGGGGGGGGGGAAGATAAACTATTTATCCCATCTTCTTTCTGCTGATGAATTATTCAATAATGTCACATTTTTCTGACACTAACTTTTAAGTATTTTCTGATTTCCTGTCCTGTAACTGGTGAAAATTCAAAATTCAACACATAATTAAAAATAAAGATAAATGGCATTTGCTGATTTTAAAAAATGCAAACAAAATATTCAGGATACTACAAACCAATAAATAATATCTCTTAATGATTTAAAGAAAACAGTGTATTCTCTTGCTTTTTTAAAATCATTAATTTTTAACTAATTGCATGTTAAACTACCTAGAATAATATCTCTGTTATAAGCTTTGAATTGGGATTATTCTGTTGCATCATACAAAGTAGTAAAACTTTACAAAGTCCTTTGTGAAGTGAAATAAAAATGCTTAATTATGACAACTCGAAAAACAATATTTATAAATTAAAACTGTGTGTAATTATTATCAAATTTTTATTTTCATATCAAATACTTGCATTTGAATTTTATAATTTATTTTAAATTTGAACAATTTGTACTGTAAATAATATTTATGGTAAAAAAAAAAAAATATCTACACATACAAACTTGACAATTTTCAATTTAGTTACATGAAAAATTTTAGCATAACAAAAAATATTTACAATAGTTGAAATGACTAAAGATATTATAAAATATTAATACTATCCTTTAACACTGAATTGTAATACTTTATGTATTCAATGCATCAATAAAACCTGCTATTACAAAAATATTAATTTACTAAAATGCTGAATTTAAATGATAAAATAGTAAGTATCATCTGGTTCAAAAAATACATTTTCACATTTTATTAAGAAAGCTCAAACCTAATGACACATTTTCAAGTGATGAGTGGAGACAAAATGCTAATCAAATTCTGTTTTTGAGTTGGACCATAAATAAGAATAATATCAAATTTTGAGGAAATTAGTCCAGCCATTTCAGAGATAGATTTTGGGGGTTGTTTTTGAGGGATGTAAGGAAGCGGTCACCAAACTAATCATGCTCACGCTTTAAGATCATAAATAAAATTGTACCAAATTTTAAGGAAATCAACTGTTTTAGTGTGATTCATGTGCAAACAGATAAACAAATAAAGAAAAATGTTTAAATTGAGTAGTAAGACTTTGCAGTTCAGTTAATTAAAATAAATTCTTATATTTAATTATAATTAGTTTTTGATTCAATTGCTTCAAAAAAGATTAAAAATCTCATTTCCTTTTTTTTTTTTATTTAAAAAAAAAAAAAAAAAAAAAAAAATCTTGCATTACTATTTTATACAGGGTGTTTCAAAAATACACGGCATAATTTCAGGTATGTATTTCCCACATGTAGACAATCAAAATAGTTCATTACAACATATGTCCGGAAATGCTTCATTTCCGAGTTATGGCCTTCACAACATTGAAAATCACCGGAACGTTTTTCGTTCCGCCGGTCGTTGCCATTACAGAAGATGTTCAAAATGACCACCTCCTGCTTGAATACAGACCTCACATCGATGTCTCAATGACCTGCGAACACGATCCCACACTCCAGGAATGTTGCGTATGTCCTCAGAACGTGCCACAATTCGATTCCGAAGGGATTCCAAATCAGGCACCGGAGACGAATAAACCAATGATTTTAAATGGCCCCACAAGTAGAAATCGAGAGGGTTCAGATCAGGTGAGCGTGGAGGCCAAGCAATTGGGCCACCTCTACCTATCCATCGATCAGGAAACGTTCGATCCAAGTACCGGCGAGCCGTACGACTGAAGTGTGCAGGAGCGCCGTCATGCAAGAAGTGAGCGTGCTGACGATCGATCAGTGGAGTGTCGTCATAAACATGAGGTATGGTGTTTTCCAGGAAGTTTGTGTACGCCTGCCCCGTAAGTCTGTTTACAAGTACATGGGGTCCAACTAATCGATCACCAATGATACCGGCCCACATGTTGAGGGAGAACCGCACCTGGTGATGAGATACAACAGTTGCATTTGGGTTTTCATACGCCCATACATGCTGATTGTGGAAATTTGTTATGCCATCTCGTGTGAACTGTGCTTCATCTGTAAATAATACTAAGGCAGGAAAGTTCGGATTTGCAGCACACTGCTGCAAGAACCACTGACAGAACCTAACTCGTGCAGGGTAATCTGCTGGTGACAGCGCCTGTACACGTTGCAAATGATAAGGATACAATTGATGCTCTTTCAGCAGTCTCCAGACAGTCGTATGGGGAACATTCACTTGCAACGCTAACCTTCGTGTGCTGACAGAAGGAGTTCTGTTCAGTCTCCAGAATCTCCTCCTGTTCTTCTGGAGTTGTAGACCTTGGTCGTCCCCTTCCCAATCCAGGAGAGTGAAATTTTCCATACTCGCACAGACGGTGATGGAGACTTACAAATGTCTTCCGATCTGGACATTGTCGCTGTGGGTACCTCTCCTGGTACAAACGACGAGCCAGCGCAGCATTGCCGTCTGCCTTACCGTACATGAAGTGCATCTCTGCCAGCTCCTGATTTGTGTACATGACACACAGTCGAACGCCAAACACACCACTGAATTTAACCTTCGCCTCGGAATGATCTGTCAGAGTGCCCTCTTAATGTGTCCTTTGACGGCAACGACCTGCGGAAAGAAAAACGTTCAATGAGACATCGATGTGAGGTCTGTATTCAAGCAGGAGGTGGTCATTTTGAACATCTTCTGTAATGGCAACGACCGGCGGAACGAAAAACGTTCCGGTGATTTTCAATGTTGTGAAGGCCATAACTCGGAAATGAAGCATTTCCGGACATATGTTGTAATGAACTATTTTGATTGTCTACATGTGGGAAATACATACCTGAAATTATGCCGTGTATTTTTGAAACACCCTGTATAATTCTTTAACACTGCTAAACTTGTCTGGTAAATTTCAAATTTTGTTTTTTTCCCCAACTGCAACTAGTCAAATCACAATTTCTCTGAAGCACTAACATCTGTTTCTTAAATATTTCTTCTATTTTTTTAAATAAAGTTATATAAAAAAAAAACAAAAAAAAAACGTAAGGTGTTTTCATTAACACTAAATCATTAACAGAACTTGAATTTCTAATTTTTTTGTACCAGCAAGAACCAGAACTAAAAACAGTCAGACATTCGTATCAGTTTAATATTTTACGTTATAATTAATTGTTTATGTATACTGAATTAGAATGTATGAGAGCTTAATAATAATAGTTTTATTTTATTTAAAACATAAATCCTAAGATATTAAATCTCCTAACAAATATTAAAGTAACTTGATAATAATAGTAAATTGATATTTCTCTAGTTATTTCTCTCTTAATGTATGTTTTCTACGTTTCCCAACAATACATATTGTTAAATAAATTCTACGTGGGCAGTTATGGAAGTCATGGCAACTATTTTTTTTATCTGCCAGACCTGCACAACACTGCAATTCTAGAATATACATTTGAAAGTCTGTTTGATGTTCTTCTGATTGGCGTCTGGGTCAGTGGAAAGCACTATTTGGAAATCATCTTTTAATAAGTGCGCAGTGTAGCCAAGGAAGAAAAAGGAACACAGGAATGCTCAATATACATTCTAATACCCCCTAAAGTAATCTCCAAGATTTCCCACCGTACGTTGCCAGAGTTTGGGAACTGCTGTCCAATGCCATCATTCTTCATGATAACGCCACATGGCAGCTCCTGCACAGGCTTTGTTAAGTAGATGGGAAGTCTTGGAACTTCCATGCGACTTTGATTTGATTCCAAAACTCAAGCTGCAGCTGCATGGGAAATGCTTGCAAACAAAGATGAAATTCTGATGGCGTTTCAGCGAGAGGTCCAACACTTAAAATGACCCACATGCAGCCAATAGTATTATTTGCCTTCACAAATGCTGGCAACATACAGTGAACAATCTTGGAGATTACTTTGAGGAGTGTTAGCAATGTGTACTGAGCATTCCTGTGTTCCTTTTTCTTCCTTGGTTACACTGCATTGCCTTATTAAACAATGATTTCCAAATAGTATTTTCTACTTGCCCCCATTACACGTTTCTCCACTGACCCAGACTACATCAGAGGTGCCAATCATAAGAACATCAAACTGGCTTTCAAACGTATTTTCTAGAATCGCAATGTTGCCGCATGTTTGGCAGATAAAAAATAGTTGCCATGACTTCCATAACGGCTCACGTATTTCTAATATTTAAATAACAAGAAACAAATTTCATACATAGATCAAATATAAAATCCATGACATTAAAATATTAAAAATGATCAACAGTTAGAAATTACAATAATACTAAATTTTTCTTAGGAATATATGAGCTTATTTAGCTTGTTATAATTCAAGGATAAAAAAAATCATCATTTGAAATATTATACCTGCATAAAATGATCAACTTACATTTATCGACAAAATCTTTTATATGTTTGTCCCTTTTCATATTAGGATTGTTACATTCATCATACAGCACAACAAGTGCATCAAGAAGGCCATCCCTACTTGCTAAATGGTAGTTTACCAAGTTGTGGCTCTTTCCAAAGAAAATCTGGTTAAGTTTTGAACAACGGGCAGAAATCGGCTCTTTAGAAGGCTCCATGCTGCCGGGTATGTAAAGCCTGGAGAGAGTGAGAAACAAAAATATTTAATAAATCCCAAAAATGTATCCCATTTTTTGCAATCCTCTATAAATTTCATTTATTTAGCTATGTTGTAGATAATGAAAAATACATAATCTATAACTACACTATCACATTTCATTCTTTAGAAACATGCTATGCATTTCTAATAGGCTAACCTAAATCCTTCAAAAGAATTAATTTCAAATTGTGTAAATCAAATGGCAATAAATCTACCTTGTGCCACTTCACTTGTAGTGAATAGAAAATAAGTATGTACAACTGGAATCATCCTTTTGAATATATATAATATTCGAAATCCAATACAATGGCACTACTTGTTAATCGGAATTTTTTTATTTAGTAGGAAAGATATATATCCTAAGATCGTTGTTAATATCTTTATTAATTATAATGAGGAAATTTATAGTATCATATTGAAGCAAAAAAGAAAAAGAAAATACGCACGCATACACATAGCATTCTGCTAAAGTAACAATGCGTCAAGATTAAATGAAAAGTGAAATTGAATTTTTCCCTTGCTTGTAGGAATTAGGCCTACATCTAGAACATGTGGTTCAACTTAAAACTTTGAAACTAATTTCAGCTTATAATTTGTTTGCAACTAAAATAATAGAAATATACAAAAGCAAAAACTCACGACAACCACGCTATCGTGTTCTGAAGGTTAACTCATTTGAACAATTACACTGAAATTTTAAGTTAGGCCTAAAGAACGTTCCAATTATCTGCGATTATTTTGAATAATAATTACAAAAAACATTCATTTTCTATTTTAATAATAACACCATAAAATATTAATTTACTAAATAAGTCTTCAGTGCTTCATTATTTGCCTTCGTTAAACAATAATTTTCATTTTCTTTACTTCATTTGACATTTAATTCTGGAAATGCACTTTACCTCAATTTGAAACAATGCAATGTTGGTAATAATGTTTTGCTTAGGCCTAGTCGAAACTGAAAATCGGAACAGTGATAATCAAATATTAATAATTGATAGGATCTGAGATAAATCACTTCATTTCTCGGATATTTCACAGAAACAAGGAAAAACTTGGTCGCTTCATATTAAGAAATAAAAATAGTAAAGATAATTGATAAAATATAGTCACCTTAAACAATTATACTGTAGGCTAAACGGTTACAGACGACCCGCTATCTTTCAAATTACCGCCATACTAATTTCCGAACGTGAAAGCGGAAGTGACGAATACTGTTTCTATTATTTCATTGGATTGCAGAGACCGGAGTGTGACGTTTCTGTGGGGATCCAAAGTGGTTTAAGTGGCCAATTTCTCATATTAAATGGATTGATTTATTATTCCGTTTTAGCTAGTTAATGATTTTCCTGATTGAGCCACTTTCTCTTATTAAATTGGGAGTACGTAAAAATGTCATTTAATGAAAATTAAAACCAAAAGCTTACAATGAAATATGCTTCCTGGAAACGTGTAATTTTCTCCCCTAAGGTTCTCTTATCTCCAGTTGAAGCACCTTGACTGAGCATGTGGTGCTGTCAGTGAGACCAGACGAAGGTAATGAACGCTGTGAGGTGAGCCAGTATATGGCAGAATCTTAGGCTAGATATTTTAATCTTGAGCAACAGAAGCGGCCAACGATTTGTACACTCGACAGAATTTATACATAAAGTGCATATGAATGAAATTGCATTTAATAGGACTATGGATACTTTTCTAAGCTCGTACTTAGCGACATTGTTTACACATGATCTCACCTAAACCTGTAGTTGCTACCCTTAGAAAGCTTCAAGTGAAAGCATTTCACACCTCGTTGTTGTAGAAACATGTTTCAATCCATCGAACTACAAATAAACTGTGAAATCAACGAATGAGCCTAAATACTCGGAAAGGTGTCGGTCAAGCCAGAAAGCCGACATCAGTGCGATGTAGGTAGGCAAATGGTAAACTGTGAAGAATTTGATTAAAAGGATCTCAAAATGTGTGCCTGTCGCATTGAAGAAATGCAGTCAAGCAGAGCCACATATGATTTGGAGGATTATATTTTTGAAATGGAAACAAGGGGTAACTTTGACAATAGTCCAGACGCAGAGGATGTCTATGCGCAACTTGCTCAAAAAGATAAAGATCTCGTACTTGCAGCTGAACTAGGTAAAGCTCTATTAGAAAAAAATGAAGAACTCAGTAGGACTAATGAGAGACTTCTTGACGAGTTTACATCGAAGCTCGAGGTAAGTACTTAATTATTCATAATTACTTAATGAATTAAGTATAGCAATGCTCAAATAATAAATTGTATAAAAATACAGTTAAATGTTGAGACTTCATACAAACATTAATTTGTGTACAGCAGAGAAGTTTGTTATTATATTTACTATTATTATAATTTTTATCTTAATATATAATACCGTAAATTATTGTGAAGAACATTTTTTTTTAATGTATATCTAAGATTGAATTGAGAATAACATTAACTGTGTTAATTTGCATATAAATGCTTAGTCACTCAAAAGCCTGAAAACTTTTGAAATAGATAGAAGTTATTTTGTTTTATCTTTATACATCATTTCTAATAAATTAGTGTTGTAAATCTGCTACTCAGATTCTCAAATTTTCAAGATCTATTTTTGTTGATATATTCTTTTTTTTATTTGAGTATTTCATCGGGATTGCAAGTAATGAAGTTTTTGTTTATGTAGTTTTGTATCATTGATGAAGTAGGGACGTCAGATTCTGTAATTTGGTAATATTAAAATAGAACTTGAATGTACTCGACGAGCATAGTGTATCATTTTTTGATTCAAAAATTTTCATTTCACAAGCATAGCTTAAGCTGAATCAAACGTTGTTATGTATATGAACGATTCACAATGTTGTTTTGTTTACATTGTGATGACTTTGATGTAAATAGACTTTGAAATACTGTATTTTTAAAATACATTCGGTTTAATTAATACAAAAATATAAACATTTTATGTTTTGCATTTTTATTTTTATGAAATGTGTATTATTTTTAATTTTCATTATAATATTCGTTCCGGTTTTCGTATTCTAAGTTAGTAAATCGAGAAAAATTAATGTTTTTGATAAAATCTCAATATTTGATTTTATTTGTACTGCTTAAAAACAGTAGATGATCATGACTTTTGATAGACTGAAGAAATACGAGAATTACCGATTGTATGATTGCTATTCCTTCAGTCGACCAAAATCACAACGTCTTCCGCATTCTGAGAAGATATTACTTCTTTTCTTCTCCCCCCTCTTCTTTTTATGTTATCGTTGTGCTTGTGTGTGTGTGTTTATTTTTCTTGTTTCGAAAAATTTTCTAACATTTACAATTTTAAAGTAATTTTAAGAAATTAGTTTTTTTTTTTCTTTTCTGGTTAACGTTAATGCATATATTAGTGGAGAAGAAAACAGTAAAACAATAATCTGCAGTAGTACGATAAATAGTATTATTGTAAGTTTCCAGTAGCTTAAATTTTTAATGACACAATATTTATCAAAATATATAATGTTTTCTAGATTTGGAAGTAAATGGATTTTTTTTTTCTGCTACAGGATTACGGTCGTCATAAAGCTAACATTATCTTCATTTTGATCTAAATTTCTCCATTTCCCTACATCTTTTTTATGAATTTTCTTGAATTTTTTACAAATTAGGCCTATGTCTTAAGAAATCAGACTTTCATAGAATAGTGAAAAAAGGAGAAGAGTGTAGTTAAGAATCAATTACAAAATAATAGAACTAACTAACAACCACTAATTCAAAAGTTTACTTCTTCAGTAGAGGCATTAACAGTAGAGCTTAATTAAGCTGCCTTTCATTGGAGATACAGGAAGTATTATAATTATTTCTGCATTAAATCAGAAATTAGTATTTTGGTTGTTGTTGTTTTTTTTTTTTTTTTAAATAAAAGTTTAAAGTAAAATTCTAAGGGTCAGATCTCCTAGAAGACACTGTCAATTTAGAGAAGCCTTTTAATAAAATTTACGGAATGGGAGCGGAATTCTACCAGACCATTATTAAAATTAGGATGTAATGATAAGTAAATAAGCCACACAGTTTATTATCTTCGAGATAACAATAGTGACGATGTCGTCATTGTCTCTCTTATTTCTCAGTGACTGTTTTTTTTTTTTTAATTATTTTTAAAAAGAGGAAAGGGTAGAAAAGAAGGATGAAGAAAACTTCAGATCTGGACATTTACAAATCTTTAAAACGAAATATTTTATTTAGCATAAATATGTCATTTTATGTAAATATCGTCAAGTCTTCCTAGTTTATATTCTGCAAATTAATGTACTATATGATGAACCCGGCAGAGTATCCTGGAATTATGAAATTTCATTAACTTACATTTCATGTTCATTATGTTACAGAAACCATTTCAACATATGTAGATACTTGGGATCCTAACGTGAACTCTTGTAAAATATTCAAACATAACCATAAACCTGTTCCATGGTCTCGCGAACTATAACAAGCAAAATTTGGTTACATATATTCATCGTTTTCAAATGCCAACCGAAATGTTAAGACTGCTTTTCCATAAATATATATAAAGCTTAATATTTAATGTTTCTTTAGCATTAATAAAGCATCATTTAATCATCATTTTAAATTTCTTTCTTTTATTTCTTCTGTTCTTTTTAAAAAAGAAAAAACAGCAAAACAATACAAAAGAAATAATATTTATCAATAAACCATTGAATACTATAAGTAGATATAATTGTGGTGAAAATCGAGATGATGTCGTATTTGTTTGATTAATTTTTAAAAGTTTAAGGAAGTTAATGTAGTGTAAGTACTTGTATATATTTTATTATGTATTCTTATCACCTTGGAAGGCAAAAAAAACTCAAGCATGATTGTATTATTTTGCAATTATGAGAGGGTAAAACATTTATAAAAGTTTAAACTTTAAATTTTTTTTTTTTCATGTAATAATTACTTTTGTGTTTGTGAAAATATAACAAACTACTTAATTAATAAACATTATATTAGTTTTCTTTTTTAACATTATTATTAATGTTTTGTTGAGAATATGACAGTAAGAAATAGACTGTTATAACTATTATTGTAAATTACTGTCGGTAAGCAAAGAAAGAAAAGGAAATATTACTTAAAAATAACTAAAACAGATATGTTCGATTTATAATTTCCTGCTTAATAAGCATAAAAGTACTGGTAGTCGTTTCAGTATCAAATTCTTTTAATTACTGAACAAAGCAACAATAAATCAAAGCTGAATAAACCAATACCAGAATTAATTATTTACTTTACTGAAGTACCACAACAAATAATTTCCTGAATTTCATTATTTTGACTTGAATATGTAAATATGAAATATATAACTGTTGATTATTAAATGGTACTACTTAGAAAGGCGAACTTTAACAGTAACTTCAGATCTAAGTAGTTAAATAGGCTTAAAAATACAATAGTTAATTTGTAATAGTTGGTTAATAACTTTAGTTGGAAGTCCTCATATAATTTCTTTTTAAGAAAATATTGTGCCAAATCTAAATGTTTTTTCTTTACAAAAATATAACAATGCTCATTTGTTTAGAAAAGTTAATTAGAAGATCCTTTTCAACAATATTTAAAAAAGACCACAGGTTTCAATTTTGAAGTGCCATATTTGAAAGCTTTCCCAATTAAAAAAACCAAAAAAAATCTTCAATTATTGATCAAAATATTTTGGTTTCTTATTTGTATTCGATAACAACGTTTTCTTTGTTATTGTCAATACATACTTTACAAGGATTTACTGAAATTCACTCCAGTTTAAGTTGAATATTCAATTTAGGCATGACAGGCTATCCAAAATGCTTCTCTGAAGCCATTCATTGATTTGAATAGAACAGCTGTTGCCTCTGGGAATTGGTTCGCTGTCACCAGGTGACACCCACAACAAAAGCAGATAAAAAAAAATAAATAAAAAAATTAAACCACAGTCCACTTCATTTTGTGTGGAGATTCAGAAATATTGATGATTTCTTTTCAGTAGTAATTGTCATTGTTTGAAAATAGAATTGCTATCCTTCGAAGCATAAAATATAATGGACTAGATATAATAATTTGTTGTTAATTTTTTATTATTATTATTATAAAAGTTTCAAACCTTGGGTTTCCCCAGCAAAGACAAAATGGCGGTATTATTATTATTATTTTGCACACAGGACTTTTATAGATATGTTTTTGAAGACTTTTTCGAAAAAGAAATTTAATTTAAATATGAAAACAGTTTTAAAAATGTAACAATCGTACGATTCTGCCGTGCGCAACTAAAGCAAATCTTCGTAGTAACTTCGTTCCTAAACCTTCTTCCACTAGACAAAAATATGAACTTCATTTTTTTTTAGAATGATTAAGCAATGAGGAAATGATTTTAAATAGCGATTAAAATAATACGCTGTAAGTATTATACTGACCTCGATGTATATACATACATAACCTGTCACCCATTGAGAAAAACAGAAAATCCAAACTGAAACGACACTTCATAGTTTCAATTTCCATTGAACTTTTAATTAATGATTTATAAGATCCCAAGAAATCAACAGACTTGAATAGTGTTTTGTAATAAAAAAAAAATCTTAAAAATCCCTTTTAGGAACTTTATTTATTGTGGTTGTATTTTTGTTAAAGAGGGCAATTTTTTTGTAATGATGTTATTGTTAACTGTTTAATCTATTCTTTAAGCCTTTCCAAAGCATTAATTCACCTAAAAGTTAATTTTAAATATTCAAATATAACCTATTTTAAAGATAAAACTTTGTATGTTCTATTAGTCTGCTACCTCTTTAACAATGTAATGGATTAATGCTCGAACATGTATGGGTTTATTTCTAATCACATCGACATAACATTTCTTATATATATCAATGTGTTGATGTGAGAAGTACAATACTTACAAATTAGTAATAAAATTAGTGAATTAACAATGCTCTGAAATTAAAACTCATGGGCTTCAGGCTTTTTACTTCTAGAAAGTCTCGTTAGCTTTCTTTCTTTCTTTTTTTGCTTGTTATTAACTTTTTTTTTTTTTTTTTAGTTAATTTAATTTATGATTTAAATTTAACTTTGCTTTTATAAAATTCTATTTTTATTCCCTCGCCTTTTATTTTAGTTGTCGTTAAAATATTCATCTCTTCGAATGAAGGTCGTATTGTAAATGAATATTTTGATTTTGCCCTATTTATGAGTACTATTGTCATTTCTCTAGCTTTTGTCTCGTTATTATAGTTCTTTCTTTCATGATTAACAGGCATTCATTTTGTGATTGTTCTCTGGAGAAAAATATAGTATTGTTAAATCATTTGCCTTGAGTAATTCGGAACACCCAATTTCAAATGTGAGTAGCATATTATTTTTCCACCGAAGCTTCTTCGTGAGCATCCAAGACAGTTAATTGTGGTAGTGATTCATCAGCATCCTAATTGAAATAAATAAGGCCACGGAAATGTAAAACACGACTACGAATTGACAGGAGTGATAAAAATGGTGATTAATTGGTAGGATCTGTGATTCCTAATTGAATATGTTTGCAACTGTTGTTTTGTTAATAAACTTGTTATCAAAGGATAAAGCACAGTAATGTGAAAATTAATCCATCGTAATGGAAAATAATGATTTGTAATTATGTTCAATAAAACACAGATTCCTATTGAGATTTCAGTGGAACGCTGGAAGTTAATTATAGTACATACATGGCAAACATGCATTGTATCAATAAAGATTCCTGTAACATATATAGAAAAAATATATATATATTTTTCGTTTTGACTGTTTTTTTCTAATTTTTTTAAACAGAAGAAAATGTTTTATATTTTTTACTGCTCACATAACTAAATCATTTAATTAGCTACTTTTTGTAAACCGATTACATTTTATTTTATGTATTTATTTCCTTCAATTCTTATCTAATTGTTTTTCTTAATTGAAGAATCTGTCAGTTGATATTATTGTTATCTTTAAAAACTACCAAAATGGTTTTGTTTGTTCTAAATTAATGAAACTATGTTCAGCTTTCTATTGCCTAGGGAGGATTGAGCAAGCAGCTTCGGGGAAGCAGTGCAAACCAAAATAATTGTCTCATATGGGCCCATATAATTGGGCCCTAAATAAGCAACGTGCCAAATTTTAAGGAAAGCCGTCCAGCCGTTTTAGCGTGATGCATACACAAACAGATCAAACGAAAAACAAACTAGCAAAAGAGAAAAAAATGGGGTAGTACTGTAGTAAGAATTCGCTTTTTCAGTCCATTAAATTCTACAAAAAAAAATGGGGATGGGGGAATGATGAAATGAATGTCTGAACATTTTTAATGTAAATCATAGGATCTCGGAATTGGAGGGGTTTCCATGTTCGTAGTTGTTCAACCAAAAAAAAAGAAGTCCAAAATCTTAGATTTCTTCTGCTCTAACCTCTACCAAATCCCCCTCGGTACGCCAATGATGTAAATAATAAGGTTTTTTTTTAACCAAAAAAATTGATAACTTTCAGCATTTTGTAATGTTAAATGTAATTTATACAATATTTCACTGTTTCCTGGGCTTTTTTTTTTTTTTGACCGGCTATTCTATTCCATACAAGTGATGTAGAAATTATCTAATTAGATCAAAGAAAGAGCATAGTTGTTTTTGAGTGACGTAATAATTCACTTAGCAATCCGTTAGTAAATAAGTGATCTTATTTTAGTCTTTATCCCAAAAGAGAAATACTACAAATGGCAATTACGAAAAATTCATTTCATTCCTTGTAAATAATAATACTGAGTATGAAAGTGGAAGAAAATCCCATTCTCAACAACGGAATTTCCTACAAAACGATGCAAAGGATATGCGTGAAATTTAAGCAGTGACTACAGATTTCCAAGTCTTATTATCATTATAAGTTTTTTTGATGACGAATGGAGTCCTTCTTACGTTATTGTAAATCCAAACTGCCAATGCAAATTCGGAGATGGATTAGTGACTATTAGTAATCTGTGACTATTTCAAACTACAATAATATTGTAAATTTCTTACTTAGTAATATCTTAGTTTCTATGTAAGTTAAATGCATGTATAATCATTCTGTCTATCATTGTCATTTATTATTCTTTACAGAGTTCATTAAGATTACGTGGTACTTCCACCTTTGGTGTTTAAAATAATTGAATCAGATATAAGTATAGGAAAAAAATCTTTTAATTACCCTCCTACAAATTGAAAAACCTTGATTCAACAAACAAAAATAAAACCAACAAAAGACATAAAATCAACTCGTCTGGGCCTTATTTAATGACTAGATATCGTTTTGCTGATTGGGTTAAATAGAAATTATGATAAATATAAAAATATCAAGCGAGATGTCTAGCAAAATTGAAAATATGGATGAAAAATTAATCCCCAAGGTTACGACAAATCATCAAATTGTCTTTATTTTGTAAAATTACTAAAATTATGGGATTTTTTTTTTTTAGATGCTATAGACCTATCCCGATAACATAAATCAAGCACATTGCAATTCAGCATTAATTGCTTAATCAGAATTCGAACGCAAAACAATTTAATAACTTTTTAATTTATGTTACAGTAAAATATTATCTGGAATGTTTATTTATTCTGCTTTCATCATATCATGCTATTCAAATACTATCCACATAACCTATGATAAACGCTGCATACCTACATTATTTACTATCTAAATTGCGATAACATGACAATTGTATCAGGAAAACCTCTTGACAGGTATCAGTGAATAAAAGATAAAATAATGAATTAAACAAAAGTCTGTTTTAAGAGACTTAAATTGTTGATATTAATATTATTAAAGAAGATTATAGTAAATTGACGCAGAATGTTTTCTTTTTTCTTTTCTTCTTTTTTTGAAAATTATGAAAATTCATGGCATTTTATTTCTTAACTGGTTTAGTTTCAATTTTTGGAATTATGTTATTTCGTATGCAAAACTTTTTATTAATCTAAAGATGAGGTTTTACATTTTTAATAGTCTATTAAACCAACTTGAATAAGTTTTAAAAGATTCTATCGCAAGTATTCCAAATATATATTATTTCTGTGGAATCAGTAAAATAACATCCGTAATAAAGTTCACTGAGAAAGGCTTAATTGAAAATCCAATTCATAGATAAGATCTCAGATGTAATTCACTTTGTGATTGAAGCTGGGTAGATCCTACCAAATACAGCAGGTCGCTTACACTTTAAGAAATGAAAAAGAGAAGGCAAATGAACAGTAGGTATTTTTTCGGCAGTCATTCCCAATGTAATAGAGTGTGCTTCTGAGCAATAACCTTGGTGCAGACGTTCGACATTATATTAGGTTTAAATAAAGAGATCAAGCGTCTTCTGCTGCTCCAATGTACAAAGAAGGGGATATTAGATGAGCGTCTGCTTAGCAAAACAAGAGCACAAAAAAAGCATCAGGGTCTTCATTATCAAATGATATTCCCTATTCTCAAATGAAATCCACATCATTTTTGCCTAGAAAATCGTGTTTGAATGTATGACTTTGCTTTGAACCAAATCGTATTTATTTATGTCGATTCCATATAGAAATCAACTTCGTCACGAATAATCGGTACTGAAAGGTTTTCCAATAAAGTTAATTAAATTGAGCTATGCCTTTTTCCGAGTTTAAAGAAATCGAGTTTGAATTCTTGAAGATTTGGAAAAAAAAGAAAAAAAAATCCTTGCTGTAGAACGTTGGGTCTTTTATTCCATCGCTATATTTAAATCGCTTTCCTCTTAAAATGGCCACTTAACTTTAGCTGTGCTTCGACGAAAGCCATCCAACAAATTTTCATTTTTCAGTTATCTTTTATTCTACTTAAGCCAGTGGTCTTCTACTAAGCGGTTTGCTTCGGACTCAGCTATTCAGTATAAGTGTTACCTTTAAATCCACATTTATTACCCTGTTGTTTGCTTTGATATAGTAGTAGAATTTACGGTTGATGTTGCTTCCTTTTGTAATAAGCACAAGATCTCATTGATTTCCAGCTACTTTTGTTCAAACGCTTGGTTTCACAGACTTTTCCACTGAAAACTGTATAACTTTCAACATTCCTGTCTTTGAGGTTTTGTAATTCTTTTCTCTCACCACTTATTATAAGAGCATTTCTCTTTAGAATAACGTATAGTAAATATAGATAGATTCCATCATCATTTAGATGCAGATCATAAACCTAATTTCAAAAAAAAATCTTAGCATATAAAAAAAAAATAACTTTGAAACTGGTCATGAAAGAATCTGTTTACATCTATAAATTGGACTCAATAAAACCACACTTGAGGTTTACACTCCAGTCTAAAGAGGTGTTTTGTTTTAAACATTCAAAACTTTGGTTATTTCGATTAAAACTGGAGCCAAAAACAGTCACGTCTTGAAACATGTCTCGTTTTTAAATGTTAACGAATTTTAATTAATTTTTTTTTTTATTAATTCCGTCACGTGTTATTTTTTTAATCAGATTTTTCTTTAGAATCAAACGTAGTCTCCTGTTACACTGATGTAATGCAACGATATAGACATCAACTTAGATGCAATTCGTAAAACATATTAGTATTTCCTACGGAAATGACATTTAATAAAAAGTTCTGATAGAGTAGACATTTGAAACGCTCGAATTTTCATCGTTTCTTTCGAGTGCAAATGATAACAGTAATATCATTTCGCATAGGATCTTTCAGAAAACTTTAGATGAGGACTTAATCAAAAGTTGATGGTTCTCAAAATTACCGGCCTCAAAGCGGTAGCGGTATTATAATTATTATCTCGAGTTCTCGAAATATCTTGACTTTTAAGTCTTTTAGTTAAGGTGGCTCTTTATTAAAAATGCTTATATTGAAGACGCATTTAATAAAAATAAATAAATTAATAAATTGAGTTGTTATTTATATCCATATAGTGAATTTTGATTGTTTCATGGCAAATAATTTTGTATGGTGGCTACGCTTACATTCTACTAAATTGTTTGTTGCTCGATTAGCGAGAATTTCTTACTGTGTTAATTGAACTTTTGTGTTTTGGTGAAGTTGCTGTAGATCATTTTCCGAACTATTGGATATATCGTAAAAATGTAATAATTTACTGTAATTGCCAGAAAAATATCACCCAGGTTATTTTAAAATATTGTTTATTAAAAAAGAGGAAAGAAAGAAGAAACGTCAAATTAAGAGTATTTAATAAACTTTTAACTTGTGTAATTCTAATAAATTTATTTTGCAGTAAAATTTTACCCCTCGGAAGATTTCCATCAATTATCTATAATTCTAAGTACGTATCTTGTCTTTCTAATTTGTAAACGTAAGCATTGGCATATTCTTACCATTGTTGCTAGGTAACGTCTTCATCTTTTCTAGTGCATCTCTTTATTTAACTATTCGATGTTTTGATTTCTTTTCTTTTTCTTTATATTTATACAGTGCTTTATTTACTCTCATAGCATCCAAAGATTACTAAAAAGAATTAAAGAAAGATTAATATAAATTTGATCTAAAAGTTGTTACTTCCCGCAAAAGGAGTTAGAACAAAAAAAAAAAAAAGAGGTTGAAAATGAATGTCCGTCTTCCGTCCGTGCTGTCATTGAAACGTCGGAGCCTATACCTTCGGTGCCCCATGAGTCACTGAGGCTTGCATAGGTTTTATCTACCCTACCTTCCGTCCGTCCAACTGTGATCAAGCTTTGTATTTATGGAAGCTGAAACTGTAATGGAAGATTTACATTGGTAAAGGGAAGACCGCTATTGATTTTGGTACTTTTAAGTCCATAGATGATGAGCTTAGATCCAAAAACATAATGTATATACAGTCGGACCTCTATTTAACGAAGTCGCTAAATCCCGAAAAAAAGTTCGTTATATGGAAAATTCGTTAAATAGAGATTCACCTTTTAAAATTATTTTAAACTATATAAAACAGATTTAAAATACATCAACAATAAATATTATTAAAAAAAGTAATAATTTTAATGATATGAAGCATACATTACCACATGCATACTTAAATTTTACTAATAAAGTCTGTTAATTTTGTCTGAGGTTTTTTTTTTTTTTTTTTGAAAAAGTGTGTTCGCTCATAGTACGTCTCGCATCTTTGTAATGCACTAAAAACCCCTTCAGTATTTTCTTCAAATTGTAATCCGCGTCTGATTGTTTCAAATGATTTTAGCATTTCATCATACGAAAGTTTTTTTTTTTTTATTTCTGCATCATAATCTTTTCCATTTTCATCATCTTCATCTTCATCGCAATTCATTTCTGTATTGTTTTTATTTTTCACACTGTCCGAAATATCCGATTCAGTTAGTGTTTCCGAGGTCTCAACTTCAAAATCAAGTGAAAGATAATCATCAATCAGCACATCATCAACACTTTCTTCTTTCCCCTCAGCTGTATCCAAATTTCTTTCATTTCCTCTAAGAGATATTGATAATAAAAACATTTCAAGGAGGAAAAAAAAAAAATAGATACCACGAAAAAGTTCGTTAAATAGAAAATGCACTTCGCTATTTGGAGGTTATTTTACGAAGAACTTAGCAAAATGTTCTTGGTTCCAAAGAAAAGTTCGCAAAATAGAGGTTCGTTAAATAGAGGCCCGCCTGTATTTCCTTAAAGCACTGTAATCACGATAATGACAGAAATGAAAATTCACAAGTAAGCTTAGACTATCACTTTCTTTTTTGAACTATTTTTGGATCTTCCTACATACGGCTATTTGAAAGTTGGGCCGCCAACTACAACTTATTTATTATTATTTATTTATTTCAAGCCGTTCATTGAAGCAAATTTGTTATAATAATGGTGTAGTTCACTGCAATTCTCAGATGTTTCATTCTGTAATAAAGCCATTCATGGATCCTGTAATTTGATCTTTAAATTGAAATAGTGCTACCTAATCCGATAAATTCTGAATTATCTTAAATGCTATTGTTTTGGTTTTTTTTAATATTTTTATTCAAGTACTTAAATATGATTTTACTTTATTTGAAACAAGACGAACACGGCTGGGAAGACAGGAAACATTCAGTGAAAGTTATAAATATTTAATTGTTTATTCCTTGTCGAATGTTTGAACGGTTTTGATGAATTTAGCTTTTTTGTTAAATCCATAGAGAAATCCGGAAATGGATTATTAATTCTGAATGGAAGAATTGATGATTAACTTCCCATAAAGTCTAAGTGATTTAGGTTGTAATTGTTTGTCCGTAAAAGAATAAGAAGAAAAAAAAATCCTAATCCAGGTAAATTCGATTCTGCATGGAAGAGCATGCTAATAATTACATTGAAGTTATCAGCAGAAAATAAACCAATGTTTTCACTGATACTGATAATCCTATTAATAGATATAATGACATGTACTTAATTATTAAATCTTGAGATATAAAGATTTCAGTTTTAAAATGAACAGTTTCAAATTATCGTTTTGTTTGAAATTAAATCCTTAAACAACAACAATTGCAGTTGTTTGTTTGCAATGAAAATTTTAAAAATACAGTATATATATATATATATGTATACTGTATTACGCTTTTATTTATTTATTTATTTATTTATTTATTTATTTATTTATTTATTGTCAAAAATAACTTTGCTTAGATCTAATGTAGCATTATTCATTTGGTGGTTGTGACGGTTTTTTTTCTGTTGTTAGGTAGTATAATAAACGGACATCATTTTTTATTGTTGGATGGATGACGGGATCGCGATAAAATATAATGTCAAGGAGGTTAGTGAGTCCAAACAGATAGGCAACCGCTGGCCTTCTACATGTTTGAAGTAATTACACGCTTTTCCTTACGTGAGACTGGCTTAGAGTTAACATGATGAAATCCTGCATAAATTAATAAATTCGAATATTATAATTGAGGGGTTTTAAGCCGTACTAGCCTAACCCTCAAACAGAAAATTATTGGGGAAATGGTTTGAAACGTTTGGTGGTCATGTACAAAAAAAAAAAAAACAATGTACACATTGCTGCAGTAATTTATGTAGTAAAGAAAATTAGCTATATAAATTACAGCAGCAAAGTGTATATTGTTTTTTTGGACACGACCACCAAACCTTTCAAACCATTTCCACAATAATTTGCTCTTTGAGGGTTAGCTAGTATGGCTTAAAACACCTCAATTCTATATTCGGTCAACGAGTAAAATTTCTATTTCTCTCTCTCTCTCTCTCTCTCTTTCTGTAAATATCCATGGAAACAGTTACTATACGATCTAAAAAAAATGGATATTTTTCAATTTTAAATCAAAATAAATACAATAATTCGAATTTTAAATAAAAAATAAAGTAACAAATTAATTAATAAAATTTTTTTGCCACATGATGCAGTTTCAGAAAGCTTAATAATATTTAATGTAAAATAAAATTAAAAATAGAGAATTAGATGAACTTCTCAGGAATTAATATTAATTATAATAATTAATATTATTATATTTAATTCATAAAAATTTAGTTTTAAGACAAGTATAGATAACTTCACTACTTAATTGTACAATTTTTCTTTCCCCTTTCCTAAACAACAGGATAATTTCTGAAATCCAACCGTCACAATAATTTTCCGTGAAGGGTGACGAAAATACTTTATTTTAAATGAGTGGAATTTAACTGGAAAATTCTACACGCTAGTATAATTGTTATTTTTTAATATCTTTACTATTATTTCTTACTCATTTCTGTGGGCTGAAATGAACGGATTCTAACATTGTAATTATAGTCTTCTCATTGTCAATGGTCGACTTCCCGGACTTTTTTTTTTTTTTTTTTTTTTAAGGAGCTGTTTCTGAAAGAAGTCACTAAACGAGAAAACAGTTATCTTATTGTTGGCATCAGTCTGAATGTCATCATTATCGTCCCCAGTGCCCTTACCTTTTACTAGGTTTTATAACATACTATCTTCGCAGAATTGAAGATTATGTTAATGAATTGTTGATTCTATACATTATTATTATTATTATTATATCGAAAAAGTTTCAAACCATGGGTTTCACCAGCTAAGACAATATGGCGGGTCAAGGACCAAAGCACATATTGCGAAGTATAAAAAAAGAAAATTATTATTATTATTATTATGTATAAACAACTTCTGAAAAAAAAAAAAAAAAAAAAGAAGAACATCGTTGTGATCAGTTGTGTTATTGTTGTAGCTTCTCTCCTGGATATTGTTCATAAAATAGACGGGGGATCTTTTTTGCATCTCTATTTATTTATTAACTAATGATAAATTAGTAACCGTTGCTGTTATAATAAATTTTGCCGAAAACTCTGATATAAAGCTAAAATTAATAAAACTTCTTAATAATGAGAAAGTAAATTTTCTTTTTTCCTATAATTTTATTTTATGCTATGAGATCTGTAATTTGACTTACTTAGAACTTCTAATTTCTTTTCTTCACTTTCCTTTTTTTTTAATCGTGCGCATGAAAGTAAAAGTGTAAATAAATGAGAATAAAAACTATTTTCTTTTCTTTATTTCTTAAATATATATCGTATTTTATTTCAAATGGATAAGTATTCTTATCAGCTGCAAACATTATTATTATTATATTATGTTTTTAATACTTAAGCTTTCTTTATCTGCATCAAGCAAACAACTCGATAATAACAATGTTTCCCATCTTTGGAGATGGGTAGGAAGTGGTCACAACCCACTAAAGCCAATGGCATTCGGGCGTCCACGACTAAAAGGAAGTGTCTTCTTATTCTTATTGTCCTCTCGAGGTCGGACTCATTATTTCAGGCAAAGTGACAAAAAACAGGTCGACGCCCCCCAACACGCAAACATTTGCATCTCCAGATTAAAAGATGCTTGTCATTTTGTCGGGATTTTGTTTGTTTAAATTAGATATCTTTATTTGGAAGTTAGGGAAAAAAAAAAAAAAAGTTAAGGATTTCCTAAGATTTTTTGCAACCTTTGGAAAATTACGAAGTTCATATTTCTTTCGTATGCGTTTCATCACATTACGGCATTCAGATACTTTACAAACAAATTTATTAAAAAAAAAATGCAACTTAGCATTGCTACTTTTCTTCATTGATACGAAGAACTATTAGATTGTTTATATTGCTTTTCCTATGACGTTGATTTTTCTTTCTTTATGTAACAAAATTACGAAAGTTTTGTAAGTGAACGTTATGAATATTATTAGTATTTTTAAAATGTATTTAAATTTTTAATCTCTTAAAAAAAAAAAAAATAGACTAGCTCTAAGAAATGTTGATGATCGCACTGACAGCATTCAAGGACATCAAAACAATAGATTAACTACTTAATAGTATGATCCGATAATTAATTTAGATTTAATGAGTAGATTGACAAGACAATCCAGCCGTTGATAAATAGAAGAAGATGATTTAAATAATTATTAAAGCTGTTGTAATTAGAATACTCGACAGTTCAACAGTTACTTTAAGATTACAGTTTATAGAAACTAATATTTAAATGTTTAGAGCATTGCTTTCCCGAATTTTCGTGGGTCTTTTGTGCCCTTATTAAATTGTGTCCTACGTTCTTTCATACTTTGAAATCAGGAAAATAAATGATCTTATGATATCAGACATGGAAATATATAATCTACCATCCTTGGAATTTATCTCGGCTAAAGCACATTGCACATGGATCCGAAAATCGGACGTCGGATCTAAAAATCGAACGTATTCTATTTCACTTAAGGGTTTCCTTAAGTGAACATTCATTTTATTTTAATTTTATTTTCATTTATTTTAATTCTCCGAAATTAATATTCATCTTAAAGAAACCAAAACGCTACTTTGATTTTTAAGAAGAAAAGTACAAAGACACAGAAGCCGTTGTTTGAAATACAGTTAATTCTCCAAAATGAATGTTCGTCTTAAGGAAACCCTTAAGTGAAATAGAATATGTCCGATTTTTAGATCCGCCGTCCGATTTTCGGATCCATGTGCAATGCGCTTAACTCTTTTGTGGAAACGTAGATATAAGAGAACAATACGATCTAGTTAGCGTGTGAACTTCGATTACCCTCATGGTAAGAGCGCCTAAAAAGCTGCTAAATAAGACAGTTGTTCATTCACATATGTTGACGGTTTCTAGCTCGCAGCACCTTACCCATTACGTTCACTTTTTTTCCAAACTTAATAAAGATTTGTCTTGTAAAACGCACCTTTGAAAGTTTTGTTTTCTTATAGTTTGTGTATTATCTTGATCACAGACGGACTGACAGACATGCGTATTTCGATTTATAATTGCATTTTAAAACATTTTGGTCTCTTTTTTTTCTCTCCGGCGCATATTAATTAGGGTGTTGCAAATGATAGATGATACCTTCCTACCTGCCATTGCGGATATGAAAAGACAACCGAGAAACGTAAATATACTCAGTAGTTTTCTCTCTTGGTATTGTGAATGTATGTGTCTGTTTTTATTTATCTCTACGTATATATTTTCTTTCATTTTCATTCAGTTCACAAAAAGATGTCTCAGTCTTCATTTTCTATAGAAACTAGAAAATTTATTCGCATTTAGTTGAAATAGATTGATATTTATGTAAAAAAGAATTCAGAGATGCAGGGTAATTAAAGTAAAAACTAAAGTAACTCCATAAACAGTAAATGTCATGAAAAGTTCCTCTGAGTTTACTCCTGATTATTTTAGTCTCTTTCCTAATCTACAGGATGTTTCGAAATTCCTATTATAAACTCCCAGGGCTTGTAGATGGGACCGAGCAGATAAATTCTTAGGGTTTTGAATAGTAACCCGTGTCCGGAAAGCACCGTGCCATAAGCAAACCAAAATCAAATCGAATGTTTATAACACATAACAGTAAATATTCTTGCTTCTTCTGGGTCAACTGACGTGGATGCCAATTCCAATAAAAAAATGTTTCCAGTTTTCCTGTACTGAAAGGATGTTTGTTTCAGTGCCATGTCATGTGAGGTCATGAAACAGATGTCATTTTTAAACTTGCATCAATCCTTTGAATAAGATGATAATCTTAGCCTATTAATACGCCTTAAACATCTTCATTAAACAATATTTCGAAAATATTAGCTATTATTAGTTTTGTATGGTTTAGAGAAGGAACGCAAGATGTTCTTCTCTTTTTATTTATTTTTCAACCTCAAGAAGAAAATAGCTAATATTTTCGAAATGTTGTTTAATGAAGATGTTTAAGGAGTATTAATAGGCTAAGGTGTCAATTTTGTTCTGCAGTTCCAGTTGTTTGTTCGGCATTGTATCCTGGTCCACTACAAGAGCTGATCGATGTGGCGACCACCAATTTCGTTGCAAACATTGTATCTGCGAAGCTTGTTCTGGTACACTCGCTCAACAATATCTGGTGTGTGTTGAATCTCTTGTGCGCGGCCAGAATTCCTCCAAACAGATCTTCCTCCGACTCTACGGCTCTCGTAAATACGACTCTTCATATGGCCCCACGGGAAACCGTCGAGTGGAGTTAAATCCGGTGATCGTGGAGGCTCAGCAATTGCGCCACCACGACCTATCCATCTTCTCCCGAAAAGGTCGAGAAGATCTCGGAAGGAAATGCTTTGATACACAATACCCTGAGATACATGGATTCTTGATTAATGAAGAGATTATCATTTGTCAGACCACACAAGGTGTATTTGTTATGTAGTACAACAGAAATAAATGATTAAATAATAAATCTGATAACATTGCTTTTCCTTTGAGAAAGAAAATGTTAAAAGATATGAAAGAATTCTTAATTTACTTCGACGTTAAATATCTTCTCATTTGGTTAGTTTAACATCGATGTGCATTAGTCCATTGGATTGCAATCAAAGCTTTTCCGTCGCCTATTTTTCTTATTTTTATGGGGGTGGGGGTGCACCTACTTATTTATTTCCCTTTCGCATTAATTCTTGAAGGCTGAGTCACGATGAGCACGCTTCTTCATAGAAATTACTTTCTCATTTAAAGATTCAGTTGAATTTGATTTGGTAGAATTCAATTTATTCATTTGTTCTGTTTGAACAATACTTAAGTTCGAAACAAAAACAGATTAAAACACTTGTTGCTTAAAAGGAATTCGTGGCTTTCAGAGACAATGTTTCTATTAAAGAATTGCAAGGCAAGTAACGCCTAATTAAGTTAGCATTTACTTCTGAATAAGATAAAGCTAATAAAATTGGAACGCTGCAAATTTTACAAACTTACCTTTGTATTTTAATTTT